>CM035156.1:14427627-15152627 GCA_020205615.1 Panax quinquefolius
GAAACCTTAGGAAGACCAAATGAACGAAATCCATGGTAATGTGCTCCCACTTCCATTCCGGAATTTCAAGTGGTTGCAATGGACCTTTTGGTACTTGATGCTCCGCTTTAACTTCGTTGACAAGTTAGACACCTTGAGATAAACAAATATCTCTCTCTTCGTATTGCTCCACCCAAAATGTATGGACGAATATCATGATACATTTGGTACTCCTGTGATGGATTGTAAATGGTGTATTGTGTGCCTCCATCATGATATTATACTTTAAATCGTGGTCGTTAGAACACAAAGTCCGGAGTTGACTCAAGTATTCCTTCTTCATCGATTCTTGCTTCCTAGAGATAAGACCTTCAGACTTTCTTCCTCATACGCATCGACTCCGTGTCCGTAGCTTGAAAGCAACTTTAACTTTATCAATTAAAGTCTGCTCTACTCAGATACTCGCTATCATCACACGCGCGTCCTGAGTCTTTAATTCTATCTCCATCCTTTGCAAGTCACACAAAATGGGCTCATATGTTGACAATATCGCACTCAGTTTGCTTGTATATGATTTTCTACTCAATGCATCACTACCACGTTCGCTTTTCGTGATGGTATTGGATGGTACGATCATAATCTTTCAATAGTTCAAGCCAACGTCGTTGTCGCGTGTTGAGTTCCTTTTGAGTGAAGAAATATTTGAGGCTTTTATGATCCGTAAAGATCTCCACTTTCTCCCCATACAAGTAATGCCTCCAAATTTTAAGTGCAAGAAGATTACAAATGCTTAACTCTAGATCATTAGTAGGATAATTCCTCTCATATTCTTTGAGTTGTCGCGAGGCATAGCTATAACTTTTCCATGTCAGATAAGAACACATCCCAACCCTTTGCTCAAGCATCATCGTAGATGACAAATCCTCCGAGCCGATGGTATTGTCGTAAGCGTGTCTTTGAAATAAGTCTCCTCTCGAGTTCTTGAAAACTCTTCTCACATTCTTTGCTCCAACCGAACTTTGTATCTTCCGAGTCACCGAGTCATGGAGTAGCGATTCGAGAAAATCCTTCCACGAATCTCCGATAATAACCAAATAAACCGAGAAGCTACGTGCATTTGGTCATCGATTTAGGTTGTTCCCAACTTTGAATAGCTTCAATCTTTGTTTTGGTCAATGGATATTCCATGACTTGATACCACGTGCCCAAGGAATGCTACTTCTTCAAGCCGTAACTCACATTTCTTCAACTTGGCATAAAGCTTATATTCACGAAGCTTTTGGAGTGTCGACCTCAAGTGTTGCTTCATGATCTTCACGGCTTTTTGGAATAAATAAGGATGTCATCAATAAAGACGACCACAAAGTGATCTAAATATTCCTCAATACTTTCGGTTCATCATATCCACGAAGGCGGCTAGGAGCATTAGTCAATCCAAAGGACATGACTAGAATTCATAATGCCCGCATCGGAGTTCACAAAGTCTTTTGGAATGTCGGTGGTTCTAATCTTCAATTGGTGATATCCTAACGAAGATCAATCTTTGAAAAGAATTTGGCTCCTTGCAATTGGTCAAACAGTCATCAATACGTGGCAATGGATACCTATTTTGATGGTGACATGATTCAACTCCCGATAATCAATACAAAAGTCGCATACTCCCATCTTTCTTCTTCACGAATAGAATGTGGAGCACCCCAAGGAGAAGTACTAGGACGAATAAAGCCAATGTCTAACAATTCCTGCGGTTGGGTCTTTAACTCTGAAGTTCAATAGAGCTATTCGATATGGGCTTTGGAAATAGGTTTTTGTCTTTGGGTTCAAGGTCGATACAAAATTCAATTTCACGCTCTGGGGTAGGCCAGAAGTTCTTCGGGGAATACGTCGGAAATTTATTAACAATAGAAATATCGCTCAAAACCGACGTATTTTTGTTTAAATCATGACATGAGCTAAGAAAGCTTGACATCCGCTTTTCAATAAACGAATAGCTTTATGGCTTGAGATGTCCGTGATTGATTTTAATGGTTTGGTTGTTTGAATTAGCATAATAGGTTGATTAGGAATATGAAAGCTAACAACCTTACGAAAACAATCAATTTTTGTATGATAAGTAGTTAACCAATCAATCCCTGTAATCACGTCAAATGCAAGTATTTTTAATGAAATAAGATCGACAGGTAATGTGAGGTACCGATTTGAACCAAACAAGACTTATAAACGATGGATGTAATGAAGGTTTCTCCCAACGGAGTTTCCACGAGATAAGTCAAAGTCTAATTTCTCCTGAGTCAAATTTAATCGATGAGCGCAAAGTAGGAGAAATAAAAGAATGGGTAGAACCCAGATCAAATAAAGTATAGACTTCATTAGAGTTTATGATAAGCTTACCGTGATGACCTCATTCGGATTCTCGCTCTTTGGGAGGTCACAACAAATGCTCTCCTCAGACTACTACGGTTTTGAATTTTCGGGATGGCCTTTGGTGCCTCCATCCTAGCTGAATTTGTCTTGAAACGCAATAAAATCGAGCTAAGTGACCTTCTCTTCCACAATTATAACATGCTTTGACTGGCATGGCGCAGTTTGATCGATGTGTCCTCTCTCTCCGCATTTGAAGCATACGATAGGTGGTCTTTCTCCTTCCTTAACAATGGGTCTTTGGTCTTCGACGTCTTTCCATCATTGTTGAATCTCCTTTTCTTGAAATGTCCATTCTTATTGTTTGGGCCTCGATTACCACAAAGTGGTTACCATATCTGACTTGTTGATTCCCTCCACGCTTGTTGTCACCGCCTCGATGACTATTCTCATTGGTATTATAATTTTTACCCGCTCTCTTTTTAGTTGCGTTGACTCATTATCGCTACTCCACTAATCGAGCCCTATTTACAACATCCTGAATACAAACACGCTTTATGAGAAATAAGATGTCGACGTATCTCCGACTTCAAACCTCTTAAAAACATTCGCGCCACTCTCTTTCATTATCCACCAAGTGGACGAAACCGTGATAACTCCGCAAATTTTGCCTCGTATTGCGACACTGGGCCATATTGTTTTGTTCCAACTTGATAAACTCCACCTCTCTTTCATGTGGCGAATACTTTCGTGAAAGTATTTGTCGTTGAATAGCTCCTGGAACTTCTCCCAAGATATCTTCAAGATGCAATTTGGTTGAGTACGTTTCTTCGATTCCACCAAGAATCCGCCTCTCTGCAGAACATAAAGGCGGCAGTGGAACCTTTGCTCCTCGAAGCATCCCAAGACATCAAATATCTTGGTAATCTGCTTTATCCATGCTTCCGCCAAGTGGTTTTGGCTCTCCCTTAAACTCCCGTGGTCCCAAATCCTTAAATTGTTTAGCGTTGACCGCCCGAGAGTTTTCCGTGTTTCCACCCCACGTTTTGGACAGAGTCGCCTCATACTTTCTTTGTTGCATAAATCAGATAAAGCCTCTGAACATTTGATCATTCATCATTTGGTCAAGTGTTGTTGTTTGCACGAGGATTGTCGCCTTCACGATGCACATTATCCTCGATTATTGATATGTGGTGAATCAACAATCGCAAGCGCTCCATTCATATTCTCAACATTCTCGATGTCAATTTGAGATCATCACACAAAACAAAAGGTTAATTGACATGTAACAAATTATCCCTATCTTCCAACCAATAAAATAAAGACATAAACTTAGGTAGGTCATACTAATAGCGAAGGTATTCCCTGCCTCCCTCTAGTACTATTCTCACATCTTAGCCAGGATCATATCCCTAAGCTCGATACTGTTGTGACGCCCCAAAATTAGGTATACATCACCCATCTTGGGTCGACACTTACATGGTGCGTAATTTAAATACAACTTATTAACATAACTGTAAAATATGCAATCACGACATAAACCGTGAGTTTAAATACAAATATCGCTCTACTAGATATTATACAAACTCAAACAAAAAGTCCTCATTACGCTTATTATCACATTATTTTACGTAATAGTGAGGACTACTAATGCTATCTTCGACCATCACTGCTTCCGACTCGCGTCCAAATTTATATTATCATTTCACAAGAGAATAAATGAAAGAAAGAAAAGTGAGCTTTTCTAGCCCGAAATAATATTATGACTAAGATAATGCGTAATAAATTATCAATAGTCTTGAACAATGTTAAACCGATAAAATACAATAGACAACCGCTTTAACTGCAATGAATATGCAATCCATTAAAAGAGTCAAGTAGAAAATAAAGTCTACTATCTTTTAGGTTTTTAAAAGGTTTTTCATCATCATTATATAAATTGAGACTCACCTTTAATAAATATTCCACATCATCGAATCACCCCGCATTACTACCAAGGATATTCTTTAAGATCACGACCACAATTATTCATGCACTACGCCGAGAATATTTGTGTATTCATTAATGGTCGCGATCATGCCAACAATCGTCCATCAATGCACTCTACTAATCGAGGATTTTTACCACATCATTTGTAACATTACTACCATGATTACAATCCGATAGTCTCTCGGTCATAATCATACCAAGTCCATCTATGCACTACAAAGCCACGTATGACTTTAAAAAAATATAAACATGAGGATGATGACAATGATATAAGAATTCAATAAAACAAGTTCAAGAATTATTTTATCCAGAATTATTAACGTCCAAATTATCAATATGATCTTGTTTTGTAGAGTAAAATTCAAGAATGATCGGAGAAGAATATTTTCATGAAAAGATCTTTGGATGAAACGCAAATATCAAGGATATTCCACTAATTTCATGGAGTATAAAGTCAAAGTTTTAACCAACCCAGGTATAATAAAGAATGGAATAACAAAAGAAATCACCATACACGCGATGAAATCGCATGCATGGGTTATTCCAATGTAATAATAAATAACGGAACCGTGTCGTGTGAAATTCACACCGCGTGATGTTCCAACAGAATAATAAAGATGGAACCAGGTCCAGTAAAACACATGCATGCGATGATGTTCAACGTAATAATAAAAGACGAAACCGGAATTAGGTGTAAAACACACGCATGTGATGTTCCAACGAGAATAATAAAGACGGAACCAGGTCCCAGTAAAAACACATGAGCATGGATGTTCCAATGTAATCATAGAAGAATGTCACCAAGTATAGGTAAATCACAATAGCGTGTCAAAAGTTATTCCAATGTAATAATAAGCGATGGAATAACAACAGCTTCTCTTCATGAATAAGAAAGAATAACACCCCTTACATTTGGTAGAAGATTGAATCTCGCAGCGGTGTAGTATAAAAATACTCTTCTTCTTTCTCTTATATTCTCTCTATATTTTCTCTCTACATAAACTTGAATGAATTAAGTGAAAAATAATGAAGCCCCTGCCTCTATTTATAGAAGATTTCTAACTTGAAGACCGCCGCGTGAAAAGCCCAAGTGAAGCATTTGACGACTAGTTTGGCCACCAGTGAATGCTGAAACGACAAGTGGTTCGACGCATCAGAATGCTGAAACGATGCTTGGTCATTTCTTATATAAATTGTACAAAGTTATAGCGAACCGCCTCCTAATATAAAACAGACTCATAATTTAATCAGATTAAATACTATGTGTGAAATAATATTAATTCAAAATTATAATTTAAGAAAAAGAAAATAATAACACCAAATTTATTTTAAAAGAGAGAAGAAAATAATAATATAGAGACAGAGACGGCATCGATCCAAAATCATTTTGACATGCTTAATTGTGAGGAATTAATTAATAATTTATTCTATACATATTGGAGTGTATAATCTTCTCTCCTGAGATATACACGTACAGTTGGGCAAATATATTGTCAAATCATTAGATGCTAGTGCTAGAAAAGGAACTAAAACATCAACAAACAAAACAAAGTACGTAGAGTCACGTAACGTGCGTGTGAAGAAGATGTATTCAAAGGTAATTGCAATTTGCATGGCGAAGCACAAACTGAAAGAACCTCCCCCCCTCCCAACAAGGGAATCTTATAGTAATAAATACAAAAAAAGATAAGAGCTTCCTTCAAATTGATTATATCATTGTGAGAGAGGTAAAATCCAAGAGCCAAAACACGAAAATAAGAAACAAATCTAAAACTGACACCACCATTTTTTTTTCTTCTCTGGCCCGGCCCGGCCCGGCCCGGCCCAGCCCAGCCCATATATTAATTTACTTGCGGACTTTAGGCCAGGTGAGCCCAACGTTTTATTCTCTCTCTCTCTCTCTCTCTCTCTCTCTCGACCATTGATCATTCCCATCCCTCCAGTTCGTTCGTTCGTTATTTTCGCTCTCCCCTTGGTTGATTGCTTGGTTGAGAAGATGCTTTAATTAATAAATAAACGCCTGAACTTCAGAAATTACTTGTTTCTTTTCTGTACATCACATCAGACCATACTAGAAATGGATCCAAACCCTAATTCCTTCCCAATTCTCTCCTACGTCATGTCCAAGCTTCCAAGTTTTGGAGCTAGACGCTCGACCTCCGATTCATCGGAAATCGACATCGAACAACCTCCGCTACACTCCCCGACTTCTTCCGCCTCCAAGGAACCATACTTCGAATTAACAGAGCAGATGCCTCACCTCAACGATCCCAAACTCCTTGCTGATATGCGAGCGGCCGTGGTCGACGTCTCACAGACCCGATCCATCCTCAAAACCCTAGGGGATCGACCCGATCACGAGTCCGTAGATACCGCCAGGACCAAGCTCGCCGAGATCGAGTTTAAGCTTTCCGAACAGCTCGATGAGATTTCCTTGTCGCCGCTGACTAGTGACGCTGAGAAGGACGAGGATTCCCGTAAGAAAGCTGCGGAGAGGCAGAAGCAGATGTACAAGGCGGTCATCTCCTTGGATGAAATGCATGAGGCGTATGGAAAGTTATTAAAACAAGCGGAGGAGAGGCTCCAGAAGATTTATGATTTAGCCGTTGCTGGCCGCGGCAGTAATGCTGCAGAGGAGGATGTTCCGGCGGTGGTGGCAGAGGAGGTAAATGAGGAAGTGATCAGGATTTTGCAGGATGCGTCTGAGAAGGGGGTTGAAAGGATTGATTTGTCCGACCAGCAGTTGCGGTTTCTTCCGGAGGCTTTTGGAAAGATTCGAACATTGGTCGCGCTTAATCTCTCCTCCAATCAACTAGAGGTTAGCCTTCTTTTGGATTATATCAGATAACGTTAGATAATTATTTTAAATAACAATCTATTGTAAACCAATAAGTGATGATGAATGTGTTCAATGAACTGATGAAGTATACTTATCACGAGATATTGTTTATATTAATTATACCATTGTAATAACGTAGGTACATTAAAGTTTAACTATGAAGTTACTGGCCATTGAAGAGTAGACATGGATGATGAGGTTTTCCTTGGGAAAAAAGCCAAAGCCTATATTTATTCTTAATCACTAATAAGTGATGATTTATTAATTCTATATGATTTTATTAGTTAGTTGATATCTCAATTGTCATAAATTTTTAATTAAAGCATGTTGATTAATATGAAATGAAGTTGCCAAAAAAATTGACGTATGGAGAAGGAATTTCTTTTCCCCCTTTCACCCTGGTCGAACTTATCAATTAATTTTTTTAAGAAGAAAACTGCAAATGCTGTTATAAATGACTGACATATAAATGATTGGCAGTTGACTAGAGCTTAATTGTTCAAAGGTCATTGATATGCATTACTAGTCTACTTCCCCATGTCATACTCTGCATCTCCCTACTAAAGTCAGAAAACGCATTTGTTGTGCTCTGCAGACCTAATCATATTTTTAGTCCGACGTAGCTAGTCCTAGCGTTCATGGTAGGCATTCAAAAAACTCGAGGGGAAGTTAGTGTGATTTTAAATTAAGCAGCTAAGTTCCCCCACTCCCCCCAACCCCTACCTAATATTTGGTTTACCTGTGCATTTGGACAGGTGGTTCCGGATTCAATTGCAGGACTTGAAAATCTTGAAGAGCTTAATCTTTCTTCTAATCTTTTGGAGATATTACCAGAATCCATTGGATTGCTACTCAATATGAAGGTCCTAAATGTCTCCAGCAACAAGCTCACTGCCTTGCCTGACAGCATTTGTCATTGCAGGTAATCCTGGAGAATTTTACAGATTTAATGCAACTTCTTCTTTAAGTTCCCTACATTTTTCTTCATTATTTATTTAGCTTATGGATTGTTCCAGGTCATTAGTAGAATTGGATGCCAGCTTTAATAAACTGACTTACTTACCGACAAACATTGGGTACGAACTAGTTAATCTAAGAAGACTTTCAATCCAATTGAACAAGATCCGTTCTCTTCCCACTTCTATTGGTGAGATGAGCTCTTTGTGCCTTCTGGATGTGCATTTTAATGAGCTTCGAGGCCTTCCACTTTCCATAGGGAGGTTGACAAACCTTGAGATTCTTAATTTGAGCAGTAATTTCAATGACCTAACTGAACTTCCTGACACATTTGGTGATTTGATCAACCTCAAAGTGCTTGATCTCAGCAACAATCAGATTCATGCACTGCCTATTACATTTGGTCGGCTGGACAATCTTGTCAAGCTTAACTTAGAGGAGAACCCTATGATAATTCCTCCGAAGGAGGTTGTAGATGGTGGGGTTGAAGCTGTTAAGGCTTTTATGTCCAAGATGTGGCTCAACTCATTCGTGGAGGAAGAGGAGCATACACCAATGGGTTGGTTAACTCTCAGCACCTCCTGGTTGAAAGATTCTGTTTCTGTTGTTTCTGAGAGTGTTTCAGGGTATCTTGGAGTGAAGGAAAAATCTGATGAAGACCCTTACCTTAATCAGGAGTTGTGATCAGTCATTTCAATATGTCTTTTCTTTAATGGCATGTTGACCTTATAAGATTGAAGAAATGGTTATCTGAAGCAGGCACCTGAAAAAATCTCCATTATTTAGTTCATCATTCTAGAATTTGAGAAGTCAGGATTACCCTTCCTTTTTTCCCAAATTATGGACCTCTGTTTCCATCTTTTCCAGTGGAACCTAGGAAATATCATAAAGTTTTGCAGGATAAGTTGTAGATTTTATGTTGTTTACTGCTAGTAACTTTGCTGCTGGCAGCAACTGCATTAAATTGTAAATTTACATTAACTGATGTTATTTTTTTTGGTTGATATATCCCATTTCCTGTGATAAAGTATTTCTGTTATGTACACTTTCTATTTATGTTATATATTAGATTACATTTTTAAAAATTAGTTAAATTAGATTGTTTAAATATTTTTTTACTTTTTAGTAATTATTTGGCGGTGCACTGCACCGGCGCATCATTGGTACCAATATTTCTGGCACCGGAACTGATGCGGTGCGGTTTCGGTGTAAGCCTCATTGAAGGCAATGCGATATCGGGTCACCTAAAAACTGAAAACGCACTGCACCACAATTTTCATCCGAAAGTCTAAAAGATACAAATTTCTAAGTGCTCCAACTCTCCAAGGAGTTGAAGCTTGTTGATATGTTGTAGAAAACTCTACTCGAAATTATTAGTTTTTTATTTGGGTTATTTACATTATTATACAATAATTAGAAAGTAATTATAAGATTAGTGCATTCACAAAATAATTATAAAAAGAGTACAACACAATAACCACGTAACACTTGCCAAAAAAGCATGGAGATCAAAGAAGAAAACATTGAAAAAAGTAAGAGGAAATTTACACGACTACTCTCTTATCCCATAATAGTTGCACATGTTGAAAAAAATAAATTCAAGTAACACTTGGAAACTGTTCTTAAATTTTTTATAATTAATTGGTAACTCAATAAAACTGAATTGGTTACATTTGTATGAAAATTTGGCTACCAACTGTACTTTAAAAAAAATGTACCAATGACGACCATTGCAGAACCTAATAACATGTTCATGGTTACACATGTTGAAAAAAAACAAATACAGGTAACACTTGAAAATTATTTTTAATTTTTTTATAATTAATTGATAACCCAATAAAACTGAATTGGTTTCCTTTGTATGAAAGTTTGAGTATCAACTGCACTATGAAAAAAAAAATATACCGATGACGATCATTGCAGAAACTAATAAAACTGTTCCTGGTTGCACATGTTGAAAAAAACAAATCCAGGTAACACTTAGAAACTGTTCTTAAATTTTTTATAATTAATTGGTAACCCAATAAAATTGAATTGATTACCTTTGTATGAAGGTTTGGCTACCAACTGCACTATGAAAAAAAAATTAATCACTATAAATTATCGTCTGTAAATTAACATTTGGAAACTCTCAGTCACTCTATGATCCTTTAATTTATCGTCTGTTGTTTTTTCAATAATATTTCCACAACTTCAGGCGAAGTGAAGCCAGAAGATATATGCTCCTTTTAGCTCTGTCTTCGGCGCCGACGACGTTGCCCTCGGTTATACTGTTGGTTATGCTTAAAAATTATTATTATTTTCTTTAATACCCTAGCAGTTATGAGCTTTTATTGGCATTATTTTTCCCAATTGTAACTCCCAAGCGTTTCATTAAAACCATTAAATTCTCCAACTTTCCTTGTTCCTTATAAAGGATAGGAGAAAACATAAACAAAATAATCAGTTTCTTCATCTTCTTAGTTTATGTTCATGAAGAAAAAGATATACACAATAACAACTTTATTATTCTTCTCCATATTATCTCTGTGTATCCTATTCTTCTCGATATATTCAACTCTTATACTCATGTTAATTGGGCAATCTACATAAACAAGTTCAAAGCCTTCCTTGGTAGTACACGATCGGAGACTTCGCCGTGAATCTTGGAGAGTAACCGCCATGACCATTTGTACCTATGATTATTATCGATTAAGGCGAAATCACTTTTTAGGATAAGTAGCTACGCTACGTCTCGCTTTTCCAAACTAAGTTGTTCCAATTTACTATATTATTACGTCTTGTTAATTGCTATATTTTTCAACAATCTAAAAAGTGATTTTAATCTATTAACAAGTGGTACAGAGAGAGAGAGTAAATATATTCTGTCATTGGGTACTTTAGAAGTTGCATATTTTAGAATTAATTTCGTGTTATGGAGCCAAAGTCTTGACAGGTAATTATAATATGAACTTGTGTAAAAATTGTTTGTGTATAGTATTAATTATTCGTGTAAGTTAAATTCTTCAAATGCCATGAAGATTTATATTTTTATTCAAGGTTTTCAATATCCGAGAGCTTATTAGAATTTATTTATCTCGTGATTGTTAATTTGACGGTGTCTTCATAATGAAAAATGCTTCAAAGTCGCCATTTTCTTTGTGGTTCTTGTTTGTTTGTATTCCGCCTGAATATAGCCTTAATCTTGATCATTGTTGAGACCGGAAGCATTTATCTGACAACATGAAACTTGATTTTGAGAAATATGAGTTAATGACTTTCAATTTCCTTCTCATGAATTCTGTTAAACGAAACACTACATAGAGAAACTAAGAGGTATGCCGTCAATCCATAATTTTATGTTCATATTTAAAAGCTTCAATGGTTACGGGTTTGTATGTAAATCATATTTGGGGTGTTTTTTTTTTCCCGATAGCTAGAGTTCTGAACATTTCATACACGAATCACACTAATGTTATTTGAATTTTGAAGCTCTTTCCGTAGAGTTGTTTATTAATTTTTTCCACTACAATGTAATAAATGGAAACTTAGTGGCTTAATTGACTTTCACCGTGGGACATTCTGAAGTGGAAAGGAAGGTATTAATTGAATTGGAGGGAGAATTTTTTGGATTCTTTTGGATTACCAAAAAGGTATTAAATTGTAAAAATGGTTTAAATGTAGTTTGTCCCGGTTCGGTGATATAATTTTGACTTTTTCTGTTGGGTTTTGGTTAGAACCAAATAAATCAAAATGAAAATTCGAAGCCATATAGTCAAATTTAAATTGCTAAATTATGGAAAAGTATCTTTAGTAGACAGCTATGCTTGAAAGGTGATGAGGACATAGCATGCGTGGATTTAAACAAGACTAAAGGGACGTGGGGATCAAGCAAGACTAGAACAAAGAGGTTCAAACAAGGTCTCAATGGATTGATCCAAGATGTTTAGGCTGAAGCTAACGCAAGAAAATCCAAAGAGGAGACAAAAGAGCAAGAAATATAAATTTGGGTCAATTTGATACAAGTCCAATTTTAATCTTCTTAACAAAGTCAATATATTTTATGTGCAAAGGATGTGGGCCGCAAGTTAGTAAATCATGTTCACGTGGGACATATTTTTTTTTTATCAGACTTAAATTGTCAAGTGGGCCTTCTCAATATTAATTTACATGAAGCAATGCATGGAATGTATGTTCAGCATATTTGTGAGTGGGCCACGTCTGCAACATCACGTCTGCGTGTTATCAATCATAAGGTTTGGATCATATATACTTCTAACGATTACCTGGATTTAGCGAATTCTACAAAGGGATATCGCTTTTAATCAATTCATTACTTTGAATTACGCGCGCGACATGGAAATTGTTTTTTCGATCTATAATTAGTTTTAAATCCTATTGTAATTAAGATTTCTTTTAATTAGAATTTCTTTTTCAAATTGGCTTCTATTTCCTTATAAAAATTAAGGTTATAGTTTATAAATTCCTATTAGGATTTTGATTGTTTTGAGTAGTATAAATAGAGGTTCAAGTTGATGTAATCAAACACATTATTCATTATTCAATATATTTGTGAGATTATTCTCTACTTTTGGTTCTTTGAAGAATTCTAAGTATTTTCTTAGTTATTTCTTTGAGATTCAATTTGACTTATCATACAACAATTCATAGTCAGTGTGTGTGGCGTCTTCTCGCATCAATCGTCGATTGTCTTGAGATTACCACTTTAATATAAGCGAGGGTCAAGGTGTCGTTGGTGTCCATTCAACGCAATTTTCAAGGCGAGCAATTGTACCAAGATTATTTGTCTACATATAGGCGAGGGGTTAAGGTGTTATGAAGCAATCCATCCTACAACTTTGCTAAAAGATCGGGCGATGACCACCACCTCACATGGCGTCTTGTGGAGTCTATCATTTGGTATCGAGCTAAGCCTTTCTAGCGAAGTTACTTATCTTTAATTTTACGTCCGAAATATCTATTGCAAAAAAAAAAAAAAAACAAAAAAAAAAAAAAAAATCATATTCTATTTTCATTGTCTTAACCAAACTTGTAGCACCCCATCAAACCATCAAATTCCAACGAAGATTTCATACCGTTTCCATCATCATCAATTCTAAAGCGAACTACAATTTATAAATTTGAAGCATCTGAGAAGAGACAAGGCAATCGATCGGTGATTTTGTGATATTCGATAGTTACACCATCTATAATTTGTTTCGTGATAAGTAATTTTGAATTGATCAAGAAAACCAAAAATTTTGCTAGGGAATTCAATAAGAACCTATTAGAGAGAATATTTGAGGTAAAAGGCTTAGTAGTGAGATTAATCGAGGGTAAAAGCCAATTTATTGAGAGTATACACGAGTGAACCATTGATTCGAGCGAAACACGTAAGGGAGTGGTGAGGAAACTATTTTCTACTAACCCTTATTTTGCAGGAAATATGTCTAGCTCGAAGGATAAAGGAACTTATGAGGAACAACCTTCGACAGCTGAATTAAAATTTCAGATGGAAGCCATGCATAAAGAATGGGATCGAAGATTGAGAAAGACTATGGAGCAAATGCAAGAACAATTAGAAGAGATGAGGGTGTCTATGACGGAGCTATCCCAAAACACTCATGGGATGCATAACAAGAAGAGGGAACAACAAACGATGCAAGAAAAGAAGGCCACTACGGTGAGGACGGTAGTGCGTGGAAGATCGTGAATCTAATTTTTCGCATCAAAGACCCGGAGAGTGCTAGGGAAAGAGGAGGTCGGTCAGAGAGAAGATGGCAATTTGGATAGCATAAAAATGAAGATTCCGACTTTCCAAAGCGCACGTGAACTGAGGCTTATTTGGATTGGGTAACCAAGATGGAGCGAATCTTTGATATGTCACAATTATTCGAGACCTTAAGAAAAATCAAACCGGCCGTTATGGAGTTTTACGGATATGCATTGTTATGGTGGGATCGGTTGATGACTAATCGAAGAAGGTGTGAAGAGCGGCCGATTACAACTTGGGCGGAGATGAAAGCTATCATGAAAAAGAGGTTTATACCAGCATACTATCAATGGGAGATCATTCGTAGTTTACAAACTCTTAAACAGGGAAGTCGAAGTGTGGATGAATATTATAGGGAGATTGAGATGTTGAAGGATCGGGCTAATGTGATTGAGGATAATGAAACAGCGATGGCTAGGTTCTCGGCAAGGACTGAATCGGAGATTGCGAGACTTGGTTGAGCGACAACATTATTTGGAGTTAGAAGAAGCTGATACATATGGCTACTAAGATAGAAAAACAACTCGAGGCGAGGAGGACAACGAGGACAATCTAATGCTAGTTCATCATGGAGACCTAATTTGGCAAAGCTAGAGGAAAAAAAGAAAGGCTGCGTTCAAACCAAAGGCGGAACCTAAGCAAGGATCGACTAATGAGAAACACAAAGGTAAAACCGAACAACCTTCTTTTGGTCGTAATCGGGATATTGTATGCTTTAAGTGTCAAGGCGGGGGACATATTTCTAGCCATGTCCAAATCGAGAAAGAATGTTGTTGCTTGACAATAGAGATGTGGAGGCCAGGGGAAGAGAGGCGACAACGATTCTATGCCACCATTAGAGGAGATAAGTGAGGATCGATACATGGTGAAATTGCGGTTCTGAAGAAGCACTTAATCTGCGAGTTAAGGAGGAGAAAGCGGTGAGCAATGAGAAAATCTATTCTATACTCGATGTCTTGTGAATGGGAAAATCATTGTGTAGTCATAGATGGAGGCAATTTGTCTACAAATGTGGCAAACACTACGATGGTGGAGAAATTGAGGTTACCTACTACCAAACATCCGCAATAGTATCATTTGCGGTGGCTCGATGATAATCTGCGAACATTAAAGTAACCAAACAAGTGTTAGTTCCATTTCTTTATTGGTTCGGTATGTTGATGAGGTATTGTGTGATGTGGTGCCTCTGCAAAGGGACATATTTTATTAGGAAGACCATGGAAGTTCGATAGGAGGGTTCAACATGATGGGTTTACCAATGTATATTCCTTTGTTCACGACAAAGAAGAGAAGATCTCTTTCGTCCTTTGTCACCACAACAAGTACATGAAGATCAAATTCATTTAGAGAAAGATTATGTACAAAGAAAAGAGAGTGAAGAAAAGAAAAATCAAGAAGAAAAAAAGAGAGAAAAAGAAAGAGAAAAAAAGAAAGATGAGAGAAAAACAAATATACTGGCAAAAAAGAGTGATGTGAGAAGAGCTTTGATTTCTAAACAGCCTATGATTTTACTTCGGTATAAAGAGGCACTTTTGAATACTAACGCTAATGATTCTTTGCCTAATGTTGTTCCATTTCTCTTACAGGAATTCAAAGATGTATTTTCCGAGGAGCTTTCTCATGGACTACCACTATTCCGGAAATTGAGCATCAAATTGATTTTGTTCTTGGTCTGACGATTCCAAACCATCCAAATTATCGGAGTAATCCCAATGAGACGAAGGGAGTTACAAAGGCAAGTTGATGAGTGATGGGGAAAGGATTAAATGAGAGAAAGTATGAGTCCGTAATGCGATTAGGTGATTCTAGTCTTAGAAAAAGGATGGAAAATGGAGGATGTGCATCGATTGTCGAAGCGGTAAATAACATTACGGTAAAATATCGACATCCCATTCCTCATTTAGATGACATGTTAGATGAATTACATGGTCTTGCATATTTTCAAAAATTGATTTAAAAAGTGGTTATCATCAAATTAGAATGCAAGAGGGTGATGAATGGGAAACAACGTTTAAAACTAAATATGGTCTTTATGAGTGGTTGGTATTACCTTTTGGGTTAACTAATGCACCCAACACTTTCATGAGATTAATGAATCATGTTTTGCGTCCATTCATTGGAAAATTTGTTGTAGTTTATTTTGATGAAATTTTGATTTATAGCAAAAACTTGGAAGATCATGCATTGCATTTAAAATCATTTTAGATGTACTTAGGAAAGAAAAGTTATTTGCTAACATGGAAAAATGCACGCTTTTGTTCGGATAGAATTGTTTTTCTTGGATTTGTTGTGAGTTCATAGGGAGTCCAATTTGATGAGGAGAAAATACGTGCGATCCGGATTAGTAGAGTCCAACCAATGTGAGTCAAGTCTGAAGCTTTCATGGACTCATGAGTTTTCTACCGAAGCTTTTGTTTGGAATTTCAGTGAGATTACATCAACATTAACTGAGGTCATCAAGAAAAGTGTGGGCTTTAAGTGGGGTGATAAACAACAAAAAGCATTTAATTTGATTAAGGATAAATTGACAAATGCTTCTTTACTTATTTTGCCTAACTTTGCTAAAACTTTTGAGATTGAGTGTGATGCTTCAGGTTTAGGGATTGGAGCTGTGTTGATGCAAGAAGGGAAACTAGTGGCGTATTTTAGCGAAAAGTTGAGTGGGGCAGCTTTAAACTATCCTATATACGACAAAGAGATGTACGCTTTAGTTAGAGCTTTGGAGACATGGCAACATTACTTGTGGCCTAAGGAGTTTGTGATCTACACCGATCATGAATCATTGAAATATTTGAAGGGTCAGCACAAGTTGAACAAAAGGCATGCACGATGGATGGAATTTATCGAGACATTTCCATATGTTATTCGATATAAGCAAGGTAAGGAGAACGTCTTTGCAGATGCTTTATCTCATAGGTATGTTTTGTTAAATACTCTTGATACGAAATTGCTTGGGTTTGAACGAATTAAAGAGTTATATGATAATGACCTTGATTTTGGTGAAGAGTTTAAAACTTGTGAAAAGAATGCTGTGGGTGAATACTTTAGAATTGATGGATTCTTGTTTCGTGAAAATAAACTATGTATTCCTGCATGTTCTTTGCGTGAGTTATTGGTTAGGGAATAACATGGGGGTGGTTTAATGGGACATTTTGGTGTAGATAAAACTTTTGCTGTTTTAAATGAACATTTTTATTGGCCTCATATGAAACGAGATATAGAAAGAATATGTGATAGATGTATTACTTGTCGCCAAGCTAAATCTCGTGTTCAACCCCATGGATTGTATACACCATTGCCTATTCCTAAACCTTAGATTGATCTTTCTATGGACTTTGTGTTGGGTTTACCTAGGTCTAAACATGGTTATGATTCTATATTTGTGGTCGTGGATAGATTTTCAAAAATGGCACATTTTATTCCATGTCATAAAACTAATGATGAATCTCATGTTGCTGATTTGTTCTTTCGGGAGATTGTGCGTTTGCATGGTATGCCTAAAACTATTGTTTCTGATAGAGATACAAAGTTCTTAAGTTACTTTTGGAAGACCTTGTGGTGTAAATTGGGTACTAAACTGTTATTTTCTACTACTTGTCATCCTGGTTGACGGTCAATGAAGTAGTAAATAGGACTTTATCGGCATTATTACTTTATCATTAAAAAAAGAATATCAAGCAATTGGAAGAATGTTTACCACATGTTGAGTTTGCATATAACCGTTCTGTTCATTCTGCTACTGATTTTTCTCTATTTGAAATTGTATATGGTTTTAATCCATTGACACCGTTGGATTTATCACCATTACCTATTTCTGAATATACTAACATGGATGGAAAGAAAAAGGCTGATCTTGTTAAGCAGATTCATGAAAAAGTCAGACTAAACATTGAACGGAGGACGGAACAGTACCTTAAGCACGCGAACAAGGGACGACATCAAGTGATCTTTGAGCTCGTAGATTGGGTGTGGTTACATATGCGGAAAGAAAGATTCCCAGTTCAAAGACGTTCGAAATTTCTTCCGAGGGGAGATGGTCCATTTCAAGTTCTCGAGCGTATCAATGACAATGCATATAAATTGGATTTGCCAGGTGAGTATAATGTTAGTGCTACATTTAACGTTACTGATCTAAGTCCGTTTGATCTAGGTGACGATTTGAGGACAAATCCTTTTTCAAGAGGAGAGGAATGATAAGGACATGGCATGCGTGGATTCAAACAAGACTAAAGGGACGTGGGGATCAAGCAAGGCTAGAACAAAGAGGTTCAAACAAGGTCTCAATGGATTGATCCAAGATGTTTGAAATTTGAAGCTAACGAAGAGCAAGAGAGATACAAATTTGGTCGATTTGATACAAGCCCAATTTTAATCTTCTTAACAAAGTCAACATATTTTATGTGCAAAGGAGGTTAGTAAATCATGTAGCATGAAGTTATTAAATCATGTTCACGTGGGACATATTTTTTTATCGGTCTTAAATTATCAAGTGGGCCTTCTCAATATTAATTTACATGAAGCAACACACGTGAGTGTATGTTCAACATATTTGTGAGTGGGCCCACGTCTGCATAAATATCGTATGCATGTTATCAATCATAAGGTGGTCATATATACTTCTACCAAAGACACTAATTTTAGCGACTTACAAAGGGATATCGGTTTTAATTAATTCATACATAATAATTTGCACGCCACGTGGAAATTGTTTTTTGGATCTATAATTAGTTTTAAATTCTATTGTAATTAGGATTTTTTTAATTAGAATTTCTTTTCCAAATTGACTTCTATTTCCTTATAGAAATTAGGGTTATAGTTTATAAATTCTATTAAGATTTGGATTGTTTTGAGTAGTATAAATAGAGGTTCAAGTTGATGTAATCAAACACATTATTCATTATTCAATATATTTGTGAGGTTATTCTCTACTTTTGGTTCTTTGAAGAATTCCTAATTATTTTCTTAGTTATTTCTTTGAGATTCAATTTGACTTATCATACAACAATTCATAGTTGTGTGTATGACGTCTTCTATCGTCGATCAATCGTCGATTGTCTTAGATTACCGCTTCAATATAAGCGAGGGGTTAAGGTGTCGTTGGTGTCTATTCAACGCAGAATTCCGAACGCGAGCAATTGTTCCAAGATTACCGTCTACATATAGGCAAGGGGTTAAGGTGTTGCAAGCAATCCATCCTACAACTTTGCTAGAAACGATCGGGGCGACGACCACCTCACGTCAGCGTGCCGTGGAATCTATTAAAACTGAACTTTTCAATTCTCCAAGAAAGGATCAACATATGTATGTGAGGTCTTTTGGCAGTGAATGCATGTGGAGCATTTTGGTATTAAAGACATTAGTAAAGAACTCATATTGAATATAGCTGGTTTGATCGCTTTCATAGTATTATTTAATACACATTTCAAATCTCCATGTTAGTATAATAACTAACACATGAGACCATGAATTCGTTTTATATCGATTAGGGATGTAATAACTTTCATGATTCGATGTTCGTAATCTTATTAAACCATATTGTGTTTAAAGCGTTTTCTCCAAGTTCTATAATGGTTCCAAAATATAGCCAAATTAAAGTTTGTATAATACATACATACAATTAATATTTGTATATGTCGGGGACTATTGGATTTTATATTACTAGTCTTTCATAAATTGCAAGCTGGTTTTATTATAAAAAAAATGGTAATATGAATATTGTCCATCTAATATCTAGTATATGTTTGAAAAAACATAGTTTAAAACATCTCTTACTTTGGAAAGGAGGGAGTAGTATTAATTGTGATAATTTGCATAATCTTCGAAAAATTTGAAAATTCCAAAGAACCTTTAATGATGATAAAGATCTTTGTTGTAAATTTTATGAAGTATTTTAATGTGTTTATAGCATACTTGGAATATTAATTGAATAATATTGTCTGTTATTTATTTCCTTTGTTAATATTTTTGAAATATTAATTGTTGGTGCTTGGAATTAAGTTACTATGTTGTAATAACACATGTACTTGTTGCCTAATTTTTAATAGCACTTTACCATGCAAGTATACGCGTTCAATTATAATATTCAGCAAGCAAGGATATCGTTCCCACGAGGAAATAGACTAATTTTTATCAATTACTAATTCTAATGCAATTAATCCTATTTTAAACTACGAAATTTTGTTTTTGATTTGAAATTTAAACTTAACAAAACTAATGATTCAGAATCAAAATTTCACAAGAATAACTGCAGATTTAATAGGTTAAGATTACAACATCCCTTGGTATTTCATTTAAATCAATTCTCTTCCCATTTAAAGCAATTAATTAATATGAATCATTATCCAAGAATGATTTATAAAATTCACACACTTTTTTCAAAACAAGTGAACAAATCCTCCTAACTCCGATCCTTAAGACACAAAATTACAAGGAACACCCTACTCAATTAATTCACTATATTCCTATGTGGATCAAGTTAATTAGGGTTAACGCATAAATTCTTTCAAAGGATACAAAGACACATAGGTATATTTCTATCCTACATGCTAATCATATTAACCTATTCGGATTATATGAGCAGATGTTATCATATCCAGATCTCAATCTATACTCCATCTTCCAATTTTATATAGATTATCAAAATAATTGTTGGCCAAACAATTAATCAATAAGCAAAAGATATAATAAACAATTCATAAAACCAACTTTCATTCAATGGGAAGGTTCAATTTAAACTACATACCAAGTTCCGTTGCAATCTTAATGAAAATTTAGTTCATAATAATAATAAAGAAAAACATCATCCAAATTAATAATCCAAACATCCCGGATAATTACAAAAGATAAAACTAGAGAAAGAAGAAGAAACTACGATTTTCTCCATACTCTCTCTTTGATCTTGACCCCTTGCAATTTTCCATCGTGTTTTTCTTCGTTGTTCTCTCTGCGAATCCTTTGAAAAATTGAATCCTCGTCTTTTCTAAAGTCTCCTCCTATTTGTATTAGTCTCTCCTCTCATTCAGTTCCTTCTTGGCTTCAAAACCCACTTGGAAGTAGAAAATCCTCCTTTTGCACATGGCGAGGCGCTTTAGCGCTCAACACAAGCTCATTTCAAGCGCCGCTGGCGCGCTTGACCAGGACCACGTAATTACAAAAATGTCACTCAGCTTTAATTTTAATGATTTTTTGACCTTTTTCTTCTTCAAAATGACCAATTTGTCCATCCAGCTCCAACCTACAAGAAATAAACACAAAACAGATAAAAAAATACTAAAAAACAATTAAAGTTAGCAATAATTAAGTTTAATAATATCGGATTCATAGGTATAAAACCTACTCATCAAATACCCCAAACTTAACCAATTGCTTATCCCCAAGCAATAAAACACAATCAATATAACTAAATATGCAATACTGATTATCTACGTGCCTAAAATTTCAGTGATCAAAGAACAAAATCTATTCATCAAGCCTCGGAGAAATCAGATTAAACATGCTAGTACATCATATCAAGACAGTTAATAATTTCCTAGTCGATCATCAAATCTTACCTGTTATTCTTGATATAGTGCGTGTGTCTTTGAACAACAATGCTAACTAATATAATCTTAAATATAAAACATAATAGATCTCTTTAAAGGCGTCGTATAGTGTCAACTCACAAAATTCACGAACAAGCTAGATCCAACTAAAGTCAAACATCCACCAAATTCAAGAGTCCAATCCAGGATACTTATGCTTTACTTATCATTACGGGGCTTTTTGCTCTTTTCCAGTTTTATTGTTTATCTCTTTTTTTTAAACCATGATATGCGATGTCTCATTCCATTAGGCTAACAAGTCTTTACCCATTAGCGAGCTTTCAACCAACGACTCCCGGACCATATAAGACCTTAGAAATTTAGGTGTTAAGACACCCCCTACGGGCGTCTTTTGCTCAAGTAACAAAGGCCCCGAAACAAAACTAGCCACGGTATTTTTTTTTATTTTTTTTTTTTTTTTTGAAGCTTATATATCCCAAAATTTTCCCCCAAACTTAAGTTTTTGTCTAAATTCAGTCAACGCTTACTATTCATGTCTTTCATTCATTTAAACTAGTATTATCCTCAAGACGTCCATTATGTGTCAATTTAAACTCAATCAGTCAACATAGCTGTTTTTACTGTGCTATCCTTATTATATCAGTTTTAAATAGGTAAAGATTCAAATCATGACAAGAAATCACATCACAGTTTTAACGATCGATACTATACTTGTCTACTCAATTCCAATCTCATCATTTGGCCAAAACATTTTAAACTATCTAACAATTTGGAAATATGCAAATATTTGAAATTTTCTTTTTTTTTTTTTTTAAGAAAGTAGAATGAAAATTACATGAAAAACTACTGAAATGAATACTATATGAATGCAAAAACTACTAAATGAATACTACATGAATGCAATTGGGCTCGGAAGAATGCACCCCAAACTTCACCTATCTGATGTCTTCATTGTATATAACAAACAAAACATAAGAAATTAGGCCTTTGAGGACTTCCACTGAAAGATAGGCGCCTTATTCCTCGTCGGTATCCTTGTCTTCTTCTTCATCAACCTCATCTTGGGGGGTAGATCAGTAGGAAGTCTTGAGACAATGGGGAAATTGGTAGGGAGCGGCAATTGGATTCATGCAATCAAACATCTCTAGGAATCTTTGCCTTATAGTTACGATACATCTTTGTTTGTCATTGAGCTAGGCTATCTGATTTCTTTCAACCCGGTCAAAACCTGTTGAACTCTAGTAGCCACCATGTCAATCCTTCTAGTTTGATTTCTTAATTCTCGTGAATATCTTCAAAAAAATTTGGTGGTGGCCCGAACTTCCAATTGCGGGAGGATTGTCGTGTAATTGTTGATTAGGCTCATTTGCAGGACTCGGGAGGCACGATAATGAACCTAACCCTCTCGGGTGTGGTATACCCCACCCCATACCTTGTACTTCTTAATAAGCGAGTGGTCAAACGCAGCTAAGGAGAGTTGTCTAGCTTCTTGGCATCCCATTTGACTCCGACTTGTTGGCGACATAGTCCGATGATCAAAGATGGGTGAGGTAATCCACGAGGTCCCTCCTCGAATTGCTTTGTCAATTGAATCATGTATAACATGACCCACATCTATAGTTTTTCCTTGTGCGATGCGAGCAAGCAACACTACCCGTTGATTTATAACATCACTCATATGCCTACACACATCGACTTAGCACAAATAAAGGCGTGCCATGCTTTCCCATAAGCTTCTTAGTGCGGATGTAGGGAACAAAACGACTTCTTGTTGATCATTAATTTCCATGTTGTTCGGTACACACAAAGCTTGAATGATCTCACTATAGTCTAGCTCGTGCCTAAATATTGCATGTAGCCAGATGTTGGGTATTATGTTCAAGCCGTAGTAAGCATTTATTGTCCTAAAAGCCGACCTCCACGATTTTCCATGAACCCAATTATGTTACCAACAACATCTTTTACATTGGCATAGAATTCCTTAACAATTTTAATGATCGATGAATCCGATTGGGATGTAAAGTTCACCCATCTTCTACTCCCAATCATTTGTAATAACTCCCCATCTTACGCCTCGGCAATAATCCACGCTTCGAGAATTAGCGTTTTACTAGAAAAGCACATTGTAATATCTTTCTTTGACGCCTTAGCACTTATAAATCTCTTTTGTCATACTTAGTCGAAGTGCGAAAGTCTCGCCTCTTTGCCTTTTAGTAGCCATGAGTCTTGTGTGTGAATTACTTGCCCAATAGACGATGTTCAGAGGCTTAGTATGGGCCAATCCTCTTTGTGACAATATATCGAACACTTGGTGTGCACAAATTTTGAACACTATTGGTAGGCACTCCCCCAAACTTAATTTTTACCAAATTTGTCAATAACTAAGCACACTAGTCGTCCAATGCAATACAAGCAACAATGAGAAGTACCCAAATCCACTTGAGTCAACACAATGAAATAACCAACTTCAACTTACTACCTTAGCTACTATCCAAGCAAATCCAAATAATTTGCAATAAAATCTTGTGCACTTACTTGGTTATAGCCAGATATGATATTCCAATCAAAGTTCTAGGAGCAATTTTTTATTTTTTTGAGGTTTGAGCACTTACTTCAGATAGATGTGGCTTGAATGTGAGTTGGTGCCCGAATTGGTGATGAAGGATGACCATATGGAGATTAATTACCTTTGAGTTTGGGTAGGAGATTGAGTATTTGGTTATCCTTAGTCGAAGAAGAAGTTAATTATCGTGAAATTTGGATTAGAGGAGGATGTGATTTGAGTGAGTTTGAGTTGGTGTAGGAGAGCGAAGAGAGTGTTTGATTTGGGTTTGGAAGAGTATTGCCGATTAGGGCTTATATTTTTTTTTAGGTTCTGACATGGCGCTTTAAGCGCTTGAGTATGCTGTAGGTTTGGACTTTAAGCGCTTAACAGTAGCGATGTGTGAATACGAATGTAGCGCCTAGGCGCTTTGTATTGCCTGATTTGGGCGCTTTAGCGCTTGGGGTATATGTATGCTCTTTGACTTGGGAGACTAGGCGCTTGGTTTGGCTTTAGGTATGGGCGCCAGCGCTGGTGCTCGTCTGGCTATCTAGCAAGTGGGCGCTAGGCGCTTGGCTTGTGCTTGGCTTGGCCGCTAGCGCTTTGGGCATGTCTTGGGCCTTTGGTTTATTGTTTGCTTCTTTGTGCTCCCAACACATATACCACAACTTAAATTAAGACTTATTCTAAAACCATAACCTAGATAAACTACATTCTAAAATAAAAGAAAACTAACCAACATTAAAGATTACCTAAATAAAATAAATAAATAAATAAATAACCTACACCACTTAGCAATTCAATAACCCTAAAAATGAGGGAAATGATTAGAAATATGAGAATTTGACAAATGGATATTCTTCTATTGAGCTCATAAGTGCTTGGCTTCAGTAGCGCCCTTTTACAACCCCTCGCCATTCATAGGTGAGCATGAATTGGTATTTCATTCACCACCGGGAGGCGAGACCCTCGATTGGGTAGTCGTAGTGGCCATTAGTCAACCACTTGAAATAAGAATTCATGTTTCCTACCACAAAATCAATTAAATATCGTGTTAGAGAACATAAGGGTGTAACAAAACCTAAATTATAAAAGTTTAACCACTAAATAAACTAACAAAAAAAAAATTAAACAAAATAAAAGTAAAAATAGAAAATAACAATAAAAATTCTGGGGTTGCCTCCCGATTAGCGCTTAGTTTATAGTTTTGACTTGACTTTCTTCTGCTGTTCTAATCGAAAGGTTGACCAGATGTCCTTTCACGATCAACCTGACCCCATAGTAGTGTTTCAATCTCGTAGTTGACTTTGAAATTACATTTAGCATTCGGGTCTTCCACCTCCACGACTCCGTGAGGATAAACTTTTGTAATGATAAATGGCCCGACCAACGGGTTTCAACTTTCTAGAAACAATTTAAGCCTTGAATTGTATAATAGCCTTTATTTGCAATGCTTGAAACTTTCTTTCCGAATTTTCTCATCAAGCCACCTCTTAACCTTTTCTTTATATAACTTCGCGTTCTCGTATGATTGGAGTCTGAATTCATCCATTTAGTTCAATTGTAAGAGGCGCTTCTCCGCATGACATGCATATCAAAGTTTAACTTCCGAATTGCCCAATAAGCCTTTGTGTTCTAGTTCAACTAGAAGATGGCGTGCCTTCCCATATCTATCTATCACATGCGGAGACATCCTATCGGAGTTTTGTAAGGTATCACGATATACCCATAAAGCATCATCCAACTTACTAGCCCATCTTTTTCGACTAGGGTTCACTATCTTCTCGAGGATTCGCTTCACTTCTCGGTTAGATACCTCGGCTTGACCACTTGTTTGTGGATGGTAGCGATAGCTATCTTATGAGTGACTCCGTACTTAGCAAGAATAGTGAGAACCGCTTATTACAGAAGTGCGTGCCTTCATTACTAATGATTGCGAGGGAGTGCCAAATCTAGAGAAAATAGTCTTAGAATGAACGTAACCACAACTTTAGCATCATTGGTGGGCGATCTTTAACTTCTACCCACTTGAAACGTAGTCCACCGCTAGAAGTATATAAGAGTTGCTAAAGATGATGGAAATGGTCCCATGAAGTCGATGCCCCAAACATCAAATAATTCGACTTCTAAGATCATGTTTAGTGGCATCTCTTGTCGCTTTGATATATTACCCACTCTTTGGCATCTGTCACATTTCAATGAAAACACAGGCATCCTTAAAGAGTGTTGGCGGAAGAATCCACATTGAAGCACCTTAGTTGCCGTTCTTTCTCCCGCATAAAATGTCCACCATAGTTAGATGCATGACATTGGTAGAGAATATTTTCCATTTCAACTTCCTAACACACCTTCTTATTACTTGATCTCCACATTGTTTAAATAAAACGGCTCATCCATAAATCTTGTTTCACATCATGGAGAAATTTCTTCTTACATTGACTTGTTAAATCTGGCGGAAACACCTTACTCACAATGAAATTTACATAATCTGCATACCATGGAGTATCCATCCTTACCACAACAGTTGTTCATCCGGAAAAATTCATTGATCATTTGTTGTCATCATCTTTTTAGTTCGCATTCTCTAATCGTGATAAATGATCGTAAGAACTTTGATTATACATTTCTTTTTCGGTCCGGGATCTCAAAGTGAAACTCTTGTAGCAATAATACCCATCTAATTAATCTCGGCCTCGCATCCTTCTTTGCTATTAAGTACTTAATTGCCGAATGATCTGTAAACACGATCACTTTTGTCCCAATCAAATATGATCGAAATTTATCAAATGCATAAACAACTACTAATAGCTCCTTCTCGGTAGTGGTATAATTCAGTTGGGCATCCGTTAATGTCTTACTAGCATAGTATATAGCATGAAAAAATTTTATCCTTTTAGTTGGCCAAGAATGCGCCAATCGCGCAAAGTCGCTAGCATCACACATTAATTGAATGGGATACTCGATCTGCACTATGATTACGGTGCGGTAACAAGTTTCTTCTTGACACATCAAAAGCTTCTAGGCATGCTTGATCAAAGTTGAATGGGACATCCTTCTCCAAAAGATTGCAAAGTGGTTTCATGATTTTGGAGAAGTCTTTTATAAATCGTCTATAGAAACCAGCGTGTCCCAAAAAACTTCGAATACCCTTTACTGAAATAGGTGGTGGTAGGCTCTCGATGGTTTTGATCTTAGCTCTATCAACTTCAATTCCTTTTGATGACACTCGATGACCCAAGATTATTCCTCTTTTGCACCATAAAATGACATTTCTCCCAGTTTAAAACCAAATTCGTTTCCATACACCGTTTGAGCACGAGAGTGAGATTTTCCAAACAATAATCAAATGAATCCCCAAAAACTGAAAAATCATCCGTAAATACCTCGAGATTTTGTTCGACCATATCGGAGAAAATAGCCATCATACACCCGTTGAAATGTCGTAAGTGCATTACATAATCCAAAAGACATTCTGCAAAAAAGCAAAGGTACCATATGGGCATGTGAATGTCGTCTTCTCCCGATCCTCGGTCTGCAATGGCAATCTGGTTATAACCTTTGAGTATCCATCCAAAAGACAATAATACTATGTATCCTGCAAGCACTGTCCAACATCCGATCTATGAATGGTAGAGGAAAATGGTCCTTACGAGTGGCATTGTTCAACTTTCTATAATCCATACACACCTTCAACCCGTAATCGCTTTTGAGTCGGGATCAATTCATTATGCTCATTCGCAACTCATCGCTTTCCCTTTCTTTGGCACACAATGAATCGGACTTACCATGAGCTTATCTGAGATAGGGTAGATAATTCCCGCATCCAACCATTTAATGATTTCCTTTTTTATAACTTCCTTCATGATGGGATTGAGTCTTCGTTGTTGTTCAATAATCGATTTCACTTCATCTTGCAATAGAATCTTATGCATGCAAATTGATGGGCTTATTCCCTTGATATCCACAAGAGTCCACCCAAGAGCAGTCTTGAATTGCCGAAGTACCCTTAGTAGCTTTTCTTCTTGAACCTTATTAAGTGATGCAGAAATAATAACTAGAAAGGTAGAAGAAGAACCAAGGTAGGCATACCGTAGATGGTTAGGCAATGGCTTAAGTTCCAAGGTGGGCGGTTCTTCTAAAGATGATTTTACCTTTTCATCCGGCTTTCCCAAAATCCATAGGTTCAAATTTTTGCAAACTTCGTGTGAACTTGGTCTTTGAATCTAACATTTGAACCCATTCTAGCACAGTTGAATCATCAAATAAATTTTCACTAACCAATGCACTTTCAAGAGGGTCTTCATTCATAAATTCACTAAATACCTCTCTAGTTGCTTCTTGAATCGATCAACTCTAAAGCACTCTTCCTCTCCTTCTTCGAAATTTCATAACCTTGAAAACATTAAACGTTACTTCTTCATCTTGGACTCTCATCGTTAACTCTCCCTTTTGTACATCAATTAATATCCTTCTAGTGGCTAAAAATGGTCTTCCAAGGATAATGGGTATGTCTTTATCCTCTTCATAGTCCAACACAATGAAGTCAGCTGGAAATATGAATTTGTCCACCTTCACTAATATGTCTTCCACAATGCCCCTAGGGTATGTCATTTGATCTATCTACGAGTGTAAAGAGATATTTGTTGGCTTTGGTCTTTGGTAATCCTAATCGAGTGTAGATCGAAAGCGGCATCAAGTTAATACTCGCACCCAAATCACACCTGAACATCTCATTAAAGAAGCTGGGGCCCAATCGTTACGGTATGGTGAAGCTACCCGATCCTTCAACTTGGTGGTAACTTTCTTTGCGAAATTAAGGCTACATTCTTCCATCAACGCCTACGATTTCAAACTCCCCTAGCTTCCTCTTTCTTGCTAAAATATCTTTCATGAATTTTGCATAGCTAAGCATTTGTTCTAAAGCATCTGTGAATGGAATGTTGATTTGCGACTTTTGAACACTTCTAAAATTTTGAAAATTGTCTATCTAATTTCTCGCTTTTGAAATCTTTGAGGAAACAGCGCGGTTAATACATTTGTTGTTTGCTTATCTTCTTGTTGTTTTTTACAACATTTTCCCATTTACTTTCTCTCTCGAATTTCCACTCTCTTTTCACCATCCTCGTGAGAAATTATTTTCTTTTGTCCGCCTCTAAATTTGTAGTCAACTCCTTCCCACTTCGAAAGTGTAATCGCCTTACAATGTTCATTTCCATCATTCCTTGGATTTTTCTCCGTATCACTAGGTAAAGAACACGGAGTTCTAGTATTCAAAGCACTAGCTATACGCCTTGATTTGGTTCTCAAGATTCTTTATTACGGTGATTGGTTTTTCGTTGTGGCTTCAAACCGAGTTGCCAATCTTGCCAATAATTCTTCCATTTGTGATAGCTTATCGGGTTGATGAGGTTGTGGGTGTTGTTGAGATTGTTGATGTGGTGAAATCCGGTGGATATGATTGCCTTGAGAGCTTGGGCTTGAACATGTGACCATTATTACTCCAAGAAAAATTGGAGTTGTTTCTCACTCCTGGATTGTAACTGTTTGGATAACTGCCCTGCTTCTGTTATAACTGGAAACAAACTGGACTGACTCAGGATTTATTGCACATCGATCACTTGAGTGGCTACCCGCACATATTTCACAAATAGTTTCCATTTTCAAAAGCGTTGTACCCAAGTGCATCTATCTTCTTTGTAGGCGTAATCTGAGCTATCACTTGAGTGATAATCTTTGTCATCGCATCCACTTCATAAACACTTACCGTCCTTGTTTGAGTCGTTATTCTTTGTTGTGCCACTGATAATTATTAGCTGCCATGGTTTCAAGCAATTGATACCCCTCATCACAATTCTTGGCCATAATAGCTCCTCCCGCTGCAGCATCTATACTCGATCTCACCGTCTCTGAATAAACCATTATAAAAAGTTTGCACCGCCATTTAGGAATCCCATGGTGTGGACATTTTCTCAATGAGTCTTTAAATCTCTCCCATGCTTCATATAGTGATTACGAATCGTCTTTGAATGAAAGAGAATATATCGTTCATGACTTTCTTTGTTTTTTTTGCGGTAAGGAAAAACTTTGTAAGAAATTTACGGCTAGGTCGTTCCATGTAGTAATCGAGCACGGTGGTAGTGAATGGAGCCAACTCTTACCCTTATCTCTCGAGAGTAAATGGAAACAACCTTAGCCTTATTGCATCCTCGACACATTATTATACTTGAAAGTATCGCATGATTTCTATAAAAGTCGACTATGTGATCGTTCGGATCATCATTTGGTAACCCTCAAATGGACATGAATTTTGAATCATCTGTATTGTCCCGGTTTATCTCAAAACATGTAGCGATAATAATGGGAGCCTCGTAATACTCGATGAATTTCAAGAACTCCGCAACAGAAGCATAATCCCATGATCTTTTTGCTCTTCTTCACCATAGTATCTTTCTTATCAAGTGCCTCTTGGTTTTTTTTAACCCACTTACATACGCAAATCTGAAACCTTTTTTTGTCGATGTCGTCCTCGTAAGGCAATAAATCTAGCTTCTTAGATCGCGTTTGCATACACTAGTCAAGAACACCTGAATAGAACAGAAAAAAGAAAAGTTTAAATTAAGATTAACGCTATAAAAATCAATAATGTAATTTTAATGATTTTTTGACCTTTTTCTTCTTCGAAATGACCAATTTGTCCATCCAGCTCCAACCTACAAGAAATAAACACAAAACAGATAAAAAAAATACTAAAAAAACAATTAAAGATAGCAATAATTAAGTTTAATAATATCGGATTCATAGGTATAAAACCTACTCATCAGTACTCTTATTCCTAACTTGGGGTATCTTAAAATGTGGGGGTGTCTAGCTAAAGTAGCTATACCAGAATTTAAAAAGAAATAAAATTGGATATGTTTCAAATAGTGTTGCATTTAGACTTTTTATAACTGAAGATGACCTTAAAACTTATGAAGAAACAATGAAATTATTTGATGCAATCTTTTGAAAAGATGTTATCCATTATGAGTAATCATACATGAGAGCTAGTTATTTTGTCTAAAAAGAAGTAAATCTATTGGGTGTTTAAAAAGAAGTTAAAAGTTGACCGGTCTATTGATAATTTTAAAGCAAGTTTTTCAGTACTTGTTGTTATGTGCTAATGTTCAACATTATGTGAAATTCTTGTGAATTATTTTAATGTGCACTTCGTGCAATAATGTGATAATAACTGTTAATAATCTGTTGATAATTTAAGTTAATTGTTCTATGTGAACTATATAATTTGAGAAATGCGAAGTATGAGCATTATGAAGAATGTATAAAATGCTAATTATACATATGATGTGAAGCATGAGAAATGTGATATATTCATGAGATACAAAGTATGAAAATTGTGATGTGGTTATTTATTTATATGTGAATGATTTGATGATATTTGGTACTGATGAGAAAGTTTTGAAAACTATTAAACAATTTTATTCTCTAAATTTGACATGAAAAATAAACTTGATTCTTGGCATGAGAATTACTAAAAATGCATATGGTTTATTTTTATTATGTGGAATTCTTAAGAAATTTAATTTCTTTAATGAAGAGTCATTAGGAACACCTTGTGACTCTAGTGTGTGCATTTAAAGAAAAATAAAGGGGATTGGTATTGCACAAATTGAAGATGCCAGAATCATTGATAGTGTAATGTACTTAATGAATTGTACTCGACCTGATATTGAATATGTCATTAGTAGACTTGGCAGATTCATTAGAATGCATTGTCACGTCTAATGAGGTATTTAAAAGGAACAATTAATGTAAGTGTACATTTTTTTGATAATCCTATTGTTTTTGAAAGATATTGTGATGCTAATTGGGTATCTGCTAATGATGAAACAAGCTCCACAAGTGGATACGTGTTTACTTTAAGTGGATGAGTTGTTTCGTGGAGATCTGCTAAACAAACTTGTACTGTTAAATCTATTATGAAATCTGAATTTATTGCATTAGAATTGACAGGTACAGAAGCAGTGTGGCTGAGGAATTTATTGGCAGACATAACGTTGTGGTCTAAACCAATTCCTTCCTTCTATATCTCTGCATTGTGATTCTCAAGCTGCTATTGGAAGAGTAATGAATCATGTGTATAATGGGAAACAAAGACGTATTCGCTTGAGATATAATGAAGACTGATCAGTAAATGGTGTTATTTCCATGGAATTTGTGAGGTCTGAAAAGGCTTACAAAGGGATTAATTAAAAGAGTGTCCAAGAAGCATCCAGAGGGATGGGACCATTGCCAACATCTTGAGTAAGTAATACGTGATGGAAACCCAACCCATGTGATTGTAAATCCCATGAATTGGGTTCAATGGGTAACAACAAGTCACGTAATTACTTAATTATAGCACTACAATTATTTATATCCCTTCTTGTGTACATGTGGTGCTTTCTGACAAATTATGAAAGGATGAATCGTTTAGATTCTTAATGAAACTCATAGCCCTAAAGGGTGGTGTATGTCAGTATACACTTGATGGGTTCACCTATATAAAGGTGGAAGTGTAGGTCGCTTCCTATGAGAGTCTTTGGCATACTCTCTAGAGCCTTTATGAAAATATGGGATATGGCGCATGGCCTAGAATGCGTCCAACCGCGGACTTGGGTGGATTTAGGATTTTTTGATATGTGTGCAAGTTCAATTGATTGTATCACAGATAATGGGTTCAAGAATATAATTCACCTATAATCTACAGTCATGAGCTTGTTCCACTAAGTGTCGATTCAAACCCACAAGGTATCGACGTTATGTATCTAAAATCCATTGCCCTTCTCACTTCCTTTTAATTTTTCTATCTTTGATAATTTTGAATCATGTGGGGGATTGTTGGTTATGCTTAAAAGTTATTATTATTTCCTTTAATACCCTAGCAGTTATGAGCTTTTATTGGCATTATTCCCCCCAATTGTAACTCCCAAGCGTTTCATTAAAACCATTAAATTCTCCAACTTTCCTAGTTTCTTATAAGGGATAAGAGAAAACATAAACAAAATAATCAGTTTTTTCATCTTCTTAGTTTATGTTCATGAAGAAAAAGATACACACACTTTATTCTTCTTCTTCATATTATCTCTGTGTATCCTATTCTTCTCGATATATTCAACTCTTATACTCTGTTAATTGGACAATCCACATAGAAAAGTCCAAAGCCTCCTTCCGTGAGTACACACGATCGGAGACTTCGTGAGATTGAATCTGAGAGAAAACCGCCGTTCCCATTTGTACCTATGATTATTATCGATTGAAATGAAATCACTTTTTAGGACAGTAGCTACGCTACGCCTCGATTTTTCAGCTAAGTTGTTCTAATTTACTATATTATTTGTGACGCCCCCAAAATAGGTATACATCACTCATTCTAAGTTGTCAATACATGGTACAGAAACAACTACAACTTTATTATTACAACAGTAAAACTGTGAGTTTGAATACAAATATTATCTTCTAGACAATATCTATACTCAAATAAATCCTCATCACATTTATTGATATATTATTTTACAAAAATGGTGAGGACTACTAAACAACTCTCTCTAGAACCTTCATTCTATACCCCAGAAGCTACGTACTCGCTTATATTCTAGCCTCCAGAAAAAAAATGGAACAAAAAGGAAAAGAGTGAGCTCAACTAGCCCGATAAAGAATATTATGACTAAGATAATATCTGACAAATTATCGTTAGTCTTGACGGGGAAAAATCTAATAGAATACAATAGATGACAAATTTTAAATCAATATTACATGATGAAAATAATAATTCATTAGAAGAGTTAAGTAGAGAATGCAAACTACTATCTTACATGTATGAATTTAAAAGTTCATCGTCTATCTTTTATCCTGTAACATCAATCAATATATATCCGGAATCAAATATTCATATTTGCACTACTGAGCGAAAGATATTCATCGATTGGTCATATTCATCTAAACACTGCTTCATCTTTTGCACTACGGGCCAAAGATATTCTTGAAAATCATTCATCTTTGCCTTTCTGAGCCAAAGATATTCCATAATATCATTTTAAAATGAAGATGATGAAAATATTTTTAAAGAAATGAATCTAGTGAAACAAAATGACAAGGATTAAGGATTAAGGATTAGTACTTTTGTTTTATCCACGTCCAAAAATACCTCAAAAATAATCACGGTGGTGTAAAATTCAAGAATGATCAAAACATGGATACAATCAAAGCTAGTATCCGAATAAATATTTTGAGACGAAAAGAAAATTTTTCATTTTTCGATGAATAGTCTTAGTATTCGTGAATAATGTATAAGTATATCGTGAATAGTGTCGATATCGTGAATAGTAACTCAGACACCAAAAGTTCCAAATTTGATAAAAACTTCGATCAATATTTCAACATAATGATATTGAAGAAATAATATCATTACGAAAAAATAATATCCACTTACCTCGAAAAAGACATGACTTAGTTGAAACAGGATATTGACTATAACTTGAACTTGTACCGTATAGCAATACTCAAAGTATACTCAAAATACTCACAAGAATACGCTCGATAATATAGAGAGAAAACTTGATTTACGGTGTAATTTTCAATTCTAACCTAAACACCTATTTATAGGAAAATCTTAGAACACAAAGCGAAAATTTAATATAATATTAATATATAAATTAAATTTTCCTACTCGCCAACCTTCCAAGAATTGAATTCAGCTCATTCAACACACATGTAACAACACAATAATGAAAAAACGTTTTTGTTATTTAAAATATTTTAAACTTCCAAAATCCATTATTTGAACTTGAACTTCAATAATTCATAATAAATAGCCCTTTTATTAGAAAATTCGAATCTCGCGATTTTTATATAGGAAATTCAATTCTCTACAACTTTGCGGAAGAAAGTTTTTCCAAATTCCAAACGAAATTGGCCAAAAATCCATAAGCGGAGGCGATTTCTGACATTTATAATCAAATTTCGATCGATAAATGGGGTCCAGAGCATGTTTAACATGTTTTAAACATTTATTGCAACAAAAATACTCTTCCTCCTCGTATACTCATATATCCCACATTACGTTGTAAAAATATCACCATTATTATATTATTAAAATATAATAATATATTTAAATGAATTATTTTATCGAGAAAAGATAAAATTTCAATTTTCAACAATTGTCACGTTAAAATCTTTCTCCATCTATATCCACATAAAATCAATATTTTCCTCATCATATGAATCAATAATTAATTATTCACAAATAATATTCTGAAATCACAATATTGACAACGAGTTCCTCGAGGAAGGGGCTTTCGATAAAATTTCTCACTTCTTGGCGCATGATTAGGTGACCAAACCTCTCCTTAGAGCAAACTTTCTAGACATTGCCAATAATATTATCTAATAATATTATTAGGATAATATGAATTATTGCATCGATAATGAAAAATCTTGTGTAATGACAATTATTGAAACAATGATAATATAAAATATCAACGCAAACAATTATTAAATCAATAAAATACTAAACGATAATTCTCATAACCATTATTAAGTAGTGCCTTCTTACGTAAGAATCAATAATTGGTGCGTCTGCAATCTTCTTCTGTTTTTAACCAAGAGTATTTTAACGATGATTAACGGTAACAACTTCTGTAGTTATTTTAACTAACTTATATTTGTCGTTTTCTTCATCCAATCGCTTTTTTCGTTATGGGGCCCACACATGCATGTGCAGATCGTACGAATATTCCCAAAGCGATCTGAATATTCCACGACCAAACGAATATTCCCAAGCAACAATGAATATTTTATAACCACTTGCTTATTTTGAAATATTTGCGTATTTTACCCATAACTATCCACATTAATCAAATCAACCCTTACTATTTCAAAATAATAAATAGAAAATTAAATTTCATTAATAATAAGTTGGGGTCTTACTGACCTCCCTCCTTATGAAATTTAAGTCCTCGAAATTGGCGTATGTACACAGTGTTTGAAAAGGTGAGGATACCTCGCTTTCATTTAGTTTCAATTCCCGGTCATTTCCTCTATAACATGATTCCTCCACAAAACTTTAACTTGTGGTATGACCTTTCTTGGCGTAGGACATGCTCATTCCTATCCAAGATCTTGGCGGTACCTCCTCGTGCGTTAAGTCTTGGTTATCTCGTCCGGTTTAACTTATAACGTGGTTGGGTCTTTCACATATTCTGAAATACGGATATATGAAACACATTATGAACACGAGACATACTTGGAGATAGCGCGAGTCTATAGGCTACATTTCTACTACGGTTAAAATTTGAAATGGACGATAAATCGTGGATTGAGCTTTCCTCTCTTCCCAAATCTTGTAACTCCCTTCCATGGAAGCAACTTCGCGACAATACATGATCCCCTATACTAAATTCCCGTCCTTTCGATGAAGATCCGCATAACTCTTTTGTCGATCTTGTGCCGTTTGTATAAGTTGTCGAATCATTTGGATCTTTTCGGTGTAGTCATACGTCTTAACTTCGGGTCCCAACAATGTTGTTTCACCCTTTCGTCCCAACATATTGGAGAGCGACATTTTAATCCATATAATGCTTGAATGGAGCCACACTTATACTTGCACGATAAGCTTTGTTGTTGTAGGAGAATTCCACCATGGTAAATACTTATCCCAATTGCCCTTGAAGTCTGGGACCACGAGTCTTAATAGATCTTTAAGAGTTTGAATAGTCCTCTCGATTGTCCGTCTGGTTTGGGGATGGTATCTTTGAACTAAATCGCAAAATCCGTGTCCATAGCTTTTTGCAAGCTAACCCAAAATCTTGAAGTGAATCTTGGGTCACGATCCAAAACTATGGATACAGGGCATGCCATGCAACCTCACAATCTCATTCACGTCATATACTAGCAAGGCGTTCGAGGAATAAGTCTCCGTGTCGGCAAGAAATGAAGCGGACTTGGTTAATCTATCAACAATAACCCAAATAGCATTGATGCCTTGAAAACGTAGGAAGACCCGTGCTTGAAATCCATGGTAATGTGTTCCCACTTCCATTTGAATCTCAAGTGGTTCTGACGGATCCTTAGGTACTAGATGCTCGCTTTTACCGTTGACAAGTTAAACACATCGAGATAAACTTTGCAATCTCTCTCTTCGTATTGTTCCACCAAAATGTATGTGAAGATCACGATACATTTTAGTACTTCCGAGATGGATTGCAAATGGTGTATTGTGTGCCTCCATCATAATCTTGTACTTCAAATCGAGTCGTTAGGGACCTGAAAGTCTAGAGTGGACTCAAAGTATTCCTTCTTCATCAATTCTAAGCTTAGGAATAGCTCCTTCTTGTACTTTCTTCTTCATACGCATCGACTCACGATTGGTGGCTTGAGCGACCTTAACTTTTTCTATTAAAGTTGGCTCTGTCGTATACTTGACATCATCGCACTCATTCCGCATATGATCTTCTACTCAATCGTCGGCTACCACGTTAAACTTTTCCGGGATGGTATTGAATAGTGTGGTCGTAGTCTTTCAATAGCTCGAGCCAGCGTCATTTGCCGCGTGTTGAGTTCTTTTTGAGTGAAGAAATATTTAAGGCTTTTATGGTGCAGAATATATCTCCACTTTCTCCCCGTATAGATAGTGCCTCCATATCTTTAAGCGGCAACTTGACTTACCAACTCTAGATCATGAGTAGGATAATTCCTCTCATACTCTTTAAGTTGTCGCGAGGCATAGGCTATGACTTTCCCACGTTGCATGAGAACACATCCTAACCCTTTGCACGAAGCATCGCTTATAGATAACAAATCCATCCAACCGGATGGTATTGTTAGAAACAGTCTTAGAAATAAGTCTCCTCTTAAGCTCTTGGAAACTCTTCTCGCATTCTTGGCTCCAAATGAATTTTGTATCCTTAGGAGTTAAATTTGGGTTAATGGAGTAGCGATTAGAAAACCCTTCCACGAATCTCCGATAATAACCATTAAACCCAAAAAGCTTCGTGCTTGATCCGTCAAACTTGGTTGCTCCAACTTTGTATTGCTTGATCTTGGCGGGTCCACGGATACTCCATGTTTTGACACCACGTGCCCAAGAAATGCTACTTCCTCGAGCGAACTTCGCATTTCTTCAATTTGGCATATAGTTTGTTTTCACGAAGCCTTTGGAGTACCGACTTCAAATGGTGCTCATGATCTTCCACGACTTTTGGAATATATGAGGATGTCATCAATAAAAACAACAACAAATGCGATCCAAATATTCCTTGAATACTCGGTTCATCATATCCATGAAAGCGCGCGAGGAGCATTAGTCAATCAGAAAGACATGACTAAGAATTCATAATGCCCGTCTGAGTTCTAAAAGCGGTCTTTGGAATATCCTCGATTCTAATCTTGATGATATCCGAGCGAAGATCGATTTTTGAAAAGAATTGTGCCCCTTGCATTTGGTCGAACAAGTCATCAATATGAGGTGAGGATACCTATTCTTGATGGTGACATGGTTCATTCCAGATAGTCGATACAAAATCGCATACTCCGTCTTTCTTCTTTACGAATAAAATAAGAGCACCCCAGGAGATGTCTTGGGGCCGAATGAAACCGATGTCCAACAATTCACGTAGTTGGACCTTTAACTCCAGAAGTTCAATAGGAGCCATTCGATATGGGGTTTTAGAAATGGGCTTTGTGCGGGTTGAAGATCAATAAAGAATTGACTTCACGTTACGGGGTAGGCAGGGAAGTTCTTGAAAATCGTCGGAAAATCGATAACAACGAATATTATTCAAATTTGGCGTGTCTTTATTCAAATCCATAACATGGGCTAAGAAAGCTTGACATCCGTTTTTCAATAAGCGAATAGCTTTATGATTAGATATGGCGATGATTGATTTTAATGGTTTAGTTGCTTGAATTAAATACAACGGGTTGGTTAGGAATATGAAAACTAACACCTTACGAAAACAATCAATTTTGGCATGATGAGTAGTTAACGATCAATCCACAAATCACATCAAAAGCAAGTATCTTTAAAGAGATAAGGTCAATGGTAAGGTGATGGTGCTGACTTGAATAAAACAAGATTTATAAGCGATGGATGTGATGAAAGTTTCTCTAACGGAGTTTCCACGAGATAGGTCAAAGTCTAATTTCTCGGGTCGAGTTTAAGCGTTGAGCACATGCGGGAGAGATAAATGAATGGGTATACAAATTATCAAGTAAGGTATAAACTTATGAAGAATTTATAAATAGCTTACCGTGATCACCTCGTTTGGGTTCCTCGCATTTGACCGATCGCAACAAAGCGCTCTTCCGGAATCGTTGACTTTGACTTTTACGGGACGATCTTTTGAGTCACGAATCCCCATTGAACTAGGTTTATTCTGCGTCTGATCTCGGCGATATGTCCTTCCTTTCCACAATTATAGCATACCTTGAGCTGTTGTGGGCGGTTTGGACTAATATGTCCCTCTTTCCTCATTTATAGCATATGGCCGGGTGGTGGTTCTCCTCCCTTAGAACCGATTCTTTGCTAGAACATTGTCGTCTTCACATAGTGGTTGTTAAATCTCCTCTTTTAAAATCTCCTCGACTCGCTTCTTCTATTTTTCATGGCCATGATTACCACGGAGTGGTTACCATTTTGTCCGTCTGTTTTCTTTCTCCATTGGTTATCATTATTACATTGTACTTATCTACGAATGCGATCCACGGTTATGGTCCCTCGGTTGAACATACTCGTTATCTCACTCTAAACAATTGAGCCACATTAACATTATCTGAATAGAGAAAATTTATGAAAAATGAGATATTATGCGTATCTTAGGGTTTGAAACCTCTCGAAACATCTGCGTCATCGTTCCTCATTCTCCACCAAATGAGGTCTGAAACACAGATAACTCTGCAAACTTTGCCTCGTCTTTGAGACACCGTCGTGTTGTTTTGTTCTAATCGATGAACTCCACTTCCTTCGTATAGCCAGAACACTTTCGGGAAAGTATTTGTCATTAAATAGTTCTGAAAGCGTCTCCCGAGACATCTTTGAGTCTTGTTTGGATGGATGCAACTTCCTGAGACTCCCACGATGATGCGCTGCCTGCCACGGAACATAAAGGTGGCGAATGGAACCTTCTGTTCTCCGTGCATCCCAAGACATCGAATATCTTGGTAATTTGCTTGACCCGTGTTTTCGCCGTGATCGGATCTGGCTTTCCCTTAAATCTGGTGGTCCCGACTCTTTGAAGCTGCTTGGCTACATGATAACTTGGTAATTCTTTATCATTTCCTCCACATATATTTTGAACACGAGTCTCCTCGTCGATTTTGCATGAGCTGCAAAAAGCTTCTAAACATCCCTCGTTCATCATCTGCTCGATTGGTGTTGTTCACGGGGAGAACATTGCCGACTGTTGCACGTTCTCCTCGTTGGTGAGTCTGAGCGTCTCCACGGTCTCATTTCCATTGTTAATATTCTCGATCGACATTCTCAAATCTTGTCATAAAACAAGGGTTGATTAAGAAAATCAATATATCACATAATATCCTATATCTTGACCAACTAACAAATAAGCTTAGGTAGGACACCTTTAGCGAAGGATTTACTTGTCTCTCCCCTCTAGTTACATTCCCGATCTCATGGAAGATCATATCCTAACTACGATACCAAGCTTGTGGCGCCCCCCCAAAAATAGGTATACATCACCCATTACAAGTTGTCAATACGTGATGCGAAAATAACTTCTGAACTTTATTATTACAACATGTAAAGCTGTGAGTTTGAATATAAATATTATCTTACAGGCAATATCTATACTCAAATAAATCCTCATCACATTTATTGATATATTATTTTACAAAAAATGGTGAGGACTACTAAAAACTCTCTCTAGAACCTTCATTCCATTACCCAGGCTAAATACTTCTTTATATTCTGCGCCTCCAGAGAAAAAAATGGAACAAAAAGGAAAAGGGTGAGCTCAACTAGCCCGATAAAGAATATTATGACTAAGATAATATCAACAAATTATCGTTAGTCTTGACGGGGAAAAATCTAATAGAATCTGATAGACAACAAATTTTAAATCAATATTACGGTGAAAATAATAATTCATTAGAAGAGTTAAGTAGAGAATGCAAACTACTATCTTACATGTATGAATTTAAAAGTTCATCGTCTATCTTTTATCCACCTAACATCAATCGATATATATACGGAATCAAATATTCATCTTTTTGCTTTCTGGGCGAAGATATTCATCGATTAATTATTGTTCATCTAAAAACACTGTTCATCTTTGCTGCTACTGGGCGAAAGATATTCTTGAAAATCATTCATCTTTTGCTTCTGAGGCCAAAGATATTCCATAATATCATCATTTAAGATTGAAGATGATGAAAAATATTTTTAAAAAAAGCGAATCTAGTGAAACAAAATGGCAAGGATTAAGGATTAAGGATTAGTACTTTGTTTTATCCGTCCCAAAAATACCTCAAAAATAATCATAGTGGTGTAAAATTCAAGAATGATCAAAACATGGATACTGATCAAAGCTAGTATCCGAGAATAGATATTTTAGAATGAAAAGAAAATTTTTCATTTTTATGATGAATAGTCTTAGTATTAAGTGAATAGTGTATAGTATCGTGAATAGTCTTAAGTATCGTGAATAGTAACTCAGACACCAAAGTTCCAAATTTGATAAAAACTTGGATCAATATTTCAACATAATGATATTGAAGAAATAATATCATTCTGAAAAAATAATATCCACTTACCTCGAAGATGATGATCTTACAGTTGAAACAGGATATAGTCTATAACTTGAACTTATGTCGTAGTATAGCAATACTCAAGTATACTCAAATACTCACAAAGAATAAACTCGATAATATAGAGAGAAAAACTTGATTTACGGTGTATTTTCAATTCTAACTAAGCACCTATTTATAGAAAATCTTTAGAACACCCAAGCGAAAAATTTAATATAATATTAATATATAAATTAAATTTCCTCGCCAACCTATTTCAAGAACTGAATTCAACTCATTCAACACACATGTGTAACACACCATAATGAAAAAAAACGTTTTCTATTATTTAAAATATTTAAAACTTCCAAAAATCAATTATTTGAACTTGAACTTGATAATTCATAATAAATAGCCCTTTTATTAGAAAATTCGAATCTCGCGATTTTTTATAGGAAATTCAATTCTCTACAACTTTGCGGAAGAAAGTTTTCCAAATTCCAAACAAAATTGGCCAAAAAATCCATAAGCGGGCGATTTTACGGTATAATCAAATTTCGATCGATAAATGGGGTCCATGAGCATGTTTAACATGTTTTAAACATTTATTGCAACAAAAATACTCTTCCTCCTCGTATACTCATATATCCCACATTAGTTGTAAAAATATCACCATTATTATATTATTAAAATATAATAATATATTTAAATAAATTATTTTATCGGAAAAAGATAAAATTTCAATTTTCAACAATTGTCACATTAAAATCTTTCTCCATCATATCCACATAAAATTAATATTTTCTCTCATCATATGAATCAATAATTAATTATTCACAAATAATATTACGAGAATCGCATATTGTAATGAGACAGCGGGTTCAGGAAGAGGGCTTTCGATAAAATTTCTCTCCTTCTTGGCGCAGCATTAGGTGACCAAACCTCTCCTTGAGCAGAACTTTCTAGACATTGCCAATAATGTTATCTAATAATATTATTGAGGATAATATGAATTATTGCATCGATAATGAAAAATCTTGTGTAATGACAATTATTGAAACAACCTTAGAAGGCCTTGTCAAAAGTCGTGAATATTCTTAAGGTTTGAGCTCGAATTCTGGAAGGATTTTCGCGAATGGCTACGTGACATCTTCAGCATAGCTCGAAGGATGCAAAAATTCATTTGGAAGCGAAGAATGCGAGAAGAAATTTCCGAGCTTAGCAGAGACTTATTTATTTTGCTGTAACAATACCATCAAGTTCGGATGGATTTAACCTCGGCCGATACTTCGACCAAGAGTTAGGATGTGTAATTATGCAACGTGGGAAAGTCATAGCCTATGCACCGCTGACAACTTAAAAAGTATGAGGGAAATTCTCTTAAGCTAAGTCAGGATTTGAATGATCTTTTATTTAGAATATGGAGCCTTCTAAAGATGGGGAGAAAGTGGAGATATATTTGATTCATAAAAATGCCTGAAATTCTCAAAAAATGAACTTGTAGACTCGACATGGGGCTGACGTTGTCGAACTATTGAAATAACTGACCGCGCTTCCGATACCATCACGGAAAGCGAGCGTGGTAGGCGGCCCAGCGTTGAGTAGAAGATCATATCACGAGGAGCGAGTGCGATGATGTCATGTATACGCGTAGAACATAGACTTTAATAGAAAAAGTTAAAGTTGAGTTCTGGGCACGGTGGCTTGCTCGTATGAAGAAGAAAATACAAAAGAAGGAGCTATTAGGAGGCGAGAATTGATGAAGAAGGAATACTTGAGTCACTGAGACTTTGTGTTCTTAACGACTCACGATTTAAAGTCTGAGAATTATGATGGAGGCCACAACGATACACCATTACGATCCATCACAAGTACCAAATGTGTCGTGATCTTGACGATACATTTTGGTGGAACAATATGAAGAGAGAGATTTTTATCTCGATGTGTTTAACTTGTCCAGGCGTGTAAAGCGGAGCATCTAGTACTGAAGGTCCCGTTTACCGCACCATGCAAGATTAGAAATGGAAGTGGGAACACATTACCGTATGGATTTACGTTCACAGGTCTTCTACGGTTCTCCGAGCGTCAATCTTTATTTGGGTTGTGTTGATAGATTAACTGAAAGTCGCTCATTAACTTGCCCGTCAGGAGACTTATTCCTTGAGCGTCTTGCTAGTATGTCGTGAATGAGATTGTGAGGTTGCGTAGCATGCACACTGTGTCATGAGTTTGGATCGTGACGAATTCGGCTTCAAGATTTTGGGTTAGCTTCGCGAAAAGCTATGAGCACGCAGTTCTGGGATTTAGTTGACGTACCATCCTCAAGCCAGATGAACGATCGGAAGGATTTATTCAAACTCTTGAAGATTGCTATTAAGCTCGTGTCCTCGACTTGAGGCGAGTTGGGATAAAGTATTTACCATTGGTGGAATTCTCCTGCACAAGGTTATCGAGGCAAGTATAAATTGTGGCTCCATTTGAAGCATTATATGGGCCGAAAATGTAGATCAGGATATGTTGGGATAAATTGGGTGAAAGCGATGACATTGTTTGGGACTGACGGTTGAAATGCGATATGACTCGGAAAAAGATCGAATGATTGACAATAGCCACGTGCTCTGAAGCAGCCCCGCGAGATCGACCAAAAGAGTTATGCGGATCTTCATTGAAAGAGCGTGGAATTTAGTGTAGGGGATCATGTATTGTTGCGAGGTGCTCCGTGGAAGGGATTACAAGATTTGGGAAGAGAAAAAGCTCGATCACGATTTATTGGTCCATTTCAAATTCTTGTGGAAGGTAGGAAATGTAGCCTATAGGCTTACCTCACGAGTATGTCTAGAAGTGTTCGTAATGTTATTTCATACTATTACTTGCCGTAAATATGTGAAAGACAGAACTCATGTTATTGAAGTTAGACCGGACGAAATAGCCGAAACTTGGCATTATGAGGAGAGTCATTGATCGAGATCTTGGATGGGAAGGAATAATTGCAGCGCGCGGGTCATTCTATGAGTTAAAGTTTTGTGGAGGAATCATCTTTATAGAAATGGACACGGGGTGAACGGAATGCCGAAGCGGTATCTCACCTTTTGAAACACCACCCGTCACTGTGATTTAGGAGAAATTTCGCAGGAGGGAGTTGTAAGACTGACTTATTAGTATTAATGAAATTTAATTTTCTTATTTATTATTTTTGAAATAGTAAGGGTTGATTTGATTAATGTGGATAGTTAGGGGTAAAAATCATAAATATTTCAAAATAAGCAGAGTGGTTATAAAATATTCATTGTTGTGAAAGGGAATACGTTTGGTGCGTGGAATATTAAATGCTTGTCGGAGAATATTAAATGCTGACAAATGTGACGTGTGTGGGCCCATGGAAGCGGAAATGATTGGATGAAAGCAGACAAATATAAGTTGTTTAAAAAATACTTGGCGTAGTTATTCTGGATTATCTTGTTAAAATACTAGGTGGTTAAAACCACGATGTAGCACGCGGTATTGCCTTAGATTATTGATTCTTTACGTGAAGGGCACTCTTCGATAATGGTTACGATAATTCTTTATTGATATTTTATTGAGTTTAATAATTCTTTGCGTTGATATTTTATATTCTTTGTTGTTTCATAATTGTCATTACGCATTATTTTTCATTATCAGAAAGCGATAATTCATATTATCTGAATAATATTATTAGATAACATTATTAGCGATGTACTAGAAAGTTACATGCAGGAGGGTTTGAATTCACAATTAATTTAGGCGCGGCAGGTGAGGAGAAATTCTTATTGAAAAGCCCCCTCTTTCTTGAGCTGCACAGTTGTCGATATTGTGATTACAGTAATATTATGTGAATAATTAATTATTGATTCATATGATGAGAAAATATTGATTTTATGTGGATATAGATGGAAAATTTTAAAATGTGACAATTGTTGAAAATTGAAATTTTATCTTTTTACGATAAAATAATTCGTTTTTAAATATATTATTATATTTTAATAATATAATAATGGTGATATTTTACAACGAATGTGGGATATATAAGTATCGAGGAGGAAAATATTTTTGTTTGCGATAAATGTTTAAAACATATTAAACATGTTAAATTGGACCCCATTTATTGGCTGAAATTTGATTATAGCTTTTAAAATCAACGTTATGTGGATTTCGAATTGATTTACATTTGGAATTTGGAATTCAGCTTTCTTACTGAAAGTTGTAGAGAATTGAATTTCTATAAAAATCATGAGATTAATTTTTACGATGAAAATGAACATTTATTATGAATTATTGAAGTTACGAAGCTCAAAATAATTGATTTTGGAAGTTTTAAAATATTTTTTTATAAAGAAAAACGTTTTTTGCGTGTTGTGGAATGCGTTGAATGAGCCGAAATTCAGATTCAAAAGATTACTTGCGTAGAAAATTTTATATATATATATTAATATTTTATTAAATTTTACTAACTTTGGTTATTCTAGCATTTTCCATAAATAGGGTCTTAGGTTAGAATTAATTAATCACACGAAGCTGAAGTTTTCTCTCTATATTATCAGACGCGGTATTCTTGTGAGTATTTTGAGTATACTTTGAGTATTGCTACTGCTTCGTCAATAACCTATACTGATTCGAGTTGATACTTAATAGCTTTGAGGGTAAGGTGTTATTTTCTTCTTTAGATGATATTATTTCTTGATATCTTTGTTTGAGTATTGGATATAATTTTTTATCAATTTGGATTTTTTCTTGCTCGGGTTATATTCATGAGTTATATTCACGAATTCTATTCATGAATTCTTATTCAAATTCTTATTACATGAACTATTTAATGAAAGCTGTGAATGTTTTTGTGGAATTTCTATTTTTGGTTTATCGAGATTCTTATTCACATTATACGTGACATTATTCAGCGAATATCGACACTATTCACCCGAAAATAAAAATTTCTTCTTTTAAGTCCAAAATATCTAATACGGATACTAGCTTTGATTGTATCCATGTTTTGATCATTCTTGAATTTTACACCTTATGATTATTTTTTGAGGGTATTTTTAATGACATGGATAAAAAGAAAGTCTGAATCATTAATCCTTAATCCTTGTCATTTTTTGTTTCTTTGGATTCGTTTCTTTAAAAATATTTTTCATCATCCTCGGTCTTAAATGATGATATTATTGAATATCTTTGGCTGTAATAATTAAAGATGAATGATTTCGAAGAATATCTTTGGCGAAGTAGTGCAAGATGAGCGGTGTTTAGATGAGCATGACCAAGCGTGAATATCTTTGGCTTTGTAGTCTGAAGATGAATATTTGATTCAGATGTATATTGATTGATGTTCTGGGGATAAAAGATGAGCGATGAACTTTTAAATTCATACATAGAAGATAGTAGTTTGCATTCTGCTTAACTCTTAATGAATTATTATTTAAACTGCGAATATTGATTTAAAATTTGTTGTCTATTGTATTACTATTAGATTTTTCCTGTTGAAGACTAACGATAATTTGTTGTATATTATCTTAGTCATAATATTCTTTCTTGAGCTAGTTAGCTCACCCTTTTCCTTTTTTGTTCCATTTTTTCTTCTCGGGAGGCGAGAATATAGCGATCTGCAGGTGGGGAGTATGGAATGAAGGTTACAGAGAGTTGTTTAGTAGTCCTCACCATTTTTGTAAAATAATGTATCGATAAATGTGATGAGGATTTATTTGAGTGTATAGATATTGTCTAGAATAATATTTGTATTCAAACTCTCACAGTTTCTTTATTGTAATAATAAAGTTGTAGTTGTTTACGTACCATGTATTGACAAAGCGGAGATGGTTGATGTATACCTATTTTGAGGCGTCGATTGTTATCGTCAGAGTTTAGGGATATGATCTACTGCCCCGTGGAGATGGGGAATAGAACTAGGAGGGAGAAATGAGTAAATCCTTGTTAGTGTGTCCTACTAGCTTATTTGTTAGTTGGTGGAGTATATAGGAGATATTATGGTATATTGATTTCCCTTAATTAACAACTTATTTTTATGGCGGTATTTGAGAATGTCAGTGAAAACAATGCTTGATGGAGTAAATGAGGCCCGAAGTGAGAGATACTGTGCCTTCTGTGAGGAAAGCGTGCAACCAGTACGGCAATGTTCACTCTGTGCACACGACACCGTTGACGCAGATGATGAAACGAGGGATGTTTTAGAAGCTTTTTAGGTTCAATGCGAAAATCGGAGCCGAGAGACTTCGTGTTCAAAATACGAGGAGGAAATGATAGCGATTCACGGGTAACCGAAGCGGTTGACGTTCGAAGTTGGAGACCACGAGAATTTAGGGAAGCCGGATCGAATCAAGGCGGAAACATGGGAACCAACAAATTACCCGAAGATATTCGATGTCTTGGGATGCGGAGGCAGAAAGGATTCCATTACGCTACTTGCTATGTTAATGTGGCGAGGCGGTTCTTGGTGGGAATACATGGGCGTACCCTCCGGTAGCTCGACGACATATGCATGGGAGGCGTTTGAAGCGATTCAATGATAAGTACTTCACAATGAAAGTGTTCGTCGTATGAAAGGAAGTGGAGTTTATCGAGATTTGGAGCGAGAAGCGACATGGCGGTTAATACTGAATGCAAGCCAGTTTGCGAGTTATCGAGTTTCACTCATTTGGTGGAGAATGAGGAAGCGTGTAATGGCAGCGGATGTTTACGAGAGAGGTTTGAAGCTTAAACGTCGTCGATATCTCATTTCTACATAAATTTCTCTATTCGAGATGTTGTCGTGAAGGCACCGGTTGATTAGAAGCGAGATAGTAATATTGATTCAACGAGGACCATAACATGGATCATACGAAGATATGAGTCATCGAATACCGCGATAACTTGGCTGGAGAAAGAAAGAATCTGCAGACAAAAGCGTGCTGACTTCTGGTAGTGTCTGATAGCCATGAAAATAGAAAGCGAAGTCGGAGAGAGATTTTAAAAGGAGATTCCGTGGCGACCATGTATGAAGAGCGTCGGTCGTGATGCGACAGCGGATTTCGAGGAGAGAAAGACCACGGATCGTATGTTTAAAATCTTGGGAAAGAGGACGTATCAGCCCTGAGCACCCTAGCTGTGCTGATTTAGGTATGCTATAATTGTGGAAAAGAAGGACATGCTACATTTCGAGTTATGCATTACTGAAAACCAGATCCAGTGAGGAATGGTGACCTCAAAAGTATGTCCCGGAAAGAAAATAAAGTTAGCGGTTCCATTGGAAGGCGTTTGTAGGTAATGGGGTCAAAAATGCGAGGAACGAGCAAGGATTAACGCATGATTTAGTTAATTATAAATTCTTGCGAAGTTTATACCTTACCAGATAAGCGGTTCTACCCGTTCTTTTATCTCTCTTGCTTGCGCTCAGCGTTTGAACTTATTCTGACGGAGAAATTAGACTTTACTGTTAGCCGAAATCCGTTAGGAGAAACTTTTCATTCATCAGATTGTTTAGAAATCTTGCTTGATTAGGGGTTGCTATATCCGCATTTACACCAATTACCTTATTTCTATAGAGATATTTGCTTTTGATGTGATTTTAAGAGTTAACTACTCGTAAATGCAAAATTGATTACTTTAGTAAGGAGTTGTTAGTTTTCATATTCATAGCAACTTTGTTATTGAATTCAAGCAATCAAACCATTGTAGTCGAACATTTTCATATCGAAGCCGACAGAAGTCGTTCGTTTATTAGGATGTCAAGTTTTCTTAGTCCATATTATAGTTTTGAATAAAAGAACCGTCAGTTGAATAATATTCATTATTTATTGATTTTTCTGGCTGTATTTCTGAAGAATTTCTTGGCTTACTCCAAGGCTGATATTAAATTTTGTATAGACTTTTGAACGATTACAAAACTTCATTTCTAAAATCTCATGTCGAATGGCTCTGATAGAACTTGAGGTTAAAAAAAAAATTCAACTATTGAATTTGGTACACAGACCTTTATCACGGTGACTTCACTTTGTGGGAATGCTGCCGAGCCGAACCTCTCCGTAGGGACAGTTTAATATTAGATGCGATAATGGCAGAGTAGAAGATCATATGCGCGGAATGAGTGCGATGATGTCAAAGTATACGATAGAGCCAACTTTAATAGAAAAAAGTTAAAGTTGCTTTCGAAGCACCGCAATTCAGAAATGCGATGCGTATATGAAGAAGAAAGTACAAGAAGGAGCTATTCAAGTCGAGAATTGATGAAGAAAGAATACTTTGAGTCCACTCTGCACTTTGTGTCCCTAACGACTCGATTTGAAGTACAAGATTATGATGGAGGCACACAATACACCATTTGCAATCCATCCTCGGAAGTACTAAATGTATCGTGATCTTCTACATACATTTTGGTGGAAACAATATGAAGAGAGAGATTGCAAAGTTTATCTCAATGTGTTTAACTTGTCAACGTGTAAAAGCGCAGAGCATCTAGTACCTAAGGGTCCGCTGCAACCACTTGAGATTCAAATGGAAGTGGGAACACATTACCATGGATTTTGTTACGGGGTCTTCCTACGGTTTCTCTCGAGCATCAATGCTATTTGGGTTATTGTTGATAGATTAACCAAGTCGCCGTTTCATTTCTTGCCGACACGGAGACTTATTCCTCAACGCCTTGCTAGTATATATGTAAATGAGATTGTGAGGTTACATGGCATGCTAGTATCCATAGTTTCGGATCGTGACCCAAGATTCACTTCAAGATTTTGGGTTAGCTTGCAAAAAAAGCTATGGGCACGGATTTACGATTCATTCGGCATACCATTCTCAAACGAACGGACAATCGGAGAGACTATTCAAACTCTTGAAGATCTATTAAGACTCGTGTCCTAGACTTCAAGAGGCGGTTGGATAAGTATTTACCATCAGTGGAATTCTCCTACAACAAATGCTTATCGTGCAAGTATAGGTGTGGCTCCATTTGAAGCATTATATGGGACGAAAGTGTCGCTTCCAATATGTTGGGATGAGGTGGGTGAAGCAACATTGTTGGGACCCAGGAGTTAGTATGTATATGACTACCGAAAAGATCCAAATGATTCGACAACGTATACAAACGGCACAAGATCGATAAAAGAGTTATGCGGATCTTCATCGAAAGGACGTGGAATTTAGTATAGGGGATCATGTATTGTTGCGAGTTGCTCCATGGAAGGGAGTTACAAGATTTGGGAAGAGAGGAAAGCTCAATCCACGATTTATTGGTCCATTTCAAATTCTTGACCGAGTAGGAAATGTAGCCTATAGACTCGCGTTACCTCAGTATGTCTCAGATTATAATGTGTTTCACATATCTCAGCATTTCGTAAATATGTGAAAGACCAACCACGCTATAGAGTTAGAACTTGGACGAGATAGTCAAGACTTAACGCATGGAGGAGGTGCACTTCGCCAAGAGATCTTGGATAGGAAGGAGCATGTCTTACGCCAGAAAGGTCATACCATAAGTTAAAGTTTTGTGGAGGAATCATGCTATAGTTGAAAATGACCGGAATTGAAACGGAAATGGCGCCAGGTATCCTCACCTTTTCAAAACACCAGTATCGTGACGTCAATTTCGAGGACGAAATTTCATAAGGAGGGAGGTTGTAAGACCCCAACTTATTATTAATGAAATTTAATTTTTCTATTTATTATTTTGAAATAGTAGTGGTTGATTTGATTAATGTGGATAGTTATTGGTAAAATACACAAATATTTCAAAATAAGCAAGTGGTTATAAAATATTCATTATTATCGGAATATTCGTTTGGTCGTGAATATTAAATACTATCTGGAATATTCATAATGCGACGGTGCAATGTATGTGGGCCCCATAACTTGAAAGCGATTGGATGAAAAAAAGCGACAAATATAAGTTGTTTAAAAATAACTACGTAGTTATATCAAGTATCTTCGTTAAAATACCTTGCGTTAAAACACAAGAAGATACCAGTATTGAACCAATTATTGATTCTTACGTAAAAGGCACTTACTCAATAATGGTTACAATGAATTACCGATCAAAAGATTTTATTTTATCGATTTAATAATTGTTTGCGTTGATATTTTATATTCTTCGTTGTTTCAATAATTGTCATTACACAAGATTTTTCATTATCGAAGCAATAATTCATATTATCCTAATAATATTATTAGATAACATTATTGGCAATGTCTAGAAAGTTACTGCCTAAGGAGAGGTTTGGTCACCTAATCATAGCGCAAAGAAGGAGAAATTCTTATCGGAAAGCCCCTTCACCTGGAAACTACAGTTTGTCAATATTGTGATTCGTAATATTATTTGTGAATAATTAATTATTGATTCATATGATGAGGAAAATATTGATTTTATGTGGATATAGATGGAGAAAATTTTAAAATGACAATTGTTGAAAATTAATATTTTATCTTTTTCGATAAAATAATTCATTTAAATATATTATTTTAATAATATAATAATGGTGATATTTTACAACGTAATGTGGGATATATGAGTATACGAGGAGGAAGAGTATTTTTGTTGCAATAAATGTTTAAAACATGTTAAACATGCTCGATGACCCCATTTATCGAATTTTAAATTTGATTATACCGTAAAATCTCCGTTTGTGGATTTCGGTCCAATTTCTCGCTTGGAATTTGGAAAAGCTTTCTTACGCAAAGTTGTAGAGAATTGAATTTCCTATAAAAACTCGTAAGATTCAATTTTCTGATAAAAGGGCTATTTATTATGAATTATCAAGTTCAAGTCTCAATAATTGATTTTGGAAGTTTAAATTATTTTAAATTAGAAAACGTTTTTTCTTACTTTTTCTAGAAGGTGGCATGTGCTTATTGAGTGAAATCAGATTTCAAGAGTGACGTAGAATTTTGATATATATAATAATATTAAATTAAATTTTCTCGCTTGGTGTTCTAAGCAATTTCCTATAAATAGGGTCTTGGGTTAGAATTGAAAATTACACCGAGAAATCAAGTTTTCTCTCTCTATATTATCGGTTTATTCTTGTGAGTATTTTGAGTATACTTTGAGTATTGCTATATACTGCAAGTTCAAGTCATAGCTTTATATCCTGTTTTCTAACTAAAAGACTGCTTTCATGAGGTAAGGATATTATTTTTTTTCGTAATGATATTATTTCTTCAATATCATTATGTTGAAATATTGATCCGAAGTTTTTATCAAATTTGAAACTTTTGGTGTTTGAGTTACTATTCACGATACTCATGACTATTCACGATATCTTGATCTTATTCACGAATACGACTATTCATCGAAAATGAAAAATTTGCTTTTAAGTCTAAAATATCTATTCGGATACTAGCTTTGATTGTATCCATGTTTTGATCATTCTTGAATTTTACACCAATCGTGATTATTTTTGAGGTATTTTTGGACGTGGATAAAACAAAGTACGTAATCCTCTTAATCCTTAATCCTCGCTATTTTGTTTCACCTGGATTCGCTTTTTAAAATATATTTTCATCATCCTCGCCTTAAATGATGATATTATTGAATATCTTTGGCATCGTAGTGTAAAAGATGAATGATTTCTCAAGAATATCTTTGGCCCGTAGTGCAAAGATGAGCAGTGTTTAGATGAACACTGACCCAGTCGATGAATATCTTTTGGCTTCGTAGTGCAAAGATGAATATTTGATTCCGTATATATATGGATTGATGTTACGGGGATTAAAGATAGACGATGAACTTTTAAATTCATATATAGAAGATAGTAGTTTGCATTCTCTACTTAACTTTTCTAATGAATTATTATTTTTGTCATGCTAATATTGATTTAAAATTTGTTGTCTATTGTATTCTATTAGATTTTTCCCTGTTGAAGACTAACGATAATTTGTTGTATATTATCTTAGTCATAATATTCTTTATTGGGCTAGTTGAGCTCACCTTTTCCTTTTGTTCCATTTTTCTTCTCGTGGAGGCGAGAATATAGCGAGCGATGCAGTGGGAATATGGAATGAAGGTTCTAAAGAGAGTTGTTTAGTAGTCCTCACCATTTTTTAAAATAATGTATCAATAAATGTGATGAGGATTTATTTGAGTATAGATATTGTCTAGAAGATAATATTTGTATTCAAACTCACAGCTTTCTTGTTGTAATAATAAAGTTGTAGTTGTTTACGTACCATGTATTGACAACTCGTAATGGGTGATGTATACCTATTTTGGGGCGTCACAATATGATTATCAATGAATTAACAAACTTTCACTTATACTTGAATGTTTTCTTGATTTCTTAAAAAAGTATAAATTCAAGTGTTGGTTTGTGGAAAATATATATACATATTTTTGACAAAATTCATACTTACTAGTTTATAATACCTATTGTTGTCTTGGAGTATTAATTTGAATAACCCGAGATTCAATGATAAATATTGAGTTTTAAAGAATCGTTCAAGTTAAAGGCAATCAATATGGATAAAAGAAACTACAATTTCATGAATGAAATATATGTACATGAATTTTCTGATACAGGAAATGGAAAAAACAACTAAAGTTCATGATCTAAAGGTCATGACCTGTCGAATTGAAGAGAGGGGAATAGTGAAAGTTTGGTCTTCAACGCTATCAGGCCTTCAATGCTATCAGGCCTTCGAGGCTATCATGCCATCAAGGTCTTGGGTAGCTGACTCAATTTCCCAAAAGATTGGCCTTCAATTTATCCATGGCATCTTGAAGCTCCGAAAGTTTTATATGATGAAGTAAGTCGTTCACATGGTGACGAGAAGTGACTTCCGAACGAAGTGTAACAACATGATGATGGGAAATATCCAACCTAACATGGAAGGAAGACATGTCCAAAGAGGGTTAGGAGATGCCACGGGAGGCGGAAGGTCATTCAACCCACCGAAAGTGCTATCCACAATACCCTACCGAGCAATCACCAACTCGGTGGGATCCTCCTTGGGAGGATGAACATCAGCAATAGTCTCAGAAGGATTCCTCCTCAAAGAAGCAGGAGTCTCATCGGCACCCTCAAAACTATCATGTGGAGAAGTTATAGAAAGGTGTCATGCGGCGAAGAAGACTTGATTGCCTCATTTGTGATACTCACAAAGAGCCCAATGGGAACATCATCATCCTCTTCATCAGCATTGGTCTTCGACTTCTTGATTCTAAAGAAAAGAGAAATTTCAAGAGAAGGTAAGAAGGATTTCATCGAAGATTTTCCAAAATATCCCAGGAGAGCTCCTTTAAGGCTTGCTCTCTTAAGGTTTTCTCCCCTAAAGGTTCCCTCTCCTAGGACTTTCATTTTCAAGGCTTGCCAAACATCAAGCTCCGTGAAGTGTTCAGACATTGGAATCAAGACTTCAACACTTAAAAATATTTTGCGCGAACATCTCACCAAAGGCGTGACTCACGCACAGGGGGCAAATGCTTACTGATAAATGACATAGACATCCTCCAGAGTAGAGGTGCATTCCCCCCCCCCAAGAAGTGATGAATATGCATGTAGAGGAGCACCATGGTCTTATTGGATACGAATGTCCCTGCATAGCTGGATACAACGAAGAATGTTAGCCTTCTCTTTAGTATATCCATATAATCAGCATTCCCAAGTATCTCGTCGGTCCAATGTTGCCATTCCTAAAGGTAGTTATCTGAATAAGACAAGAAGTGGAGGAGAATGCGATCAGAAAGTCATCCCAACTTCCACAAGCCGTTGGATATAGAAACAAGCCTTCCTTCTCTGGTGAAGGAAAAGTTGTACGGTCATAAGTCTGCTTCCAAAAGACGTCGAAAAGACTAAAGGAGGGGAGCCCTTCCCCAATCATTGAGAAACGGGGCCTCCTTGAGTGTTCCCTTCATCCTTAAATCTATAGGGTTCAGCCATATAGGTTTCGGTCACCTAGGGGTTGTTTTCTTCATCCTTAAATCTATAGGCTTTGGCCATGTAGGCTTCGGCCACCTAGGGGGTATTCCCTTCATCCTTAAATTTAGTCATGTAGGCTTCGGTCACCTAGGGGTTGTTCTCTTCATCCTTAAATTTATAGGCTTCGGCCACCTAGAGGGTGTTCTCTTCATTCCTTCAAAAAAAAAAAACCCTATAGGGTTCGGCAATGTATGCTTCGGCCACCTAGGGGGTGTTCTCTTCATCCTTAAATCTATAGTCTTCGACCATGTAGGCTTCGGCCACTTAGGGGGTGTTCCCTTCAATTTGGATGCAAGACATGTGGTCAGGGATTATGAATATCGACTCCTTACTTCTCAAAAAAAAAAAAAATAAGATAAGTAAAGGTTTTATTTATTTTTCGAAAGAAAAAAAATAATAAAATAAGATTTTATTTTATTTTCAAAAAAAAATAAGATTTTATTTATTTCTAGAAAAAAATAAGATTTTATTTTGTAAAGAAATATTTGATTTTATTTCCAAAATAAAGAAAGATTTGATTTCCAAAATAAAGAAAGATTTTATTTTATTTCCAAAATAAAATTAAGATTTGATTTGATTTTATTTTATTTTTAAAATAAAAATTAAGATTTGATAAAAAGGAAAGATTTAGTTTACCCAAAAGAAGGATTTTATTAGATTAAATTTTATTTGATGATATTTGATTATGTTTTCTTGTTTCAATTTCCAGGAAAAAAATAAAGAAACAAATATTGGGCAAGCTTTGGAAAGATTTTTGGAGGAGTTCCCAATTTGTCCAAGGAAGAGCCCTGTTAGGTTTTGCCTACCTAGGGTTTAACCCTAAGAGTTTGGCTCCCTAGAAGTTCCCTCTACTAGGACCATTGTCTTCAAGACCTATAAAGTGAAGTCTTGCAAAATCGTTCAAAGGCTTGTAATTTTCTTGCACGATCGTCTATTTGGGAATGCGACTCTCGCGCAGGGGGCAATTGTGGGCCCAAGTATAAAATTAGGGTTCACGTGACCTAATTGAATGAAGACGAAAAAGTCAGAAATAAATGTGCTAGACCCGGGAGAAGCCTCCACGTGTCCCAAGACAGAAGACTCGTGGAGGCGGCTCGATTTGGGAATTGATTGAGGGATTGGATTGGTGGCTAGAAGGACAGGGCAATATGGTTATTATTTTAATGACTAAAGGGTCTTTTTGAAATTTTTCTGAAAGCATGTGCCTCGCACGTGACTACTTTCCAGAAAACCCTATAAATACCCTTCCATTCCATTAGGAAGGGGACTTCTCTTCAGACTCAAGACTTGAACTCTTGGAAGATCAAAGGGACCCTTTTGGTGACTTAAAGGCTTGGAGATTCTATCTAAAAGCACTAAAAGGGTTTGGACATTCTCTCAACTCGAAAGACTCAAGAAGGCTCTTGGCCACGCATTGTTGGAGTAATCGCCCACCTGTCGTTCTCCCCTCTTCAATCAACCAATCAATTTCGTGCTCTTTGTGGATTTCTCTCCTCCTCAGCCAATACGAAACCCTAACCCTAGCAAGTTACGATTTCCTTGCCCAATATATATATATATATATATACGGAGAGGTTCTAAAGCGAACCAAAGACGAACCGTCATCTTTGGTGTCTATGGCGACGGTTCAACCCGTCGTCAAAGACTACATGGTTATGGCGACGGATCGAACTGTCATATAGACACCAAAGACGACGATTTATCTGCCTTTGCTTCGCTTCTTTACCGCTGACTTTAGAAATTGATAGTATATATATATATATATATATATATATATATATATATATATATATATATTTTTTGACTACTGACGAGACAAATAGACAAACAAATCATGATGATTCGGACATACATACTTGCATGCATATATATTGCATGATAAGGAAAGGAAAATCTCATGATTATAATGTCAAAATCAAAGAAATATAACCCAATCTCAAAAGCTGAATTAATCTCAGAGTTGCCTAGGAAGAAAGGAGACTGCTACAATACTTACACAGGATATATTAATGTAGAACGAAAGGGGAATGAGACTGTTGCTCTGTGAATTCAAGGAGGATTTTAATACTACTAATATTTCTATATCGTATTTATCCAATTTTATTATAATATATACATATATTATATATTTATATATTTATATATATAGAGAGAGAGAAAGTTATCTCTTTTTATATTTCTTACAGTCAGGATATTATCCGTTATATATGAAGTCATATTTTTAATCAAATGTTTCTTTCTATATGTCCAAAATATATATATCTTATATAATACTTGTGTACCTAGGAGAAACATTTGAATGAAGTACTATAGCCTTAAAAAGTTGATTGTTTTGCAAATTAAGTGCATTATTATTATTATTATTATTATTATTATTATTATTATTATTATTATTATCCGGCATAAAGGAGCAGTATATATTACACGTACATGCGCAGCAGCAGTAGCAATAGCTAAGCCCTAATAGTATGTTTTTTTTTTCTTGTGATGATACTAGTAGTAGCCTATGTAATATATACTAATAATTAATACTACTACTCGGCTAATTTCCCTACAATTCTCACGAGTGACTGAAGCAGGCTGTCAGGCAGTCAAGCAGACAAGAAATAAAAAGTCCCGTCGGCCACGGAGTAGTTTAAAGTCCCGTCGGCCATTCAAGTTCTCATCCGCTTTTAAAATTAAGGGCTGAATAAAAAATTAAATTAAAATTAAAATTGCACCAAAAATTGTTAAACTACACCAATTAAAATCGTACCAACAGTTTCGATATATGTGACAGTTTTAAAAAGATTGAAAAATCAAATTTACGATTTCAGTTTGGTTACTAATCAAAACTGCACATATAAAATTGAAATCGCACCAAATAATCATTATGTTTTCTTAAATTTGCTACAAGTATATATAATTTTCTATTATAAAATATTCTCCTCATTTTATTTTATAAGATGATATTTGTAGCTAGAGTTGAATGAAGAATAAATAAGTATCAATTATGTTTTTAAATCAAGAGTGGCTTGATATTTTCTTAAATTAAATGTAATAACATAGTATTAATCAATCATATAATTGTTGATGTCTTGAACTATTTAATTTGATAAATTAACAACATAATTGTGTTCACTGCGTAATACGTTTGCGTGGATGATTTTGCTAACTATTGTATGGGTTTGTTATTTCAATTGGTTTTGAAACCAAAACCGCACCAAATGAAACCAAATCGCACAGTTCAAAACTACACCGCACCAATCACAAACGGTTTCATGTGCAGTTTTAGATTTGTCAAACCGCACCTAAACGGTTTCGTGTGCGGTTTGAGCTTCAAATTACCGCACCATGCCCACTCCTACTTAGAATACATTATTGCTCAATTGCACCTTTAAAGTGACATTTTTTGCGTTTCTATTCATTTTACCCGATTTGCCCACAACCCGACCCTGTTTGACTCAAGCCTAATTTTTTAATAATTTAAAATAAAATCAATTTTAAAATATTAATTATTTTAATATTTTAAAAAAAGATTGTTAAAAAAATAATAATTTAAACTAATATTTATTTTAGTATTTTAAAAAATTTATTTTAAAAATAGTTTTTAAAATATTTTATATAAAAATAGTTTTTCAAAATAATTTTAAAATAATAATTATATTTAATATTATAAAATAATTATTATTTTAATATTTTAAAAGAAAATATTTTTTCACAATTTCAAATAATAATTTAATTAATATTTTAAAAAAATATTTTCTTAAAATAATTTGAAAATAATAAATATTTTTAATATTTTAAAATAAAATATTGTTTTTAAAATAATTATTATTTTATATTTAAAATAATAATTATTTTTATATTTAAAGGAAAATATTTTAAATAGTTTTAAAATAATTATAATTTTAAGGAAAAATATTAGAAACTTTATTTTTCAAAAGCTTTATAAAATATAGATTCAAAAAAAAAGTAAAGTTAAATTTTTTTAAATCTTAATTATTTTTATGAAAATCTACACATCTTTAAAAAAATATTATGTTTTATGAAAATAAAGTTTTATTTTTTGAATATATATTTTATAAAACTTTACTCATTTTTTTAAAAGATGAATTTTTTTATTTTTTCTTGAAAATAACAATTATTTTAAATCTTTTAATTTAAGATTTAAAAAATATTGAATTAGCATTTTAATTTATCTTTTACTATTTTTTGTATTTAATTTTTATTTTAAAAATTCTAATATTAAGAATACTTATAATAATGGTAAAGTTATTAATTTTAAAAATAACAATTTTTCAAATAATTATTTTATTTTAAAATATTAAAAATAATTATTATTTTAAATATTTATTTTATTTTAAAATATTAAAAATTAGAATCAAATCAAATTAGGTCAAATTAGATCGAATTGAGATCAAATCGGGTATAAGAAATGAAAACGTCGGACGACAGTGTTACTCAACCATCTTAAATTGACATCGTTAACTAAAGAATTAGCCTCCTATATATATTCTGAATATTTTTATTGCCACCTCTACATGGATGGTACACTGGTTCCTAGCCTCTTTGTTAAGGGGCTATTGAAAGAAAACTAAGTACTTGCATTTATCTTTGGGGGAGCGTGCTCTATATATCCTAGCAGAGGAAATCAATAAAGGACCAAATGAGACATGATGGCAACAAATTTTCTGTACTTTGTCTTTTCTCACTTTCACTTGAGAATCTCACATCTCTCTCTGCGTGTATTGTTTATATTCGAGGGAGGGTAGTTAATATAAAATTAATTTTAGTAGATGAATCAATACAGTATTAATACATAAATTAAAAATAATTTTTTCAACGTATTAATATTATATTAATTAATTAATTTATTTATTATGAAATTAATTTTATGATAATCGAATTTATTAAATTTTAATAGTAAGAGCAGATGATCGCATGAGTTTCAAACATAAATATATGTTTCCATATATACGGATCAGTATTAGATGATTCTCTAATATATTGTTTATATTGTCTTGTATTGAAAAAGAAATTGTTATTTATTGAATAAAAAATAGTGAGAAACTAAAGTTATATTTAATACTTTGGGATAATATTAGAAAACTAAACCTGTAAGACCCCACTTTTTTATAAATAAAGATGAATTTTCTATAAATATTATTTTGAATATTATAGAATAATTTGATATAATGTTATAGTTGTGGGTAATATTTATAAATTTTGCAAAGTATGCAAGTAGTTATATTATATTCGATTGGTCGGGGAATATTGGCTTAGCAGAGCGGGGAATATTCAGACAACTACTCAATCATCATGGACCCTACAATGTAATTATTATTTGATCGGAGAAAAAGCGACAAAAATATTTTATTGAAATAACTATGGAAGTTTTACCGTTGATACTCGTTGAACTACTCTTGTAGTAAAAGTACGAGAATACGTGTGGTTGCATAAGTAGCGCCCAGTATTGATTATCATCTTTATGTGAAAGTCACCGGTTTGATTCCATTATCACGATTAATAATATGAATTATTATAATGATAATGACGTTTTGTTTTATTCAGTATTATTAACGTAATAAAATGTAAACATCTTTTATATAAAATGTAATACTTTATTAAAGTTTATTCTATAAATAAAATATATTATATTTTATTACGCATAGTGTTTTCAGTAGTGTTGCAGATAGTTGTTTGTATAGTAAAATGTTTTTATATAAATAGAATATATTATATTTTATTTAAAAGATTTTGCTTTAAATATGAACCGTCGATTAAAGTAAATCAATCTGGACCGCTCATGGATTAATTACTATGCATTCTATTTTCCTATAAATAGAAGCTCATTCCTTCATTATTTTCTTTACTTAATTCACCGAAACTCAGAGAGAAAACTATAGAGAGAAAGAAGAAAAGTATTCTACTACTTCACTTCGCCAATATTCAGTTCTTCTAAGGTAGGGAATATTATTTGTTGTACTCGTAAGGGGTGTTATTCTTTTGTATTCATAAAGAGAACTTTCTTTTGTTATTCCATTCTTATTTATTCTGTTGGAATAACTCAGATCTGCTTAATCCCTATACTTGGTGATCTTCTTCTTTTATTCCATTCTTCTATTATTCTGCATTGAACATCCATGCTCATGTTTTTACACCCACTGGTTCCGCTTTTATTATTATTCTCGTTAAACATCCTGCATGCGTGTGTTTTACACCGGACTGGTTTCGTTTTATTATTCTCGCTGGAACATCCTCGCTCGTATGTGTTTTACACCTTGACCGGTTCCGCTCTTTATCATTCTCGCTGAATATCCTATCTCGTGTGTTTTACACCGGATCTCGGTTCCATCTTTATTATTACTCGTTGGAACATCCTCTTGCAGTGTGAATTTCACCGACCGGTTCCGTTATTATTATTCGCTGGAATAACTCTGCCTATGCTAAGTCGCATGCACGGGTGATTTCTTTTGTTATTCCATTCTTTATTATACCCAAATTGGTTAAAACTTTGACTTCTATACTACATGAAATTAGTAGAATATCCTCGATATTTCGTTTCATCCAAAGATATCTTTTCATGGAAATATTCTTCCGATCATTCTTGAATTTTATTCTACAAAGCGAAGATCATGTTGATAATTTGGATGTTATTAGTTCTGAATAACTTAATTCTTGAACTTGTTTTATTGAATTCTTATATCATTGTCATCATCCTCATGTTTATTTTTTTTTTAAAGTCATCTGTGGCCTGTAGAGCATGGATGGACTTGGTATGATTATAACCAGGGATTATTCGGTGTAATCATGACCGTAATATTACAAATGATGTGGTAAAAGTCCTCAGTGGCCGTAGTGCATTGATGGACAGTGGTTGGCATGATCATGACCATTAATGAATACACAACTATTCTCGGCCCGTAGTGCGTGAATAATTGTGGTGGTGATACTAAAGAATATCCTCGGTCAGAGTCTGCGGGGTGATTCGATGATGTGGATTATTTATTAAAGATGAGTCTCAAATTATAACGTTGATGAAAAACCTTTAAATCATAAAAGATAGTAGATTTTATTTTCTACTTGACTCTTTTAATGGATTACTTGTTCACCGCAGCTTAAACTTGATGTTTATTATATTTTATCGCTTTAACAATGTTGAAGGCTATTGATAATTTATTCTGCATTATCTTAGTCATAATATTTCTTCTTGGGCTAGTTGAGCTCACCCTTTCTTTTCACCGTTTCTTCAGAAATGAGAACATAGTGGGACGAGTCCTGGGAACGGAGTAATGGTCCAAAGGATAGCATTAGTAGTCCTCACTATTCTCGTGAAATAGTGTGATAATAATTGTAATGAGGACTCCTTTTGAGTTTGTATAATATCTAGTAGATAATATTTGTATTCAAACTCACGCTTTATGTCGTATTGCACACGCATACAGCTTATATTAGTAAGTTGTATTTAAATTACATACCATGTATCCGACTACCCAAGATGGGTGATGTATACCTAATTTTGGGGGCGCCACAACAGGTATCGAGCTTAGGGATATGATCCCGGCTAAGATGTGAGAATAGTACTAGGAGGGAGAGAGAGGGGAATACCTTCGTTAGTATGACCTACCTAAGTTTATGTGCTATTTTATTGGTCACGTAATATAAAGATAATTGTTACATGTCAATTAATCTTTTGTTTTGTGGCGATGTCTGAAAATGACATCCGAGAATGTTGAGAATAAAATAGAGCACACAGCGATCGTTGATTCACCACATATCAATAATCGTGATAATGTGCATCGTGAAGGCGATAATCCTCATGCAAACAATAACACCGACCAAATGATGAATGATCAAATGTTCAGAGAGGCTTTATGCAATTTATGCAACAAAGAAAGTAGAAATGACTCCTATCCAAAACGTGGGTGGAAACACGAAAACTCTCGGCGGTCACCGCTAAACAATTCAAGGTGCCGACCACCGAGTTTAAGGGAGAGCCAAAACCACTTCCATGCGGGCATGGATAAAGCAGATTACCAAGATATTTGATGTCTTGGGATGCTCCGAGGAGCAAAGGTTCCTTTGCGCCTTTTATGTCATGCGTGGAGGCAGACATCGGTGGGAATCGGTAGAAACGTACTCAACTTCTTTGTCTTCAAGATATCTTGGGAGAAGTTCCAGAGTCGTTTCAACGACAAATACTTTCCTCGAAAGTATTCGCCATACGAAAGAGGTGGAGTTTATCAAGTTGGAACAAAACAATATGACCGTGTCGCAATACGAGGCAAAATTTGCGGAGTTATCACGGTTTCATCCCACTCTGTGGATAATGAAGAGAAATGGCACGAATGTTTTTAAGAGGTTTGAAGTAGAGATACGTCAACATCTTATTTCTCATAAACCGTGGTTTGTATTCGGATGTTGTAAATAGGACTCGCTTAGTGGAGCGCGATAACGAGTCAAACGCAACTAAAAGAAAGCAACCGGCAAAATTATAATACCAATGAGTAGTCATCGGGCGCTTGACAACAAGCGTGGAGGAATCAACAAGCCAGATACTGGTAACCACTTCCGGGGGTAATCGTACAAAATAATAAGAATGGACATTTCAAGAAACGGAGATTCAACAATGATGGAAAGACGTCAAAGACCAAAGACCTGCGTTGTTAAGGAAGGAGAAAGACCACCTATTATATGCTTCAAATGCGAGAGAGAGGACACATCATCCGAATCGTGCCATATCGTCAAAGCATGTTATAATTGTGGAAGAGAGGTCACTTAGCTCGATTTTGTCGTTCATCAAGACAAATTCAACTAGGATGGAGGCACCAAAGGTCGCCCCGTAAAAGTCAAAACCTAGAGTAGTCAGGAGAGGCTTTTGTTGTGACCTCCCAGAGAGCAAGGAACCCGAATGAGGTCATCACGGGTAAGCTTATCATAAACTCTAATGAAGTCTATACTTTATTTGATACCGGTTCTACCCATTCTTTTATTTCTCCTACTTGCGCTCATCGATTAAATTTGACTCGAGAAATTAGACTTGAACTTATCTGTGGAAACTCCGCTGGGAGAAACCTTCATTACATCCACTCGCTTATAAGTCTTGTTTGATTCAAATCGGTACCCTCACATTACCCGTCGATCTTATTTCATTAAAAATACTTGCATTTGACGTGATTCTAGGGATTGATTGGTTAACTACTTATCATGCAAAAATTGATTGTTTTCGTAAGTTGTTAGCTTTCATATTCCTAATCAACCTATTATGCTAATTCAAACGACCAAACCATTAAAATCAATCACTGGTCATCTCAAGCCATAAAGCTATTCGCTTATTGAAAACGGATGTCAAGCTTTTTAGCTCATGTCACATGATTTAAACAAAAATACGTCGCTTTTGAACGATATTTCTATTGTTAATAAATTTCCCGACGTATTCCCCTCAAGAACTTCCTGCCTACCCCAAAGCGAGAAATTAAATTTTGTATCTACCTTGAACCCGTGACAAAACCTATTTCCAAAGCCCCATATCGAATGGCTCTATTGAACTTCAGAGTTAAAGACCCAACCGCAGGAATTGTTAGACATCGGCTTTATTCGTCCTAGTACTTCTCCTCGGGGTGCTCCTGCTTCTATTCGTGAAGAAGAAAGATGGGAGTATGCGACTTTGTATTGATTATCGGGAGTTGAATCATGTCACCATCAAAAATAGGTATCCATTGCCACGTATTGATGACCTGTTTGACCAGTTGTAAGGAGCCAAATTCTTTTCAAAGATTGATCTTCGTTCCGGATATCACCAATTGAAGATTAGAACCGCTGACATTCCAAAGACGGCTTTCAGAACTCGGTACGGGCATTATGAATTCTAGTCATGTCCTTTGGATTGACTAATGCTCCTTGCTGCCTTCATGGATATGATGAACCGAGTATTCAAGGAATATTTAGATCACTTTGTGGTCGTCTTTATTGATGACATCCTTATTTATTCCAAAAGCCGTGAAGATCATGAGCAAAACTTGAAGCTGACACTCCAAAAGCTTCGTGAATATAAGCTTTATGCCAAGTTGAAGAAATGCGAGTTCGGCTTGAAGAAGTAGCATTCCTTGGGCACGTGGTATCAAGTCATGGAATATCCGTTGACCCAAAGAAAGATTGAAGCTATTCAAAGTCGGAACAACCTAAATCGAATGATCAAAGACGTAGCTTTCTCGGTTTAAATGGTTATTATCGGAGATTCGTGGAAGGATTTTCTCGAATCGCTACTCCATCGACTCAAATGACTCGAAAAGATACAAAGTTCGGTTGGAGCGAAGAATGTGAGAAGAGTTTTCAAGAACTCAAGAGAGACTTATTTCAAAGACTGCTCGACAATACCATCCGGCTCGGAGGATTTGTCATCTACAAAGTGATGCTTCGCAAAGGATTGGGATGTGTTCTCATGCAACATGGAAAAGTTATAGCTTTATGCCTCATGACAACTCAAAGAATATGAGAGGAATTATCCTACTCATGATCCGGAGTTAGCAAATGTTGTCTTTGCACTTAAAATTTGGAGGCATTACTTGTATGGGAGAAAGTGGAAATCTTCTTTGATCATAAAAGCCTCAAATATTTCTTCACTCAAAAGGAACTCAACATGCGACAACGACGTTGGCTTGAACTATTGAAAGATTATGATCATACCATCAAATACCATCCTAGAAAAGCGAACGTGGTAGCCGACGCGTTGAGTGAAGATCATCATATGCGAAGCACGAGTATTGTCAACGCAGAGCCCATTTTGTGTGACTTGCAAAGGATGGAGATAGAGTTAAAGACTCTGGGGACGCATGTGATGATAATAATATCTGAGTAGAACCAGACTTTAATCGATAAAGTTAACGCCGCTTTCTCAGCTACTGCACTGGAGCCGATGCGATGAGGAAGAAAGTGCAAGAGGGTGTTATCTTTGGAAGCAAGAATCGATGAAGAAGGAATACTTGAGTCAACTCCGGACTTTGTGTTCCTAACGACCTCGATTTAAAGTATAATATCATGATGGAGGCGCATAACACACCATTTGGAATCCATCTCGGGAGTACCAAAATGTATCATGATATTCGCCATACATTTTGGTGGAAGCAATATGAAGAGAGAGATAACACTGCTTATCTCAAGGTGTCTAACTTGTCAACGAGTTAAAGCGGAGCATCAAGTACCAAAAGGTCCATCAGCAACCACTTGAAATTCCGTAATAGAAGTGGGAGCACATTACCATGGATTTTGTTACTGGCCTTCCTAAGGTTTCTCAAGGCATTGATGCGATTTGGGTCATTGTTGATAGATTGACCAAGTCCGCTCATTTCTTACCGATACGAGAAACTTATACACTTGAACGCCTTGCTCAGTATGTACATAAACGAGATTGTAAGATCGCATGGTATGCCTAGATCCATAGTTTCGATCGAGACCCAAGATTCACTTCACGATTTTGGGTTAGTTTGCAAAAACTATGGGCACAGACTTACGATTTAGCTTCGGCATATCATCCCTCATTTTGACGGACAATCGGAGAGGACTATTCAAACTCTTGAGATCTATTAAGACTACTCGTGTCCTTGATTTCAAGGGAGTTGGGACAAGTTCTTACCATCGGTGGAGTTTTCCTACAACAACAGCTTATCAAGCAAGTATTGCATGGCTCCATTCAAGCGTTGTATGGAAGAAAGTGTCGCTTCTCCAAGATATCTTTGGGATGAGGTGGGTGAAGCAACGTTGTTGGGACCGGAGTTGGTACGTATGACTACGGAAAAGATTCAAACGATCCGACAACGTATAAAAACCTCACAAAATCGACAAAAGAGTTATGTTGATCTTCATCGAAAGGACGTGGAATTCGATATAGGAGATCATGTGTTGTTAAGAGTTGCTCCACGGAAAGGAGTTACAAGATTTGAAAAGAGAGGAAAACTTAATCCTCGATTCATCGGTCCATTTTTAATCCTCGATCGAGTAGGAACTGTGGCCTATAGACTCGCTTTACCGCCAAATATGTCTCGTGTTCATAACGTTTTTCACATATCCATGTTACGTAAATATGTGAAAGACCTGAACCATATTATTGAGTTAGAACCGGACGAAATAGCGGAAGATTTGACGTATGAAGAGGTTCCTGTTCAAATTTTGGATAAGAAGGAACATATTCTACGCTCCAAGGTTATATCTCAAGTCAAAGTTTTGTGGAGGAACCACGATGTTGAGGAAATGACTTGGGAGTTAGAATCTGAAATGAAATCAAGGTATCCTTACCTCTTCGACATACCGTATCGTACCTAATTTCGAGGGCTAAATTTCATAAGAAGGGGAGGTTGTAAGACCCCAAATTTTATAAATAAAGATGAATTTTCTATAAATATTATTTTTGAATATTATGGAAATAATTTGATATAATGTTATAGTTGTGGGTAATATTTATAAATTTTGCAAAAGTATGCAAGTAGTTATATTATATTCGATTGGTGAGGGAATATTCTATTTAGCAGGAATATTCGTATAACTACTCAATCATCGGTGGACCCTATTAATGTAATTATTATTTGATTGAGAAAACGACAAAAATATTTTATTGAAATAACGGCGGAAGTTTTACCGCTGATACTTTGTTGAACTACCTCGGTAGTAAAAGTACAATGTACGTGTGGTTGCATAGTAGCACATACCGATATTGATTATTGATGCTTATGTGAGAAGTCACCAGTTTGATTCCATTATCATTTATTAATAATATGAATTATTATAATGATAATGACGCTTTTGTTTTATTCAGTATTATTAACGTAATAAAATGTAAAACATCTTTTATATATAAAATGTAATACTTTATTAAAGTTATTCTATAAATAAAATATATTATATTTTATTATGCATAGTATTTTGCATAGTGTTGCATAGTGTTTGCATAGTAAAATGTTTTTATATAAATAAAATATATTATATTTTATTTAAAAGATTTTGTTTTTAAATATGAACCGTCGATTAAAGTAAATCAATCTGGACCGCTCATGGATTAATTACTATGCATTCTATTTTCCTATAAATAAAAGCTCATTCCTTCATTATTTTCTTACGAATTCAATTTGAAACTCTGTAGAGAGAAACTATAGAGAGAAAGAAGAAAAGTATTCTACTACTTCACTTTGCCAATATTCAGCCTCTTAAGGTAGGGAATATTATTTGTTGTACTCGTAAGTGGGTGTTATTCTTTTGTATTCATAAAGAGAACTTCTTTTATTCCATTCTTATTTATTCTATTGGAATAACTCAGATACGCTGTGAATCCCCTATACTTGGTGATCTTCTTCTTTTTTATTCCATTCTTCTATTATTCTGCTTTGGAACATCCTGCGTCTGCATGTGTTTTACACCGACTGGTTCCGCTCTTTATTATTATTCATTGGAACATCCATGCATGTGTTTTTACACCCACAGTTCGGTTCCGCCTTTTTATTATTCTGTTGGAACATCCTCGTGCATGTGTTTTACACCGGACTGGTTCCGCTTTTTATCATTCTGCTTGAATATCCTATCTGTGTTTTACACCGGATCTGGTTCCATCTTTATTATTCTGTTGGAACATCCTATCGGTGTGAATTTCACCGACCGGTTCCGTTATTATTATTCTCATTGAATAACTCATACATGCGCAAGCATCGCATGCATGGTGATTTCTTTTGTTATTCCATTCTTTATTATACCCAATTGGTTAAAACTTTGACTTCTATACTACATGAAATTAGTAGAATATCCTCGATATTTGCGTTTCATCCAAAGATCTTTCATGGAAATATTCTTCCGATCATTCTTGAATTTTACTCTACAAAGCAAAGATTCATGTTGACAATTTGGATGTTATTAGTTCCCGAATAACTTAATTCTTGAACTTGTTTTATTGAATTCTTATATCATTGTCATCATCCTCATGTTTATTTTTTTTTAAAGTCATCTGTGGCTGTAGAGCATGGATGGACTTGGTATGATTATAACCGTGGATTATTCGTGTAATCATGATCGTAATGTTACAAATGATGTGGTAAAAGTCCTCGATTGGTCAGTAGTGCATTGATGGATGATGGTTGGCATGATCATGACCATTAATGAATACACAACTATTCTCGCCCGTAGTGCGGGAATAATTGTGGTGGTGATACTAAAGAATATCCTCGGCAGTAGTGCGGGGGGTGATTCGATGATGTGGATTATTTATTAAAGTTTGAGTCTCAAATATAACAAAGATGAAAAACCTTTTAAATCATAAAAGATAGTAGATTTTATTTTCTACTTGACTCTTTTAATGGATTACTTGTTCAACACGCAGCTTAAACTTGATGTTTATTATATTTTATCGGTTTAACAATGTTGAAGGCTATTGATAATTTATTCGCATTATCTTAGTCATAATATTTCTTCTTTGGGGCTAGTTGAGCTCACCTTTTCTTTCACCGTTTCTTCTGTGAAATGAGAACATAGGGGACGAGTCGGGGAACGGAGTAATGGTCCAAAGGATAGCATTAGTAGTCCTCACTATTCTAAATAATAGTGTGATAATAATTGTAATGAGGACTCCTTTTGAGTTTGTATAATATCTAGTAGACAATATTTGTATTCAAACTCACGCTTTATGTCGTTTTGTACCCACGAGCTTATATTAATAAGTTGTATTTAAATTCTGTACCATGTATCTGACTACCCAAGATGGGTGATGTATACCTAATTTTGGGGGCGTCACATAAACAATTAATGCTTACTTGAAATTCTCAAATAACTTATATTAAGGAACAAAAATATTTCTCTAAAACGATTTATATTAAGAAACGGAGGGAGTAATAATATACATCACAGGCAGGTGCAAGTAGCTAGTATTATACACTCCCTCCTTAATATAAGATGCTTTAGAGAAGTTTTTGTGTCTCATCTTAATATATGACGTTTTAGAATTTTAAGTAAGCATTAATTGCTTAGTTTTTTATATTACCCCAAATACTCCCTTCGTTTCTTAATATAAGTCATTTGAGAATTTCAAGTAAGCATCAATTGCTTAGTTTCCAATATTACCCCAAGTATTAAATGTAACTTTGGTTCTCTCACTATTTTTGTCCAATAAATACTCTATCCATTCCATTATATCTGACGTTCTAAAATTTTTTACATAGATTAAGAATAGACGTAGTTTTACTATTTTACCCTTAATTAATACTTTGATCTCATTTAATTCTCCATTAACACCAAACTTGATTTTACACTCTCTCCTAATTTTCTCTCCTAATTAAAGAATAGAATTTGAACTGTTTTTTGAAAATAGAGAAAATAGTCATTAATGGTGGTAGAGAAGGAAGGGTAAAAAAGGAAACAAATTGGCAAAATATTCTTGGTTTTGTAGAACGTCAAATATTTTGGGAAGAAAAAAACCCTCTAGAACGTTAGATATAATGAGATGGAGGGAGTAACAAACTCTTCTTCCAATACAAGGACAATATAGATAATTAATATTATAGTTAATGCTATACAATCATTACTTTAATACTTGTACACAATCTTAAAACGACCTATATTAAGGAAAGGAGGGAGTAATAAATATAATTTTGGTAATCTCGCTAATTTTTACCAAATAAATAATATTTTTAATACAAAGGCAATATAGATATTTGATATTATATTTAATGCTATACAATCATTTCCTTAATATTTATGTACAATTCTAAAAAAATTTATATTAAGAGACGGAGATAGTATCTCGTGCGTGTGTGTCTTATCAATTTCACTAGTCCTTCTCTCCCACATATCTCTTTGATAACCTTGTCTCTCTTTAATTAATTCTCCCCCAGGCCCCAGCTGATCCCCTCAATGTGCATTAATTCATTCCCTCTTAATTTATAAATAACCAGTATTCCGGCTTTATACATAAAATCTCTACGTACAATTTCTTAATTTTCTTGCGTGCTTGGCCTTCTTCAAATTAATTAATTAACAAATTAACTTGGGTGATCGATCATGGAAGCTCAACAGCAGAACAACCATCCCCATTACCTACAAGAAGCAGCAGCAGCAAACGAAGAGACTCATGGGAATAATAATAATAATAATAATAATAACAAACCCCCAAGTTTTGTGTGCAGGCAAAGCAGTACGAGATGGAGTCCAACCACAGACCAGATGAGAATACTAAAGGAACTTTACTACAACATCGGAATAAGGTCCCCTTCACCTGAACAGATCCAGAGGATCTCAGCCTGCCTCAGACAATACGGCAAGATTGAAGACAAGAACGTGTTTTATTGGTTTCAGAACCATAAAGCTCGTGAACGCCAAAAGAAGAGGTTCATCACTATATACTAACTCTACCTCTACTCATCATCATCTCAATCATAATATTACCTCTTCTTTCCACACAAATGCATGCTAGTAGTGCTGCTGCTGCTAATTGGAGATCATCCCAAGTCGGCGATCATTCCATCCTTTACAACAATAACATCACTTTTACTCCTCCTTCAGGTCATGATCATCCATGCAACTACTACTACTACTTCCATAACTATATATATATATATATATATATATATATATATATATATTCTTCTTCATTTAATAATTTTCATTTTAATTTTCTAATCTGTAGGAGTTGTTCCATGTCCTTCGTCTTCACCCGCAGCCGCAGGAGTGCTTTCTGCTGTTGGTCACATTGGAAGCTATGCCAATGGATCTGTGGCCATGGAAAAAAGTTTTAGGGTAAAAAAGAACTACATCTTTAACAATAATCTTCGTTAAAGTACATGTTTAAGTGTTTCTGCCCTATGATCACATGCATGTTCTAGTTCGGCCTGTAGATGATCTTTGTATTTGGAGTAAAATTATATATATATATATATATATATATATATATATATTCCTGTGGGTATCAATGGTAATTTACTACCTATGCACACTTGCAACGTACATACTATATATAATGTATATATAGCTGCTGGGTACAGTCCTCCACCAGTGACAAAGAAGAGGCAATCAAATTCTCTAGAACATTCTACCTTACTTTAATTTGATCCTTCTGATTGAGACCCTATACTTGCACATTAGAAAAATTATTGAACTAAATATTTCTAGTGACAAAAGTGCACTAGTATGTTTTTCAAATTAACCTAGCTAGCTCACATGCCCGTTTCTATATATTTAATTTGGTAGTTGAGCAATTCATGAAGATTACTTCCTTTAATTTCATTCAATTAGATCCAAGGTTCAATTTCAAACACCGTATGAATTAATTCTTTCTAATAACCATCAGGTCAAAAATTGTTAGTATATGCATGTTAATTACCATCCCAAAATCTATTTCCTAATATTAATTTCTTTGTGGGGGTTCTCTCTTTGTTTAATAAGCAGGAGTGTTCAATATCACCAAAAGATAGCAGTGGAGGATCACTAGGCCAAAATCCACATTTTAATTCTGTACCCTGCTTGTACCCTTTTATTGGCCACATAAAATCAATTGACGATGATGACGAAACCCTAGGAGAAGAAGAAGAAGAAGAAGATGAGCCACGGCCAGAGATTGAAACTCTCCCCCTCTTCCCCATGTGTGGCGAGGATTCCTCCGGCTACTGCAGTGGCACTACTTCTACATCTGGGTGGTATCGGTCCAACGTGAACGACAGCAGCTTCGGTGGTTCTGCTCGTGCTTCCCTTGAGCTAACCCTTAACTCTTACATCATCGATAGGTAGCATGCAGCAGGTCCTGATCTCATTTTCACTACATTAAAATTAATTAATGCAAATATAGTAGTAGCTCAACCGGCCGCCCGGCATTTTCACCCGGCCTAGCTAGTTTGTTAAGCTAGCGCATTTTGATCATGATGATGATCGATGCATGTTTATCTTAGATAAGAATTAAGAATATATATGCATGAATATATGGAACTATTAGTTGACTAACGCTACTAATTAAATTGATCAATTTATATATATATATATATATATATATATATATATATATATATATATATATGGGGATTGATCATATATAGCTAACGTTCTAACAAAAAAGTTTACCTTACAATAAATCCTTATCGTCCATCTCAATATCTAACGATCTATATAACTCTTGTCCGTAGTTTAATTTTCAGTATTTCGCAGTTTAATACTGTGGACGAGACATATGTTCAAAATATCTTTCTTGTAAAAGTTTCTCGTTCGCAATATTAAAATACGGACACTAAATATGATTAACAAATTGAGAAATAACGTCGTTTTTAAATAAATATCGCGCATTATTAAAGTACAAACGTTAAATATGACTGATCAATTGAGAAATTACATCGTATTAGTTAAATTCAATTTTTTTTTAAAATTTCTATAGGGTCCGCAATTAATATTAACCTTTTTCTATCCTTGTTTTTTTGTGTTGAGTTTAGATATCCAAATTTCTTGATTAATTAACCTAGGTAGTTAGTCACGTATACACGTACGTACGGCCATTGGTCCCCTTCCCTTCATTCTCTAGCTACCTACGTACCTACCATGCAAGCAATCGGCAATACTAATACGAATAAATAGAGAACGAAAGCAAATTAGTGCGTGTTTCTTTATACTACGTACGTACGTACGTACGTACGTTATGATCATCCCTAGCCTCCCTCCCATGCATATATTAATCAATAGCAGCAAGTAATTAAGGAATTAATTCCGCAATTGGAACCTCACATGCATTGCATTTGGTCCGTCTACATTTTATAATATGGTTAATATGCACTTGTGTTAAATTAAACCTATTTAATTTAATTTAATTTACCAAAATGTGTATCGAGAATTAATGAGCTGGAGACATTATTATTATTGTGGGAAATGAAGGAAGGAAGGAAGGAAGGAAGGAATTATTAATGTACACAACACAAGCAAGCTTTTGAAGTGAATGACAGTCCCCTTCTAGTTCTACCGTCTGATTCACGTGTACCACAACTAATTATGTTAATCTATACACGCGCTTAATGTATCACGTGAAAGAGAATGACAGATTTGAGTTGGGACCGGACACTCATCCCATCCCATGATGGATGTCGTTTTAAAGTTCGGGCGTTGCGTCCTAAGCTCAGCCTCCACTGCACCGCCCTGCAAACCTGTACTACTTAAAATAACTCTATACCAATTGATAAATTCGTCAGAATAATTAAACAGAAATAATTTGTTCAAACGAAAAATTTGAGAGTATAATTTATTTGTTCGCTGTAATAAATTTCTTTTATTAATTTGATTTAATTATCTTGTTCAATTTATTTGTTTGCATAAAAATATTCTTATACTTGTGATCAAGACTACAAGTATGTTATTATTATACTCCGTATTTGACGGCCGTTTATTTATTAGATTTATATATATAGAAGAGTTAATAGAGATGCAGTGTAGAATAATCACTCTGGGATACGAGGATTAGTAGAGTGATTACTCTATTATCGTATGAAGTTTGAATATATTATGAAGTTTAAATAGTCCTTCGTAAATATCACAAATTATTTGCTTCTCCCTCGATTGTTGTCACGGTAACGACCTAAAAATCCAACTTAACTTATAATTAGAAATTTTAAATATTATTTAATAAAATAAAATTTTAATAAATATAATTTTGAGTTATGTGTTTGAAGGTTAATGGTAGAATTTTGGCTATGTGCAAAAATTAATTAGTACTCCCTCCATTCCTTAATATAAGTCGTTTTAGAGAAATGTTTTTGTTCCTTAATATAAGTTATTTTAGAATTTCAAGTAAGCATTAATTGCTTAGTTTCCAATATTACCCCAAGTATTAAATGTAACTTTAGTTCTCTCACTATTTTTTGTTCAATAAATAACAAACTCTTCTTCCAATACAAGGGTAATATAGACAATTGATATAATAGTTAATGCTATATAATCATTACCTTAATACTTGTGCACAACCTTAAAAGGACATATATTAAAGAACGGAGGGAGTATGAATTTCAGACGAGATAAACCCTTCATTCCTTGCTAGTTACACAACTAGTGTAGTATGGACAATTTCTTCTTGGTTAATTAGTGCCTGTGGGTATTTAACAATATACTTTATTTATTTTAGATATTCTCCTTGGTGGTGGTGGTGGGTATTTAGGGGTTAAAATTTCAGGCGCCTCCAAAAATAAAAATAAATACGATTTCCCAATCTCTATCTCTGGGATTGCTTTCTTTCTTTCTTTCTTTTAGGGGTTATTTTTGTTTTAAAAGCTTTTTGAGGCTTCATGAACGCAAGGCGGTCCCTTACTGGTGGTAAAATGAGGCATTACATTACACGCATAATCCTTCTCTTTTCTGTGTATACTTAATTTCTTCCTCACAAGTTAAGTTACTACCTTAATTTACTATCTTTCCATCATCACGACTGCTGCTTTCTTCCAACTTTTCTGCCCGTTTGTGCTTTAAAATTCAATTTCCCACTTCATCCAGTAATTTTTAGGGGAGACAGACAGAGACTAGAAGCAATCCAGTACTTGAATAAAACTCATCTCTACCAAAAAGAAATTAAAAAATAACACAATACTATACGTAGCAACTTGTGGGAATAATTGAGCTAACAGAAACATATTTTCCGAGATTAGTTACAACCATTTTACATATAGACATTTTTTACTTCATGAATGAGGGAGGCTATTTCAGGTTTAGAATATACCCACACAAATGGACGCTGACAACAATTGCCCACACTAGAGCTAGGAGCAGTGAGAAGTCGGTACGGATAAAGAGATAGTTGCTACCTTAGATGTCAAAGAAACAACTTAGTTATCGACATATACCAACAATTTTTAACCCAATGAATCCTTATATATAAATAAGGCACAAAACTCAATTTCAAATCAATTGAAAAACTCACTGAGTTAACCCTTAATTAATTAAGAGTTAACTCAGTACATTTGATTTATTCTCTTCGTCGATTCATCTTCTCTTCTTTCTCTTCAAAATCAGTCCACTCCTCTTCTTCAAAGGCGAAGAGAATCAATTTTTTCTATTTCCTTTTCTTCTTCCTCTTCATCCACCCATCTCTTCATTTCCTCCTCTATAAATCCACCCAAATCCTCTCTTCCTCTCCACCACAAAAACACCAATTTCAGCACCTAATGCAACTTGAAGGCGGCGTTGTCATAAGCCCTAGCACCCTCGATCTTCGGATCTCGAATCTCACGGGGATTCAAAATCGTTCGTCAAATCTCCTATTAAATCAAATATACTCAAACAACTTCCCAACCTTCTATGGACAAATCTTCGACTTCTTCGTTCTCGAAATTCTCTATCCCAATCAAATCGACATCATAACCGTTTCACCAATTCTCACTCGCCAGGTCTCTCTATATATATATTATATACACGCAATATATGTGAATTGACAATATGTAACTGCTTCAAATGTTTTTTTCCCTTCTATTTAGATCTCTGTCGGAACTTGGAGCCGTGTTGTCGTTGTTGCCTCTGCACAGTGAAATTGCTGCAGCGAGGATGACGTCATGCCTGAGCCTAGCTTCAAGGAGTTGTAGAGCTCTTCATAGGGTACACTCTGCCATAATCATTTAGACAGTGTGATATTAGATTGATAATTATTATTTTTTTGTCATTATTTTAATAGATTGAAATGTTTAGTGGTTGAATGATTTAGTTTTGAATATAAACTTACAAAGCCATTAATTGAGCTAATTGATTTGTTTCTGTGATAAGGTTAATCCTAATACTTCAAATTCAGTAACTCATATTTTCTTTTAATTGAGATACTTATTTATTCCACATGGATCTGAACTATTTTATTTATGTTGTCCATTAGAATGAGCTTGCCTGAAAATCTTGCGATTGACGCATCAATATCGGTAAATATTATTTGTATTCTTGAATTGCCCAGAAAAATTGAATCTTCTATTTTGGTTCCATTATTTATGATTCAGCCTGGTGTTGGGAATTTAAGGATCACAAAGCTTTGGTTGTAGAAGCATTTAAGGATTTTACATTTCAATGTAGTAGTGATTATGGTACCGAAACAAAGCCTTATTTGCAGAATCCTCTTTCCAACTATGGTGCAAAGTGTCAATCTTTTTTTAAGGTATATCTTTTTATGTTATCCATTTTAATTCAATACTGCTCTTCATATAGGCGTGCCCACGTTAGATTAAAAACCTTCACACCAGATTCGTTTTTATTATATATCCATCATGTTATCAATTTTGTTGTATTCCCTTAATTTCAATATCAATCATAAAAAAAATTCTTTCCTTTAATTCGCGGAAGGGCCATGTTTTGCCGGAATTGTTAGTAAGTTCCATTCCTCCCCCCTTTTTTTAAATCATAAGTATATAATTGGTTATGCTTCTTTAATGATGATTCCATCGGGATTCTCTTTAGAAACGTATGAATAATATATGGTTTGAAATTAGTTGTATGTAGGTATCATAGTTATCATTATTATCATTTCAGACAACTAATTGGTGGAGGAGCTATGCAAGAATGTTAACTTCAGTCAAAGTTATCATTTTCAAAAGAAGAGAACGATCAGGAGAAATATGAAGTTTTGTGGGCTCACTATTTTGGTGCAGATGTCTTTGTTTGGTTGAAGGTGTGTTTTTGTTGAAGTTATTTTTGTTTTCTGGTCTTTGATATCAGGGGTGTAGCAAACAAGGTTTGAATATAAAATATTAGAGGAGAAAAAAGAAAAAAGACTTTGAGAGGTAAAAGATAGGAAAGGAAAGAGTATATATTACAAATGAATTGGATTATTTATGGTTAATCGAGTTTTGCGGATGGTGTTTGATAATCTTATGGTTAGAAGGGGATGACTCTAACATATTGATATTATTTCAGCAAGTGAAGTGATTTCATTTTATGGTTGGATTCTCATTTCTCTCTTCATGTTGGGCTGTTAAACTACTTATGTACTATCTTTGCCCTATTGGTGTAAAATATCTTTAGAAAATGTGTTACTTTTAATGGAGGCAGAACTAAATGTAACATTTTTGTGTTTTAAGAACTACCTTTCGTGGATGAAAGGTAAATGCAGAGTTTTAGTTTCAGGCATCAGATATATCTTCTCAAATTCTGATTGTTGTTAAGGCTATATGGGACATCATGGTGTTGTTCTCCTAGGGGAATGTTCCAGGTATGTCAACATGACTTTTGGATTGTTTTGATTTAACAATTGGAAGGTGGATTACTGTAAAATTTTGCCATATACAGGACAGGATTTTAGAATTTTGATATCACAATCTTATGTCAAGTTGAAAATATGTTAAGGTTTTCTATTTCATTTTATGGTCTCTCTAATATTATTTGGTTGTGTTGATAGTTTAAATATTTGGACTTTAAGGTTAGAATCTAGGACCCAGTTTGTAATAGTAATAGTCAATGTTGCTACATATTGTGTACTTCCAGGTTTTTTTTTGACATAAATGGTGGACAAAATATTAAAACTATTATTCAAACTAGCCCGTGCATTGCACGGGCTACCAACTAGTGTAGAGTAATGTTTAATCAGCGATTTGGTACCTGAGGACGTGTTGGTTGAGCACATGGCTGTCAGCAGTTTCATGCAAGCCTTTTAACTGCCTCATGCTAGAATCAACAAAGGTGTTGACCAAAGAATTTTCTACTTTCTCCCCACATAAGTTGCTAATTTAGACAAGTCTTGAATCCAGAACGATAACTCAGAAGATCCCGTAACAAACATTAGATTTCCTGGAGCCCATTTTATAACAGGAGGGTCTGTTTCAGTACTCATCCAACTGGCAGCCTGAACAGATGGAATGATAAAGTGTTATGATCCAAGTAAGGCAACAAAACAAACCATATAAATTTATACACAAAACTAAATGCATGTCAACACGCACACAAACACGTTTCCAATGACAAAATAGGTTCCAATTCTTCAAGAAAATCCCGAAATTTCACTAGTAAATTGATTTTATCTACATAAAAAGAACAGTGCAAAGGAAAAGCAAATATCTTCGAATTAAACTGTTACCACCACAGTAGAACAACACCGATAATGGCACCTACACGTTCTAGTTTCCCTCTCAAGAGTTATCTAACTTATCATAAAGGGTACACAGGAAATGACAGGACTTCTTTTTTTACAAGTACCGAGGAAAATACAAAATTACAGAACTAAAATAAGAAAAAAAATCAAAATCCATTCCATAGCCTACTGAGTTCAAGTGGCATTTCCTGCCACTCTTATAACGATCAGGTGCAGAGTCACACATTTAATTTGACCACCCCCAACCATCAAAATAGGAAAATAAAGAATGTAACGGGAGTACATTCTAGAACTAGTAGCATACAGTTCTAGCATAAATAACACATCCCAATAACTAGTGATCTATCTCTTCTTTAATACTCAAAACAATAGAAAATAAGCCTCCGGCTGTCAGTAGTGGGTTCCCCTAGTTCCCACTAACCTTTCATCTATTAATTGATGTTATTGCATTGCTGTCATATGGTTTTGTCACTTTCATCAATATTTCAGATAGTTTGCATAGCTGATTAAATCGTTTGAGGACAAAACCGTGGAGCAGGAATATTAAAGCCACAGCCATTAATTATACCAATAAAATACATCGTGACCTATCAAAGTACGCTGAAAACGCCAAATAAACTACTTCCTCCATTCCAAATTAGATATACATTTTGACTTTTTGAATTCAATTTAGCAAAATCCTAAAATTCAATATAAATATGAATTTATTTTATTTTAGTACAAACAACTATAAATTTTGTAGAGTAACTAAAAATACTACTAATTGCCATATTTCTTATTTTCAATACTTAAATGAATTTATATCAATTTTGAACCTATTCAAGAGGTCAAAATGTCTCTAATTTGGAACAGTGCAGTATATAGTAAGGGATGTGTAGGGTGAGGGAGGAATATATGGCATGGTTGTAAGATGATGCTAAAGATTAAGAGGTCGCGAATTATACTTCTTTACCACTCCGAACACTCCAAGCATAGACATTGCCATCACCAGAACCTGCCAATTAGCAAATCCAATAAAGTCAAACTAGCAAGCAGTTCAAAATTGGGTAATCAACTTTATTTTATTTTTCATTTCTGTATCCTCCATAATCTGGATTACTGGGAAAGTTTATGAAACAACTGTTGACGCAAAGAGACGATTAAACTTTTGAAAAAGCTTCCTTTTCCTTCTATATATTTTCCTTTATTTTTAAGGGGCAAAAACTGCAGGATAAACTTAACTACCTTCTGATGAATCCAGGAAAGCAGATTTCATGTCTCTTAAAATCCAAAAAATAAAACATAAAGAATCGACTGTGAACATAAATAGCTCTCATGCATTTGTTTCTTCATGCTCTTGAAGAAATAGCAACCAATGGATGAGAAATAAGGCATAATTTGGAAACGATTTAGACTCGAATAGTATATTTTCAATAAAGTTGGAAAAGAAAGAAAATTTACACCTATGATATGGTTTCAATGAAATCAGCAAGCTCTAGTTTGATTTGGATTCTATCAACTGCAAATTTATTTTTCCTGGATTAAGGTATAATCAGCATCTCACGCCACATAAGCCACAGCTTCCCCCCGCCATTGATAGTAAATGATTTGTGTTTGTGTGAAATTTTTCCACAAAAAGATGCTTGTAAAAGTATGCTCCTTAGTATCATCCAAATTCCAATATAGATGATAAATTCTAGATAGAAACTCAACAATCCCCTACCTCAGAGAGTTGATAGGACAATTTCATTACCTGATATAACAAACATACCTCGTCGGCTGAATGATGCCTCCAAAGTGGAAGTATAAGAAACTGGCTTGACATTGAATGTAGATAACTATGCAAAAAATTACAGAGAAAATAAAAATCAGAGAGAAATTTCTAGAATAAGTATTCTGAAACTTAGAAATGGAGAAAACTCACAAGTGTGCCACGGAATGAATCAAGTACATGAATATGCCCATCGGTAGTTGTCAAAAGCATAAGTCTACCATCGTTCAGATTTGACGACGTTCATGATGTACATATCTCCTCCAAAGAGAAAAACATGTCAAAAGGGCCCTTAAAGGAATCAAATTTAAATAAATTAGCTTTTTTCCAATCTGAAACCATAGATGAAACAACCGTAACAACCACTGACCTCTAGTTTTTGTTAACTATTAACCTTGACCTCTAGCTTTTGTTAACTACTAACCTTGAACTCTAGTTTTGGTCTACTACTAACCTTCTCATACTGGCGGACATCAAACATTCTTATGTATCCTCCAAAAGCAATTGCAAATACAATCCCTTGATCATCATAAGCTGTAGTCGGTCTTCCTTGTACGCGTAAAAGGCCCTAAATTACAGAGAAGAAAATGATAAATAACTTAAAACAATAACATGCTTTCAAGATGAGAATCCTTAATGCCTCCACCTGACATTTCTCAGCTCTTTGATCCCAAAGCAGAACAGTTCTATCAAGAGAGCCAGAGATAAAATAATCTTTTCGAGAGCACAAGCTAAGTGAGACAACCCTAGAAGTTCAAACATTAATATGTCATTTCTAATTCATAAATTATTTGTTATAACATGTAAATGGAAGTGAAAAAAATCTAATAGAAAAAAAGAATTGTGCCTGTCATGGTGACCTTTAAAGTATAGCAAATACTTGTTGTCATGCAATGAGAGTAGCCGCAGAGATTCTGCACCAACTTGACATGATAAGTACTGACAACAAATTTCTTAGCCATGGATATATTACGATATACATACCATCCCAGCCGTTCTTTGATGAATATATAACAGTTGTGGGATGAGAAGTGAAGCACACCAGGTCAACCCCATATTTTTTGCTATTAATTGTCTTCAAACATCTGTTAAAAAGTTTATCTAATTACCTTATTCCATTGAAGGAAACAACCAAAATTCAAAAAGTATTTGATAGCCACTTGAATAGTCAAAGGAAGTACAGAATAGTACAAAATGATAACTTCAAGGACATCTATGAGAAGAAAGTATAGACATCCAACATAATGACTTCAAAGAATTCGAAAACTGAACATGTGATAAATCAATCATCGACTCAACTCTATATTGAAGTCAAAAGCGAGAGGCCTACGTTGCATTGCTGACATCATACAGGCGAATTGATTCATCATCACTAGCAGTCACCAAAAAATTTGATGTTCTATGGAAGTCCATTGAGCTGATTCTACCATTCTGCAAACAAGCCATTGCTGGTTTGAGTTTCCAGTCATCTTTAAACAATTAGGAAAATAGCAAACTCACTTAAATTTTTTTCAATAATACAGGGAAAACAAAACCAAAGAAATACAATTTGGAAATTTAAAGTACACATTTTTTATAGTATGATTAAGATGCATGATAGAAGAATTCCTAATGGAATAACCATTATAATTCAAGTCTCAAAATAATGACCAAACATACACATCAAAATGAACTCCAACAAACACTAATAACCTACAACTTGAATCGACACTATTAGACACAATTAGAATGAAATACTACTACATCGCAACTTTGTTTCTTTTGCAATGGTAGCATGTGGCCATGAAATACTTGCGAAGTTTTGAATAAATGGCATGAGAGCTTGATCAAATCATATACAAATAAAAATAAAACTGAAAATCTATTTTACAACCCCAATTCCTTATCTTGGTAGCAGCATTAACTAATACAAAGCAGATGTTGTCAAGTACTTACATGGCACTTATTTTATTTATATCTTCAAAACACTTGCTGACTCTAATTAGAACAGTCTAGTCTACTACTAAGATATCCCTACAGTGAAGTTAATACCCTGGGGTAAAGGAAACATGCCTCACATTCAGGAATACAATCACCTAGGTCTTGCTTAACGATACAATTTTCAATTTAGGGACAAATAAAATTTCAAAATTTAAGCTAATTTATCAAAAAGGGAGAGGTTAAAGTTGAATATTTAGCAAGTGTTGGGGAATAGGCCTAGAGACCTAGGGTCGACCCGATTAAGCCCAGGCCCAAGGATCGCCAGGGCCTGACCCGCTCGGGGGAAACGTACTGAGGAAGCCAAAAACCTGCACCCTTACTGAGGGTTCCACATTGCCATTCCTTGAGCTGCGCATCTATCAAGTGATGGGACGTCGCCCACTAACCCCCTTGCCCATGTGCTTGATGTGACAGGCCGAAGGGTCAGGAACAACGGGCTACAAAATGGAGTCTCAAGAGAAGTTCGACACACTTTACACTTGAAACCCAATTAGATTGATAAATATCTACACCGGGGTGTCCCACAGCGCCCAAGCCGATAACTGTCGTGAGGACGTTTGTGCAAGTCCGGGGCTCACAACTAGAGACCTTTCCCGAAGGCTAGGTCATCGTCATTACCAAATGGCACGTACGCGCAATAATGGAGCACGAAACCCCACATCTATGCATTTACAGGGCACAACTAGACATCTTTAATATATGTGCGTCATAGACACCGACGTCCTTTAATCTTGTTAGAGGGGTCTCAGGATAGCGCTTGTCCCTCGACAAAAGGCTCCCTTAGGGAAAACCTAATGAAATGTTTTATACTCCTCCCCCATTCTACTGAAGTAGAATAAGGGAGTGGGGGCGTAATAGGCTCAAGGTCAAGGGACGACCCGATTAAGTCCAGACCAAAGGATCGTCAGGCCTTAACCCATTTGGGGGAAGCATATTGAGGAAGACAAGAACCTGCCCCCTTACCGAAGGTCCCACATGGTCGTTCCTTGAGCAGCACAACTATCAGGCCTTGGCAATGGTATGTCACCTACCAACCCCTTGCCCATGTGCTTGATGTGACAAGCCTATTGGATAAGAACAAGGGGATATAAAAGGGAGTCTCAGACGGTAGGAGAGAGGTTAGACACACTTGAAACCTAATTAGATTGGTAACTTATCTCTATGCCCTGTTCACTAAATACCTACACCGGAGGCGTCCCACCGAGCCCAAGCACCGTGAGGACTTTTGTGCAAGTCCGGACGAACAGGGGCCCACAGCTGGAGACCTTTCCCGAGGGCTAGGTCTCATCAGTAAGTAATCATGATATTGTAGATAAAGAGCTGAAGATTCTACAAAATCAACCAAGTTTGTGAAATTGTCAACTTTATCTCTTTTACTTGATTATTTTTGTAAAAAAAAAAAAAGTGCTAGAATAATGTTTGAATGGGAGACATAGGTTGAAGGAGTGGATACATACATAACCGCGAAAGGCCATGCCTACTTCCATGCTCTGAAGGATTTCTTCATTGAGTTCCAAAGAAACTTTGTCTTCTTTCTCAGATTGCCCTCCTCCTTCAAATCATAAACAATAACACAATAATACGTCTGAAAAGAGGAACAAATTCACAGTTCTGTAATGAGTAATTATTATAACTAAACAATAAGCAATTGAGGTGAAGATTACCCGCCATTTAACTGATTTGGTTTTCAGAGAAGTTCGCAATCCCTCTCTCCAATAACGTTTTCAACCGCCACAACAATTAGCAGACCCAACGAATGAGGTTTAAAGCTTCATTTCCCCTGCTGCTATTGTACTGGGAACTTGGAAAGGGTCGAGGGTCGCTAATCATTTAGGCCCAGGCCCAGGCCCAGGCCCAATCCAAAATAACTAATGTGTTTCTTGTTGGTCATTAGTTGGATAACCCCCCATTATCTTAACAAAATAACTTTTATGGGATAAGGTTCAAAAATACCACCGACTTTTACCGGGATGTGCCGATGTCTACCGAACACTCTATACTTTTTTTTTTCCAAAAGTACACTTAACGTTATAATTTTTTAAATCGATCGTGCCCTCTATTGCTAACAAATCGCTAATTAGACTAATCGGATGTTAATGTATTTACACGTGGCAATATTTATTGACGTGTACAAAAATTCATTAACACAAAAATTAAAAATCTAATTAATAAACAAAATTAATTTTTTAAATCTAATTAACAAAATTAATTTTTTATTTTATTTTTCTTTAAAACAAAATAAATATTTATATTTATATTTAATTCATTAACAACAAATTAATTCATTAATTCACTAGACTCTCCTGAGCAAATTAATTAAGTTCATCTGGAAGAAGAAGAAGCAGCAAACCACCCTCATGGCGCTTTCATCATTCGTGTCCACCACGATTCCAAGCCCTCCATTTTCCCCACCCACATTCACCGGCACCAATCCTCCTCCAATCTCTTTCCCCACCCCTACCCCTACTACTCAACTCATCATCCAAAGAAAGCTCTCGCCTTTACACAGCTTAGAAGCTCTGTCCTCTCCGCATCCTTGTCGTTATCCCCAAAGCAGTTCGCCAACTTCATACCACTCGATCCTTTCAATTTCTAGGCCTAAAGACCACTTGGATTGTGACGCCCCAAAATAGGTCCAATCCAACCAATCTATTATGAATCGCCAAATACATGGTACGTAAAAATAACTATAACTTTATTACTACAACAACACATATATCATGAGTTTTAATACCAATCGTGACTCATGTCCCAACTATGGACAAAGACTCCTCACAGTTGATACCATACAAAAGTACAATCTAGAATCGCTTTTAGAAATTTAAATCTTTGAAAAGTGCTCAAGAAAACCTTCGTACATGGGGAGGCCATTGAATCTAAGTTATGATAGATATCATATGTCCGGAGAATTATCCTTGGTTGATCCAATAGACCCCAAAGAAAAACGAGAAGATTACTATCATGTTCCTTCCAATGGTGAGTCTTCTCTTAACATATAACTATCTCCACCGTCTGGGATTGAACACTAAGTTTCATTCCAACTCCAAGATCATATAGGTAGTGCTCGTAGATATACTCAGAAAGTGGATGTGCACAACCTTTTCTTATGGTAACACGAGATTGTATGTCATTAGACATCTTGTATGATAGTGGCGAAACACCCTTCCAAAGTTAGGTTCACCTCACCCTATTGTTGTTCACCAAAATCAATTATTAAGTGACGTATAATATACGACACACACATCTTAGGTCCTCAATACAATTATATATTGTAGACAATTATGCCGCTTTATAATGTGTTGAGAAACTTTGACAGCTCTCTGACCACCACACTATTCCCCAAGTTATCCCCGCCGACCCAAATATACACTCTTATTACCCGAAAGGAATTGTGAAGCAAAAGGGTAAGCACAACTAGCTTCAAGAAAGAATATTATGACTAAAGATAATTAAATTATCAATAGCCTTCATCAAGAATAAATCGTAGATTTAGACATACGGTAGATGATAAAACTTTTCAACCATAGTTACAAATGAACGAGCAATCCATTAAGAGAGTCAATAGACCATAAAGTCTATTATCTTCCATGTTAAAAGTTTACCAACAATGTTTTAACCTCGTAACATTAATCAATGTATCCTGTTCACAAATGTGAATAACTCATAATCATAATTGTAGTTCTAATTTTCTCTTCTCATCCAAGACGAAGATATTTTTCATCACATGTCTTTACCTGAAATATCAAAGATCATGGTTATACCAAATCACAGTTCATGTTCATAATCATACTAATAAGTTCATCTTTGCACTACGGGCTAAAGATATTCATCAACAGTTCATCTTTGCACTACATGCCATAGATATTCAACAACAGGTCATCTTTGCACTACAGGCTAAAGATATTCATCAATAATTCATCTTTGCACTACTGGCCAAAGATATTCAATCAACAAGTCATCTTTACACTATGGGCCAAAAATATTCAACAACAGTTCATCTTTGCACTACAAGCAAAAGATATTCAATTAACAATTGATCTTTGTACTACAGGCCAAAGATATTAATATCTCAAAGAAACATACAATCATTTCAGAATTTATATAAACCATAATTATAATCACGTTGATCAATTCACCATTACACTTAAGCTAAAAATATTCAATTGTAAATTCAATGGTCATGATCATACCAGTCAACGATTCAACTTTGCACTATTGGCCAAAGAAAACCCATAGTCACGATCATACCAATAATCTACCCATCTTTACACTTAAGTCAAAGAGAAATTTCATCACCGGGATTATAAAAATGTTATATATGATAATAAAAACAATACGATCAACAACTGCATTTAATTTCAAGAGTAAGATTCATAAATCAATGATTTCATAACACCTTAATCCAAATGTTATAAATCACTTAATAATCTCATAATCTAATATTATTAATACTATCATAATATTTTAATCATTTCTTAAACTTATAAACAATTTATTTTAATTGTTTACACTTTACTAATTAATGCATTTAATCATCCTAAAATATCAAACTCATAAGATTTCATCACCAATAACCAAAACCCTCATCAAAAGTCTGCATTTACCTTATATAGGATTCTCAAGCCATAAAATCCTATTTTTTAATTTTGTTACTTCACATAACATATTTAATTCATTTACTCATAACTAGTCCATTTTCATGAAAAATACCAAATCAGTACAAACAAATTTTCTTTTTTGGGATTTAGCAGGACATAGTCCCATATTGAATATATATTTTTCTCAGAATTTTTAAAATTCATTTACTATTTTTCATATGGCCAAAACTGCCGAATATTTAGACATTTATCATAAATTGTACTTTTATCCAAAAATTCCTAAATTCACAGGGTATACTGATATTATATAGATGTACTCCCAATAAAAATTTCATCAATTTTGGAGTTAACCACAAGGAGTTATAAGGGTTTATTTTTAAAATAGTTTTTTCTCATAAAATCCATAACTCCTAATCTATACATCTAAAAATCGCTATTTTTGGACACAATCGAGAAAACTCATCAAAATATCATTTCAAATTTTTTCAGAATTTTTGAAGGTCCGAAAAAAGTACAAAACTAAAAAATATAATAACTCTTAAAATCCCTTACCTCGAAATTGCAGTATTTCTAACCGGAATGTAAAGCTGAAGGAACCTTGCACTAAATAGAAACTCTCAAAGTATCTAATACTCACAAAATACGCTTGATAATATAGAGAGAGAAAGAGAGAAAGCTTATATTTCTGGTGTGATTTTCAATTCTAACTCAGCACTCTATTTATAGGAAAATGTTAGCACGCCGAAACAGACTTGACCTGCTACTTGATGGCTTTACCTGCAACTATTGCCACCCACCACATTTGAATTAGAATTTTAGCACATTTCTTCACCAACCATAGGTGGGGCACGCATTCTAGAATTTTCCACCAAAATGATAAATTCCGAAACTTCAACAATTTCTGAACCAGTCACCTCTTAAAATTCATAACAATTTATACATTCATTTTTAACGGTTCAAAATTTGTGGACATATACTCAACTTATATATGTATAACATATCCAAAAATCACAACGATCCAACGGTCGGATTAAAAATTATAACTCACGCAATATATCGTAAAAAAATATTGATTTGATTTTTAATACCTCCATTTCGACAAAAATACCGATAAAACACCTCAACATCAATTCCTTCATTTATAACCACATAAATAAATCCATCATTTATATATGCATTAAATAAATATTTCCTTATCATATAAATCAATAATTTATTATTCACAAATAATATTACAGAATCACAATTATGACAACCAGTGTGGTTCCTGAGAGAGAGGGGCTTTCCGATAAGGATTTCTCCTTCTCAAAAGCGCAATTATTAGGTGACCAAACCTCTCCTTGATGTAACTTTCTAGACATTGCCAATAATGCTATCTAATAATATTATTCAAATAATATGAATTATTGATCCGATAATGGAAATCTTGTCTACGTGACAATTATCAAAACAACAATAATATAAAATATCAACGCAACAATTATTGAATCAATAAAATAAAATATTGAACAAAGAATTACCGTAATAATTATTTAGTAGTGCCTTCTTACGTAAGGATCAATAATTCAAAAATATTGTACAATACCGTGCTATTTTATACAACCACGCGTATTATCGTATTTTTAACCACTTCTGGTATTCTAACAAAGTGTTAATTCAGTAATAACTATGCCGTTATTTAAAAAAACTCATACTTGTCATTTTTCTTCATCCGCGATTTATTCTATTATGGGGCCCATAACCTGTCATACCATTGCACGGATATTCCCGACAAAAAAAAAATATTCCACGACCAAACGAATATTCCCCGACAACAATGAGTATTTTATAACCACTTTACAATGGCGCCCCAAAATAGGTATACATCACCTATTCCGAAAGTTGTCAATACATGGTATGTAAAACAACTACAACTTTATTATTACAACAAGAAAGCGTGAGTTTGAATACAAATATTATCTTCTGTATATATCTATACTCAAATAAATTCTCATAACATTTATTGATACATTATTTTACAAAATGGTGAGGACTACTAAACAATCCTTTCTAAAACCTTCATTCCATACCCCAACTCGCACTCGCTTATATTCTCGCCTCCCAAGAAGAAAAATGGAACAAAAGGAAAAGGGGTGAGCTCAACTAGCCCGAAGAAAGAATATTATGACTAAGATAATATACAACAAATTACCGTTAGTCTTCAATAGGGAAAAAATGTGAGACCCCAGATTTTATCAATAAAGATTTAAATTTTGTCAAAATAATTTTTAATATTATGGTGTGAATTTGAGATAATATTATAGTTGTGGGTAGATTTATAAATTTTACAAAGTATGCAAGTGGTTATATTATATTCGATTGGCTCTGGGAATATTCGGTTTAGCAGGAATATTCGTATAACTACCAATCATTGGTGGACCCCATAATGTAATTATTGCATTTGATCGAGAAAACGACAAAAATATTTTATCAAATAACTATGGAAGTTTTACCGTGGTTACCGTTGAACTACTCTTTAGTAAAAAGTACAAAGAATAAGTGTGGTCAGCATAAGAAGACACCAGTATTAATTATCGATGCTTATGTGAGAAGTTACTCATTTGATTCCATTATCACGATTAATAATATGAATTATTATAATGATAATGACGCTTTTGTTTTATTCAGATATTATTAACGTAATAAAATGTAAACATCTTTTATATAAAATAGAATACTTTATTAAAGTTATTCTATAAATAGAATATATTATATTTTATTACGCATAGTGTTGCATAGTGTTTTGCATATAAGGTTTTGTATAAGATTGCATAGTGTTTTTGCATAGTAAAATGTTTTTATATAAATAGAATATATTATATTTTATTTAAAAGATTTTTCTTTAAATATGGACCGTCGATTAAAGTAAATCAATCTGACCGCTCATGGATTAGTTACTTACGCATTCCATTTTCCTATAAATAAGCTCATTCCTTCATTATTTTCTTTTACGAATTCATCAAACTCTAGAGAGAGAAATTATAGAGAGAAGCTTATAGAGAGAAAATTATAGAAAGAAGAAGAGTATTCTCGCTACTTCACTACTTCTATATTCATTTTTTACTAGTAGGGTGTTATTCTTTCTTCTTCAAAGAGAATTTCATTATTCCATTCACTATTATTCTGCTGGAATAACTCTTGTAAAAGTGGCATACCCTATACATAACCTCAGATACGCCAGATACCCTATACTTGGTGAAATCCTTATGTTATTCCATTGCTTATTATTCTCGCTGGAATAACTCAGATATACGCTGCTTTTACCCTATACTTGGTGACATTCTTCTATTATTCATTGGAACATCCATGCTCACAGTTTTTTACAATCGACCGGTTCCGCTTTTTTATTATTCTCATTGGAACATCCTGCGCTCATGTGTTTTACACCTGACCGTTCCGCCTTTATCATTCTGTTGAATATCCTATCTCATGTGTTTTACACCGGATCGGTTCCATCTTTATTATTCGGTTGAACATCCTCGCTTGCATTGTGAATTTCACCCGACCGTTCCGTTATTATTATTCTCGTTTGAATAACCTCGCCTATGCTAAGCACCGCATGCACGGTGATTTCTTTTGTTATTCCATTCTTTATTATACCCAAATGGTTAAAACTTTGACTTCTATACTCCATGAAATTAGTAGAATATCCTCGATATTTGCATGCTTCATCCAAAGATCTTTTCACGGAAATATTCTTCCGATCATTCTTGAATTTTACTCTACGAAAAAAAGATTATGTTGACAATTTGACGTTAATAATTCATGGATTAAATAATTCTTGAACTTGTTTTATTGAATTATTATGTCATCATCATCATCCTCATGTTATATTATGTTATCTTCGGGCTTACGCGCATAGATGAACTTAGTATGATTATGACCGTGGATCATTCTAGATAATCACGACTTGATATAAATGATGTGACAAAAGTCCTCAAATTGGCTCTGTAATGCAATGATGGATAGTTTTTGTATGATTATGACCAGGTGATTCTAAGATAGTCATGACCATTGATAACTTGATGAAAATCCTCGACCGTAGTACGTGGATGATTAGATGTGGTGGTTTATTTATTGTCGAGTCTCAAATGATAAAAATGATGAAAACCTTTAAAACCTAAAAGATAGTAGACTTTTATTCTCTACTGACTTTTTAATGGATTGCTTATTCACCGCAGCTTAAACCGGTTGTCTATTGTATTTTATCGCTTTAACATCATTGAAGGCTAATGATAATTTATTCGCATTATCTTAGTCATAATATTTCTTCTTGGCTAGTTGAGCTCACTCTTTTTCTTTCACCGTTTCTTGAAATGAGAACATAGCCGGGACGAAGCCTCGGGAACGTAAGTAATGGTCCGCAGGATAAGATTAGTAGTCCTCACTATTCTCGTGAAATAGTGTGATAATAGTTGTAATGAGGACTCTTTTGAGTTTGTATAATATCTAGTAGATAATATTTGTATTCAAACTCACGCTTTATGTCGATTGCATACACTACGCTTATATTAGTAAGTTGTATTTAAATTTATGTACCATGTAAGTGGCGACCCAAGATGGGTGACGATACCTAATTTTGGGGCGCCACAATTGGTATCGAGCCATAAGTGTGAAGAAAGCACCGAGCCTCTCACCGGTGACTTCCTGATGATAGGGGAATGCACCGCCCGCACTCTCCGTAGGGACGCCGCCTTCTATGGCAAGTCGATAGTACCAATGTGAGGTCTTGACATAAGTTGGTGTCCAGTCACAACAGTATCGTAGCTTAGGATATGATCCCCGGTTGAGATGTGAGATAAGAACTAGGAGGGAGAGACGGGAATTCCTTTCATTAGTATGACCTACCTAAATTTATTTGGTATTTAATTGGCTCACGAGTATAGGGATAATATGTGATATGTTAATTAACCCTTGTTTTGTGACAAAGTGTTTGAGAATGGTATCCTAAAATGCCGAGATAAGCAATGAAGCACATGAGAGTGTTGATTCAAATTTCAAACAAAAGGTAACGACCAACAATACGATAATAATCATCATATCGGTGGCAATTCAAGCTATCGTAACAATGATAACCATCGTGGGGAAATTATCATGTTAAGAATGGTAACCACTTTGTGGTAATCACGGCAAAGATAATAGAAGTGGAAATTGCAAGAAGAGAAGGTAATTTAGCTCAATTTTGTTGTGCAATCAAGTCAAGTCCACCGATATAGGGCACCAAAGGCGGATACGACAAAACAAAGTCGGTGGTTTTTCGGAGAAGAGCGCGTTTTTCGTGACTTCTCAAAAGTGGGTAACCCGAACGGTTAGCACGGGTTAGTTAATTATAAATTCTTGCGAAGTCTATACCTTATTAGATACCGGCTCTACCCATTCTTTTATCTCTCTTGCTGCGCTCAACGCTTAAATTTGACTCGGAGAAATTAGACTTTGATTTATCTATCAAACTTCGTTGGGAGAAACCTTCGTTACCTCCACTCGCTTATTAATCTTGTTGTTTCAAATAAACACTTTCACGCTACTCCGTCGATCTTATCTCTTTGAAAATACTTGCCTTTTGAGGTAATTTTTAAAAACGCGATTGATTAACTACTCATTATTCTTTTTGTAAGGTTGTTAGCTTTCATATTCCTAACCAACCTCGTTATACTGAATTCAAAGTAACCAAACCCTAAAATTAATCATCATTATATCGCCATAAGTAAAGAGCCCCGAACCTTTCGTTGTTGACTTCCTTGTGTGGAATGCACCGCCGCATTTTCTCAGAGCAACATCGTGAATGAAGATGGCAAGTTTATAGGTATCATTGTGAGGTGCTATCTAGGTTAAGGGATAGAAGTCACAATTGGTATCAATGTGACGTACTATCCAAGTCTTGGATGAGAGTCACAGCTTTGAATGATATTTCTATCATTAATAAATTTCTTGACGTATTCTTGAAGATTTCCTAGCCTACCCTAGAGCGTGAAATCGAATTTTGTATCAACCCCAAAGATAAAAACCCATTTCTTAAACCTCAAATATTTCTTCAACTAAATGAACAGCTTTACGTGGTTTATGATGAAAGTCATAATAAAAGCATTGGAATAATGAAAATCATGGGTATTCGTGGTATTATTAAGTTTTATGATGAGTTATGTTGGTTAGTATGTAAAAACATGAAAGTTTCTTAGAAATCACAAAGAGTTGAAAATCGATTTTTGTGAAAAACGAATATGAAATTCAATCAACCATATCTCCTATTATATTTTGAATTTTTGAATGTGGTCAAGTCCTAGAGTTAGATCTATGAGTTACCTAACTAATCCAAGTGGAATTACTGGAAAAGGTGTTGTAGATTTTTGTGTGGACTGATTTTAGCAAAGGAGTGCAAAGCTGCAAAAACCTAAAAAGCTTCTGCCATGATTTTAGAGAGGCTGTTTCAGCCACTTAAATTATGAGAAAAAATTCTGGCCTTTTGGGACATGAAAGTATATGGTATAAAGTATCTCCTGTCCAAAAATGAGCTCATTCTCGACTTAAAATGAGCAAGTTATGACTATTTCAATATTTAGGTTTTTCCGATTTAAAAATTTATAACCTGAAAGTTCTATAACTCACATGACCATGAAATTTAAACTAGAAGCTCACGTTAACATGTGTAAGATCCTACCAAGATTTGGGAATTTTTGGAGTTAAACTTGAGGTAGCTAATTTCTTAAGGAATTAATTAGAAATTGATTTTTGAAAATAGTAAATGAATTTTAAAATTCTTGAAAAATATATTTTCATTATGGGACTATATTATGCTAAATCCCAGAAAAGAAATATTTTTGGGACTAATTTGGTATTTTTCATGAAAATAGTTTAGTTACTGAACATATGAGTTAAATATGTTATGTGAAGTAATAAAGTTGAAAATAGGATTTTATGGCTGTAGAATCCTATATAGAGTATATACATATTTTTTGATGAGGATTTGATAATTGGTGATGATATTTTATGAGTATGGCATTTTGAATGATTAAATGCATTATATGGTAAAAGCGTAAACAATTGAGATAAATTGTTTATAAATTTAAGAAGTGATTAAAATATTATTATAATATTAATGTTATTAGATTATGAGATTATTAAGTGATTGATAACATGGGATATTCTTGAATCTGGATAAATTATATTATAAATGTTTAATATTTATCCTTTATCTCATTCGATTGATTCTTTATATCATTATCCTCATGTTTATATTATGTTGAAAGTCATCTCGTGGCTCAGAAGTGCATAGATGGACTTGGTATGATTATGACCACGGATTATTCGGTATAATCATAACCAGAATTGAATACACAATTATCTTTGGTAGTAGTGCATGGATAATTTGTGGTCGTGATACTAATGAATACACAATTATCTTTGGTAGTAGTGTGCATGGATAATTTGTGGTCGTGATACTTAATGAATACACAATTATCTTTGGTAGTAGTGCATGGATAATTTGTGGTCGTGATACTAATGAATACACAATTATCTTTGGTCGTAGTGTATGGATAATTTGTGGTCGTGATACTAATGAATACACAATTATCTTTGGCACGTAGTGCATGGATAATTTGTGGTCGTGATACTAATGAATACACAATTATCTTTGGCCGTAGTGCATGGATAATTTGTGGTCGTGATACTAATGAATACACAATTATCTTTGGGTAGTAGTGCATGGATAATTTGTGGTCGTGATACTAATGAATACACAATTATTTTCGTCAGTAAGGTACGGATAATTCGTGGTCGTGATACTAATGAATATCCTCGGCTCAGTAGTGCGTGGATGATTCAATGATATGGATTAATTATCGAAATGAGTCTCAAAGAATGAAATATTAATTCATGGATGTGGTAAAAGTCATCTTCGTCAGTAGTAGTATTGATAGACTTGGTATGATTATGACCACGGATTATTATTCTTAGATAATCATGATCAGAATTGAAAACACGAATATCCTTAGCCAAGAAGGTACATGGATAATTCATGGTTGTGATACTATTAAGTCGAGTCTCAATATTATTGGTTTTACAAATGTATATCTTTTTGGCCTCAGAGTGCAAAAGATGAATTGTTAATGAATATCTTCGCCTGGATTGCAAAAATGAATTTAATGTTTTCAACGATAAAGGTATTCAAGGTATCCTCATCTCTTTATCATACTGTGTATCGCATTTAATTTCGAGGGCTAAATTCCATAAGGAGGGGAGATCAGTGAGACCCCAGATTTTATCAATAAAGATTTAAATTTTGTCAAAATAATTTTTTAATATTATGGTGTGAATTTGAGATAATATTATAGTTGTGGGTAGTATTTATAAATTTTACAAAGTATGCAAGTGGTTATATTATATTCGATTGGTGGGGGAATATTCGGTTTAGCAGGAATATTCGCACAACTACCAATCATTGGTGGACCCCATAATGTAATTATCATTTGATCGAGAAAACGACAAAAATATTTTATCAAATAACTACGGAAGTTTTACCGTGGTTACCGTTGAACTACTCGGTAGTAAAAAAAGACAAGAATAATGTGGTTGCATAGTAGAAGACACCAGTATTAATTATCGATGCTTATGTGAGAAGTTACTCACTTTGATTCCATTATCATCGATTAATAATATGAATTATTATAATGATAATGACGCTTTTGTTTTATTCGTATTATTAACGTAATAAAATGTAAACATCTTTTATATAAAATAGAATACTTTATTAAAGTTATTCTATAAATAGAATATATTATATTTTATTATGCATAGTGTTGCATAGTGTTTTGCGTATAAATGTTTTGCATAGTATTGCATAAAGTTTGCATAGTAAAATGTTTTTATATAAATAGAATATATTATATTTTATTTAAAAGATTTTTCTTTAAATATGGACCGCCGATTAAAGTAAATCAACTGGACCGCTCATGGATTAGTTTCTTATGCATTCCATTTTCCTATAAATAAAGCTCATTCCTTCATTATTTTCTTACTTAATTCATTGAAACTCTAGAGAGAGAAATTATAGAGAGAAGCTATAGGAGAAAATTATAGAAAGAAGAAGAGTATTCTCGCTACTTCACTACTTCTATATTCATTTTTTTACTAGTAGTGGGTGTTATTCTTTCTTCTTCGAAGAGAATTTCATTATTCCATTCACTATTATTCTCATTGAATAACTCGTAAAAGTGGCATACCCTATACATAACCTCAGATACGCCAGATACCCTATACTTGGTGAAATCCTTATGTTATTCCATTGCTTATTATTCTGCTGAATAACTCAGATACGCTGGCTTACCCTATACTTGGTGACATTCTTCTATTATTCTCGTTGAAACATCCTGCTCTTTTTACACCGGACCGGTTCCGCTTTTTATATTCTCGCTGGAACATCCTCGTCTCATGTGTTTTACACCGGACCGGTTCCGCTTTTTATCATTCTCGTTGGAATATCCTATCTGTGTTTTACACCGGATCCGGTTCCATCTTTATTATTCTGTTGGAACATCCTGCTTGTGTAATTTCACCGACCGGTTCCGTTATTATTATTCTGCTGAATAACCTCGTCTTCGCCAAGTACCGCATGCACGGTGATTTCTTTTGTTATTCCATTCTTTATTATACCCAAATTGGTTAAAACTTTGACTTCTATACTCCATGAAATTAGTAGAATATCCTCGATATTTGCGTTTCATCCAAAGATCTTTTCACTGAAATATTCTTCCGATCATTCTTGAATTTTACTCTCACGAAACAAGATTATGTTGACAATTTGGACGTTAATAATTCATGGATTAAATAATTCTTGAACTTGTTTTATTGAATTATTATGTCATTGTCATCATCCTCATGTTATATTATGTTATCTTCGGCTTACGTGCATAGATGAACTTAGTATGATTATGACCAGTGGATCATTCTAAGATAATCACGACTTGATATAAATGATGTGACAAAAGTCCTCGAAGGCCTCAGAATGCAAAGTTGATGGATAGTTTTTGGTATGATTATGACCAGGGGTGATTCGGTATAGTACATGACCATCGATAACTTGATGAAAATCCTCGACCGTAGTACGTGGATGATTAGATGTGGTGGTTTATTTATTGTCGAGTCTCAAATGATAAAAATTGATGAAAACCTTTTAAAACCTAAAAGATAGTAGACTTTATTCTCTACTTGACTCTTTAATGGATCGCTTATTCCGCCGCAGCTAAAACCGGTTGTCTATTGTATCAGTATTTTATCGCTTTAACACTTTGTTGAAGGCTAATGATAATTTATTCGCATTATCTTAGTCATAATATTTCTTCTCGGGCTAGTTGAGCTCACTCTTTCTTTCACCGTTTTCTTCGTGAAATGAGAACATACCGGGACGAAGCCTGGGAACGAAGTAATGGTCCGTAGGATAGCATTAGTAGTCCTCACTATTCTGTGAAATAGTGTGATAATAGTTGTAATGAGGACTCCTTTTGAGTTTGTATAATATCTAGTAGACAATATTTGTATTCAAACTCACGCTTTATGTCGATTGCATACTACGCAGCTATATTAAGAAGTTGTATTTGAATTTATGTACCATGTAAGTGGCGACCCAAGATGGGTGACGTATACCTAATTTTGGGGGCGTCACAAAAATCTAATAGAATACAATAGACAACAAATTTTAAATCAATATTCGCAGAAATAATAATTCATTAGAAGAGTTAAGTAGAGAATGCAAACTACTATCTTCTATGTATGAATTTAAAAGTTCATCGCTCATCTTTTATCCTTGTAACACCAATCAATATACATCCGAATCAAATATTCATCTTTGCACTACAGCGCAAAGATATTCATCGATTGGTCATGTTCATCTAAACACCTATTCCTCTTTTTGCACTACTGACCAAAAGATATTCTTCAGAAATCATTCATCTTTGCACTACAGCCAAAGATATTCAATAATATCATCATTTAAGACCGAGGATGATGAAAATATTTTTTTTTAAAAGAAATCCAAAGAAACAAAATGACAAGGATTAAGGATTAAGGATTCGTACTTTGTTTTATCCATGTTCAAAAATACCTCAAAATAATCATAGTGGTGTAAAATTCAAGAATGATCAAAACATGGATACAATCAAAGCTAGTATCCGTAATAGATATTTTGGACAAAAGAAGAAATTTTATTTTTCTATGAATAGTCTTACGAATAATGCGTGAATAGTAACTCAGACACCAAAAGATAGAAATTCCACAAAAAAACATCTTCACGCTTCATGAATAGTACTTTCGTGAATAAGAACTCGTGAATAAGAACTCATGAATAAGAACTCGTGAATAAGAACTCATGAATAGTAACCCCCCGACATGAAAAAGTTCTAAATTTGATAAAAAGTTTCAACCAATATTTTAGCATAATGATATTGAAGAAATAATATCATTTGAGAAGAAAATAACATCCCTTACCTCGAAAGATTAAGACTTTCTAATTGGAATCTAGGATATAGTCTTTGAAGGAACTTCACCTCACCGCCTAACAATACTCAAAGTATACTCAAAATACTCACAAGAATACGCCGATAATATAGAGAGAAAACTTCAATTTCTGTGTGATTTTCAATTCTAACCCAAGACCCTATTTATAGAAATTGCTTAGAACACCAAAAGCGAAAAATTAATAAATTAATAATATAATTATATAAATTTCCTACACATGCCTAGAATCTGATTTCAGTCATCAAACACATGCCACATTCTAGAAAAAGTAAGAAAAACGTTTTTCTAATTTTAAATATTTTAAACTTCCAAAATCAATTATTTTGAGCTTTCTAACTTCAATAATTCATAATAAATAGCCCTTTCATCAGAAAATTTGAATCTCGCGAGTTTTTATAGGAAATTCAATTCTCTACAACTTTACAGAAGAAAGTTTTTCCAAATTCCAAATAGAAATTGACCGAAATCCACAAACGAAGCGATTTTACAAAAGCTATAATCAAATTTCAACAAGAAATGGGGTCCAATTTACATGTTTAACATGTTTTAAACATTTATTGCAACAAAATACTCTTCCTCCTCGTATACTCATATATCCCACATTCGTTGTAAAAATATCACCATTATTATATTATTAAAATATAATAATATATTTAAATGAATTATTTTATCGTAAAAAGATAAAATTTTAATTTTCAACAATTGTCACAATAAAATTTTCTCCATCTATATTCACATAAAATCAATATTTTCTCATCATATGAATCAATAATTAATTATTCACAAATAATATTACGTAATCACAATATTAACAACCAGGCGGGTTCTCAGGAAGAGGGGCTTTCCAATAAGAATTTCTTCTTATTTGGCGCAATTAGGTGACCAAACCTCTCCTTGAATGTAACTTTCTAGACATTGCCAATAATGTTATCTAATAATATTATTCAGATAATATGAATTATTGCTTCGATAATGAAAAATACGTGTGTAATGACAATTATCAAACAACAATAATATAAAAATATCAACGTGAATAATTATTAACTCAATAAAATAATCGAATAATAATTATCAGAACCATTATTGAGTAGTTGTAAGACCCCAAATTTTTTTAAATAAAAGGAATTTCCTTTATTTATTATCTTGAAATAGTAAGGGTTGATTTGATTAATGTGGATAGTTAAGGGTTAAATACGCAAATATTTCAAAATAAGCAAGTGGTTATAAAATATTCATTTTTGTCGGGAATATTTGTTTGGTCGTGGAATATTCGTGATGCTTGGGGAATATTCGTATGCGTACGCAGTACCACCATGTGGGACCCCATAACGGAAAGCGATTGGATGAGGAAAACGACAAAGTTGGGTGGTTATAAATAACTACAGTAGTTATTCTGAAGTAAGACCGCTGGAATACCCGTTGGTTAAAATACGATGTCTGGCGTGGTTTGCACAAGATGCTACCAGATTATTGACAAGATTGTTGAATTATTGATTAAATGCGTAGAAGGCACTATCTCAATAATTTTCACACAAAGATTCTTTATTCAATATTTTATTTTATTTATTCAATAATTTACTGCGTTGATATTTTATATTATTGTTGTTCAATAATTGTCACCGCACAAAGATTTCCCATTATCGGATCAATAATTCATATTATTTGAATAATATTATTAGATAACATTATTGGCAATGTCTAGAAAGTTCTGCTCAAGGAGAGGTTTGGTCACCTAATTACGCCGCCAAGAAGGAGAGATCCTTATTGAAAGCCCCTCTTTCCGGGAACTACCGGTTGTCATAATTGTGATTCTAATATTATTTGTGAATAATTAATTATTGATTCATATGATAAAGAAATATTTATTTTATGTGGATATAAATGATGGATTTATTTATGTGGTTATAAATGAAGAAATTAATGTTGAGGTGTTTTATCGATTATTATATCGGATTGGAGGTATTAAAAATCAAATCGGGGTTTTGAGATATATTATGGGGGTTATAATTTTTAATCCGACCGTTGGATTGTGGTAATTTTTGGGTATGTTATACATACATAAGTTGAGTATATGTCCACAAATTTTGAACCGTTAAAAATGCACGAATGATTTGTTGTGAATTTTAAGAGGTGTCTGATTCTAAATTAGGTTTATAATTGATTTTGGTGGAAAATTCTAGAATTGAGTGGGCCCCACTTGTGGTTGGTGAAAAAAAAATGTGCTGAATTTTATTTCAAATGTGGTGGGTGGGAATAGCGGAGTAAAGCCATCGGTGGCGGTGTCAAGTCTGCTTTTCCACGGCTAACATTTTCCTATAAATAGAGGGCTAAGTTAGAATTGAAAATCACACCGAAACAAAGTTTTCTCTCTTTCTCTATATATTATCGAGTGTATTTTGTGAGTATTTAGATACTTTGAGAGTTCTTTGTTCAAGACAAGTTTCATTCAAAGATCACTTCCGACCTTTCCTTCCGGCAATCGATTCTTTGAGGTAAGGGATGTTATTTTCTTCTTAAATGATATTATTTCTTCAATATCATTATCTTTGAAATATTGATTGAACTTTTTATCAAATTTGGAACTTTTTCATGTCGGGTTACTATTCATGAGTTACTATTCACGAAGTTACTTATTCATGAGTTACTATTCACGAGTTACTTATTCACGAGTACTATTCATGAAGCGTGAAGATGTTTTTTGTGGAATTTCTATCTTTGGGTGTCTGAGTTACTATTCACGATATCTTGCACTATTTACGTGATCGACACTATTCACGAATCATTTAAGACTATTCAATCAAAAAATGAAAATTTTTCTTTTCGCTCTAAAATATCTATTCGGATACTAGCTTTTTGATTGTATCCATGTTTTGATCATTCTTGAATTTTACTTCACTATGATTATTTATTTAAGTATTTTTGAACTCGGATTGTTTGAAGTACGAATCCATAATATTTGTCATTTTTTTTCACCGGATTCGCTTTCTTTAAAATATTTTCATCATCCTCGGTCTTAAATGATGATATTATTGAATATCTTTGGCTCAGTAGTGCAAAGATGAATGATTTCTGAAGAATATCTTTGGCCCAGTAGTGCAAAGATGAAGCGGTGTTTAAATGAACATGATCGATCGATGAATATCTTTGGCCAGAAGTGCAAAGATGAACAGTGTTTAAATGAATACGACCGATCGATGAATATCTTTGGCCTTTAGTGCAAAGATGAGCAGTGTTGAGATGAAACATAACCGATTGATGAATATCTTTGGCACATAGGTGCAAAGATGAATATTTGATTTGAGATGAATATTGATTGATGTTACTGAGGATAAAATATTGATGATGGATCGTTAAATTCATAGATTATAGTAGATTTCATTCTCTACGTAACTCTTCTATGAATTATTATTTCATTATGCGAATATTGATCTCAAACTTGTTGCTCTATTGTATTTTATCGATTTTTCCTCGCTGGAGACTAACGATAATTTGTTGTATATTATCTTAGTCATAATATTCTTTACTTGGGCTAGTTGAGCTCACCCTTTTCCTTGTTGTTCCATTTTTCTTCTCGGAGGCGAGAATGTAGCGAGTCTTAGTCGGGGTATGGAATGAAGGTTCTAGAGAGAGTTGTTTAGTAGTCCTCACCATTATTGTTAAATAATGTATCAATAAATGTGATGGGGATTTATTTGAGTATAAATATTGTCTGAAGATAATATTTGTATTTAAACTCACAGCTTTATTGTTGTGATAATAAAGTTGTAGTTGTTTACATACCATATATTTGGCGACTCGTAATGGGTGTTGTGTATACCTATTTTGGGGGCGTCATATTAGTATCGAGCTTAGGATATGATCTCTGGCGGAGATCGGGGAATAGAACTAGGAGGGAGAGACGAGTAAATCCTTCGCTAAAGTGTCCTACCTAAGCTTATTTGTTAGTTGGTCAAGATATAGGGATATTATGTGATATATTGATTTCCTTAATTAACCCTTGTTTTATGACATATTTGAGAATGTCTACGAGAATATTAATGGTGGAGTAAATGAGACCGTGGAGATGCCTGTGATTTACCAACGAGGAGAACGTCAATAACAGTGGCAATGTTCCTCCCGTGAACAACACCACCGGAGCGAGATGATGAACGAGGGAATGTTTAGAAGTTTTTTGCGGCTCATGCAAAATCGATTTAGGAGACTCGTGTTCAAAATATAGGAGGAAATGATAGCAATTCATGGGTGGTCACAACCAAGCGATTCAAAGAGTTGGGACCACCGAATTTAAGGAAAGCCGATCCGATTATGGGCGGAAACACGGGTCAAGCAAATTACCAAGATATTCGATGTCTTGGGATGCGCGGAGAACAGAAGGTTCCATTCGCCACCTTTATGTTCCGTGGCGAAAGGCGATTCATCGGTGGGAATTTGTGAAGCGTACCCATCCATTACAGACTCAAAGATGTCGTGGGAGACGTTTGAAAGCAGTTCAATGACAAGTACTTCCCCGAAAGTATTCGGCGTATGAAGGAAGTGCGAGTTTATTAGATTGGAGCGAGAATAACATGACGGTGTCCCAAAGACGAGGCGAAGTTTGCGAGTTATCCAGGTTTGCACCTCATTTGGTGGAGAATGAGGAACGATGACGCGGATGTTTCGAGAGGTTTGAAACCCGACATACGTCGATATCTCATTTCTCATAAATTTTCTCTATTCAGATTTTGTCAATGTGGCTCGGTTGTTAGAAAGCGAGATAACGAAAGCGTTCAACCGAGGGACCATAACCAGGATCATACCGAAGATAGCGATCCATCGAATAACGATAACGGAGGAGAAAGAAGAATACGGACAAAGCGGTAACCACTCTCGGTGGTAATCGTGGCCATGAAAATAGAAGAAGCGAATCGGGAGGAGATTTTAAAAGAGGAGATTTAACAACGACCATGTGAAGACGCAGCGATCGACAAAGAATTGGTTCTAAGGGAGGAGAACGACCACCCATTCGTATGTTATAAATGCGGGAAAGAGGACATATCGGTCCAAACTGCCCACAACAGTTTAAGGTATGCTATAATTGTGGAAAGGAAGGACATATCGCTCGAGATTGTACGATATCGAAACCCAGTCCAACGAGAATGGTGACTCAAAAGGATGTCCCAGAAAAGTCAAAGTCAACGGTTCTTGGAAGAGCGTTTGTCGTGACCGGTCAAAATCTGAACCCGAACGAAGTTAACACGGTTAGTTAATTATAAATTCTTGCGAAGTTTATACCTTACTAGATACTTGGTTCTACCCATTCTTTTATCTCTCTGCTTTGCGTTCAACGTTTGAACTTGACTACGGAGAAATTAGACTTTGACCTATTTATGGAGACTCCGTTAGGAGAAACTTTCATTACATCCGTTGTTTAAAAAATCTTGTTTGATTCAAATTGGCACCATTACCTTACCTGTTGACCTTATCTCTTTAAAGATACTTGCTTTTGGGGATTGATTGGTTAACTACTCATCATGCCAAAATTGATTGCTTTTGTAAGGTTGTTAGTTTTCATATTCCTAAGCAACCTTTTATTCGAATTCAAGCAATCAAACCATTGTAGTCAAACATTTTCATATCAATCCATGAAGTCATTCGTTTATTACGGATGTCAAGTTTTCTTAGTCCATGTTATGGATTTGAATAAAGACACGTCAGATTTGAATAATATTCCTGTTGTTGATTTTTCCTGATGTATTTCTTGAAGAATTTCTTGGCTTACTCCCAAAGACTGATATTAAATTTTGTATCGACTTTGAACCCGGTACAAAACTCATTCCTAAAATCTCATATTGAATGGCTCTATTGAACTTCGAGAGTTAAAATTCAACTATAAATTTGGTACCGAGCCTTTATCTTGTGACTTCCTTTGTGGAATGCACCTAAGCCGGACTCTCTGTAGGGATGTCATATTCGATGCGATAGTAAATCGATAGGTGTCATTGTGACGTCTATCCAAGGTTGGGATATGAGTCACAGTTGAGAGCAACCTAAAGTCGATGTCGAAATACGTAGCTTTCAGGCTTAGTTGGTTATTATCGGAGATTCGTGGAAGGATTTTCTTGAATCGCTATTCCGCTAACTTAGTGACTCGAAAAGATACAAAATTCGTATGGAGCGAGGAATGCGAGAAGATTTTCCAAGAGCTCAAGAGGCGACTCATTTCAAAGACATGTTCTCACCATGCCATCCTGAAAAAGCGAACGTGGTAGGTGGCGTGTTGAGTAGAAGATCGTATACAAGTACGAGTACAATATTATCAAAGACTCATTTCAGTATAATATACAAATAATAGAGATGGAGATGAAAACTCTAGGTACCCACGTGATGATATACGATGCACGTGATGATATCTGAGTATAATCGACTTTAATCGATAAAGTTAAAGTCGCTTGCCAAGCTACACAATCGAGCCATGATGAATTTGAAGAAGGAGGTGCAAGAAGTTGTTATTTTAAAAGCGAGAATCGGTGAGGTGAGGAAAGCTCAAACCTTCGATTTATTAATCCATTTGAAATTCTCGATCGAATAGGAACGTGGCCTATAGACTCGCTTTTACCACCAAGTATGACGCGTGTTCATAACGCTTTTCACGTATCGATGTTACGTAAATATGTGGACGACCCGAACTACGTCATTGAGTTAGAACCGGACGAGATAGCCGAAGACTTAACGTATGAGGAGGTACCTGTCAAGATTTTGGATAGGAAGGAGCATGTCCTACGCGCAAGGTCATACCACAAGTTAAAGTTTTGTGGAGGAAACATGCTTAATAGAGGAAATGACTGGGGAGTTGGAAACGAAAATGAAAGCGAGGTATCTTACCTTTTCGAAACACCAGTATCGTCGTCGTCGTCAATTTCGAGGACGAAATTTCATAAGGAGGGAGGTTGTAAGACCCCAAATTTTTTTTAAATAAAAGGAATTTCCTTTATTTATTATCTTGAAATAGTAAGGGTTGATTTGATTAATGTGGATAGTTAAGGGTTAAATACGCAAATATTTCAAAAAAGCAAAGTGGTTATAAAATATTCATTTTTGTTTGGGAATATTTGTTTGGTCGTGGAATATTCGTGATCGTTTCGGGAATATTCGCATTTACGGTACAAAATATTAGCGCAACCATGTGGGGCCCCTTAAATCTGAAAGCGATTGGATGAGGAAAAAAGCACAAAGTTGGGTGGTTATAAATAACGGCGTAGTTATTCTGAATTAAGTAAGATCATTGGAATACCCGGTGGTTAAAATACGATGTCTGGCGTGGTTGCATACAAGATGACACCAGTATTGCACAAAGATTGTTGAATTATTGATTAAATGCGTGAAGGCACTACTCAATAATTTTCACATGAATTCTTGCTCAATATTTTATTTTATTTATTCAATAATTTCTGCGTTGATATTTTATATTATTGTTGTTCAATAATTGTCACCGCATGATATTCCCATTATCGGATCAATAATTCATATTATTTGAATAATATTATTAGATAACATTATTGGCAATGTCTAGAAAGTTCTGTCTAAGGAGAGGTTTGGTCACCTAATTGCGCTACCAGATGAGAGAGATCCTTATTGAAAGCCCCTCTTTCTCGAACTACCTTTGGTTGTCATAATTGTGATTACGTAATATTATTTGTGAATAATTAATTATTGATTCATATGATAAAGAAATATTTATTTTATGTGGATATAAATGATGGATTTATTTATGTGGTTATAAATGAAGAAATTAATGTTGAGGTGTTTTATCAGTATTATATCGGATTGGAGGTATTAAAAATCAAATCAGGGGTTTTGAGATATATTGCGGGGGTTATAATTTTTAATCCGACCGTTGGATTGTGGTAATTTTTGGGTATGTTATACATACATAAGTTGAGTATATGTCCACAAATTTTGAACCGTTAAAAATGCACGAATGATTTGTTGTGAATTTTAAGAGGTGTCGGATTCGAAAATTAGGTTTATAATTGATTTTGGTGAAAAATTCTAGAATTGAGTGGGCCCCACTTGTGGTTGGTGAAAAAATGTGCTGAATTTTATTTCAAATGTGGTGGGTGGGAATAGTAGCAGGTAAAGCCATCGGTGCTTGGTCAAGTCCGCTTTGGTAGCTAACATTTTCCTATAAATAGAGGGCTAAGTTAGAATTGAAAATCACACCGTAAACAAAGTTTTCTCTTTCTCTCTATATATTATTGAGTGTATTTTGTGAGTATTTAGATACTTTGAGAGTTCTTTGTTCAAAGACAAGTTTCATTCAAAGATCACTTCCGACCTTTCCTTCCTAAGAAATCTTGATTCTTTGAGGTAAGGGATGTTATTTTCTTCTTAAATGATATTATTTCTTCAATATCATTATCTTTGAAATATTGATTGAACTTTTATCAAATTTGGAACTTTTTCATGTCGGGTTACTATTCATGAGTTACTTATTCACGAGTTACTATTCATGAGTTACTATTCACGAGTTACTTATTCACGAGTACTATTCATGAAGCGTGAAGATGTTTTTTGTGGAATTTCTATCTTTGGTGTCTGAGTTACTTATTCACGTATCTCAAGACTATTCACGTATATCGACACTATTCACGAATCACGGCAAGACTATTCACCAAAAAATGAAAATTTTTCTTTTCGTCTAAAATATCTATTCGGATACTAGCTTTGATTGTATCCATGTTTTGATCATTCTTGAATTTTACTTCACTATGATTATTTATGAAGTATTTTGAACTCGGATTGTTTGAAGTACGAATCCATAATATTTGTCATTTTGTTTCAATTTGGATTCGTTTCTTTAAAAATATTTTCATCATCCTCGGTCTTAAATGATGATATTATTGAATATCTTTGGCACATGAGTGCAAAAGATGAATGATTTCTGAAGAATATCTTTGGCTCAGTAGTGCAAAGATGAGCGGTGTTTAAATGAACATGACCGATCGATGAATATCTTTGGCTTTGTAGTGCAAAGATGAGCAGTGTTTAAATGAACATGACCGATCGATTGAATATCTTTGGCCTTTAGTGCAAAGATGAACAGTGTTGAGATGAACATAACCGATTGATGAATATCTTTGGCTGTAGTGCAAAGATGAATATTTGATTTGAGATGAATATTGATTGATGTTACGAGGATAAAATATTGATGATGGATCGTTAAATTCATAGATTATAGTAGATTTCATTCTCTACGTAACTCTTCTATGAATTATTATTTCCATTAATATTGATCTCAAACTTGTTGTCATTGTATTTTATCGATTTTTCCTGTTGGAGACTAACGATAATTTGTTGTATATTATCTTAGTCATAATATTCTTTATCGGGCTAGTTGAGCTCACCCTTTTCCTTGTTGTTCCATTTTTCTTCTCGGGAGGCGAGAATGTAGCGAGTACTTAGTGGGGTATGGAATGAAGGTTCTAGAGAGAGTTGTTTAGTAGTCCTCACCATTATTGTAAAATAATGTATCAATAAATGTGATGGGGATTTATTTGAGTATAAATATTGTCTAGAAGATAATATTTGTATTTAAACTCACGCTTTATTGTTGTGATAATAAAGTTGTAGTTGTTTTACATGCCCATGTATTTGGCGACTCGAGAATGGGTGTTGTGTATACCTATTTTGGGGCGTCCACAAAAGGTTTTCCTTCAATAATTGGTGCATTCATTACTGTCTTTCTTGTGCAACAACGCCATTAATCGTGTTTTTAACCACCAGGGTATTCCAACAAGGTTAATTGTGAATAACCACTTCTGTGGTTATTTTTAACCAACTTATATTTATCGTTTCTTCATCCAATCGATCGCTCAAGCATGGGCCCATTACATAGTTGCTGCCGTAAATATCATTTAATATTCCCGAGCGATCTAATATTCCACGACCAAACGAATATTCCCCGATAACAATGAATATTTTATAACCACTTGCTTATTTTGAAATATTTAAATATCTTACCCCTAACTATCCACATTAATCAAATCAACCCTTACTATTTCAAAATAATAAATAGAGAAAATTAAATTTCATTAATAATAAGTTGGGGTCTTCTGACCTCCCTCCTTATGAAATTTAAGTCCTCGAAATTGACGTCACGTGCACTGTGTTTGAAAAGGTGAGGATACCTCGCTCTCATTTCCGTTTCCAATTCCCTGTCATTTTCTTCTATAGCATGATTCCCTCTACAAAACTTTAACTTTTGTGGTATGACCTTTTTTTGCGTAGGGACATGCTCCTTCCTATCCAAGATCTTGGCAGTACCTCCTCAATACGTTAAGTCTTCTTTATTTCGTCCGGTTCTAATTCTATAACGTGGTTCGGGTCTTTCACATATTTACGGAAGTGCGGATATGTGAAACACATTATGAACACGAGACATACTTGGAGGTAACGCAAGTCTATAGGCTACATTTCCTACTAGGTCAAGAATTTGAAATGGACCAATAAATCGTGGATTGAGCTTTCCTCTCTTCCAAAATCTTGTAACTCCCTTCCATGGAGCAACTCATGACAATACATGATCCCCTACACTAAATTCCACGTCCTTTTCGATGAAGATCCGCATAACTCTTTTGTCGATCTTGTCTGCCGCTTTGTATCGTTGTCGAATCATTTGAATCTTTTCTATGAGTCATACGTACTTAACTTCGGGTCCCAACAATGTTGCTTCACCCACCTCATCCCAACATATTGGAGAATGACATTTTCGTCCATATAATGCTTGAATGGAGCCACACCTATACTTGCTCGATAATCATTTGTTGTAGGAGAATTCCACCAATGGTAAATACTTATCCCAACCGCCTTGAAGTCTAGGACACGAGTCTTAATTGATCTTCAAGAGTTTGAATAGTCCTCTCGATTGTCCGTCCGTTTGGGGATGGTATGCTTAACTAAATCATAAATCCGTGCCCATAGCTTTTTGCAAGCTAACCCAAAATCATGAAGTGAATCTTGGGTCACGATCCGAAACTATGGATCTTGGCATGCCATGCAACCTCACAATCTCATTCACGTCATACTAGCAAGAAGACGTTCAAGGAATAAGTCTCCGTGACGGCAAAAATGAGCGGACTTGGTTAATCTATCAACAATAACCCAAATAGCATTGATGCCTTGAGAAACCGTAGGAAGACCCGTGAACGAAATCCATGGTAATGTGTTCCCACTTCCATTTCGGATCTCAAGTGGTTGCAACGGACCCTTAGGTACCGGATGCTCGCTTTTACACGTTGACAAGTTAAACACATTGAGATAAACTTTGCAATCTCTCTCTTCATATATTGTTCCACCAAAATGTATGTCAAGATCACGATACATTTTAGTACTTCGAGGATGGATTGCAAATGGTGTATTGTGTGCCTCCATCATAATCTTGTACTTCAAATCGAGTCGTTAGGAACACAAAGTCTAGAGAGTGGACTCAAGTATTCCTTCTTCATCAATTCTCGCTTAGGAATAGCTCCTTCTTGTACTTTCTTCTTCATACGCGACGACTCCGGCCCATGGGTTGAAAGCAACCTTAACTTTTCTATTAAAGTTGGCTCTGTCGTATACTTGACATCATCGCACTTTCGTTCCGCATATGATCTTCTACTCAACGCGTCAATTACCACGTTCGCCTTTCCGGGATGGTATTGAATAGTGTGGTCGTAGTCTTTCAATAGCTCGAGCCAACGTCATTGCCAGCGTGTTGAGTTCTTTTTGAGTGAAGAAATATTTAAGGCTTTTATGGTCCGAATATATCTCCACTTTCTCCCCATATAGATAGTGCCTCCATATCTTTAGCGTGAAAACGATCACGCTAACTCTAGATCATGAGTAGGATAATTCCTCTCATACTCTTTAAGTTGTCGCGATGCATAAAGCTATGACTTTCCCACGTTGCATGAGAACACATCCTAACCCTTTGCACGAAGCATCGGCGTAGATAACAAATCCATCCGAACCGGATGGTATTGTTAGAACAGTCTTAAAATAAGTCTCCTCTTAAGCTCTTGGAAACTCTTCTCGCATTCTTCACTCCAAACGAATTTTGTATCCTTCCGAGTTAGGCGAAGTTCTTGGAGTAGCGATTCGAGAAAACCCTTCCACGAATCTCCGATAATAACCAAATAAGCCCAAAAAGCTACGTCTTTGATCCACCGACTTGGGTTGCTCTAACTTTGTATTGCTTCAATCTTGGCGGATCAACAGATACTCCATGTTTCGACACCATCGTGCCCAAGGAATGCTACTTCCTCGAAGCGAACTCGCATTTCTTCAATTTGGCATATAGTTTGTTTTCACGAAGCCTTTGGAGTACCAAACTTCAAATGGTGCTCATGATCTTCACGACTTTTTGGAATATATGAGGATGTCATCAATAAAGACAACAACAAATCCGATCCAAATATTCCTTGAATACTCGGTTCATCATATCCATAAAAGCACGCAGAGCATTAGTCAATCCGAAAGACATGACTAAGAATTCATAATGCCCGTCTTAGAGTTCTAAAGGCGGTCTTTGGAATATCCTCGGTTAAATCTTCACTAATGATATCCGAGCGAAGATCGATTTTTGAAAAGAATTGTGCCCCTTGCAATCGGGTCAAACAAGTCATCAATACGAGGTAGAGGATACCTATTCTTGATGGTGACATGGTTCAATTCCCGATAGTCAATACAAAGTCGCATACTCCCGCTCTTCTTCTTTACTTAATAAAAAAGAGAGCACCCCAAGGAGATGTACTAGGGCCGAATGAAACCGATGTCCAACAATTCACAGTAGTTGGACCTTTAACTCCTGAAGTTCAATAGAGCCATTCGATATGGGGTTTTAGAAATGGGCTTTGTACGAGTTCAAGATCAATAAAGAATTCAACTTCACGTTACGGGGTAGGCGGAAGTTCTTCTGAAATCGTCAGAAAGTCAATAACAACAGAATATTATTCAAATTTGACGTGTGTCTTTATTCAAATCCATAACATGGGCTAAGAAAGCTTGACATCCGCTTTTTCAATAAACGAATAGCTTTATGATTAGATATGACAATGATTGATTTTAATGGTTTAGTTGCTTGAATTGCATAACAAAGGGTTGGTTAGGAATATGAAAACTAACAACCTTACGAAAACAATCAATTTTGGCATGATGAGTAGTTAACCAATCAATCCCTAAAATCACATCAAAAGAAAGTATCTTTAAAGAGATAAGGTCAACAAGTAAGGTGATGGTGCCAACTTGAATCAAACAAGATTTATAAACAATGGATGATATGAAAGTTTCTCTCAACGGAGTTTCCATAGATAGGTCAAAGTCTAATTTCTCCGGAGTCAAGTTTAAACGTTGAGCACATGCGGAGAGAGATAAATGAATGGGTAAAGACCCAGATCAAGTAAGGTATAAACTTCATGAAGAATTTATAAATAAACTTACCCGTGATCACCTCGTTTGGGTTCCTCGCATTTTGACCACCACAACAAACGCTCTTCCGGAATCGTTGACTTTGACTTTTCGAGATGATCTTTTGAGTCACCGTCCCCATTGAACTAGGTTTCGCTTCGTATAATCTCGGCGATATATGTCCTTCCTTTCCACAATTATAGCATACCTTGACTGTTATGGACGGTTTGGTGATATGTCCCTCTTTCCCTCATTTATAGCATATATGACCGGTGGTCGTTCTCCTCCTTAGAACCGATTCTTCTTGCCAGACTGTCGTCTTCATATAATCGTTGTTAAATCTCCTCTTTTAAAATCTCCTCCGACTCACTTCTTCTTGCTTTCATGGCCATGATTACCACCAGAGTGGTTACCATTTTTGTCCGTCTGCTTTTTCTCCGCACGGTTATCATTATTCTGCATTGACCGCTATCTCGCACGATCCTCGTTTGTGGTCCTCAACGACCGTGTACTCGTTATCTCGCTTCTAATAATTGAGCCACATTTACAACATCTGAATAGAGAAAGTTTATGAGAAATGAGATCTTGACGTATCGGGTTTCAAACTCTAAGAAACATCCGCATCATACGTTCCTCATTCTCCACCAAATGAGGTGCAATCTCGATAACTCTGCAAACTTTGCCTCGTCTTCGAGACACCGCCATGTTGTTTTGCTTCTCTAATCAATAACTCCACTTCCTTCATACGACGAACACTTTCGGGAAAGTATTTGTCATTAAATAGTTCTCAAACGTTTCCCGAGAGACATCTTGAGTGCGGTTTGGATGGGTACGCTTCACGAGACTCCCACCAAAGAGTCCTTTCCTCGCCACGTAACATAAAGGTGGCGAATGGAACCTTCGTTCCTCCGTACATCCCAAGACATCGAATATCTTGGTAATTTGCTTGACCCATGTTTCACGCCATGATCGGATCTGGCTTTCCCTTAAATTCGTGGTCCCAACTCTTTGAATCCTTGCATTTTGTGACAACCCGTGAATTGCTATCATTTCCTCCTCATATTTTGAACACGAGTCTCCTCGTCCGATTTTGCATGAATCGCAAAAAACTTCTAAACATCCCCTCGTTCATCATCTCGCTTTCGGTGGTGTTGTTTGTTCAGGAGGAACATTGCCACAACTGTTGTTACACGCTTCTCCTCGTTGGTGAGTACAGGCGTCTCCACGTTCTCATTTTCATTGTTAATATTCTCGATCGACATTCTCAAATACTATCATAAAACAAGGGTTAATTAAGGAAATCAATATATCACATAATATCCTTATATCTTGACCAACAAAAAATAAGCTTAGGTAGGACACAGCTAGCGAAGGATTTACTCGCCTCTCCTCCTAGTTCTATTCCCCGATCTCCGCCAGAGATCATATCCCTAAGCTCGATACCAACCGCGACGCCCCCAATAATAGGTATACATCACCTATTCCGAGTTGTCAATACATGGTATGTAAACAACTACAACTTTATTATTACAACAAGAAAAGCGTGAGTTTGAATACAAATATTATCTTCTGTACAATATCTATACTCAAATAAATCCTCATCACATTTATTGATACATTATTTTACAAAAATGGTGAGGACTACTAAAAAATCCTTTCTAAAACCTTCATTCCATACCCACTCGCGTACTCGCTATATTCTCGCCTCCTGAGAAGAAAAATGGAACAAAAAAGAAAAAGGTGAGCTCAACTAGCCCAATAAAGAATATTGTGACTAAGATAATATACAACAAATTACCGTTAGTCTTCAACAGGAAAAAATCTAATAGAATACAATAGACAACAAATTTTAAATCAATATTCGCAATGAAATAATAATTCATTAGAAGAGTTAAGTAGAGAATGCAAACTACTATCTTCTATGTATGAATTTAAAAGTTCATCGCTCATCTTTTATCCCCGTAACACCAATCAATATACATCCGGAATCAAATATTCATCTTTGCACTACACAGCCAAAAATATTCATCACTTAATCATGTTCATCTAAACACTGCTCATCTTTGCACTACTGACTAAAGATATTCTTCAGAAATCATTCATCTTTGCACTACAAAGCCAAAGATATTCAATAATATCATCATTTAAGACTGAGGATGATGAAAAATATTTTTTTTTTTAAAGAAACGAATCTAGTGAAACAAAATGACAAGGATTAAGGATTAAGGATTCGTACTTTGTTTTATCCAAGTTCAAAAATACCTCAAAAATAATCATAGTGGTGTAAAATTCAAGAATGATCAAAACATGGATACAATCAAAGCTAGTATCCAGAATAGATATTTTGGACAAAAGAAGAAATTTTATTTTTAATTGAATAGTCAGATATCGTGAATATAGTGCCGTGATATCGTGAATAAGAACTCAGACACCAAAAGATAGAAATTCCACAAAAAAACATCTTCACGCTTTATTTAATAGTACTCGTGAATAAGAACTTCGTGAATAAGAACTCATGAATAAGTAACTCGTGAATAAGAACTCATGAATAGTAACCCCGACATGAAAAAGTTCCAAATTTGATAAAAAGTTCCAACCAATATTTCAGCATAATGATATTGAAGAAATAATATCATTTGAGAAGAAAATAACATCCCTTACCTCGAAAGATTAGTACTTAAATTTAATATCTAGGGTATATATCTTTGAAGGGAACTTGCACCTTGCGCCTAACAATACTCAAAGTATACTCAAAATACTCACAAGAATACGCTCGATAATATAGAGAGAAAAAACTTGATTTACGGTGGGATTTTCAATTCTAACCTAAGCACCCTATTTATAGGAAATTGCTTAGAACACCAAAGCAGAAAATTTAATAAATTAATAATATAATTATATAAATTTCCTACACATGCCTAGAATCTGATTTCAGCCATCAAACACATGCCACATTCTAGAAAAAGTAAGAAAAAACGTTTTTCTAATTTTAAATATTTTAAACTTCCAAAAATCAATTATTTCGGAGCTTCGGAACTTCAATAATTCATAATAAATAGCCCTTTCATCAGAAAATTTGAATCTCGCGAGTTTTTATAGGAAATTCAATTCTCTACAACTTTGCAGAAGAAAGTTTTTCCAAATTTCAAATAAAAATTGACCGAAATATACAAACAGGCGATTTATTATAATCAAATTTCAAATAATAAATGGGGTCCAATTTACATGTTTAACATGTTTTAAACATTTATTGCAACAAAATACTCTTCCTCCTCGTATACTCATATATCCCACATTCGTTGTAAAAATATCACCATTATTATATTATTAAAATATAATAATATATTTAAATAATTATTTTATCGTAAAAAGATAAAATTTCAATTTTCAACAATTGTCACAATAAAAATTTTCTCCATCTATATCCACATAAAATCAATATTTTTCTCATCATATGAATCAATAATTAATTATTCACAAATAATATTACTGAGAATCACAATATCGATGACCGGGCGCCTTCTACAGAAAGAGGGGGCTTTCAATAAGAATTTCTTCTTCTTGGCGCAATTAGGTGACCAAACCTCTCCTTAGATGTAACTTTCTCGGACATTGCCAATAATGTTATCTAATAATATTATTCAGATAATATGAATTATTGCTTCGATAATGAAAAATACTTGTGTAATGACAATTATTGAAACAACAAAGAATATAAAATATCAACGCAACAATTATTAACTCAATAAAATATCGAATAAGAATTCATCGTAACCATTATTGAGTAGTGCCTTCAATAATTGGTGCAATACTGGTAAGTATCTTCTTGGTAACAACGCGTATTCGTGTTTTAACCACCGGGTATTCCAACAATGTTAATTCAGAATAACTACGCCGTTATTTTTAACCAACTTATATTTGTCGTTTTCTTCATCCAATCGCTTTCCAGTTATGGGGCCTACACATAGTTGCTGCAAAATCGTCATTTAATATTCCCCGCGATCTGAATATTCCACGACCAAACGAATATTCCCGATAACAATGAATATTTTATAACCACTTGCTTATTTTGAAATATTTGCATGATCTTACCTAAACTATCCACATTAATCAAATCAACCCTTACTATTTCAAAATAATAAAAGAAAAATTAAATTTTATTAATAATAAGTTGGGGTCTTACATGCGTTTTTGAAAATTTTATATATATCACCGTTAACTTTAAACTTTTATCAATTTAACCATTTACGTAATAATAATTATAAGAAAAATTGAATACTTTTATTTCATAAAATTCGTGGTCTTACACTTGGATAGTCTTTGCCTTTGCTCGTAGAGTCGACTTGACTACGGATCTAGTCATTAGGGGTCATCGATATCGTCGTATTCCGCCCAAGAAGCGAGCTTCAACGATCGCGATCGACACAGGACCCGTGTCATTTGTCAATAAACGCCGACGCGAAATTACGGGTCTACCGTGAAATCCTAAGAGGCAAAATAATTAGAGCCGGGCATATCATCCAAAGATTTCCGAATAGTTTGAAGAGAGAAAAAATTAATTGGGTCCAACATTGGAAACACTAATACACTTTGGTGAAGAAAAATTAACAGAGCACATAGAAAAAATCTCATCTTTTTCAGTCCTATTTACAATGGAAGCTAAATAGAGCAACAGAGCTATATATATAGAGAGAAAATGGTGAAGCTTTTTCGCGAGGGGGCAATTGGGGGAAGTGTAAATGAAAATGGAAAACTGCGAAAGCTTTAATGGAAATGCAAGAAGAAGAAAAAAAGAAAGAAAAATAAGATTCAGAAGAGAGAGAAAGTGAAATCTTGGTGGGAAGCAATGGCCTCTTGTTCTTCTTGATTCTTCTTCTACAATTTTTCTTTCTCAAATAGAAGAAATGGTGTTGAATTTGGCTTGTGACAGAAGTATCAATGAATTAAATATAAATATTTGTTATTTGTGTTAATGAATTAAATATAAATATAAATATTAATTTTGTTTATTAATTATTTATTTTATTTTTCTTTAAAACAAAATAAATAATTAATAAACAAAATAAATATCAACAAATATTGCCATATCAGCAAATATTGCCACGTGTCAGCCACGTCATAGAGGCTTTAACACCCGTTTGTCTAGTTGGCACAGTTGTTAACGGCAGGGGCACGAATGACCCAAAAATTGTAACGTTAAGGGTATTTTTGGACAAAAAAAAAGTATAGGGTGCTCGGTAGATATTGGGGAAAATGTCAAGGGCATTTTTGGACCTTATCCCTAACTTTTATTATATCTTATAGTAGTATATAAAAGGCACGTATGTTATTATTATTAAAAAAAATACTCTCACTTGTAGGAGTGAGCAAAAAACGGATAAAATCGAATTACCGAACTGAACCAAATTATTTTAACCGAATTATTTCGATTTTTCGATTTTTTTTTAGAATTTCGGTTATATCCGAATTATTACTCGTTATTCGGTTTCGGTTCCGATTTTCAAAAAACAGGTTATTCGGATACCCGAATAACCGAATTTTAATACTTAAAAAATTAATTTTATAATATTATCTATAATATAACTATCTATCAGTATTCACTTTCAGTACTCTTGTTTTCTCTCATTTTTCCCTTAAGCCCTAGCTCGCTCCTAGATCTGAGAATTGAGATCTCAATTCCGCACTCCTCAGCCCTTACTCCTCAGCCTCTTGCAGTCTTGCCTCTCGACTCTCGAGTCTCCACTACTCAACAGTCTCAATCTCCGGTGCGGCGTTCACCTCTCCCCGTCTCAATCTCCGGCGAGACCTCTGCCTCTCGGCTCTCACTGTCTGTCTCGTGACTCTCGCCGTCTCACTGTCTATCTAATTCTAAGTCTAAGTCTCTAAACTTGGCTCCCTCTTTTAGTCTACTGGAGAAATATAATATTAATGCATCTCTGTTCTTTACTTCTGTTAGTTTAAATCTTATGTATATGTCATTTTATATATGTTTTTATATATTTTTTGGGTTAGTGTTAGTGAATAGTGATTCATCGTTTTTTAAGAAAAGTGAGAATTTGGTTAAGTATGAGAAATTTGATTTTTGTCTGCATTTTGATTCATGTTTGTTGTGATAACCATCATTAATATGAGAAATTGAGGATTTGGTTAAGTATGAGATCTACATAATTGGTTAAATTGCAATTAGATCTACATAATTGGTTCAGTGTCTGTTTAAAGTTATATTTATCCATCTATATATTTTAGGTCTTTCTTTTGGTACTGATGACCAGTCCTTGAGGGATGCATTTTTCAGGTTTGGGGATGTTAATGAGGGTGAGTATCAATTTTTTTTGCTCCCATTTATTTCTCTAGACAAGAAGGGATTATAGTAAGAGCTTCATATGTTACGAAATGTGGTATATGTAAAGTGAAGATTTACGAGACATGACCACCTTGTGGTGATTTAAGCTGAATTATACTTGACATTCTATTCCTTGGTGTTTTAATTTGACTAGTGCTTTTCTCTGCCACCACTGGGATCTTATTGGCTTTTAACTTATACTTGACATTCTAGTCCTACTTTTAACTTATTTTTTGTTGTTGTTGTTGTTGTTGTTGTTGACATTGTTGCTTTAACTCGTTGTAGTTTTTGTATTCTCAACGACAGGGATACTGGGAGGTCCAGGGGATTTGGTTTCGTGAGCTTTTCCGATAATGAGTCTGCATCCTCTGCCTTTGTCGACCCATGGATGGATGGGGTGATAATTGAAAAGATTTGGAAATCCATAGACTTTAGTACATGGTATTTGTTATTAGTTTTTTCTAATGCTTTTAACTTGTTCTACAGGAACTGTAGGGGCGTAACATCCGTGTTAGCTATGCAAATGAACGTCCTCCACGTGCTAATTATAACAGTGGAAATGATGGTTATCATGGTGGGTAATTTGGTTTTTGTCTGCATTTTGATTCATGTTTGTTGTGATTCATGTTTTTATTGTTATTGTTGTAGTTCATATCAAAAATATGTTTTGTTTCTTTTTTGTTTTCTTGGTCGATAAAATTCATAAATATGTGAACATTAATGGCAAGTTATTTGTGTTCTTGCAGTTAAAGGTGATCTTTTATGGTGTTGAAATTTGATCATATGATGCCAATAGTGCTATTGGGAGACTGGAGCTTGTTGATGCTGATGCTAATGCTGCTTGAACTCGACTGTTACATAATTTAAAGAACTTTGGGTTAGTGTAATGACATTATACTGTAAAAGTATTTGGGCTTGTTGCTGCTGTATTTTTAAACTTTATGAGTTTATGTTGGATGTTGCTGTTAGCCTATTAAGTTATTTGCTGCTGGATAGTTAATTTGTGTTGGATGATTAAGTTAACGATTAATTTCTTTGGACGATTAACAATTAATTTATGTTGGATGTTGGTTCTATATTATCCGAATACAAATTACAATTGATAATTCGATATTCGGTAATTCGGTTATTTTCAAATTTCGGTTATTATTTCAGATAGTAAAATTGTTAATAATTCGGTTTTCGATTATAACCGAATAGCTTATTTGGTTCGATTATAACCGAATGATCACCCCTACTCACTTGAAGACGGACAAAGTATCCACTATTCTCGCATTCTACAGTATTTATCATCTCTTAGATTATTTTTAGGGACATAGTAGTACATATCAAGTCCTTCCCCTCTCTTCGTCCCTAGTAATAATATGTTTGGTAATTGTTTTTGTTTTAAAGTTTTATTTTTATATTTATTCTTTCAAAATTGGAAATAGGAAACGTTATTTTGTAAATTTCTTTGTTTTACAAAAAGTGAGAAAAAAAAAGGTGATAAAATTAAAAAAAAAAAAAGTAATGCTACAGATACAAACTATTTTACAAGTTGCTGATGTGTCATACTCCACCTTAGCATATTGATTAACAAATTATTTCAATGTAGTCTTTTGCCTTCACACAATATCTTTGAGGTGGGTATCTTGGCGTCGATGATTTATAAAATATTTGTAGAATAATTTGTGTCTATAGCATTATTCAAAAAAAAAATTGCTTCTATAATTTTGAGAAAATGTAGAACCATTCAAACACTAATAAGGTCCAACTCCAACCATTGAATTTTCTTGACTACTACCTTTTTTTTCTTTTTCTTTTTTATAAACCAAACTTTTGTTTTTGTTTTTGTTTTTATTAACGTATATTAAGGATAAAAAAAATGAAGAGGATACTCTTCCAGTTTGACTTAAAAGTTGCATGATCAATCATCATTTGGAATTTTATATTTGATGCCGGGAGTATATGTTTTATCATAATTAAAATGATCACATCTGTTCTTCTGGCCTATGAAGAAACTCGAAAAACAATCCAACAAACAGAGAGAGAGAGAGAGATTAAGCCATATAAACAAAAAAACAAAAAAAAATTAAAAAAAAAAAAAGGAAAAGAAGCCAGGGAATACTTTACAATTCCCTCTAAAATCCTCCATACAAGTCAATTTACAAACTGTATCTCACACAACACAAGCATAGCATCCTCTGTATCCACTCCACTAATTTCCTTGGGATGGCAAAAACAAATAAAGAAAATCAAACTAAAAATTGATTGTATCCATTCATTGTGCGGCCGAGATTAATTTATGACATATATAATTGTGTAACGGGCAGGGGTATGACTACCTCAGGGCCAGGGGCAGCATCAATGGAAGAATTAGTTGCAGTAGATTGACGATTTTCATCAGCAGTGGCAGATTTCTTGATGAATTCTATGCAGTCTGCAACTGCTTCGCTATGGTGAGAATCATAAGAGTAGTAAGATCTATGATGGTGATGGTGATGGTGATGGTGATGCCCTGATCCTGCTGATGTTCTGTTTTCGTGTACTGTTGTTGCCTTAGAGAGTGAAGACAACATGATCAACCGAAAAATGGCTTCGCGAAAACGATCCAGCAGCGACATGGGCGTTATTAAGCGCGTCGATTTTCTGCTTCTGCCGCCGCCGCCGCCGCCGCTTACGCTTAGTCTTGGCATGCAAAAATAGCTTTTCATGTTCCTACCTAATTCTCCTTTCTATGGGTGTCTCCCTTCTTGGTATCTGGTCTTTGATAACTATATAAGGTTCTTTTGTATTATGAGTGAGTGACCAAGAATCTAGGACAAAGCATATTCATATAATATAAGACCACATGTTGTTTATATATACTACTCGTAGTATATTGGTTGAGTGATTATTGAGGGCAGATTGAGGAATTTGAGAATATATATATATATATATATATATATATATATATATATAGAAAGGATCAGGCAAGGGATTCCTTACTTTATATATATTGAGCTAGGCTTTGGTTGCTGCAATATGGCTTGTGGCTGACCTACTTGAAGCCATCAACTAATAATATACAGTAGAAAGATTAAGATACATGTCATATGACAAAAGAAAAGATTCACAGGCATAGTTGGTTTTGTATAATCAACCCATTTACAACTATTCAAAGTAAAATCAGACGATTTAAAATAGTTTTAACAGAATAAACCAACAGTAAAATCATTTGAAGGACGCTGATATTTTTTAATTAATCGTCCCCAAATTATTACTCCCTCCCTCTAGTTGTCCCACTTTATGTACCGTAACTCATTTTTTTTAGGACAAATAAAATTGTACATTTAATCTTCCTTTCCAATAAAAAATACCACAGAGGATAACATTCATTAATATCACTTGCAATTCCTGATTACTCCTTATTAGTGTAGAGTCAGTATTTTGTAACACCTCAGTCTCAATGAAAAAAAAATTATTTGTATATAAAAAATTAAGTTACTAAAAATTGTACACCTTTAATTTTAATTTTTTTGGATGAGCTATAGTATTGAGTTAATGATTTAAAATTTAATTCCATCCACACATAAATATTCGTTATGATCTCGAACATTAAATGAGAGTGGTGATTAACATAATTAAGTACTGATTGGTGGGTACAACCTCACATCATTTAGGAGTTAGGAATCAGTGGCTATTGGCTAATAATAGACATGCACTAGAGGGCATTTTTTGTTGGGACCAATGCAATTAAAACAAATTAAGATTATGTTAACCTGTTAGAATTTTTTGCTGGACTTGCTGGAGAATCATTCATAAGTCAACAGCCTTAAAAAAATGGACCTTAAAAGTTACTCCCTCCATTTCATATTAACTGATGTTTTACATCTTTTTAAGTTATTTTAAAATATTTGACGTTTGATGAAATCGAAGGATAATTAATATTTTTTTTTTAAATCTATCTTTATCCTTCTTTTCCAATAAGAGTGTAATTAATGCACACAATAATTAGTTTTTTCAATGCATTAAATTAGTTGTAGGCTACCCTTTCATATTCCTTTCCTTCCCAATACATATTCATAATAGTGGTAATCAATATATATCTGATATTGCAAATGCTTTTACATATCTCTGAAAAGAAAAAATGGCCGAAGATGAAGACTCTATGGATTTGGATTCTCCAAAAAAAAAGAAAGGTGCACCAGATTTCTCCTTCAATGGATTTACATATCACAGATTTGATTTGAATCAACTACCCGACGAATTTGATTTGAACAAGCTAGCTGACGAATTTGATTTGAACAAGCTACTTGACGAATTTGATTGTGGCAGTTCCACAGAAGAAATGTGCTTGTGGCAGTTCCACATTTGTATTTTCTTCTGTTTGACAAATGTATAAACACACAAAATAAGCATACAGAACCAAGCCACGTTGCATCGTAAAGTTTTTAAAAGCAAGAGCAATCTTTCTATGCTTGAGGCATGAAATGATGAACTTTTATGCTCTATATTAAATGAGTACTAACTGAAAGTTTTTACATTACAGGCAATGTTATGCAACACTTGTAAGGCTCACAAAAAATGAAGAGGAAGAAAGTAATCATTTGAAAAGGAAAAAAGTTTTGACCGGAATTTCAGAGAAGCTTACGAAAAAAGAAAGAAAAAAAAAAAAAAAAGGTACTCCAGGACACTCAAATAAAAAGACAATAAAATTTGACTGGAAAAAAAATAAAATTTTGATACCAGTATTCAAGTTTGTTTCTTGTGAGATATGCAATCCCTCCATTTGTATATCATCTTCTAAGCATGGCTCATTAAGATCTGGCAAAAAAGTTTTTTGTGCTTTCTCTTGATATACTACGTCCACATTTAGATCTATTTCAGTTAAAGGCATTTGATTTTTTTGCCTTGTAGCCATATTTTAGCCTTCAAAGATCAACATTCATTTTATAAATTAATTTTTGGTGGGAAATCAAAATATTCATAATTTTAGATTGAAAATTGATTTTGGTGGGAAATCAATTTTTGAAAGAAAAAAATTTTCAACTTGGATGGCTGAACATAAAAGAAAGACATTGATTAATGTGAGAGAGGAGAGAGAGGGTTATTAAATAAGGGTATTTTAGTCTTGTAGAATACTTTTTACTCATATTAACAGCTTCCTTAATTCATGTGCAAAAACTTTAAACAACACTTATTTTGAAATGGAAGGAGTAAAACTAATATTAGAATATGCTTAATTTGGATATTCTAATGTTTGATGAGACCTATATATATATATATATATATATATATATATATATATATATAAAACTCATAAATAACATTTTTTTATTAAAACTACGTCGTTTTAAAGAATTTTTAAAATATAAAATAATATTAAAATAGAGTAGTCCCACTTGCTTTCTTGTTATTTACAAAAATGTCACATGTGACCCCACTTATTTTTTAAAGGAATCTTCAAAACGGCGTAATTTTAATAAAAGAGTACTATTTAAGAGAGTAAGGAGTGTTTTAGATCGGTTATATATATAAATATACATGTTCAACAAATTTAGAAATTTAGGAGTGCTTTAGGTGCTGTTGGAAGGACTAAATCAAATTTAGAAATTAAACTTGTTTGATTAACATTGGTTTGGGCATATATTTATGGAACTATCTCTAGTCATTATTGAAGTAAACAATCACTGCTTCTGCTGTTATGATCTTACTGTTGATGTGCTTCACTGCTTCTCTGTTTGTGCTCCACTGCTTAGGTGCCTAGACTTGGTAAAATTATGGATTATGTACTGAAAATTTGAATCATGTTAACTATGTATTGTTAATTTTAATTATGTTAATTATTAATTTTAGACCTGCTTGGGTTTGACTGCTTCTGTTAATTGTTGACAGTCAAATGTTGATTCTTGTTGTTAATTTAGGAAGCAATTAATTTCGGTTATTAACCGAATAACAAAATCGGTTATTCGGATATTTGTTTTTTTGGTTATCTTACAATTCGTGTTATTCGAATAGTTAAAATTGTAGAATTTCGATTTTCAGTTATAACCGAACTGCTTATTCGGTTCGATTATAACTGAATGCTCAGTTAAACATTGATGCAACAGGTAAGTAAGCATGTCCATTAACTACTGATAGTATGTAGGCCGTAAACTATGCTCGTGAGTTCGACTCGATTAAGCCTGACTCGAACAGTGTGCTTTTTGACTCGAATCTAACTCGTTTTAGCTCGATTCGTTTAATAATTATTTACTTAAAATTTATTTTATTTATATAAAATATATAATACAAATAAATTATTTTATTAATATATATTTTTCAAAAAAAATAAAAAAATATAAGACTGTTAAGTGATAAACAAACACCAATGCTGATGTGGTTGGAATTATCTGTTCTCGGTGGGGACGGGGGTTTGCGGTAGTTAACAAAATATTGGTCTCGTCTTATGTGGGATGGAAGATTGGGAGTTCACATGCATACATGTGCAAAGTTGTTAATATATCGACTCTTTCTCATGCATGCATGCACTCATTCATTCAACCGACCATATAAAATCTCAATCTCTTTTGTCTTTAATTCTTCCAAAATTCTATATAAAAACAAAAACATTAAGAAATGGAGAGAGCTTGTCACGGAGACAACCCATGAATTGGATTTCCTGTCGATTTAGTATTTCTTTAGGAATGTAGTATCATATTAATTTACGTACATGGAGTTATGGGCCTTTTGTTTTACTCCTGTATATATTATATCCATATAGCATGTTTATGATTAGGCTTGACAACGACGGGGTGGACTATATATAGTTTAGAATTGAAGTTTCTTTTTTAATTTATATCCGCTCCGTAAATATATACTTCTTCTCTAAATCCAACTCTGTTTCGAAAACTCGACCGGTTTACAATTATTATAAATTTTTAATTAATGAAGTAACTTAAATAAGTATATATATATATATATATATAAGATTAATTTTTAAAATAATTACATATGTATAACAGCCTCGGGAGCAGGGTTGAGGGTACATTTCATACTAGAACCTAATCTTATAAGATTTTTAAATTGGGTCTCATTAGGATAAGAATTGAACGGATTGGGTAAAATTCTTACACTTAAGTATGATAATGAAATTGTAATAATAAATTTAAATATATTATGTCATTTTATATTTATATCTATCTATATTATAAAGTCCCCATGAGGTTTCCTCCACAAATTTAGTAATTTTGCGTCATTAGTTTTCTTCTTTTTACTCTTTTGCCTCTACAACTTTAAATATATTATTATTTTGTAGTTTATATATTAATTTTTATATCTTTCTATTTACTCTTTTAAATTTTATAAAAAGTTTATTTAATTTAACCCCATATAATTTATAAACACAATGTTTGTGCAGCCGAAACTAGTATTATTAGTATAAAATAGATGAAAGTATTTAGTAACTTGTGAGCGTGGGAAGTTATATATATATATATATATATATATATTTCCGCGCATCAAAAATTTTAGGGAGACCGGAATTTAGGTCTAGCGAGTAGCGACCGATTCTTTTTTGTTTTTTGTTTTTTTTACTCTCACTAAATTTATAATATTTATTTTAATTTAAATTTTTATACAATTTAACAATTTAAATATAATTTAAATACATGTAAAAAATAATATTATATAAAATGTATATATTTATAATTTAAATACATGTAAAAAATAAAATTTAAAGAGTCAAAAAAAATAAAAAACACCTAAATCCCGGTCGTCCCAAAATCACTCTTTCCACGGACACTTTCAAAGAATCTAACCCTTAACCTCATTATATATTTATATTTTGATATATCCGTTGACTAACTAAACCAAGAGAACGTGAAAATTAGATGATGCGCAGTGGTCACTTTCAAGCCACATGGGAGGATCTAATTGGGGTGTGGGGTGCGGGTTGGGGAGTGAGCCGGGGGGGGGGGGAGGGGGGGCCTTAACGTCCGGTACCACCTTTGGGGGGGTCTTAACGTTCGGTACCACATTTGTTTTTTTACCATAATTACAAGAATAATAAATAAAAAATAATAGAGCAAACTGCACCGGAACCCCACCCCACCCCACCCCACCCCAACCCAACCCAAATCCGGAAATACTCAATGGTTTTGAAATATAAGATTATATTTATTTTTTAATATTCTTAAAAAATTTAAAATTTAAAATATATGCAAATTTAATATTAATTTTAGGCAATAGAATTTATTGTATCCCAACACTGCTTCTACGAGTTTAAAAATGAAAAGAAAATAATAGAAAACTTAAATTAGAATGTAAAAAAAAAAGAATAAAAACTTAAAGTTTTCCTTTGTATTATTTCGAGTTTTTAATAAAAAGAATAGAAAATTTAAATTTGAGGACATGAAATGTAATTTAAAATTTATTATATTAAAAGTTGAGGATAATATGGAATTATAAAATATTACTTATTTCAATTTCTTTTCCGTTCAAATCGGACCAATTTTGGATGGAAAACTTTGATGTTAAAAAGTAAGTTTTTCTATCCATTTCTTTTCTTTTTTCTTTTATTAAAAAACTCGAAAACATAAGAATTGAAAAGAAAACTTAACTTTTCTGCTTCATTTCTTTTCTTTTCTCATCCATTTTAAAACTCAAAACAGAAGGCGTAAGCTATAAAAAAAAGTATAGTTAAGTTATTTTTTTAACAAAAATAAACGCATCTATTTTGAATTTATTTTTTGAAAATTAATTTTAATTAAAAAAAAGAAATATTAACCTTATATCTAAAAACTCAGAATATAAAATTACAATAACTTATTATGTAGTTCTTCACTTTCCAAGAGAATTTTCTCATGAAATAAATCTTAATACATCGTAAAAATATTATCAATTAAATTTATTTATGTAACTCGGAATAAAAAAATTGATACATAAAGGACCGATATATATTATTTTCATGTATATCCTCTTTAGGCTGAGCAAGGGGGGAGGAGACTAGTGAAATATAGGTACCTACTTTAATTAGATGGCATGGGCAGGGTTTGGCCCAATATTTCTGGAGGCAATGACCCGGCAAATATCATAATTAATGCGTTTAAATTCAAATCAAAATTATAATGCGTTTATATTTCTGTAACAACTAACTATTGGTATATGAAATGAAAAGAAAATTATAATGACGTTTAAATTCAAAAACATGCCGCTGCTACATTACGAAACCAAAAAGAAAAAAATGTCTCGCAAAGTAAAAGACAGAATTAAAGATACCCTCTAGCTAACTCTTACAAAGCAAGAATCCTTTTATTTTACTAATTATCGAGCTAGCCAGCCAAAGAAAAAACCTTAATTTTATGTGAATATTGCTCGCAAGCCAGTTCCATTTTTCACTTAGGAGGCTCTCTTATGGATTCAACAGTTTCTTGGTTGCCCTTCTTTTTTGAGAATATCCCACTAACTAATGCCATGAGAGGGGGCTTTCTTTTAGCCTTCTTTTTGAGACTACTAGGAGATGTTACCAGAACATCTCTGCTAACCATCAGTTTAGTCAGTAGAGGAGAAGATGCAAACTTGACAGACCTTTTCCTTTGATATTCCAACATCGACACATCTTCATCATTTTGTGTTTTTACTGCTTCGGCTTGACCAGCATTTTCGACCAACTTGAGCTCTAATTCACTCTCGGAGTCATCGTGGATGATTACTGGTTTATGAGATTTTTTTGCCTTTAGTTGTTGTAGCTCCTGCTTTGTCTGTTCAAGGTCTTGTTTTAGAGAGGTGAGACAGTATGCCATGAATTGACCTTCTTGTTTTGCTTTTTCAAGGTTTTGTTTTGTCTCTTCGAGCTCGGCTACTACTGCTGCTCCAGCTCTGGATTGGTATTCCTCCCTATTTTCACTTGCGGATTTGATGTGCATCTGATTGAATTAATTAATAAATCAAATTGATTGATTATATATATTAGAGGGTAGCTATATGGTTCATATTTTAATTGATACCATGCACTTAATGGCAGGCATGCATATATGTGAGCAGCATGAAATTTGTTTTAAGAGAAAAAAATTGTGGTTAAGATTGTACTTTTGGCAATGGCCAAGGTAAAAATATATAGGTAGGCATCGTATCATATATATATATATATATATATATATGTGTGTGTGGGGGCTTGGGGCTGGGGGGGGAGGGGGAGAAAGAAGAAATACCTCCTTGAGCTTGTTGGCATAGATTTCCCCGACTAAAACCCTTTCACCAAACAACGTAACAGCCTCTTTAACTGACCGGAATGGCTGGCGCGTGTCAATCTCAACCCGGCCTCTCACCACCACTCCGGTCTCTTCTTTTTCCATCTTCAGTACTTACTCAAAACTCTCTCTCTTTATATATATATATATATTTCACATGCATGCACACAGATATATGAACCTGCTTGTGAAATATTGAATTGAAGGTAATTAAGAATATATGGCTTTTGATTGTAATTCCAAGAATATGTACTGTATATATAGGTCGTTACTAGGGTGAGTTTAGTTTGATTACGTAAAGAAAAAAAGTTATACTTAATAAAAAAAATGAGGTGATGGGGGTTGGGTTGGGTTGGCTTCATTTCTTCGCGTCCACTTCACTAGAATGAACAAATTCTGTTAATTGAATGTGATTGATCCATGTATCTTGTGGTTGTTGCGCCATCAATCTTTATCTATCTGTTTTAATCCATTGGTTAGCTAAACAACTACTCTTACAACTAACATTATATATATATTATTTATATATTTATATATATATATATATATATATATATATATATAAAACTAAATTAAATTAAACTTTTGTTCAATTTGTATACTTAATTAAAATACTTTACTTTCGGTTAAAAACATATCAGATACATCTATATTAATTACTGATCCTCCTGTCTCATTTATCTGAAAATGAGAATGTCATTGAGTAATATATCCCTTACGATGTGGTTATTTTTTCATACATCCTTTTTACTGGAAAAAGAGCTTTTTATAAAATGAAAAAATATATGTTAGGATTCGTATAAAACAATCTTAAACATATTTTTTTGTATATATTTTTTTTATCAAAAAATAAACAGTAGTTACTAAATTGGTATATTATTAATATGGACTCTCAAGTGAGATATTACTGGAAATGGAATAACCAAGTTCCCAACTAATTTCATGTGTTTAGAAAAAACAAACTGAATTCCCAAAATCATTGAATGAGTTTAGAAAAAGCAAAAAGAATAGTACAAAGGCAGGCAGACAAGAAAGACATCCATCAGCACAAATTAAAAGCAACATTTCAATTGCTAACCACAACCATCATCATATATAAGAGGGGGAGGGAGGGGGATTCAGATGCTGCTCGCTCGCTCGCTCAAGCTCAGTCTTCAATTGGGAAGCGCATGTGCTTTCCTTTTGGTGTTGGTGTTGGCAGGCCCTTCAAGTGCAAGACACCCGGAGAATAAGCACTCACATCACCACAATATTCTTCTCCTTCAAGCTCACCATCACTGTTGTACACAAATCGCGTATGTTTCCCAGTAAATTTCCTTCCATTGACGCTGATCTTGCTCAACCCTTCACACAGATCGTCCAACAATCCATCATCACCATATTCTTCCCCTTCAATGTATACTACTTCATCTTCAACGTTGTCATCCTCATCTTCTTCATCTCTGGTACTTGCATTCACTTGAATTGACCAGATAGATGCTTCATCATCGTCGTCGATAGATGACTTGACTTTACTTCCTGCACTACCTCCTCCTTGATATGTGGGCAGAGAGGAACAATCAGATGAATCATAAGAATCCTCTGATTTGTCAGTGAAATCAAATAGCAGAGACCTTGTTATCAAACTCTTCTCAGATTCAACACTTTCTTGCTTCCTCAGCCCGTCAAATATCTCAGTAACCATCTGTCAAACACAAATAACAAATGAGCCCCAATTATAAAAAATTAAAAAATAAAACCTTAATTTCAAGAACACTCCCCATTTAGTTTTCATCAGATATCTCAGTAACCTTATGTCAGATATAGATAGCAAACATCTGAAACATAAAAATACTATATAGCCCCAATTAAAAATCTTTGATTTAAAAAAAAAATACAAACACCAATTTCTTTACAAGTTCAATACTATTAATTAACAGTTGCAGCAGTGAGATAGGAACTGCTAATAATTTGGCATCTGTTTGTACCATATGTTAATCACAATCAGTCAGACCTAACGCAATGTTACAAAACTTTTAGGAGAGAGAAAACAGCCCTTCAACACAATCTCAAACTCATTCAGTGGTGATGTGTACACATTTAGAGAGAGAGAGAGATTTGGGAAATGAGGATGTAAATGTCAACATAAATTAGACTAAAATAAAATATACCAATTACAAATAAAAGTAAGAAAATAAAGAAAAGATCAAACCTGAGAGGTGGTGAAGTGTTCTTGGACAGGAGAGGAAGTAACCGAAGTTAAACCATTCTTCTCTGCGCTTTCATTTCCAGAGAGATTGGAAACATGAGGTGTGTTGTTAGGAGTTGGGGCAAGATAAGCCATCGGAGAATTAACAAGGCATTTGAGGTGAAGAAAAGGCCCATTAACATTATTATCCAGCGAAAATTTTGAAAGCTCAGCCTCCTCTTCGACTTTCTGCAAGAGGGTCTTGACTTGACCCCTCAACAGAGCCTCTCCAGATCCAGGAGTAGTGTCAGTGTTCTTGGAGGATTGACTGATGATCCTCTTCTTGGAAAAATTTGATGATGGGGTTTCCAATCTACCCATTGCAAGCCCAACGATCGGCGAATCATTTGTTATGTCAATCAATGCTGATCGATCTTGTTGATTCACAGTTCTCTGTCTAGATTTTGAAATACCCTTTTCAGTTCCTTCAACTTTCTCTGAAAATTCATTCAATCGGTTCTATAAGAATTAATTAATTGGATTGTGTAACACATTGAATTTTCCATCAATCGTAATTTGAGGGAAAATGAAAATAGTAGTGGGTATATAACAAAACTTACTTGACACGGGAATGTTATTGCTGTTGCCAGAAGCAGCCAAGGCCTGTGATCTTGTAACCCTTCTTGCCGATGATGGACTCTCCATTTCAGATTTTGAATCGGGGAGATAAAAACTAAAGTAATTCGAGATTGCTGATCACGGAAAGATTATAACGCTGAAAGATTGAAAAAGGATGAACTTGTACTACGGATAGAGAGATGTGAAAGGTTTTATATAAAGGGATTTGTAGAATTAGGGTTCGAACGGGGAAAAATATGACCGTTAGAGAGGGTTCAGGCAACGCAAAATTAATGTTTTATCTAAACTAGCCGTTGGATGCACAAACATCGTTTGAATATAGGACATTCTTTTGGGCTACTTAAAATATGTTAAAAGGCTTAGCTTTGGGCCATTATGTCAAATAAAGTCCACAGTAAAGAAGAGAAGTCCATTTATATATTTATATTTTAAATATACAGAAAGGATCAAGAGTAGAATTCTTAAATAGCAGAATGCCTTAAATAATAGAATTTTATCAAAACGACGTAGTTTTGATAAGACGCGCCAAGATTTTTGTAAATACGGCGGTGGCATGGTATTTACAAAATGCCACTTGCTGCCTTATCAAAACTACGTCTTTGATAAAGTTCTATTATTTAAGAGAGTTTACTGCTTAAGAGGTCTACTCTTGATCCTGTCTGTTTATATATATAGGACAATATGGCTATACACAGTTTAGTATGTTTTATTTGTGCACAATCTGTCAAAATTACGTTATTTTGGCATATTTGTTTAAAAAAATAGTTTTTCTATTTCCAAATCTGAAATGAAAAACGAAAATGTCAAAACGACATAGTTTTGACAGACTGTGCACAAATAAAACATAGACAACTGTGTATGATCATTATTATTCCCATATATATATATATATAAACAAAAGTACAGTACTATCAGAGAAAAAAAAATTACTCTTCCTCACATTTTTCCTCATTACAAGATACAAATTTATTAATAAAATAACTTTTTTTCCCCTAATTATCTTCCTATATCCAATTAATAAACTCTCCTAATTAATTCACTCTCATTCTCTCTATTTCAAATGAAATTCAAATAAAATGGAGAGGATTCTAGACCTTTCATTCTTTGTATATTTTTTATCATCACGATGTCATATTCATACACATTTTAAATCTAAACCATAAATTCTAATACCTCATGCATGTCTCCGATCCGAGCTTCTCTAGTTTTGTGAATGAGACAATAATGGCTTTCGTTATATTTTCACCGTGTTAGTCCATGTACGTATGTATAAATCAAACTCAATTTGAATATAATTTTATGTGCATATTAAAAAGTTACATGCATTACATTTTTGTCATGTGGATTGATTTCTCCAATTTGGCAAATGGGATAAATAGCCATATTTCAAATTAAATATTATAAACGGAGCGGAGCACATTACAAAATGTATATACATGAAAAGATATTTATACAAATTGTCCAATTTTAAAAGACAACTATTAATTAATTATTGTTAGCCTCACGGCCATTAATTTTAATTTAATAGTTCAGAAAGTGTTAAACCAACACAAACCCATCTCTAATAAATGAGTGAAATAACTTGATAAATGCACTTTATTCCCTTATTTTATTGTGTTACACACCCTTTTGTCACAAAATTTTAATTTGATTCATACTATATGTGTTAAATATTAATATATTTCCCAAAAGATTGTTCACCCTCAATTAGTTAAGATTGAGGTTGTGTCTTATTATTTCTAGAAAATTAAATTAAATTCTATTCATCTTAATTTTGGTTTCCAATAATTCTTCACTTCTAGCTTAATTACCCGTTAGCGTCCTGTCCTGTCATGTCATTAAGAAAAATGCAAAACATGAAAAGATAACAAAACGTTACCCTTGATTTCATTCCATTAGAAATTAAAATATCATTTTTCACGTTAATTTTCATAAACATGAAATCGAATACGTAATAACATCATAGTAATTCTAGCTAGTGTTTGCAGCTATTAATAATTAACTAAGGAAGACAATTACTGCTACTAATATTTATGGACACTTGCGAGCTTGGTGATGGGTTTTGAGATTGAAATAGCAAGGGCAGGCCTCATAATTTCCATAAGTTCCTGGTGGAACACAGTTGCACCTGTGGCAGCAAGTCCCACAAGCTCTCTTGCACAGATGTGGCCTCTTCGATTCTTTGCACCTTCCGTCGCAAGCTGCTGTGCAATCAGTGGCGAAGCCAGAGGTTTTTAACAGTGGGATCAAAATTATTGCTAAATTATAAAAAAATTGGCGGGGGTTCGAGGCGGTAGCTGCAGAATAATTTTTAATACTTTATATCTTTCTTTGGTGTATATATATATATATATATATATATATATATATATATATATATATATATTATTACAATGAAAATATAATGAGTAATAATATATATGGTATATATACATTATATTGACTCATAATAAACTTTTTTAATCACAACTGTTCATAAGTAAGTAATTTATTATTTATTTTTAAAATAATATAAATTAGATTATTATTTAGTTTAAAATATTATAGATATATATATTGAAAGGATATGAGTCATATATGATTAAAATTTGATTGACAAAGTTATAAATTTTCAATTTGACCAGTATAATAGAAAATTTATAAAATTTTAAATGGTCAATTTATATATATTATTTAAATTTTTAAAATTTACCTTACATTATAAAATAAATTTTTTTCGAGGTAGAATTGATTGACCATTAAAGTGACGTGACCTTCGCCCTTTGGGTGCAATCAATAGCGGGATCCACACCGGACTCCAGTGCAGTCTTGAGACCGAGCTAGGCGCATTTATTTCTATCTGCAAATTAATAATATCCAATTATATGGAGTAGTATATATATATATATATATATATATATATATATATATATATATATACAGAGCAGAGAGAGGAAATAGATAAGTGTCCCATCATATTCACGTCATCAGCTCTCTCTCATTTCCTCTTATTCAAATTTCAAACGCTCATTCTCTCTCTCTCTTCTTGCCCACACAGAACTTATCTCTCATACCCAGCCTTCTCAACTCCACTAAATCTCTTATCTCTTATACCCATCCCTAATTTCAGCCCCAAAACTCTCATACCCATCCCTAAATATCATACTCAGCCCCTAATTTACGATCTAGAGCATAGTGAAACTACTTAGAATCAAATTGGGTTCACAAGGCTGGAAGTATCAGCTCAAGGACTCGAGAGCCTCGACACCTCCGATGTCCCGTCAATCCACTTTTCTCCCACGTCGATAATTAATTAATGACGGTGATTGAAGCGTAAAGCGTAGGGTAGGGCTTGGATTGGCTTCGGGACAAACTGTTAGCAAATGGACCACTGGTGGTGGTTATAATACTTCGGCCACCACTGTAGCTACCGCCGACCAGATTGAGCATGAGTTTTCCGCCTCCTCCAAAACGGATTGTTAGCAAAGTCACTTTTGATTCAGCTCATCTTTGCAAGTTTTTTTTAATGTATGTTTCTGTTCATAATGATTCATTATGGAAACTTATGTTATATATATTGTGAATTATTGTATGATGATACATAAGCATGACTTTTTGGTGACTTTAGCACATGTAGTATGTACTGTGCAAATTATTGGGCACTTTTAAAAAAAAAAAAAATTATTACTACAAATGCATATAATTTATGTGGCAGAGTCACTATCTAGCTGTCCATTTTTTTTAACTATGATAATTGCTAAATTGACGATGAATCTATTACTACCATATAAAGATCAATACGCATTCAGAGATCAATCGTTGTCTCTTCGTCGTCGTTGATTTGTTCCCGTTAAGTAACTAAACAAACCAATGCCAGGAATTAGTATGATTAGAAGCTTTTTTCCCACTAAATTAGCATGCATTAATTTATGCCTGAATATCGCCAATAAAAATTCATAGCTTTGATTATGCCACTAATCAGGAATGAAGCATTGATCCTTTGCCATGTCCTATACTTCTCTACCTGCAGAGGTATGCCATCTCTATGGGATGCTTACAGTTATAGAGATTCCATTTGTCCCCTTTTTAATTTCTTAGAAACCATATTTAGATTGTAACAGGCAACAAAAATGCCTTTTTGACCGAATGAGGCTTTTCATAACAGAGCTAATTCAACTTCCATACCCAAAGCCCATGAGTTATTATGCCAAACGAGATGCCATTTAATTGGTATTTGTCTAACTATTTGAAACAAATGGAGCCAATGAATACATAACCAGTGGAAAAGTTCATTCATGTGTCAGGCCTCTGAATTATCCTTCTATTTTGACATGGCTAATGGTGGTAAGCTATTGGATCAGTTGGAATAGTACCAACGGTCCAGTGAAAATTTAGCATTTACCAAGGCTTGTGCAAGAAAAAAAATTAAGATCAGAGTTCTTACTTCACGAAAATGGTTTGATATAGTTCCTCTTAGTTTGTTAAAGCTAAGATCTCTACAAGAGAAAGAAAGATAAATATTATGGATTGTAAATGAAATCTTTTCATAGCAATATCTTAATCAGAGCATAACATTTTGAAGTTTGCAAAACTAAAAATGTATTGTGTAACTTCAGTTGCAGCACAAAGCACCTAAATCAGACACAAATTTGCATGACCTTGTTCTAAATTTGAGAGCCGCAAGGGTATTCTTAGGGCTTAGGGGCGAGGGACGAGGCGCGAGCCTCATCGAAACAGATTTTAGGCGGGAGAGTGTTATGTGCCAGTTTGCTAAAAATGTAGGATGTAAAGTGTCACATTTTGAAATATAGGATGGACTTACGTACTAACAATTCTATCAAAATATTTGTGGATTGACTTGCTACGTACTGACAATTTTATGACATGATAAGGGGATAGAAAATGAAAATCAATGTACTCCTGTTTGTATATAGTATAACTGGAAGGTAAGCTAAGTGGGATATGAATGGCATTCGTTGGTAAAGAGACTTCTTCTGCAAGATTTCTCTGGCCGACTTGCACTTGATTTTTTCTTTACCAACAGGTAGTTTTCTTTGCTCATCAGTTCATGCGACATTCAACTGTTTCCACAAATACATTTAGTTTAGAATAAGATCTCTTACCCTGTTTGAGGGATATTGTATCCAATATTTCTAGATTCAAAAATCTAAAATTTTACTTGGATATGAGGTCTAACATTAATAGCCTCTACATATGAGGTCTAACATTAATAACTTCTTCCTTGGTTTTTTTTTTTTCAATTTTAGCTTGACTTAAGTTTTGTTGTGTTAACTTCCAAGTGCAAAAGGCTATTAAATATATAGAGCATTAAAGGTAGCTGCAAATTTCAATATCCTTAACCCTAAGTTATTTGGTTGAACTTTACTTGTATGAAGTAGTACTAATGTTGAAGCAAACAACGACCTTATATTACTTTACTTTTTTTCAATTTGGAGATTTAAAAGTTTGTCTCTTACTTGTGATTTGGTTCCTCACAAATTCAGTCAATGAACTTGGAAGGCAACATTATTATATTAGTGTAAAAATGAGGAATAATAGACATTTTGACTTTTAATAGTCGATGCTTCTAAGATGAAATATACAAATGCACGATTTAAAATGAAATTTGTTTTAACAATTGAGAACCATACTAGATATTTCTATGAATCGGAGAATATTCTCACCCAATTGGAAATAATTCATATCAAAAGTATATCATATATGTCAACAAAAGCATAACTGATATATATATATATATATATATATATATATATATAATTTCATTTTATTATGTTTGGTGACAACTGACATATGTTTTATGACTTAATTATGTGCTGCTTTTTTGATTATAGGCGATGAGACGACGAGGATCATATGGACAATGATTAAAGAGAAGGTTTGAACTTCTACTTATTTTCGTTTTTGTGAAGTATTTATATCAGATTTTATATGATTGTATTGATTTGTTTTTGCTTGGATTGAATGTTGATCTCAGTTATATTTTTTCAGTATTTTGACCTAGGCTTGTTAAATCGTGATGCCACTAATGATAGAGTTATTGTAGAAAGTGCTGAAGCTACTCTGAAGTAAGTCCATTTATTATTATTTTTTAAATTGCATAATTGTTACTTACTTTTGATTTCCTGCATAGGTGTTTTGTTTACAAGTAATTATTGTACATATGCTTTTTGTGTGATGAGTTGATATTTTTTGTTATTGATTATTTATTCAATTGTTTTAGCCTTTTAGGTAATGCTAGCCACCTGAAAATTCTTGGGCTAACTGCATCCTATGCGTGTATAGCTTGTGTAACTATAGTTATTATATTGCTTTCTGTAATTCGTGCTGCTTTTTGCTTTCTGGCCATCTTTTCTCATCTATCCTTATCCTTTACTGGAGACTGGAGAGGAAACCACGAGATGCTTATGGACATTGAAACCTGTTAGTGGGTGGTAACTATGTAAAGTTTATCCAGTGAAGTTAATTATCCTCATGAACTGTCATCCAACCCAATTGTTTAGGTTTTGTCGGTAATGCTTTGATTTATTTCCATTTATTTATTTTTTTATGATGATTAAATAGTTTATTGAGGTATGCCTTTAGGGACTTGAGCAAATTTTGTATTTTTGCCCTAAATGTTTATAACTTCAACTAAGGAGGAGAATTTGATTTTCTTAGGAAAGTGTTATCATTGTGATTGTTAAATCAACTTTATAAGCTTATGATTTTGTTATTAACAAATGTGATTATGGAAATAACTTTTTCATGTTGTCTTTTTCATTTTGGCCGAAGGAAAAATTTACTGGCAAGCCTTAAGAATTTACAAACTTTGCATTTTGGATAAATATTGCTCAGTTCCCAAGCTTTCGGATATGGAGCATTTTAAGATTCTGAAGATCTAATGATTTGTCAGTCCATGGGTTCTTAGCCTAATTTGGTATTCAAATTGACGCCTTTCCAGGTAATAAATTCATCGACTTATGCAAATTTTAGTGGAATGGATTATGCATAATGTGTGTTTGATGAAATGGTTGAGAGAAATACCATTACATAGAATTCACCAATTAATTGAAGTTTGATTCTGTTTCTTCACTAAATACCATTACATGTTTGATGTTTAAGTAGTATATTACAAGAAGAGTTAATGAGCATACTGGGTCGGTAATAGGTTCGATTCGTTAGTTAATCTGCTAAAATCTACCCATTAACTTTTGCAGACCAAATTAATCTTTCAACAAAACACTCAACCTCTAATATCTAACAAACTTATTAATGATTGAGATAGAGAAACAGTGATAATCAATACCCTCAATTACAATTCTGGCTCAATTCTTAAATTAATTTTAAATGCCCTGTAGATGACTGAATAACCAAAGTTGTGTAATCTAATTTCTCTATTCACCATGAATGTAAACAAGTTTGTATAACTAGAAGGGACTAAAACTAGAAGTTAGTGGCATTCTTGAAGGAATTCCTTTGCTGCCTGAATATTACTGCTCTGCTTCTGTAAGCCCTGCCCTGAAAATGAAGCCTTGAATACATGGTGTGAATGACTGCCCTGGCCTTATTTGCAATTCATTTTATTGACTTGATTTTGGTGATGACTTATATTGACTTTGGAGCACTAAAAAGTAGAAAAAAATGACTTGATTTTGGTGATGCTTGGGAACCGAAGATTTTGGATGGTTATATATTTTTAAAAAATACTTTATAGTTTAAGGAGAGTAAGGAATACTTTATAGTTTAAGGAGAATAAGGCACGACGTAACGAAAAATTGCTATAAATACCTAACCTTAAAAAGAACTTCGGGTTGAAGTCTTATAAAGGGTAATTTGAAAATTTAAATAGCCTTTTATATCACCAGTCTTCAAAGTACCTTCAATAAAATAGCCTTTTGTAGGGGAGGTGCAGAAAATGAGTATTAAAAACTTTATTAAATGAGTACCTTCAATACCCATATGTGGTTGGAAACCATGTTTTATTCCCCCCTGTTTTTGATGAATGTTTTACATAAAAGTTATATTTTTAAATGTTTTACATAAAGGTTTGTGGTAAAAGATTCAAATTGGATTTTAAACTGAGTGGTACTGTTAGATTTTTTTAATTTGTTATTGTGAAAAGATTTAGAAGCAAACACCTTTGTGAGAAGACAAAAGTAGTTTATCTTATTCTTTGATTTTTATCGTTTTCTTTTTATTGAATGGGTTTGCTGAACTATTGATTAAAATGGTGGTTTTTTAAAGGTTGAGTGACTCCGGGTTTTGTATATTGAATTTATTTCGGTGGATCGAGGTTCCAATTTGGATGGGTTTCGTTTTTTGTTCAACTTGAATGGGATTTAATGCGTGATTATTGATTTAAATTTTCTTCACGGTTGTTCTTCATGGAACTTTTTGCATGTTTTTTTTAAATCTTTTATTAGGAGTTAGGAGAAATTGGTACTCATATTATGTAAGTTGTAAATAGTTTTTTTTCCTTTTTTAAATTTTTTAATCTAGATGTTTTTTAATTTCAGTAGATTGGTTTAAACTTACGAATCAACTGAGTTGTGGTTTAAATTAAAATTATTTTTATTATGAATTTTTTATCAAGTGAATCAACCATTAGTATCAGTTATACCTTGAAATCTTTAACTTAAGTTTTCGAATAGCTTCAGTGTGACGCCCCCAAAATAGGTATACATCACCCATTCTCGAGTTGTCAATACATACATACAACAAAAAACATCTACAACTTTATTATTACAACAATAAAATCATGAGTTTGAATACAAATATTATCTTCTAGACAATATCTATACTCAAATAAATCCTCATCACATTTATTGATACATTATTTTACAAAATGGTGAGGACTACTAAACAACTCTCTCTAGAACCTTCATTCCATACCCAGGCTACGTCTTACTCGCTTATATTCTCGCCTCCACGAGAAGAAAAATGGAACAAAAAGAAAAAGGGTGAGCTCAAGTAGCCCGAAGTAAAGAATATTATGACTAAGATAATATACAACAAATTATCATTAGTCTTCAACAGGAAAAATCTAATAGAATACAATAGACAACAAGTTTTTAAATCAATATTCGCAATGAAATAATAATTCATTAGAAGAGTTAAGTAGAGAATGCAAACTACTATCTTACATGTATGAATTTAAAAGTTCATCGTCTATCTTTTATCCCCTGTAACATCAATCAATATACATCCGGAATCAAATATTCATCTTTTGCACTACAGTGCCAAAGATATTCATCGATTAATCATGTTTCATCTAAACACTGCTCATCTTTGCACTACGGCCAAAGATATTCATCGAAATCATTCATCTTTGCACTACAGGCCAAAGATATTCAATAATATCATCATTTAAGATAGAAGATGATGAAAATATTTTTAAAATATCAACGCAAAGAATTATTAAATCAATAAAATATCTTGAACATTAATTATCAGTAATCATTATTAAGTAGTGTCTTCTTCTTACGTAAGAATCAATAATTGGTGCAATACTGGTGTCTTTCTTGTGTTTTAACCACCGAAGTATTTTAACATTATTAATTGAGTAACAACTACGTTGTTATTTTTAAATAACTTATATTTGTCGCTTTCTTCATCCAATCGCTTTCACATATGGGGCCCACACACGGGTTTACTGTCGTATTTAATATTCCCCAACAACAATGAATATTTTATAACCACTTGCTTATTTTGAAATATTTGCGTATTTTACCCCTAACTATCCACATTAATCAAATCAACCCTTACTATTTCAAAATAATAAATAGAGAAAATTAAATTTCATTAATAATAAGTTGGGGTCATACATTCAGTTAAAAATTCTTATCTATTTCATCACAAGTCTTCTTATAAAGTCGAAGACAGTTTCAGCTTAACTTTGGGTGTTTTAAATTTATTTTTTTACAATGGGTGTTTAATATCTGTCTCTCTCTTTCACAGCAATAGATTATCTCATTCTTTGTTTTTTATCGTTTTCTTTTTATTGAATGGGTTTGCTGAACTTTTGATTAAAATGGTGGTTTTTTTAAAGGTTTGAGTGACTCCGGGTTTTGTATATTGAATTTATTTCGGTGGATTGAGGTTCCAATTTGGATGGATTTGGTTTTTTGTTCAACTTTTATGGGGTTTAATGCGTAATTATAGATTTAATTTTTCTTCTCGGTTGTTCTTTTTGAAGAAATCGTAAATATGTTACTTGAATGGGGTTTAATACGTGATTATGGAATTAATTTTTCTTCTCGGTTGTTCTTCATGAGAACTTTTTGGATGTTTTTTTTAAATCTTTCATTAGGAGTTGGGACAAATTGGTACTCATATTATGTAAGTTGTAAATAGTTTCTTTTTTCTTTTTTAAAATTTTTAATCTTGATGTTTTTTAATTTTAGTAGATTGGTTTAGATTTACAAATCAACTGAGTTGTGGTTTAAATTAAAATTGTTTTTATCATGAATTATTTATCAAGTGAATAAACCATTAGTATCAGTTATACCTTAAAATCTTTAACTTAAGTTTTCGAATAGCTTCAGTTAAAAATTCTTATCTATTTCATCATAAGTCTTCATATAAAGTTGACGACAGCTTCAGTTTAACTTTGGGTGTTTTAAATTTATTTTTTTTATAATGTGTGTTTAATCTCTGTCTCTCTCTTTCACAGCAGTAGCGCGCGAGCACACACACACCATTATACTGCCATCAATACAGATTTATGATTTAAATCATTAAGCAAATGAATCGTTTGTTGAAATGGTACTAAGAAAATTTTATTTGATTATAAGTCCATATCTTTTTCTAAATAAATTGATTATTTGTTACAATCTCTCTAAATTCTTACTTATATCAATCTAAATCATTCCCCCTACATACAAATATGTGTTCTCATTTGGTTTTTAGATAATTCAGGGTAAAGTAAGGGGTCTTATGTTTCGAATTTACAATTGTTTTATTTTGACTCACATATTTTGATAATTTTTAAATTTCAAATATTTTCAAGTATATATCGAAGGATACATGGTGTAAGCTGTAAAGAATATACTTGGTGTAAGCTATAAAGTAAAGGGTCTTATGTTCAACATGTTGTTTCTATATTTTTTGCATGTATGTATTCTTTGTGTTCCGTCTTTTGTAAAGTTAGCTAATTATACATGGTTATGATGATTTTGAATATGTAATGATGGTTTTTTTGGTGGTTTGGATATGTGTGGATGATTGTAAGTTTTGTAAACAGGTTTAGATTTTTCTGGATATCTATTTTTAAAGGAAACTCTGCCGAAATTTCTTGAAATTAGTAGCGACTAGCTTGTTGTTTTGGTGGTTGGATGTGTTAATGATTGAGTATGCATTAATTTCTTCATGTATGTATTTTTTGTGTTCCGTATTTAGTGAAGTTAACTAATTATACATGGTTATGATGATTTTGGGTATGGAATGATGGTTTTTTTTAGTGGTTTGGATATGTATGGATGATTGCAAATTTTATAGACAGGTTTATATTTGTCTGGATATCTATTTTTAAAGGAAACTCTGTCGAATTTTTTAAAATTAGTAGTGACTAGCTTGATGTTTTAGTAGTTAGATATGTGTTGATGATTGTGTGTTCCGTATTTTGTAAAGTTAACTAATTATACATGGTTATGATGATTTTGGGTATGGAATGATGGTTTTTTTGGTGGTTTGGATATGTAATGATAATTGTAAGTTTTGTAGTCATGTTTAGAATTTTTTGAATATCTATTTTTAAAGAAAATTTTGCTAAAATTTCTTGAAATTAGTACCGACTAGCTCGATGTTTTGGTAGCTCGATGTTTTATTTTAATTTTTTTCGATTCTGCGCTGCTTTTTGCAAGCGCTTGAGTTATCGCAATAATATATAATATAAAAGCAGAAAGCGAGAAGAAAAATAGATAAGTGTCCCATCATATTCAAGTCATAAGCTCTCTCTCATTTCCTCTTATTCAAATTTCAAACGCTCATTTTCTCTCTATGTTCTTGCCCACACAGAACTTATCTCTCATATCCAGCCCTCTCAACTCCACTAAATCTCTTATCTCTTATACCCATCCCTAATTTCAGCCCCAAATCTCTCATACCCATCCCTAAATATCATACTCAGCCCCTAATTTGCGATGTAGAGGATAGAGAAACTACTTAGAATCAAATTGGGTTTACTAACCATGCATGTACTGTTAGCTAAAGCTCTAGTGTATGTGTGCGCGTATATGTACTGCACGTATATTAATATATAATGCAAATATTAAGTATAGAAATAAATAATTAATTAAATTATTACCACTTGGTGGGAATGGGTGATGAGATGAAGAAGCATAAGAGAGATAAGGAGTGAAGCAGCTGCAAATGATCCTGAGATTATGACCATCTTTTGTTTCTTTCTTTTTTCAGAATCAACAACAAGCTGCTGGTTAATTACTGGTACGTATGAAAGAAAATAAGTGAAAGATATATATATATATATATATATATATATATATATATATATATATATTAGTCATAGGGTTTCTACTATATCTATGTATATATGTATGGCTATGGGCTGTCAAATTCTGAAAATATTCTGAATAACTGTAAGTAGTAATGTAAATAGTCAATTAAATTGGACTAAGGTTCTCTCTAAGAAGCTCACTTTCTCTATTATCGATCCGCCTTCCTCTATACAGATGGCATTGGGCCACCCAACAATCTGTTTAGTTAGATATCCCATGAAGAGAGAGAGAGAGAGAGAGTACTTGTGCCACCAATAGATGATGATGTCCTAAATTTGATTCATAAAGAATAGGGTCGGTGGGTAGTATTTAAGTCAAACCAACTAGCTAGACCATTCTCTACAGAATTACTGATATTCCACTTTCAACCGTTTACTAGTAAAACTGTACGTACGCAATAAATTTTATCATAGAATATACTATTCAATTTATTTTATATTATTTGATCATTATTGATTTTTAAAAATTAATTTAAAATATTTTTAAATTTAAAATTTATATAAATTCTTTTAATTTTAATTAATACAATGATAAATATTTTAAAATATTTAAAAATTATTATTTGTTGTAAGTTTTATTGTTTCATAATATTTAATGAGTCATCTCAATTTTGACTTTGGAAATATCTTAAATTGATTTTTAAAAGTTAATGATGATCATATAATTTGGAATGCAGAAAGTATTATAATAGTTAAAGATCAGAAAATGAAGAAATGATTCAAATTCGATTCAGATTCGCCGATTAAAATTTCGATTCGAAATTTCATTTCGAAATAGAAATGAGTCAAATATGAGCACATTTTAAAATTCGATAAATTACTCGAACCTCTTCAAATTATAATTTTCTATTAATACTCAGATCATATTTGTTAAAAAAATCCAAACTGCTCATGCTCGATTCAGAATTGTGCTCGACTTAGTAGCTAAATGAGTTTCAATCAAACCTTATTTTATACTTGATAAATTTTGTGAATTAAATCTGAACAACACAATACTCGGATCGACTCGGTTCGTTTACACCCTTAATAATAGTAATTCCTTCATTCCTTTTTACTTGTCGTTTAAAAAAAATACAAAAAATAAGAAGTGCAATAAATGTTGTGTCGATTGCCCAAAATAGTTATAAAATTTCAATACTACAAGCCTTCTAAAATTTATTGAAAAAGATGATAGAAAAATAAGTTGGTATTTAATATAGTGATAATAAGAAAAATTCAATCATTGATGATTTTTTAAAAACTACAAACTTTAAGTAAAAAGAAACAAATTTCACTATCTAAAATAACAAGTAAAAAAGAATAAACAAAGTAGTATTGTAATATTAAGTGTTCCTTTCAGCGAGTCAAGTTTAGTGAATTTATTCTCAAATAACCACATATATATTTATTTTAGTGTTTCCACAAAAATTATTATGAGATCAATCATCTTATTCAAATTAAAGAACAATCATAATATGTATTAATCTATTCGGATCCACTAACCCCACATTAGTGATCCTATATATATATATGATTAAGAACATTTTTAATTTTAAGCTATCTAGAATTTAAATTTGTTCATCATCATGATTATAAAAGTATTGCCCTAAAACTATGAGTTTATCACATTAATTAATTCAACCAATTAAACATGGTTAAATAAATTTCTTTAAATAAATTAAACTATTTATTAATAAATGAATAAGATTACAAAGTAAATGTTTATCACATCCAATGTGATTGGCTTAAGGGTATACTACTTTCTCTAGCGGTGTGATATTTGGATTCGATGAATTATTTTGACACTATATTAAGATACGGATTTCGTACTTCATTTTTTAATTGTGGTTATATTCCTTAAATCAGTTATGTAATATATATACCGTCATTTAGAAAAAAATTATTTTTGATACTTTAATCGCTTGTATACTTCTTCGTATATTTTTGTTCACATTCGGGAGTGTTTAGATCGTTGATATCTTATTTTAGTTAAGTATATATGTTCGTACTTGCAATAATTCGATGCCATTTGTAGATGGTCATGTAAGCCTTGTGATTTGAACCCCTTTTTGTTGACAGTAACACAGAACATGAAGCTCACACTTTTCATTAAACAAGAGAGCTGTACATATAGGGTAAGGTAAAACTAATTTACATCTAGATACAAGAAAAATATCCTAGTCTAGACTTAACAAATTGCTGAATACAAAAAATATTTGAATTTAAAATATAGATGATAATAACTGAATTAATCTATTCTGATATGCCACCTCAAGATAAGCCACGTGTAGAGAGAGGCCAATCTTGTCTTGTAATTTCTGAAATTGAGAACGAGGCAGAGGTTTGGTGAGAATATCAGCAAGTTGGTCTGTGGAGGAAACATGAGCTCCAGATTGAACTTGATAATGAATAAAGTGATAATCAACTGCCACATGCTTCATTCGAGAATGAAAGACTGGATTTGAACTTAATTGTGTGGCTCCTACATTATCACAGTAGACAACTGGTGGGTTGATCATATTAATGCAAAGTTCAGATAGCAAGGAGCGAATCTAACATAGTTAAATTGCAGATGGCAAAGAATCGAGCGATATTCAACCTCGAGAGAAGAATGAGCCATAGTTTTTTGCTTCTTAGAGATCCAGGAAATGAGATTGCGGCCAAGGTAAATAAGGTAACCACCAGTTGAAGAGTAGTCATCTTTATTATCTGCCCAGTCAGCATCGAAAAAAACATGAAGGGATTCGGAGAAAGCATGAAGAGATGGAGGTGAATTACGGTGAAGAAGAAGGCCATCATTTAAGGTACCACCGAGGTAACACAAAATTCTTTTTTACAAGAGTCCAATGTTAAATACATTTGGTTGATGCGTAAATTGAGACATCTTGTTAACAACAAAAAGAAATTTACGGGCGAGTGAGAGACAAGTATTGAAGGCTTCCCACGATTGTTTCTATATTCGGTGGGATCCAGAGAGATGATCGGATGATAACTTGAGGGAGGGCGAAATTGGTTGGTAAAAAGAGTAAATCTTTGGGTTAGCCTCTTGCATATGTGTGCGAGTAAGGAGATCCTGTATATATCTCCGTTGGGAAAGGAGGAAACCATGCTGATGAGGAACAACTTCAACACCAAGGAAATAAGAGAGAGTACCCAAATCCTTGAGAGAAAATCGATGAGCTAAACAAGCAACAAATTGAGACACCAAGTCATTATTGTTTCCAGTTAGTATAATATCATCAACATAGACCAAGAGGTAGATCAATTTGGTGTCAATATTGAGAATAAACAATGAAGTGTCAGAATGAGAGTTTTTAAATCCGGAATCAACAAGGAATTGACGCAACTCATGATCCCACGCTCGAGGAGCTTGTTTGAGGCCGTAAATGGGTTTGTGAAGTTTACATACATGAGTGGGATTATCAAAGTCAATGAAGCTAGGAGGCTGAGCCATATACACAGCTTCTGATAAATGGCCTTGAAAGAAGGCATTGTTGACATCTAATTGGCGAAGGGACCAACCATTGCTGACAGCAAGACTAAGTATCAATCGGACAGTAGTTGGCTTGATTACTGGACTGAATGTTTCAAGATAATCCACACCTGGGCGTTGATGAAAGCCTTTGGCCATAAGATGAGCTTTAAACCTGTCAATAGAACCATCAACATTCCTTTTGATACGAAAGATCCACTTACAACCTACAAGATTAGTGATACTAGCGGGAGAAACAAGTTCTCATGTGTCATTGCGAACAAGAGCATCATACTTTTCTGACATTGCTTTTCGCCAATTTGGGTCTTTTAAAGCTTGGGTAATGGATGATGGTTTTGTGCTAGGTGAAGGGGTTAAGTGAGTGTGAAGGTTTAGTTTTTGAATTGGTTTGGTGATATGGTTTTTGGATCGAGTAGTCATTGAATGGCGAGGGGGTGGTGTAGTGTTGGAGGGTGAGGCAGGGGAATGATGTGGGGGAGAGTCTGCTTGAGAGGATGTGGATGGCGTTGTTGTAGAGGGATCTGCAGCAGGGGGAAAGTCAGGAACTTGTACTTCGGAAGTGTGAGAAGGCGGTTGTGCTTGAAGAGGTATGGAAACTGTAAGAACCGGTGGAAGCCATGTTGAAGCGGTAGTGGAGTTTGGACGAGGTAGCTGATTTTGGAGAGTGGTGTAAGGAAAGACGGATTCTATAAACTGAATATGGTGAGAGACATAGGTTTTAGAAGTTGATGTTTCAAAACAGAGATAGACACTTTGAGATAATGAGTAACCTACAAAGACACATGGTTTAGATTTGGGTTCTAGTTTGTGGGATGAATAAGGACGAAGCCATGGATAACATAAGCACCCAAAAATTTTGAGTTTAGAATAGCTTGGTGTGGTTTGAAAATTAATTCAAAGGAACTCGCGAGGTTGAGTTTTGGGGTGGGCATTCTATTAATTAGATTAACAGCAGTAGTGAATGCATGAGACCAAAAGGTTAAAGGAAGGGAGGCATGAGAGAGTAGGGTGAGTCCAGTTTCGACAATATGACGATGTCTACGTTCAGAGTAGCCATTGTGTTTAGGTGTATGAGGTGGCGTGGTTAGATGATTGATACAAGCTTTAGAAATGAACTCTTTGGGGCCCAGATATTCTCCCCCATTGTCGGAGTAGAGAGTGATGATTTTGTGGTGAAAATAATTTTCAACAATGGTTTTATATCTCAGAAATACTTCGTGAACATCATATTTTCGTTGGAGAGGATAAAACCAAATGTATTTGGTAAAGTGATCGACAAAGATGACATAATATTTGAAGCCATTAAAAGACATAATAGGAGAAGTCCATACATCAGAAAAAATAATTTGAAGAGGATGTGTAGACACGAGAGATGAAACAGAAAATGGTAAATTATGACTTTTATTACATAGGCATGCATTACATGAGAAATATTTTGTCAAGGATGAAGATGATTCTAAGTGATATCTAGATAGAACATGCTGTAAAATAGGAGAAGCTGGATGTCCTAAACGATGATGCTAGTTGGTGGATGTTGTTTTTGTAGTAGAGAATGCTAGATCGGGGAAGACACAGGTGTGGTAACCGGCCATTCATACACTCCATCCTTAGTACTGCCCTGAAATAGAATTGCCCCCGAGCGAAGATCATTTACAAAAAATGAAGAGGGTAAGAATTCAACAGATGCATTATTAGTGACGCAAAATTGAGAAATGGAAATTAGATTTTTTTTCATAGATGGTACACAGAGTACATCAGACAATTTAAAAGTTGAGTTGGGAGAAAAAAGATGTGTAGAACCGGTGTGTATGATGGAGAGACCTATACCATCTCCAATCATAACATCATCTGATCCATTGTAAGGTGAGTGAAGAGACTAATTATTTAAATCTGTTGTGACGTGATGAGATGCGCCACTATCAAGTAACCATGTCGGGTTGGTGGCTGTGGTGTTGGCTGCAAAGTGGACTCTGAGCTACCAAGGGGCTGTAGGATTGTTGGATGATGTAGGCGAAATGGTAGAGGACTGAATGGGTATCACCTGGAAGGAAGGACATCTCTTGGCTGTGTGTCCTTGAACGCCACAGATTTGGCAAAAACCTTGATAGGGACGGGATGGAGGGCGGTTGTTGCGATATTGGGAGCGGGTGTCTGAGAGTAGAGGAGGACGACCAGTTGGATCAGCTGAAGGCCGCCAATTTGAATAACCAGCAGGTGAGGAATGGGAGGGACGCCAATTGTTGTTGATTTTAGGTAAACGCCATGTGTGATTGGTCTTTTATGTGGGATTGGCTGTAATGGGCAGATGTGTTGCTAAACTGTTGGATGCTGGTGTGGAGGCCTCGAAGGAGAGAAGTTTTCTATGGAGGTCATCAAAAGAAATGGATGTGTCACGAGCTTGGACTGCACGGACAAGTTCTTTGTAATCGTCTCCTAGGCCATCCAGTATTTTGTCTGTGAGATCTTCGGGATCGAGTGGGGCACCAAGTATGGCCAGTTCATCAGCACAGGCTTTCATAGAGTGTAGGTATTCAGTGATGGTCAGAGTGCCATTGGTTGGGTTTTTGACCTGTTTAATACGGCCACGGGAGGGTTTGGCATACGTGTTCGCAAGTATGATCTAGGCTTCCTTAGCAATTTTTGCACGGGCAATAAATGGAATGATAGTAGGGGAGACAGAGCCAATCAAGGCATTGAGTAGTAACTGATCCTGGCGAATCCAGAATTTATGAGACGGATTGTCTACTGTGATGTTGTTGGCGGTGATGGTGTCTGGAGGACATGGTGTAAATCTATTGATATACCCAATGAGATCATATCCAATGAATAGAGTTTCAAATTGAAGTTTTCAGGAGATGTAGTTTGTGGATGTGAGTTTAAGAGGTGCTTGAGCGGAGATATTTATTGTGATAAGGGGAGCTTCAATAGTTGAAGAGTTTGTTTGGGTGGTCATGATGAGGTTGGATGAAAACAGAATAACAAATGGAGGAGAAAAAAAATTAATGGAGGAGAGTATTGTACTGCTTTGATACCATGTTGACAGTAACACAGAACATGAAGCTCACACTTTTTCATTAAACAAGAGAGTTGTACATATAGGGTAAGGTAAAACTAATTTACATCTAGATACAAGGAAAATATCCCAGTCTTAAGGAAGACTTAACAAATTGTTGAATACAAGAAATATTTGAATTTAAAATATAGATGATAATAACTGAATTAATCTATTCTGATAATTTTGACTTTAATTTTTCAATTTGATATTTAGGGTATACTTGAGCTAATCACATGTGGAGTTACCACAAACATGTCCTTTTAACACCATGATATAACTCCTTTCGTGGCGGTGTGATAAGTACACGATGTATCATTTTGTATACTTTGGGTGTGAGCTTTGACCATTTGATATGTTTGTTCATTATATGTATGGGTCGACACAATATTTGATTTGTTTAGCGGATTAGTAATGTATGTGTCATGCGTACTATTTGTATTTGAACTCAGTATAAAATTGTCATCTTATAAACATTTGATTCAACCTTCATCTTGTTATAATTCTTTTTTATTATATTTGTTCGATCAATCGTGTTCATCTTTTAAATTTAGCCTCGCTAATTTTGATACGTTCATAATTCATTTGTACTTCGCATTCGTTCATTTATGTGGCATTTTTAATTACATTATATATTATGGTATATTTGTACATCTTTATATTTATACTGGACAATTAGCTCACGTGTTCTTTTTTCGACAGGTAATTTGGGTAATCAAGATTTGTAGAATGAGAATTACCTTTAATCCAAATAAGTCGATTAGTTTGGAGACTATTATTAGACTAGGGTTTTCTCATATTTTGTAGATAGATGTTTTGGGCCTATTTTGACATTCATTTTTAGAAGTAAATATTATGTTAATATGGAGTTATTTCTATTTAAACTGGCGTTATGACAGTTGATAATATTCAATCTATTTGAAATTATTTTAAGGTTCATTATAGTATTGTATTTATTATGTTTTGTGCGTGACACCCCTTTGGCCCTTTCCCTTTTGAAAAAAGGGGTGTTACTAGTATTCATCAATGATGAAGAGAATAAATACATAAACTCCATATCTCGTCGATTCAAAAATTCACTTCAAAAAAAATTCTGAATGGATAATATTATGTACAACAATTATACATAAAAAGTTGTGCACCAAAAATATAACTCATGTATTACTTACCATTAAAATGTGTAAAATATTTAATTATATGTCTTTCTACCTTTTTTTTTTTTTTCTCTTTTTTATACAATATGTGCACAATTTTATACATAAAAATGACGTCTTTAACATTACTTGATTCGAATTTAAACTAAACCACGTATATATCAATTAGGTGAAATTCTTGTGATACGAGTCCCTCATATATCAATGAGAAGTCAAATCATAATCTCTAAGAGGGTATTTGATAAAAATTGAATGAATCTGAATCTGAATTTGAATTAAAAAAGTTATTTTATAATTTACATGTCTAAAACATCTGAATAATAAATTTTTATTATTTTATTCCTCTAAAAAAATTTAACATTATTGTAAATTTATTTAATATTATTTAATATAATAGTTAATATTGTAAAAAATTTCATTCAATCAAAAAAATGACACGAAACCATTCTATCCACATACTAAATAGCTGATCGATTTAATCATTCAATCCTAAACAAATAGCTCTAATCCTAAACAAATAGCTCTAAGCCATAATTTATATGAACTAGACTTGGCAATGTGCTAGAAAAAGGGGAAGGGGGTGTGATATTTTGCGTATATTTTTTTTCTTGCTTTCTTCTTCTTGTTTTTGTTTTCCTTTTGCGCAAAAGTAAACAATTCTAGTTATACAACTATATATTCAAAAGTGACGAAAGGAATATTTGATAATATTAACCGGGCAATTTTAGTAAACAATTTTGTTTTTGCTTTCTTCTTCTTGTTTTTATGTTTTTTTTCTAAAAAATGAATTAAAAAGTGACGAAAGGAATATTTGATAATATTAACCGGGCAATAATATACATGTCGACAATTAAATATTTGACTTGACGAAGTTAAATTGCTACCAATATAAAAGTATATACGATAATGAAATCTTTTTACATACGTTGTATGTATATATATATATATATATATATATATATAGGAAGGTTGCCGATTCCTGTGGGAAAATGGAAACTCTCCTCTTCTTCTTCTTCTTCTTCTTCTTCTTCTTCTTCTTCTCCGGCCTGATCAGTCGCCAAAAGTTTGTACACGCTCCGAATTTATTTATAGCAAACTTCCAAACTATGACCACGTCTTGCTCGTCAAAGTATGCGGTCCGACAAGCAACAAGCTAGTACACCAAATGAATTTGTACTACTCTCTCGTACTTTCTTGTACTAGGATTTAGGAAGTATTAATAAATTAGTATTTAATTTGTTAATAATTGTAAGGCACATTTTTTATAAATAAAGATGAATTTTACATAAATATTATTTTTGAATATTATGGAATAAATTTGATATAATGTTATAGTTGTGGGTAATATTTATAAATTTTGCAAAGTATGCAAGTTGTTATAAAATATTCGTTTGGTGGGAATATTCTTTTTTGTTAGGGAATATTAAATACTGATGGCTCAATCATTGGTGGACCCCACAACATTATTATCGGATTGAGAAAACGACAAAAATATTTTATAAAAATAACGGCGGAGGTATTCACTGTTAAAAGCTGTTGAACTACTAATTGGTAAAAAATGCGATGTCTGGCGTGGTTGCGTAGTAGCACGATATTGATTATTGATCTTTACGTGAGAAGTCACTCAATTATATGCTCAATTATTACTTCTGATAATTCTTGCGTCATATATCTCTTATATTATTGATTCAATTATTGTCACGATATCATCCTGTATAATATGTTATAGTATTAAATCGATAATTGAGGCATGAGTTATAAATGATTAATAATTATTGAAAGATTAAATATGTGTTATGATTTGTGGTAAGTTTGATTATTTTTTTATGGGGGCTCGTATATATGTCATCATCTAAGAGTCTCTTCATCAATAGTATTTACCTTCATCGATAAATTAATTACCCTTTGAATATAGTATTTACCTTCGTCGATAGTAATTACCCTTGTGAATAGTATTTACCTTCCGTCGATAGTAATTACCCTTGTGAATAGTATTTACCTTCGTCGATAGTAATTATCCTTGTGAATAGTATTTACCTTCGTCGATAGTAATTACCCTTGTGAATAGTATTTACCTTCGTCGATAGTATTTACCTTCGTTAATAGTAATTACCTTTACCAGACGTCGAACCACTTGTCGTTTCACATTCGGTGATCGAACCACTTTGTCGTTTCACATTACAAGCGTCAAACCAATCGTCGAGCCACTTGCCTTTTCACACGGCGAAGTCTTAAGCTAGAAATCTTCTATAAATAGAGGCTGGGGCTTCATTATTTTCACGAATTCATTCAAGCTATAGAGAGAAAGTATAGAGAGAATAAGAGAAAGAAGAAGAGTATTTTATTCTTCTACACCTGTTCTTTGCGATATTCAATCTCCTACCAAATGTAAGGGGTGTTATTCTTTCTTATTCACGAAGAAGAAGGCTGTTGTTATTCCATTTCTTATTATTACATTGGAATAACTTTTGTATAAGTGGTTTACCCTATACTTGGTGACATTCTTCTATTATTACATTGGAACATCACATGCATGTGTTTTTACACCGGGACTGGTTCCGTCTTTATCATTCTGTTGGAACATCACATGCGTGTGTTTTACAGACACAGTTAAAATCTTTATTATTCTGTTGGAACATCACATGCATGTGTTTTACACCGGACTGGTTCCTTTATTATTCTGTTGGAATATCCTATCACGTGTTTTTTACTTGGGATGCAGTTCCATCTTTATTATTACATTTGGAACATCCATCGGTTGTGAATTTCACGACTGGTTCCGTTATTTATTATTACATTGGAATAACTTTTATGCATGCGATCTATCGCATGCGTGGTGATTTCTTTTGTTATTCCATTCTTTATTATACCCAGTTGGTTAAAACTTTGACTTATATACTCCATGAAATTAGTAGAATATCCTTGATATTTGCGTTTCATCCAATATCTTTTCATGGAAATATTCTTGATCATTCTTAAATTTTACTCTACAAAACAATGATCGTGTTGACAATTTGGGCGTTAATAATTCTGGATAAAATAATTCTTGAACTTGTTTTATTGAATTCTTATATCATTGTCATCATCCTCATGTTTATATTTTTTTGAAAGTCATCTCATGGCACATGTAGTGCGTAGATGGACTTGGTATGATTATGACCGAGAGACTATTGATTGTAATCATGGTAGTAATGTTACAAATGATGTGATAAAAATCCTCGATTAGTAGTAGTGCATTGATGGACGATTGTTGGCATGATCATGACCATTAATGAATACACAAATATTCTTGGCCGTGAGTGCGTGAATAATTGTGGTCGTGATCTTAAGAATATCCTTGGCCGTAGTAGTGCGGGGGTGATTCGATGATGTGGAATATTTATTAAAGTGAGTCTCAAATTATAACGATGATGAAAAACTTTTAAAAACCTAAAAGATAGTAGACTTTATTTTCTACTTGACTCTTTTAATGGATTGCGTATTCCATTGCAGTTAAACCGGTTGTCTATTGTATTTTATCGGTTTAACATTATTGAAGACTATTGATAATTTATTACTGCATTATCTTAGTCATAATATTTCTTCTTGGGCTAGTTGAGCTCACCCTTTCTTTCACTTTGTTCTCTTGAGAAATGATAATATAGTTGGGACGAGTCGGGAAGCGAGTGATGGTCACGAAGATAGCATTAGTAGTCCTCACTATTCACGTAAAAATAGTGTGATAATAAGCTATAATGAGGACTTTTTGTTTGAGTTTGTATAATATCTAGTAGAGCGATATTTGTATTTAAACTCACGATTTATGTCGTATTGTATACCGAAAGTTATGTTAATAAGTTGTATTTAAATTACATACCATTATAAGTGGCGACTCAAGATGGGTGATGTATACCTAATTTTGGGGCGTCACGGTTGAGTATCGAGCTTAGGGATGTGATCCTGGCTAAGATGTGAGAATAGTACTAGGAGGAGAGGCAGGGAATACCTTCGCTAGTATGACCTACTAAGTTTATGTCTTTATTTTATTGGTTGGTCGAAGATAAGGATAATTTGTTACATGTCAATTAACCTTTTGTTTTGTGGCGATGTCTGAAAATGACATCCGAGAATGTTGAGAATAGCGATGGGCCTTGAGCGATCGTTGATTCACCACATATCGATAATCAAGATAATGTGCATCGAGAAAGGCGACAATCCTCATCTGAAAACAACAACACCGACCAAATGACAAATGATCAAATGTTCGAGGCTTTATGCAATTTATCTGGCAATGAAAGAGAGACTCGACTCCTGTCCAAAAACGTGGGGTGGAAACACGGAAAACTCTCGGGCGGTCACCGCTAAACAATTTAAGGAGCTGGGACCACCGGAGTTTAAGGAGAACCAAAACCCTTACTTGGCGGAAGCATGGATAAAGCATATTACCAAGATATTTGATGTCTTGGGATGCTCAGGAAGCAAAGGTTCCTTCTTGCGCCTTTATGTTCTTGCGGAGGCGATTCTTGGTGGGAATCGGTAAAAGCGTACTCGACCAAATTTGTCTTGAAGATATCTTGGGAGAAGTTCGAGAGTCGTTCAACGACAAATACTTTCACGAAAGTATTACGCATACATGAAGGAGGTGGAGTTTATCAAGTTGGAACAAAACAATATGGCCGTGTCGCAATACGAGGCAAAATTTGCGGAGTTATCACGGTTTATGTCCCCACTTGGTGGATAATGAAGAGAAATGGCGCGAATGTTTTTAAGAGGTTTGAAGCGCGGAATACGTCAACATCTTATTTCTCATAAACCGTGTTTGTATTGGATGTGTTGTAAATAGGGCTCGATTAGTGGAGCGCGATAATGAGTCAACGCAACTAAAAGAGAGCGGTAAAGCAAAATTATAATACCGGCGAGAATAGTCATCGAGCGGTGACAACAAGCGTGGAGGAATCAACGGGCGGATATGGTAACCACTTGGTGGTAATCGGGGCCAAAACAATAAGAATGGACATTTCAAGAAAAGGAGATTCAATGATGATGGAAAGAGCGTCGACCTAGCACCCATTGTTAAGGAAGGAGAAAGACCACCTATCATATGCTTCAAATGCGGAGGAGAGGGACACATCGATCAAACTGCGTCAAATGCCATAGTCAAAGCGTGTTATAATTGTGGAAGAGAAGGTCACTTAGCTCGATTTTGTGCGTTTCACAGAAGACAAATTCACTAGGATGGAGCACCAAAGGCCGTCCCGGAAAATTCAAAACCCAGGTAGTGAAAGGGAGAGCATTTGTTGTGACCTCCCAAAGAGCAAGGAATCCGAATGAGGTCATCACGGGTAAGCTTATCATAAACTCTAATGAAGTCTATACTTTATTTGATCTGGGTTCTACCCATTCTTTTATTTCTCTACTTGCGCTCATCGATTAAATTTGACTCTGGAGAAATTAGACTTTGACTTATCTGTGGAAACTCAGATTGGGAGAAACCTTCATTACATCCACTTTTTATAAGTCTTGTTTGTTCAAATCGGTACCCTCACATTACTGTCGATCTTATTTCATTAAAAATACTTGCATTTGGCGTGATTACTAGGATTGATTGGTTAACTACTTATCATGCAAAAATTGATTGTTTTAAATAAGGTTGTTAGCTTTCATATTCCTAATCAACCTATTATCTTGAATTCAAATGACCAAACCATTAAAATCAATCACGGTCATCTCAAGCCATAAAGCTATTCGTTTATTGAAAAGCGGATGTCGAGCTTTCTTAGCTCATGTCATGATTTAAATAAAAATAAATGGGTTTTAAACGATATTCCTATTGTTAATAAATTTCTGATGTATTCCCGAGAACTTCTGGCCTACCCCGGGCGTGAAATTGAATTTTGTATCGACCTTGAACCGTGCAAAACCTATTTCCAAAGCCCCATGTCGAATAGCTCTATTATTGAACTTGAGAGTTAAAGACCCAATGCGAGAATTGTTAGACATTGGCTTTATTAAATCGTCCTAGTACTTCTCCTTGGGGTGCTCATTACTATTCGTGAAGAAGAAAAGATGGGAGTATCGCGACTTTGTATTGATTATCGGGAGTTGAATCACGTCACCATCAAAAATAGGTATCCATTGCCACGTATTGATGACTGTTTGACCGATTCTAAGGAGCCAAATTCTTTTCAAAGATTGATCTTCGTTAGGATATCACCAATTGAAGATTAGAACCGTGACATTCCAAAGACGACTTTTGAACTCGATGCGGGCATTATGAATTCTAGTCATGTCCTTTGGATTGACTAATGCTCCTCTTTGCCTTCATGGATATGATGAGCAAAGTATTCAAGGAATATTTAGATCACTTTGTGGTCGTCTTTATTGATGACATCCTTATTTATTCCAAAAGCCGTGAAGATCATGAGCAACACTTGAGGTGACACTCCAAAAAGCTTCGTGAATATAAGCTTTATGCCAAGTTGAAGAAATGCGAGTTACGGCTTGAAGAAGTAGCATTCCTTGGGCACGTGGTATCAAGTCATGGAATATCTGTTTGACCCAACAAAGATTGAAGCTATTCAAAGCTGGGAACAACTAAATCGATGGCCGAAATCGTAGCTTTCTCGGTTTAAATGGTTATTATCGGAGATTAAATGGAAGGATTTTCTCGAATCGCTATTCCATTACTTCAAATGACTCGGAAAGATACAAAGTTCGGTTGGAAGCGAAGAATTTGAGAAGAGTTTTCAAGAACTCAAGAGGAGACTTATTTCAAAGACTTTGTTACGACAATACCATCGGCTCGGAGGATTTGTCATCTACAAGTGATGCTTGAGCAAAGGGTTGGGATGTGTTCTTATGCAACATGGAAAAGTTATAGCTTTATGCCTCATGACAACTCAAAGAATATGAGAGGAATTATCCTACTCATGATCTAGAGTTAGCGGTATTATCTTCTGCACTTAAAATGTGGAGGCATTACTTGTATGGGGAGAAAGTGGAGATCTTTACGGATCATAAAAAGCCTCAAATATTTCTTCACTCAAAAAGAACTCAACATGCGACAACGACGTTGGCTTGAATCTGATGAAAGATTATGATCATACCATCCATACCATCCTGGAAAAGCAAACGTGGTAGCGACGCATTGAGTAGGAAATCATATGCAATCTGAAGTCGCGATATTATCAACGCAAAGGCCCATTTTGTGTGACTTGCAAAGGATGGAGATAGAATTAAAGACTCAGGGGACGCGCGTGATGACAATGAGTATCTGAGTAGAGCCGACTTTAATTGATAAAGTTAAAGGCTGCTTTCGAAGCTGGGACACAGGCGATCGTATGAGGAAGAAAGTCTGAAAGGTGCTATCTTGGGAAGCAAGAATCGATGAAGAAGGAATACTTGAGTCGACTCCGGACTTTGTGTTCTAACGACCACGATTTAAAGTATAATATCATGATGGAGCGCACAACACACCATTTGCAATCCATCTCGGGAGTACCAAAATGTATCATGATATTAAATCATTACATTTTGGTGGAAGCAATATGAAGAGAGAGATAAGCGTTTTGTTTATCTCAAGGTGTCTAACTTGTCAACGAGTTAAAGCGGACATCAAGTACCAAAAGGTCCATTGCAACCACTTGAAATTCCGGAATGGAAGTGGGAGCACATTACCATGGATTTCGTTCTGCGGTCTTTCCTAAGGTTTCTCAAGGCATTGATGCGATTTGGGTCATTGTTGATAGATTGACCAAGTCTGCTCATTTCTTCCGAATCGAGAAACTTATACACTTGAACGTCTTGCTCATTATGTCATATAAACGAGATTGTAAAACGTGGTATCTGGTATCCATAGTTTACGATCGAGACCCAAGATTCACTTCACGATTTTGGGTTAGTTTGCAAAAAGCTATGAGCACAGACTTACGATTTAGCTTCGGCATATCATCCTCGAGACGGACGGACGATGGAGAGGACTATTCAAACTCTTGAAGATCTATTAAGACTCGTGTCCTTGATTTCAAGGGAGTTGGGACAAGTTCTTACCATTGGTGGAGTTTTCCTACAACAACAACGTTATCAACAAGTATTGGCATGGCTCCATTCAAGTATTGTATGGAAGAAAGTGTCGTTTCTCCGATTATCTTTGGGATGAGGTGGGTGAAGCAACGTTGTTGGGACCGGAGTTGATACGTATGACTACGGAAAAGATTGAAATGATCCGACAAACGTATAAAAACCTCACAAAATCGACAAAAAGAGTTATCTTGATCTTCATCGAAAGGGCGTGGAATTCGATATAGGAGATCATGTGTTGTTAAGAGTTGCTCCATGGAAAGGAGTTACAAGATTTGGAAGGAGAGGAAAACTTAATCCTCGATTCATCGGTCCATTTTAATCCTCGATCGAGTAGGAACGTGGCTATAGACTGACTTTTACCGCCAAATATATCTCTCGTGTTCATAACATTTTCACATATCTATGTTACGTAAATATGTGAAAGACCCGAACCATATTATTGAGTTAGAACCGGACGAAATAGCGGAAGATTTGACGTATGAAGAGGTTCTGTTCAAATTTTGGATAAGAAAGAACATATTCTACGCTCCAGGTTATACCTCAAGTCAAAGTTTTATGGAGGAACCACGATGTTGAGGAAATGACTTGGGAGTTAGAATCGAAATGAAATCAAGGTATCCTTACCTCTTGACATACCAGTCGTACCACTTTAATTTCGAGGGAAATTTCATAAGAAGGGAGGTTGTAAGACCCGACTTTTATAAATAAAGATGAATTTTTCTATAAATATTATTTTTGAATATTATGGAATAAATTTGATATAATGTTATAGTTGTGGGTAATATTTATAAATTTTGCAAAGTATGCAAGTTGTTATAAAATATTAGTTTGGTGGGAATATTCTTTTTGTTAGGAATATTAAATAATGATAGCTCAATCATTGGTGGACCCCACAACATTATTGTCGGATTGAGAAAAACGACAAAAATATTTTTATAAAAATAACGGCGGAGGTGTTACTGTTAAAAAGCTGTTGAACTACCCGTGGTAAAAAATGCGATGTCTGGCGTGGTTGCATAGTAGCACACCAGTATTGATTATTGATCTTTACGTGAAAGTCACTCATTTATGCTTCGATTATTACTACGATAATTCTTTGCATCATATCTCTTATATTATTGATTCAATTATTGTCACAAGATATATCATCGTATAATATGTTATAGTATTAAATCAATAATTGAGGCGACAAGTTATAAATGATTAATAATTATTGAAAGATTAAATATGTATGTTATGATTTGTGGTAAGTTTGATTATTTTATGGGGGCTCGTATATATCATCATCTAAGAGTCTCTTCATCAATAGTATTTACCTTCGTCGATAGTAATTACCCTTGTGAATAGTATTTACCTTCGTCGATAGTAATTACCCTTGTGAATAGTATTTACCTTCGTCGATAGTAATTACCCTTGTGAATAGTATTTACCTTCGTCGATAGTAATTATCCTTGTGAATAGTATTTACCTTCGTCGATAGTAATTACCCTTGTGAATAGTATTTACCTTCGTTAATAGTATTTACCTTCCGTTAATAGTAATTACCTTTACGAGACGTCCGAACCACTTGTCGTTTCACATTCTGAAAGGTCAAACCCGATCGTCGAGCCACTTGCCTTTTCACACTAAAAGGTCTTCTAGCTAAAAATCTTCTATAAATAGAGGCTGAGGCTTCATTATTTTTCACGAATTCATTCAAGCTATAGAGAGAAAAGTATAGAGAATAAGAGAAAAGAAGAAGAGTATTTTATTCTTACTACTTCTTGCGCAGATTCAATCTCCTACCAAATGTAAGGGGTGTTATTCTTTCTTATTCAGCAGAAGAGAACTGTTGTTATTCCATTGCTTATTATTACATTGGAATAACTTTATAAGTGGTTTACCTATACTTGGTGACATTCTTCTATTATTACATTTGAACATCACATGCATGTGTTTTATACCTAGGACTGGTTAAAATCTTTATCATTACTCATTGGAACATCACATCGTGTGTTTTACACGGGACTGGTTAAAATCTTTATTATTACTGTTGGAACATCACATGCATGTGTTTTTACACCTGACTGGTTCCGTCTTTATTATTACTGTTGGAATATCCTATCATGTGTTTTACAGGATCTGGTTCCATCTTTATTATTACTGTTGGAACATCCTGTGGGTGTGAATTTCACGACACAGTTCCGTTATTTATTATTACATTGGAATAACTTTTATGCATGCGATCTATCGCATGCATGGTGATTTCTTTTGTTATTCCATTCTTTATTATACCCAATTGGTTAAAACTTTGACTTATATACTCCATGAAATTAGTAGAATATCCTTGATATTTGCGTTTCATCCATATCTTTTCATGGAAATATTCTTACGATCATTCTTGAATTTTACTCTACAAAACGATGTCATGTTGACAATTTGGACGTTAATAATTCTGGATAAAATAATTCTTGAACTTGTTTTATTGAATTCTTATATCATTGTCATCATCCTCATATTTATATTTTTTTTGAAAGTCATCCAATGCACCTGTAGTGCATAGATGGACTTGGTATGATTATGACCGAGAGACTATTCGGTTGTAATCATGGCCGTAATGTTACAAATGATGTGATAAAAAATCCTCGATTAGTAGTAGTGCATTGATGGACGATTGTTGGCATGATCATGACCATTAATGAATACACAAATATTCTTGGCCAGTAGTCATGAATAATTGTGGTCGTAATCTTAAAAAGAATATCCTTGGCCAGTAGTGCGGGGGTGATTCGATGATGTGGAATATTTATTAAAGTTTGAGTCTCATTTATATAAAGATGATGAAAACCTTTTAAAACCTAAAAGATAGTAGACTTTATTTTTTCTACTGACTCTTTTAATGGATTGCGTATTCTGCTGCGATTAAACCGGTTGTCTATTGTATTTTATCGGTTTAACATTATTGAAGACTATTGATAATTTATTCGCGCATTATCTTAGTCATAATATTTCTTCTTCTGGCTAGTTGAGCTCACCCTTTCTTTCACTTTTTCTCTTGAGAAATGATAATATAAATTTGAGACGAGTCGGAAGCGAGTGATGGTCACGAAGATAGCATTAGTAGTCCTCACTATTCTGCGTAAAAATAGTGTGATAATAATCTATAATGAGAACTTTTTGTTTGAGTTTGTATAATATCTAGTAGATTTATATTTGTATTTAAACTCATGATTTATGTCGTATTATACTGCAGCGATTATGTTAATAAGTTGTATTTAAATTACATACTATGTAAGTGGCGATTTCAGATGGGTGATGTATCACAATTTTTGGGGCGTCACAATAATCTTCAATATAATAATAATAATAATAATAATACTTCTCCTCTCCTCTCTTAATTCAAATTTGATCACCTCTATATTTTATGTTTTTTCCTCCTTAAATTATTTTGGTCAATATGTTAGTTGGGATAGACGGAAGAATATTTCTCAAGTTATGTCCAACAATTTTTTCCTTGAAAAAATATTTGCCATAATCACAACCAAAAAAAATAATATAACACTCGGTCGGTCTTTATATATAGCAAAAATATCAAACTTATAAAATTAATGTGTCCCGAATGCAAATATATTATTAGATTGATCGTTGGATAATTAATATGGTGTGTACTAAACAAAGCATGTAGATATAAAGAGTTATAAATTCGCCAAATCTCAAAATTTTAAAGTGAATATAATTTTGTCATCAGCTTTGAAAATAAAAATATAAATTATTAGTCGTAATTTTTATATAATTTATAATAATAAAAATTAAACGAATTATCAATTTAGAACTCTAAATTTGGTAACTTAATTTCGATTAATCAAAACAAGACTCTCTCTTTTTTATTAAAAATATTAGTAGTATTTTGGACACCGTTTGCACTCTTTATACTCCTTTTTAGAGCAACTGAGTTTTGTTTGTCAAAATGTCGTCCCCAAAGGCAAAGACCACGTCAACACTCTTGCTTAGTGCTTCCCTCATCTCATTTTTTTTCTTGTGGAAACGTCCAAGTTAAGTTGGCATATAAATATATTTCCTCTGGGCCTTATATAAAAAAGATTCTCTCTCTAGTAAATATCATGTGAATTTATTTAATAATTTTATACTTAATAATATGAATTATTATATTAATTAAAATTAAATAATTTTACATCAGTTTTAAAATTCACAAGAAAAAATAATATACAAAGTACAATTTTTAAATCATTCATTAAAAAATTTCCACAATCAAAAACATTATTTGGTGGTGGGGTGTTAAGTTAATTAAGAGAATGGAAAATTTATTTAGTTAATATATAGAGATGTATACTCTATATCACACTCCATGTGCCAAATCAAAATAATACAGAGGCTAGAGTCTGAAATTCTGACCCCTCCCCCCTCCTACCTCCTATATATAACTTAATCACCATTTTGTATAATTAACTTTTCAATTTTGTGGGACAGTTGTCCTGAGGATAGATCATTAACATGATTATATGTATAACATATATATTTATAATAATTGTGTGTATAATCTTTTTTATTTATTCTTACTGTTCGATTCATCAAAAAACTATTAACATCTGTTATAATGATAATTTTATCTTTATAATATTGATTACAGATCGATAATATATCTATTTATATATATATATATATATATATATATAGAGAGAGAGAGAGAGAGAAACAAGTATACAACTAATATTTCTAGCAGAAATAGCACGCAGCTAGCCGTCCATGACTTTTAAGGTTTTAACATTAAACAATCACACTAATATACAGAGACAGAAATATGTTTAATGTAATCGGTTCATTATCTTTCACTCTAATCTAATTAAAAAAATCGAAAAACACTTCCTTCCTTTAAATTAGTAACTTCTTAGCTTGCATGAATAGGGAGATGGTAAAACATTTCATATTTTAACGTTATTAATATTATGATTTATTTACTAAAAAATATTTTTAGATATTAGAACCAAATTATCACCACTAATTTTTTCTTTGTGCAATGAAGGAAATGTTACTATATATATAGGCTCAAAAATATACACATTTTACCACGGGAGTCGTCTCAAAATTGTCTTTCTTTTTAAAAAACTAGTTATTAAAGATAAAAATTAAAAAAAATTTAATATTTTTACATAATTTTTTACGGTCACGGTACCTATTTTAACCCCACATTTACCCATATGAGATATGTCTCTTATATGACATGCTCTTAAATTTTGCTAGGGACAAAAAAAAAAAACCACGTAATATCCAAAATCCTAATGGAAAGAGGAGGGGGTGCTTTCCCTTCCTTTTCTGCGTCTTGTTTTACCCTTTCTTTCTGTCGTTTCATCTTTCTTTTCTTCTTCATCTTCAGAATTAAAAAAAGAGAAAAAGAAAGTCTGGTTTGACCATCACAATTAACAACCTATCATCCTCCTCTCTCCTTCTTCCCTTCTTCCTCCTATCTGCCTTTGTAATGTCAATCACTATGTTTTCTCTGTCTTCTGTTTATGTTATGTCACCTCTATTTATTGAATAATTTGATGGTAATATTATGATCCTTTGAGAAAAGTGACGGAACATCTTCTTTCTGGTTCTTCCCAAAAAGAAAGATATGGGTGGCTGTTTTTCAACCAGCAAGATCAGTGGGTCAAACAGCAATACCCCTTCCACCTCCGCCGGAAACAAACACAACCACCGCAAGAGTGGCACAAAACCACCCTCTTCGGCAACAACCACAAGCACCAATACTTCAAGGAAAAAGAACCAAACCAAAGAGAATCACAGAAATAATCATCAGCAACAACAAACGCATAAGAATTCTCAGCAGATTAAGCAGAATGATTCGAGGCGTCAATGTGGGGTAATTCCTTGTGGAAAAAGAACCGATTTTGGGTATGAGAAAGATTTTGATAAGAGGTACACTATTGGAAAATTGCTGGGTCACGGTCAATTTGGGTACACCTATGTTGCAACAGATAAGAGTAATGGAGATCGTGTTGCTGTCAAGAAAATTGACAAAAATAAGGTATTATTTTCTTTATTTTGGATTTGGCTGTCTCTGGCCCTGTTTTTTTCCATAACTTCTGCAATATTTTGTCAGTTTTTAACGACTGCCACATTGGATTGATTGGGACTCTAATTTTCCAAATTGGACACATTCTTGCAGTTGTGGGAAAACTGAACAATTTATTGTTGTCGAAATGCTCAAAGGCTCTATAACAGTTAATTTTGGTGCTACCTCATATAAATTGGTTGCTGCTAATTAGGTTAAAGTAATGAACTTTTTTGGTATTGGCATTTGATCCATATATTCCTTTAGTGGTTGTTATAATTCCTATGGAATATTCACAAGCTTCCTGACTGGGGGATTCATGGTCAAGTAAATTATCAAAACACACAAGAATTGCTCATTGCCCCATTATATCAAGCACACAAGAATTGGGAGTGTTTTCCAGAATTATAACAGGGTAGTGATGGCAGAAAATGTTAATAATCTAATAGGTCCATGTATACAGCAGTTGGCCTCCCCTTGCTTGTTTGTCGTGCTTCACTATTTTGCAAACAATAATCTGGTGACTTGACACCCAATGAAGTGTATTACAGTATGCAGACTTTTGATAGTAATGCGTAGTTAACCAAGTGGAACTCTTGGCCGGAGCTCTGGTGGTACCAGTACTGAAGTGGTTCAGATTGTCTCGTTAGCCGCGTAGTCCTTCATTTTGTCAGATATTGGTGCATTTTGAGAATTTGTTATATTTATTTTTTAAATCTGTTGCTTTTTAGCCTGCTTTTAACTGACTGTACTTTCATCTTTTATGGTCGGTCATCCTTGCTGTTTAATGATTATGGTTACGATCACCATTTCAGTATCTTTATGGCTCTCGGTTGGGGGATCTTTCAGTGGAATTTATATTACTGACTTGCAAAGGGATTCGAGGGCAGCATTATTATGGGAATTTGTACTTTCCATATGTTAATTGATTTTGAGGAGCGCTTGTGCTCATACCATTTTGTACTCTTTTCCCTTTCTAATGAAATTCATTTCTATCACTATTTTTACTCGTATCCTCAATTGAAACAATCATAATAGTGAAACTAATGGGGGCATATATACAGTATATGTGTGGAAGTAGATTAACACTTTAACATAAAACATTTAATGTAAATTATTGTTTGGTTAGAAGGCTTTAAAGTTTTTATCGTTGCTGTAAATTAGCGTTTGAAAAAATTCATTCATTTTTTTGGCAGATGATCCTTCCTATTGCTGTTGAGGATGTTAAGCGAGAAGTCAAGATTTTGCAGGCCTTAAGTGGTCATGAGAATGTGGTTCAGTTCTATAGCGCATTTGAAGACGATTCTTTTGTTTATATAGCTATGGAGTAAGTATTGCTACTATAAGCCTTTCCACAAGCATTCTAAATTTTTTCCTTTTGACATATATATTTTTCTTTTTTTTCATTTCTAAGTTTTTTGAAAAATATATTCTTAAACTTGGTTTTAAGACAACCCCCTCACTTCTCAAAGTATATTTCTTCATGTAGGTCATCAGATTTCACTGTGATTTGACTGTATAGTTCTTGATGTCATTCTTTACAGGTTATGTGAGGGTGGTGAATTGCTGGACAGAATTTTGGCCAAGTTAGTACTCTTTTCTTCTGATATTATGTATAATTAGTAGCGTGCACTTCTCTGCACTTCTCTCACTATCATAGAAAGAAGTATGATTATAGAACTCGCCTATAATTTCCTCTAATCAGAAAAGCCAGTCGTTATACTGAGAAAGATGCTGCAAGAGTTGTGCGACAGATGCTAAAAGTTGCAGCTGAGTGTCATTTACATGGGTTGGTGCACCGTGACATGAAACCAGAAGTATGCCTGAACTAGATAAATTTATAAGTTACCTGGATTCTTGCTGCTTGATGTTGTATTCATATATTTCCTTTTTGTTTTTGTAGAATTTTCTTTTCAAGTCACCAAAAGAGGACTCACCATTAAAAGCTACCGATTTTGGTCTCTCAGATTTTATAAGACCAGGTGTGTAGTTCTCTTTTGTCTATTTATCTATTTATTAATCAATAAACCCATATACTTCTTTAAAGTCCTTTAAACCGAAGATAGATAATCTGATCACTTAACATTATACATACATAAAAAAATTTGGATGTTCCAGTTGTCTTTTTAGTATTTTTCTCCTAGTTAGTTAGCTGATGATATCCTCTCGACTGTAATGTTGTTGACTAATAAATAAATAAATAAAATTGTAATTGAAAACCTATGCAGGAAAGAAGTTTCAAGATATTGTTGGTAGTGCCTATTATGTTGCTCCAGAAGTATTGAAACGGAAATCAGGGCCCGAGTCAGATGTCTGGAGTATTGGTGTAATTACTTACATTTTACTTTGCGGGAGACGTCCTTTCTGGGATAAAACCGAGGATGGTATATTCAAAGAGGTGCGACATGTTTTCTTTGCTTTTTTAACAGTACCATTTTCTTCTTGTGTTCAGTGGGTTAAACTGTCATGTTTTCACTTTCTCGGCTTTTGTGTACTTCAAATGCATGAAACCCCATGTAATTAGTTGTTTCAGATTCTAATCCCGGTAGTTAGGACCAAAATTACCTATAATTAAAATTAAAATAAAAAAGAAGTAATACCTCCTATTTTTTTGTTCTACTAGTTCATATATTCCAACCTTCTCTTTTAAGAACCATAGTGTCTTGTTTAGTTTCTGTTGCATGATCCTCAGATTTTTTTTACTGCTTTTTTGTTACACTTTGTGTTGGATGACTTTATTGGTGGGTATTGTTCGAGTACACAGTAGCTGTGTAATCTGTAGGTTGTTTGGCATCCCCTGCGTAATAGGCATAACTTTTTGGTGGGTTATCTTGTAGAAATAGTTTTTCCATATTGATTAAGCATTTAAGTCTAAATGTGGTTGTATTCTGTAGGTTGTTTATAGCAATGGCCTTTAAGCTGTAGCATAATGTCATTATCAAACGACCCAAGCAATTTATCTTTTTCCACTTAGGAACTGGGTTAAAGGGGAACCATATAAGTTATTAACAAGGAAATGTTATCGTTTATTCTTGTAATATAGTAAGATTGAATCTGGATTTTTCTATTTAATTGAAGATACAATCCTTGTAATGATGCTGGTCCTGAATATGGGTGTCCTAATTTCTTGGGATTTGCCTTGATGGTAGCTTTACTCTATTCATTGAATGCTAATAAAGGGCCTTAACCCGTAGAATAGACTTCATGTTACTGGTCCAGAAATTAAGTTGGAATCAACGATACTTGGATGTCAACCTGGTGAGGATGTTTCGGCAATATTTTTGTGCAATAAAAATGCAGTTATCGTTATCTACTCAAACAACATACTAAATTCGAATTAAAGTTCATCTCTAATATTGCTGAGCAATCAAAGCAAAGTTTAGAATTGTTAGCTTAATATACTTTCAAGCAGAAAATGTGGTAATCATTTTCCCATTATTTGGAGGTTTGCAGATTTTGAGAACAAAGTTTATTCATCTGCCTCTTATCTGCGTTCATGTTGTTCTATGTGTTATTCCTCTGAATTTCTTCTTTTCTCTCATTCCACTTATTTGAAGATCTCAATTCCATGCAGAACTAGTGAGTTTACCTCTGAAGTCAAGATACTTGACTATTGTGTTATTTTACTTGATAGTTTCCGTTGGTTCTTATGGTGTTAGATGATTTTGTATTAGTGTAAGCTTTCTCAATTATATGTCTTGCAACATAGAGGGTAGTATTGTCAAATAATCTATAAGTTGGTTCTTTAAGTAACCTCTGTGGAGTCTGGATCCCAAAAACAATTATCATACTTATGCAGACCTTCTATCCACTTCTTTCTGCTTTCCTTCCATCTAGTTCTCTAATTTAGTTTTTTACTTCACAGGTTTTAAGAAACAAGCCTGATTTTCGCCGCAAACCATGGCCAAGCATAAGCAACAGCGCAATAGATTTTGTAAAGAAATTGCTAGTGAAGGATCCTCGTGCACGATTTACTGCAGCTCAGGCTCTGTGTATGTTTCTACTAGTTTTTTTGTTGCTGCAAGAACACTATTTGAATGTTGAAATTAGGAACCAGTTATCCATAGCACAACTATCTATCCATTTTTTATGAACCAAGAACCATGTGGCTCTTAACCTAACATAAACTTTTAACCTTTTGGTGCCAAATTTGTGTAAATTGTTTGTCCAAGAGGACCAACATACATAATCAAGATTCCTTGACAAGGGGAATCTTGGCCCAGCCCCATATGGTTTTGCAGTTTCATTGACATACTCTGCATAATTTCCTTGGTGTAAGAAATATTATACTACTGTAGATTTGGCAGTTTAATGGTAAAGCATTACATTTTTCTCTAAGGTATTATTGGTCAAACAGGTTAGCGAGCAGAACTGTAATCATTACAGTACGGTAAAATATAATCAAGAGCATAAATATTTTTTTCCTGTTGTTATGTATCACAATTCAATCTAGCAGGTGTCTGTAACCAATAGTAAAGCGTCTCTACTTTTATGTTCCTATATCTGGCCAGCATCTTGAAATATTCAATTTTGCAGCACACCCATGGGTTCGAGAGGGGGGCAATGCCTTGGAGATTCCTCTGGACATTTCTGTTCTATTCAATATGCGGCAATTTGTGCAGTACAGTCTCTTAAAGCAGTTTGCTCTACGGGTGAGAACTTTTTTCCCTCTTTTCTTTATATATGGTAGATTTGCAATTAATATAATTACTTAAAATGATATTAAAAGAGGAGTTTATTATATTGCAGGCTTTGGCTAGTACTCTTGATGAAGGGGAGCTAGCTGATCTCAGGGATCAATTCCATGCAATTGATGCAGATAAGAACGGTGCTATTAGTCTAGAAGAAATGAGACAGGTTTGTTCTATTTCATGCATAAATAACAGAAAGTTCAGTTTTGCAGAAATCGTTCTCCGCCTCTTAGGTCCCAAGTCAGATTAGGCTAAATGCAGAGCTTTTCACTTTATAATCTTTCAAAATACATGTACTGTTACATGTGTCTTAACATGTGTGGTTTAAATGCAGGCCCTTGCTAAAGATCTTCCTTGGAAGATAAAAGAATCGCGTGTTCTAGAAATTCTGCAAGCGGTTTGTTACCCTTAAAAATAGGAATTTGAATTTTTAAGATTTTCCTCTTCTTTTTTTTGGTTAATGTCCATACTATTTTCTTAAGTGGAAGGTGTAAACATATTTATTCCTATGTTTTCTAAAACTATAAAAAGGAAATTACTGAGCTAAAACTTTTGAAACATCTTGTGTATCTACTTTGGAAAGATTTGGCTTATTTTAAGGCTTTTCGTGCACATGCGACTCTTTATCATTGCTAGACTTGTTCTACTAGTTTGTAGTTTCATTGACCAAAAGAAAATTGTAAGCATTTCCTTCAAAGAGTGAACTTATTGTATTCAGCAGTTCACATAAACATTAACATTATCTTCTTTTTTTTTTGTTTCTTTTTCCTACAAACGGCACTATATTTTACTATTCAGGCAGCTTTACATCTGTACTTCTCACTTCTGAGTAGTGATCTTTCTGATGTAGTTTATATGTTTGCTTTTGAGGCAGATGGACAGTAACACTGATGGACTAGTTGATTTTCCTGAATTTGTTGCTGCCACTCTTCATGTCCATCAGTTAGAGGAACATGACTCAGAAAAGTGGCAACAAATATCACAGGCTGCTTTTGAAAAATTTGATGTTGATAGAGATGGATATATAACTCCAGATGAACTTAAGATGGTTAGTTTTTTTGCATCTTACATCCTTGCACACGTAACTATTGTTTTTTTTGAATTTCTTTGCTTGATTTATCTTACAGCAAATTGAGCTTGTCATTTGGCTCATTGGCTGTGATCCAAAGTCAATTATGTTTTACACTGGAGGGTCTCGCGGTTTGGTTGGGAAGGCTTTTGAGGCCCTTCCTCAACTAAAGCCAATGAATGGTTTGAGTTTGGTGTTGCCTTCGCTTTGGTTGCTTTTGGTTGATCTGAGTTCTAATCGGTTTTGGACACATTTTCTTATTTCCATTTTGAACCTTGTAAAAGGAAAAAAAAAATCAGTAAATCGTTCATTCTCTTCAAAATTTATCAGCAAAGCAAATTAACATCACAATCCCAGAGATTTAAAAGCTACAGAGAAGACAGAGGTAGAAATAGAGGGAATAGATTGATTATGTATGTGCATGCACAGGCAGACCAGAGCTCTTAATGATAGCTACTCATAAGATCGTAATCGACCTCTTCGATTATGAGTCAGGGGGATGCGAAATGGAAGAAATAAGGGTCGAAGTTTATATTGCTCACAGGTGTTCTACCTATAATCAGAGAGCAACGCATTTATGATTCCAGCCCATTCCATTAAAAAGAAGGATCAAGAATATAATGTTCAAAATGCAGAAAGTTATTTTCATCTTTTTGTCCCTGCTTTGGGAGTTTCCTAGCAAGGTTGTTCGGACATTTTCTAGGATCAAAAGGAATAGCTATGATCTACCCTTCTCATGCTGCTTGCAACCTATATATTGTTTTTTTTTTTTTTTCCCTGTGTTAATTCCATTGCATTTTGCAATAGCTGCTCATCTCTTATAGTTGGAGTCTAAGAATGATTCATGTCCCAATACGCACCAACTTTAACATCTGTTACTTATTGCATTTTGGATCATACTTTAAATCATGCGATATATATAATTGACTAATAATATACATGGTCAATTTGCAGCATGCGGGATTAAGAGGCTCCATAGACCCGCTTCTAGAGGAGGCCGATATAGACAAAGATGGGAAAATAAGCTTGTCAGAGTTTCGTAGGCTTCTAAGAACCGCAAGCATGAGTTCGAGAAATGTAAATAGCCCAACTGGCCACCGAGGATCTCGGAGACGGTAGATCAGAATAATTTGCGAGAGAGAATTAAAAGTTTAAAAATGTGGCTGCCCTGTTTGATAGTTCTGTCGACCTCTCCTGGAACTTGAGGTAGGCAGTGACAGAAGATCCAGCTAGGCTTGTGGTAGAATTGCTTTAGCCCTGCAGCAGTTGAAAATGGTTGTATGTAAACGTGATGGATCATCTTGACGCCCAAAACAAGAGAAGAAAAGGAGAGGGAGCACTATTTTTATTTGTTTTTGATATTTCTATTAAAAGTGGTCTTTTTATATTTCTTTTTGAGTATTTCCGGTTCCTTACAAAGTGTAATGTGTGGGGGGTTGGTTACAAATAAAATAGTAACTTTGTTCTGTTGGATATTTACCTTCTCTTAAATTATGCACCAAAATAACATCGATATATTGTATCAAAAATAAATAAATAACAAGAAAATCACGCATGCATTAAAGATTACAATAAGTCTTGGCAGACAGTTTTCTTGGACAAGAAAATTGAACATTTTCAATTATTTTTTTAATTGTGATTCCATATTACACTTAAATTACTATATTTTATAAAAATTATTATATATTTTTTGGAAGTCACAATCAAAAATAAAAATTTAAAAATATTCAATTTTCCTATCTGCGTAGATTGACTCTAAAGATTATCCAAAGGAGTGATGTCACCGTCTTATCTTTGGCATTGGTACCGATAGATACTTAATTTTATTGGACAGCAACGTCCTTCCGAATTCATTTGGGCATTGGGCTGGGCCAAGTGGTAGACAGACCGACAGAGAGCGTTCAAAAAGTACATTGATTTAAGGGTGATTCGTATTATTCTATTACATTTTAAAAAAATTATAACAAAAGTCTTTTCATAAAAAATCTTTTTTACACAACTAATACACTACCATATTTATTTATAATTCTAGTGCATTTAGGATTCCTTAATTTAAGGAATTAATATTCAATTAGGATTCATTAATTTATAGATTAGTTATCTCATAACTTCTTCTCTCTCTTCTCATCTATAATAATCAGTAGTATATATATATATATATATATATATATATATATATATATATATATATATATATATATACCAAACTCCCGCCTCCCCTCCCTCCTCCACCTCCTCCTCCTCCCTCCTCCGCCTCCTTCCTCCGCCTCCCTCCTCCCCTCCTCCCCTCTCCCGCCTCCACCTCCACCTCCTCCCTCCACTCCTCCTCCCCACCCCTCCCTTTCCTCCCCCCTCCTCCCTCCTCCTCCTCCCGCCTCCACCTCCTCGCCTCCCTCCTCCCCTCCTTCCTCCCTTTCCTCCCGCCCCTCCTCCCTTTCCTCCCCTCCCTCCTCCCTTTCCTCCCGCCCCTCCTCCCCTCCTCCCTCCTCCCGCCTCCACCTCCTCCGCCTCCACCTCCTCCGCCTCCCCTCCTCCCTCCTCCCGCCTCCACCTCCTGCCCCCCTCCTCCCACCCCTCCCTCTCCCTCCTCCCCTTTCATGTAGTTGGTTACCAAATCATTTGATAAGGTATAATTCAGATTTTATTAGTTCTTAATATACTTTGAATGTAATGCAATTGAAGAATAGCAAAATTTATGCAGTTAGTTCTTAAATCTTCCGATAAAGGTAACTAATTTAGTTTATTAGGTTATTAATTTATTTTGGATATGATGCGAATTGGTAACCAAATTTCATATAGTTGGTTACTAAACCATTTGATAAAATAACAAATTCAGCTTTTATTTGATTACCAATTTTATTTTAAATGTGATGCAATTCTTAGTCAAAATTAGATATAAAAATGCATTTCAATTTTTGTGGGTAACCAAATCATCAAAAGAAATTCGAATAAGAACTCACGTGGCGGTGACGTGCGATGATGTGGCAATGCAAGATGGCATGCATGAGAGAGAGGAGGATGATGAACATTAGCTCCTTCATAATTTTTTATTTTAATTTTCTCATTTTGATTTGAATTTTGAAACATGGATTTGAAATTGTTGTTAGAGACAAGATTTGAATTTGAATTTGAATTATTAGTTATCCTTAATTTTAGGTTTCCTTTGAATTGTCTTATTTTTGTAATAATTACATTCTTTTTGTAATTATTTAGTTGATCTTATTTTTGTAATTACTTTCTATTTGTTGTTGTATATGTAAAAAATGACCTTGATTTAATTTATGGTTAATAGATTATGATTAATTACAAATAAAGTGCCTAAACTAAATCCTTAATCACTTGTAATGTGATTTTAAACTGAATTTCAAGTTTTAAAGACTGAAATAATGAGATTTAAAGGCGAGTGACAAATCTTACTCCTGATCCTAATCCCAGTCCGAGTTCTAATCCCTGTAACTGGATAATATCCGACTCAGATTCCCAATCCCTGTATTATCCACTTACGTAAACATATATCCTCACAGATATTGGATCCATTAATATATATAATATACCACCTCTCTCTTCAAACATCACACTCCACACTCCCCTGTATCATCCATCACCCTCTGCTCCTCCAACTTATTCTCTCATCTCGCCACTGCCATTGCCACCTCCGTTAAGACTATCCGGTAACCGTAAATTCTCGCCGCCATCGTGTCCGATTTCGTCCGCTGAATATTACCGCCGCTAGACCATTCAATATGTGTTTATCAGTTCCCAATCTGGCTTCTTTTTCGCTCTACGAAGTTCTCGGAATTCCGATGGGCGCCTCTGGTCTGGAGATCAAGGCGGCGTACCGACGGATGGCAAGGACTTGCCACCCCGACGTGGTGACGATCGGCCGGAAGGATTCGTCGGCCGATGAGTTCATGAAGATTCACGCGGCTTACTCCACACTATCAGATCCGGAGAAACGCGCCCAATATGACCGGAGGATTTTCCGTCATCACCGGTCGCACCCTTCTACGGTTTCGGCTACGGATGGTCTGGAGCCGGTATTTTCGAGGTTTAATTATGGTTATATTTGCCGAAATTGGGAGACAGATGAGTGCTGGTAAGTAGTATAGTGAGTTGACTCGGCTAGTTTACAGTATGTAAATTTGTAGATATTAGGATGGATGTGTAATCTATGATGTATACGGACGATTAATGCTGTCAGAGCCATCGATAGGATTTAGATCTTGGCTGATCTTAGGATTGGGTTCCTCGATTATGTAACTGGTGATTACGGATATTATATGTAATCAAATTGTTAGTACATTAAATCAATCGCACCAAAATTCCATACATTATATTTTATAGCGTTGGACAAATATAATATAATTTAAAACAAAGAAATTTTTTCATCATCTGTGAATTTTGATCAAAATTCTAGAAACTGATAAAAAAAAATAATATTTGACGGTATATTGATATTTATATTGACATTTATTTTTGTTGTAAAAATATTAAAGTGTCAGATTTCCAAATTCATTTAAACTTTAAGCGGTAAAAATAATTTTAATAATTCATCAGTTGACCTCTACAACAGCACCTTAAACAGGTCAGGTCACGTCTCCCTATGCTGATGAGCATAGTTGGCAACACTAGCAAAAAACAAAAGTCCACGAGAGATAATATTAATACATCTTTAATTCGAATATAAAAGAATGTTCACAAAGCATAATTTCAGTTCAGGAACTTGTTATAAAGGGCCGTGGGGAATCAGGACTGAAAATTACAAACGAGATATATATTCCAACCGCGGTAATCAGCCAAGACTGAAAAATTATACATAACTTAAAACATCTTTCTTTCCAACTTCAATCGGAGACTACAATTGTAGAAACCCTTTCTCCTCTTATCCCTACTAAAACTAACCCACCTAAAATATTACCTCTCCCCTGTCCTGCAATTTCTGTATATAGTTAACTACACCATCCCTCCATTTGCTTCTCTACGCTGCCTTCTCCTTCCCGACCTTCCTAATAAAACCCTACCCCGTCTGCGCAGACGACTCACCATTGAAGTACCATCATCATCGCTATCACCACCCCCATCATTATCACCACCATGTCTCCTCAACCCTCCAAAGGTCCCCAAATTTCCTCCTCTGGGACCAAACGTATGATATAGGAGAAACATATTAACAAAATTGTTATCGATAACCTCATTGTTCCTCCCCAAACTATTCACATCAAAACCCTCCTCCTCATCCTCCGAATCAAACCCATAAGGACTCCTTTCAATCACATAATCACCAAAAACCACAGACCCAGGCATCGATGATGTCACTGTGCTAATCACGTCATCCCTTTCCCTCTCCTGCTCGAGCCTTTTCCATTTCTGTTCGTGAGCAGGGTCCACTTCCCGTGGCCTACCAGAAGGATGCTCTGATCTAACGTGTTTTCTCAATTCCTTGTAAGTACCAACAAACGAGCAGTTGTCTTCCATGCAAGTTCTCGTCTTACCGTTGAGAAACTCCCGAGCGGGCTCCACCACAGTCCAACCTTTGACTTGTCCTCTGCAAAGAGGGCACGCAAGCTCTGCCACTTCTCCACATTTCTCAACTGGCCAGCTAGAAACTGGTGGGCCCATAAAAAGACTATTATCCCTCACCATGCCATGCAAAGGTTGGTTATGATACGCTGAGGTTACTTTTGTGTAGGCATTCTTGTACTGGTCAAGGCAGTTGGAATAACGACAGCTGGTCCCACACATGAAGGGACGACACCCCTTGTCATGAGAAGAACATAGGAGAAGGACAGCATTGTGGGGAAACTCCATGCACACAGAACATGTTGCATCTTCCCAATCTTTCTTGTGCTGAATCACATTGGAACATTTCTTCTTACTCGGGTCCACGTCCAGCTTACAAGTCAGCATTAGGTATGGAGTTGACCTGCACTGTCTTGAAGCATTTCTACGTCGTCCCCTTGTACCTTTAGCCATGTCTAAGATAAACACAGATATGAACTGAGAAAACTTGTCAAATTTGATTCAAGAGGAGTACGGGCACAATTGTGGAGCTATAAGCAGCAGCACAAAAGATTACAAATAGTAACACATATATCTTGAGACTTGATTAGTACAATATTTGAAAGAATCTAAGAAACATATGTTAAGATCACAAAGAAGTAAACTACAAGTTAAAGTGTTTAAGATATCAAGCAGCACCTGAAGTGAGAATTTATGTTTATCACTGGGATCCCAGTGATTCTCGTTGGAATGTGAGTTATAAGAGAACATATTATGCTCACAGACTACGAGCAAGTATATTAGATGTAAGGTAACACTCCATACTAAGAGTCTTAAATATGTTAGAACAAATTTATGCCACCATGCTAAAACTATTTTGCAATAGAACTTCTTTCGGAAAGGAAGAAAATCACAGGAAATTGGAAATAATAATAATAATAATAAGAGATCCATGGTATCTCTACACTGTCAAGCCCAAAAACATAAGAGATCCACTTCTCCATGACTGGTTCATGTATGAACTAAAACAGTATGTTTTTAATAGTGCACTAGTAGCTTCGAACCGCGAATTAAAAGCTGATTGGTTATCTATTCTTAAAAAGAAAATTTCTCGGACAAATTTACACGGAACAGATAAACAAACCATCAAGCAAGGTAAAATGCTCTCTTCTATCTTAACTGCACGGTCCATGGTCCACATGTCTTCAAACAACAGTTTTATGAGTTCGAAGGAAATCCACAATCATTGCAGTTACTAACTTACCACCACTATACAAACTGATTAAAAAAAAAAACTAGCCGCAAGGCAGGGAAGTTATTAAACAAACAGGGTTTCCTTCCATTCCCTTCAAGAGAAGTAACAATAAAGCCCTTAAAAAAGTAATATCTCAGGTAAAAGTACCCTGCTAACAAAAATTCAGGAACCACCATATCAGCTTGAAGGGTAAGCACAGAACCCATCAATAATCTATGATTATGGTCCTGTCTATGGAACAAGCACTAGGCCTTAACTTCGTAAAGTATTTAATAACCACAAAACAACAGTAGTGACTAAATACAATAAACACTAAACAATCAAGAAAAGTATGTCAACTAATCATATTTTCTAGACTTGAAACTTCAAACCACACAAGGTAGTATTTTTCGAACAACATTCTCAGAGTGGTGAATATAGCACATTGATATGAATCATGTAAGAAAGGCACATGTGTATAGCAGTCTCTTTGCTTGCCTAATAACAAAATTTACCATAATTCAACTCAACTACTCCTTTACCCCAAACTTGTTGGGGAACTCGGAAAATAAAACACAGAAGACATTATAAGAATTAAGATTCAAGAGAAATGAGGGGCAGGTAAATAGATATATAGGGATTAAAACTTATCATAATTTCATTGCAAGAAAAATAAAAAATAAAAGTAAAAGGCTAAAAAAAATTAATGGTGGAACTTACTAACAGTAAACCACAACTATATAAATACACTACCAATTGAAACTTATAATATGTAAATTGGCCATTGACTAGCATTAAACAAATATGTAGCTTTTGTAAGAAGCTGATTGCTAAACCCCAACACAAAATATGATACCTAATTAAATGCCATTATCTAAAAGCATAAGGAAGAAAAGTACTTGGCTCTCAAACTTCAACAAAATCTGGATCCAGCAAAATTAGCAGCGGAGAAGAAGTCTAAAATGCATCCGCTATTGTATATATAGAGCCCAAATACATAAACCACATCCAAACAATCATGCGAGCGACAGTTAGTATAAAGTAACACTCATTTTAATTTTAAATAAAATATAAAAGCACATGCCCTTGACATCTACCTACTATCTATAGATTCAAATTGAAACTTTTAAACTATCATCCTTTCGGGGGGGAAACACACTAAATCAGTCGCAAAGGGAGATGCAAAAAGGAAGTGGTGAGATAAAGAGTATAAAAGGTAAAAATTTACCCGAAAACTGGTCGAATATACAGAGTTGATCAGCTGAAATTAGGGTTTCTGCCGGAGGAAACCAGCTGCGGAGAGATCGAGGGAGACAATTGAGAGTGCGGGCATTTCAATTTCTAATCCGTCGTCTGTGTACGCAAGCAAAGTTGGAGAGAGAAAGCAAAGGATGAGAGAGAAAGTGACCACATTTTATCGGCTTTATCGCCTCATGTTTTTGCTACTCGCTTATACAGAGAAGAGAGAGAGTGGGTATGGCGGTTTTTCACGCACTTGTACTATGTTTCTGAGTTTCAACTTAAATTTGATGAGAAAGAATAAACAATTTATAATAAAAAATTAAATTGGTATTGACTTAATAAAGAAAATAAAAATATATATATTCAAAGTACTATTTTACTGTTATATTAATTTTGTTATGTTTATAATTTAAAGGTTGTAATTACGATTATAAAAAAAATATTTTAATTATTTAGTTTTTTGGTCTAAATCCGTCTATCAAAAATTTTGACAAGAAAAGTGTTCAGTTTGTTTTTCGTCCAAATTCGTCTAATTTTGAATGAAAAAATTGGACAAAAAAACATATTTAAATTTTTCATCCGTTCTTATTTTTTTGGTTTATTGAAAAATTCATTAAAAAAATTAAATTTCATCTATTTTATTACTCGATAACACAGTGTTGTAATGAGAGTAGCGTGATAGCGTGTAATTCTTTTATGTTCTTTTTAAAGATAAGTTTAAATATAACTTACTATCTTAAATTATGTGTTATATTTTATTATGTTAATTTATTTTTTAATTTTATCAATTAAATAATTAAATTATTAAATTTTTTTATCCAATTTTTTTTAACAAGTCATAAATTAATGACGTGACCCCGCCCATGTCCAGCTGAAATATATTTAAAAAATAATTTTTTTCACCATTTTGTTATTTTAAATTGTTTCAGCAAGGATAAAATTGGCAAAATAACTTTTAGTCCAGGTTAAGACAAAGAGTCCTTCTATGCGGCGTATTGGATAGGAAAATTGGATATTTTTTTTAAATTTTTTTTTTTGTGATTTTTAAAAAATATATTGTATTTATTTCAACATAAATTTTTAGAAAATATAGTGTTTTAGGTGTAATTTGGATATATATATAAAAACAAGATTATACAGTCTGTATAATCCTGATTTTGTATATATATTCAAATTACACTTAAAACACTATATTTTATAAAAATTTCTGTTAAAATAAATATAATATATTTTTTGAGAATCCAAACAAAAAAAAATAAAATTAGAAAATGTACCATTTTGCTGTCCAATAAAATTGTCTGCCCAGACTTTTTTTTAAGACAAAAACAAACAAATTCTTTGGCAAATAAATAGATCGCAAATCCATCCCTTGCTACGCAAAAATTCCAAAACTTCGATCGATGAAACCTTAGTCTCGGAAAATCATAAATTTTCGCGCTGATCTTGAATTCATTCTTTCTCTCTCATCTTCCATCATCGCCTCCACCTCCGCTCTGCCGTCGCAGCTCATCGATGCCTCACTCGCCATCGCTACCAGATCCGACTCCTTCACCGATCCCTCAAAAAAACCTTCGACCCAGCAAACCCAAACGGTAGCAAAAAAATCGTCCAAAGACCTAAAAGCAGAACAATAAAAGGAGATTTCAACCCACAATATTTACAACTCGGTTTGGAAACTCTAGGTCTCCTTGAAACGAGGCTGAATCAAGAAATTTGATGGTAACCAACTTCCCAACGTTTTTGTTTTTTAACTGTTTTTTAGTGTTTCGGTTGTTTGGGGTTAGTGTTGTTGAGATTTGAGAGAAATGGAGGAGAGAGAAAGAAAGTGGGAGATGGGATTTGGTAATGGTGGTGGTTTGCTTGTATGTATGTATTCAAGAAAGGTTTTGTTTTGTTTTACTTTACGGTTAGGATGATTGATTATTGTTTGTTTAGTAATATCTAATGGTGATGGTTGTAGATAGCAGTAGAGTAGTAGATTTGATTGAATTTTGTTGTTGATGTACATATCATTAATGATTAATGATAGTGAAACTGGAAATGAGGCTCAGTTTCGTGGAAACGGTGGTGGCGACGGTGGACGCTGTGTAGGTGGATATGATGGAGGTGGTGGCTATGGAGGAGGTCGCGCGGAAGGTGGTGGCGGTGGTTATGGTGGCGGCCAAAGGGAAGGCGGATGAGGCACAGTATCAACGTCGATTAAGCACATAATGCACGATCACAGTCAAATTTTTGATTCAAAACCTAGGTTTTTTTTTATCGAATTTGGGGCTTTCAGCAAGTATTTGATCAATTCTGATGGAGTAGTTTTAATGTTTGATAGAAAGTGGTGTGACGATTTTGCCCTTTAGCACATAAAAATGTTTAATCATAAAATAAAAAATTATTTTTTTAATACACATCAGCTTAGTTATGTCCCAGACGTCAGTAATTTCTAATGTAACAGACTCAATTGAACAGAAATAAAAAAAAATTAATAATTCAATTATTTAATTGTCTAAATTAAAAGATAAACAAAATAAAATATAACCATATTTTAGAATAGCTAATCATGTTTAAACCTAAAGATTAACAATCTCTAAAATTAACTTGATTATTAATACTTTTGTCTTTGACATTGTAGATTGCACTTAGTAAGATCTCATCCCGTTTATTTCAAATATTTTACTAAAATTTGGATCTAAAATTAAATATTAAATATCTCCAAATCAAAACTATTATTTTTAACGGAGTAACTATTATAGCGTGTGAAGTCAGTGTTTTTTATTATACTACCTCCATTCTATAATAAGTGATTTTTTTAAAAAAATATGTTTCAATTTATTTGTTGTTTATAACATTTTATGAAAATAAATTATTTATTTTTCTATATCATCCCTAACTTCTTTCATTATTTCAAGAAATTTCTCTCTTGTATTAGTAGTTTTTAATTTCTCATAAATAGATAGTGATGAAATTTTATATAAATTTTAATTATTAAATAATAATATTAAATAATTTTCTTAATTTATGTGTATAAAGCTAAAATCACTATTATTACGAAATGAAGGTAGTATTATTTCATTTGCATATATCATATATGTCAGTCAAACTCTTAGACATCAAAATATATTATGTTTGTAAGACACTAGGAGAATGTTTGTTTGGATTACAATTTTGGGATTATATTGCTAAGAATTATAATCTCAATACTATTAATCACAAGATTAAATAATTATAGTCACATATTTATTTTTATAAGATTATTTATAGGATAATTTAAAATAATTTCATATTATATTTGTTTGTTTTATAATTATTTAAATGATTAAATAAAAACTTATCATTTGAATTATTATACCCATAACTAATAACAAATATATTGTAAGACCTTCAAATTTTATAAATAAAGATGAATTTTTCTATAAATATTATTTTGAATATTATGGAATAAATTTGATATAATGTTATAGTTATGGGTAATATTTATAAATTTTGCAAAGTATGCAAGTTGTTATAAAATATTCGTTTGGTGGGGAATATTCTTTTTGTTAGGAATATTAAATATAAATTACTCAATCATTGGTGGACCCCATTAATGTAATTATCATGTCGGATTGAAAAACGACAAAAATATTTTATTAAAATAACTACGGAGGTATTACCGTTAAAAGCTGTTGAACTACCCTTGGTAAAAGTAAAGACGATACTGGCGTAGTTGCGTAGTAGACACTACTAAGTATTGATTATCGATGCTTACGTGAGAAGTCACCAATATACGCTTCAATTATTCTTCATAATTCTTGCGTGATCATATCTCTTATATTATTGATTCAATTATTGTCACAGATATCATCTCAGATAATATGTTATAGTATTAAATCAATAATTGAGGCGACAAATTATAAATGATTAATAATTGTTGAAAGATTAAATATGTGTTGATGAAAAAAAAATGATTTGTGGTAAGTTTGATTATTTTATGGGGGCTCGTATATGTCATCATCTAAGAGTCTCTTCATCAATAGTAATTACCTTCGTCGATAGTAATTACCTCTTGTGAATAGTATTTACCTTCACAATAATAATTACCTTCGTCGATAGTAATTACCCTTGTGAATAGTATTTACCTTCGTCCAATAGTAATTACCCTTGTGAATAGTATTTACCTTCGTCGATAGTATTTACCTTCGTTAATAGTAATTACCTTTACCAAACGTCGAACCACTTGTCGTTTCATTACAAGAGCGTCGAACCACTTGTCGCTTTCACATTACAAAAGGTCAAACCCAATCGTCGTCTTTTCGGCACTTTTTCACACGCGGCGGTCTTTAAGTTAGAAAATCTTCTATAAATAGAGGCTGAGGGCTTCATTATTTTTTCACGAATTCATTCAAGCTTATAGAGAGAAAAGTATAGAGAGAATAAGAGAGAAAGAAGAAGAGTATTTTGTTACTACATCGCTACTGCGATTCAATCTCTTACCAAATGTAAGGGGTGTTATTCTTTCTTATTCAGCAAGAGAATCTGTTGTTATTCCATTGCTTATTATTCTGCTGGAATAACTTTTGTATAAGTGGTTTACCCTATACTTGGTGACATTCTTCTATTATTACGCTTGGAACATCCTCGTGCATGTGTGTTTTACACCTGGACTGGTTCCGTCTTTATTATTATTACATTGGAACATCCTTGTCACATGTGTTTTACCCCACTGGTTCCGCTTTATTATTATTCTGCTGAACATCACATGCTCATGTGTTTTTACACCTAACTGGTTCCGCTCTTTATTATTCTGTTGGAATATCCTATCTCATGTTTTTACACCGGATCCGGTTCCATCTTTATTATTCTCATTGGAACATCCTGCTTGTGTGAATTTCACCGACACAGTTCCGTTTCTTTATTATTCCGTTGAATAACTTTTATGCCTGTCTTGATCTATCGCATTTATGGTGATTTCTTTTGTTATTCCATTCTTTATTATACCCAAATGGTTAAAACTTTGACTTCTATACTCCATGAAATTAGTAGAATATCCTCGATATTTTTGCGTTTCATCCAAAGATCTTTTCATGGAAATATTCTTCGATCATTCTTGAATTTTACTCTACAAAAGCAAAGATCATGTTGACAATTTGGGCGTTAATAATTCTGGATAAAATAATTCTTGAACTTGTTTTATCAATTCTTATATCATTGTCATCATCCTCATGTTTATATTTTTTTAAAGTCATCTCATGGCTCATGAGTCGTAGATGGACTTGGTATGATTATGACCCGAGACTATTCTTGTAATCATGGCCGTAATGTTACAAATGATGTGGTAAAAATCCTCGATTAGTCAGTAGTGCATTGATGGACGAGTTGTTGGCATGATCACGACCATTAATGAATACACAAATATTCTTGCCCGTAGATGCATGAATAATTGTGGTCGTGATACTTAAAGAATATCCTTGCCGAAGTAGTGCGGGGGTGATTCGATGATGTGAAATATTTATTAAAGTTTGAGTCTCAAATATAACAATGATGAAAAACCTTTTAAAACCTAAAAGATAGTAGACTTTATTTTCTACTTGACTCTTTTAATGGATTAGATATTCCATTGCAGCTTAAACCGGTTGTTATTGTATTTTATCGGTTTAACATTGTTGAAGACTATTGATAATTTATTCGCATTATCTTAGTCATAATATTTCTTCTTGGGCTAGTTGAGCTCACCCTTTCTTTCACTTTTTTCTCTTCAGAAATGAGAATATAGGCCGGGACGAAGCGGGAAACGAGTGATGGTCCTCAAGATAGCATTAGTAGTCCTCACTATTCTCGTGAAATAGTGTGATAATAATTGTAATGAGGACTTTTTTTGAGTTTGTATAATATCTGAAGCGATATTTGTATTTAAACTCACGATTTATGTCGTATTGTACACCACGCTTATGTTAGTAAGTTGATTTAAATTACATACCATGTAAGTGGCGACCCAAGATGGGTGATGTATACCTAATTTTGGGGCGTCACGGTTAGTATCGAGCTTAGGGATATGATCCCCGGCTAAGATGTGAGAATAGTACTAGGAGGGAGAGAGACGGGAATACCTTCGCTTAGTATGACTACCTAAGTTTATGTATTATTTTATTGGTTGGTCGGGAAGATAGGGATAATTTGTTATATGTCAATTAACCTTTTATTTTGTGGCGATGTCTCAAAATGATATCCGAGAATGTTGAGAATAAGAATGGAGCGCAGCGATTGTTGATTCACCACATATCAATAATCGTGGATAATGTGCATCGTGAAGGCGACAATCCCATACATGAACAACAACAACACGACCAAAATGATGAATGATCAAATGTTCGGAGGCTTTATGCAATTTATGCAACAGAGGTGAGAGCGACTCATTCCAAAACGTAGGTGGAAACACGGAAAACTCTCGGCGGTCACCGCTAAACAATTCAAGGAGCCGGACCACCGGAGTTTAAGGGAGAGCCAAAACCACTTCAGCGGAAGCATGGATAAAGCAGATTACCAAGATATTTGATGTCTTGGGATGCTCCGAGGAGCAAAAAGTTCCTTTCTTCGCCTTTTATGTTATGGCGAGAAAGGATTCTTGGTGGGAATCGGTAAAACGTACTCAACTCAACAGATCAAGATATCTTGGGAGAAGTTCCAGAGTCGCTCAACGACAAATACTTTCCTCGAAAGTATTCGCCACATGAAGGAGGTGGAATTTATCAAGTTGGAACAAAACAATATGGCCAGTGTCGCAATACGAGGCAAAATTTGCGGAGTTATCACGGTTCGTCCCCACTCTGGTGGATAATGAAGAGAGAATGGCGCGAATGTTTTAAGAGGTTTGAAGCGGAGATACGCCTACATCTTATTTCTCATAAACTGTGTTTGTATTCAGATGTTGTAAATAGGGCTCAGTTAGTGGAACGCGATAATTAGTCAACACAACTAAAAGAGAGCAGCCGACAAAATTATAATACTAGCGAGAGTAGTCATCGAAGCGGTGACAACAAGCGTGGAGGAATCAACAGGCGGATATAGTAACCACTTTGTGGTAATCGGGCCAAAACAATAAGAATGGACATTTCAAGAAACGGAGATTCAACAATGGTAGAAAGATGTCAAAGACCAAAGACCCATTGTTAAGGAAGGAGAAAGACCACCTATCATATGCTTCAAATGCGGAGGAGAGGGACACATCATCAAACTGCGTAAATGTCAGTCAAAGCGTGTTATAATTATGAAAGAGAGGTCACTTAGCTCGATTTTTGTCGTTCATCAAGACAAATTCAGCTAGGATGGAGGCACCAAAGGCCATCCCGTAAAATTCAAAACCCAGTAGTGCAAGGAGGCGTTTGTCATGACCTCCCAAAGAGCAAGGAATTGAATGAGGTCATCACGGGTAAGCTTATCATAAACTCTAATGAAGTCTATACTTTATTTGATCACCTGTTCTACCCATTCTTTTATTTCTCCTACTTGCGCCATCGATTAAATTTGACTCGGAGAAATTAGACTTTGACTTATCTGTGGAAACTCCGTTGGGAGAAACCTTCATTACATCCAATCGCTTATAAGTCTTGTTTGGTTCAAATCGGTACCCTCACATTACCCGTCGATCTTATTTCATTAAAAATACTTGCGTTTGACGTTATTCTAGGGATTGATTGGTTAACTACTTATCATGCAAAAATTGATTGTTTTCGTAAGGTTGTTAGCTTTCATATTCCTAATCAACCTATTATGCTAATTCAAACGACCAAACCATTAAAATCAATCACGGTCCATCTCAAGCCATAAAGCTATTCGTTTATTGAAAAACGGATGTCAAGCTTTCTTAGCTCATGTCACGATTTAAATAAAAATACGCCGCTTTTAAACGATATTCCTATTGTTAATAAATTTCTGACGTATTCCCCGAAGAACTTCCCGGCCTACCCCAGGCGTGAAATTGAATTTTGTATCGACCTTGAACCCAGACAAAACCTATTTCCAAAGCCCCATATCGAATAGCTCTATCAAACTTCGGGAGTTAAAGACCCAACTGCAGGAATTGTTAGACATTGGCTTTATTCGTCCCTAAGACTTCTCCTTGGGGTGCTCCTGCTACTATTCGTGAAGAAGAAAAAGATGGGAGTATGCGACTTTGTATTGATTATCGGGGAGTTGAATCACGTCACCATCAAAAATAGGTATCCATTGCCACGTATTGATGACTGTTTGACCCGATTGCAAGGAGCCAAATTCTTTTCAAAGATTGATCTTCATTCCGGATATCACCAATTGAAGATTAGAATCTGCGACATTCCAAAGACGGCTTTCGAACTCCGATGCGGGCATTATGAATTCCTAGTCATGTCCTTTGGATTGACTAATGCTCCTCACGCTTTCATGGATATGATGAACCGAGTATTCAAGGAATATTTAGATCACTTTGTGGTCGTCTTTATTGATGACATCCTTATTTATTCCAAAAGCCGTGAAGATCATGAAAGCAACACTTGAGGTCGACACTCCAAAAGCTTCGTGAATATAAGCTTTATGCCAAGTTGAAGAAATGCGAGTTCGGCTTGAAGTAGTAGTATTCCTTGGGCACGTGGTATCAAGTCATGGAATATCTGTTGACCCAAAGAAAGATTGAAGCTATTCAAAGTTGGGAACAACCTAAATCGATGGCCAAAGTACGTAGTTTTCTCGGCTTAAATTGGGTTATTATTGGAGATTCGTGGAAGGATTTTCTCGAATCGCTATTCCATTGACTCGGTGACTCGAAAAGATACAAAGTCTCGGTTGGAGCGAAGAATGTGTGAAGAGTTTTCAAGAACTCAAGAGAGACTTATTTCAAAGACTGCTCGTGAATACCATCGGCTCGGAGGGATTTGTCATCTACAGTGATGCTTCGGGCAAAGGGTTGGGATGTGTTCTCATGCAACATGGAAAAGTAATAGCCTATGCCTCGCGACAACTCAAAGAATATGAGAGGAATTATCCTACTCATGATCTAGAGTTGGCAGCTGTTGTCTTTGCACTTAAAATTTGGAGGCATTACTTGTATGGGGAGAAAGTGGAGATCTTTACGGATCATAAAAGCCTCAAATATTTCTTCACTCAAAAGGAACTCAACATGCGACAACGACGTTGGCTAGAACTGTTGAAAGATTATGATCATACCATCCAATACCATCCTGAAAAGCGAACGTGGTAGGACGCGCGTTGAGTAGAAAATCATATGCAAGCACGAAAGTGCGATGATGTCAACGCATGAGCCCATTTTGTGTGACTTGCAAAGGATGGAGATAGAGTTAAAGACTCGAGGGGACGCGTGTGATGATAAGCGAGTATCTGAGTAGCACCGACTTTAATCGATAAAGTTAAAAGTCGCTCAAGCTACGACACTGAGGCGATGCGTATGAGGAAAAAAGTCTGAAGAAGGTCTTATCTTAGGAAGCAAGAATCGATGAAGAAGGAATACTTGAGTCAACTCCGGACTTTGTGTTCCTAACGACCACGATTTAAAGTATAATATCATGATGGAGGCGCACAACACACCATTTGCAATCCATCTCGGGAGTACCAAAATGTATCATGATATTCGTCGTACATTTTGGTGGAGCAATATGAAGAGAGAGATAAGCTATTTGTTTATCTCAAGGTGTCTAACTTGTCAACGAGTTAAAGCGGAGCATCAAGTACCAAAAGGTCCATTGCAACCACTTGAAATTCCGAGAATGGAAGTGGGAGCACATTACCATGGATTTCGTTCTGGCCTTCCTAAAGTTTCTCAAGGCATTGATGCGATTTGGGTCATTGTTGATAGATTGACCAAGTCCGCTCATTTCTTACCGACATCTGAAACTTATACACTTGAACGTCTTGCTCAGTATGTACATAAACGAGATTGTAAGATCGCATGGTATGCCTTTATCCATAGTTTCCGATCGAGACCCAAGATTCACTTCACGATTTTGGGTTAGTTTGCAAAAAAAGCTATGGGCACAGACTTACGATTTAGCTCGGCGATATCATCCTCGAGACAGACGGACGATTCGGAGAGGACTATTCAAACTCTTGAAGATCTATTAAGACTCTGTGTCCTTGATTTCAAGGGGAGTTGGGACAAGTTCTTACCATTGGTGGAGTTTTCCTACAACAACAGCTTATCAAGCAAGTATTGGCATGGCTCCATTCAAGCGTTGTATGGAAGAAAGTGTCGTTCTCCAAAGATATCTTTGGGATGAGGTGGGTGAAGCAACGTTGTTGGGACCGGAGTTGATACGTGTGACTACGGAAAAAGATTCAAACGATCCGACAACGTATAAAAACCTCACAAAATCGATAAAAGAGTTATCTTGATCTTCATCGAAAGGGCGTGGAATTCGATATAGGAGATCATGTGTTGTTAAGAGTTCGCTTCCATGGAAAGGAGTTACAAGATTTGGAAAGAGAGGAAAACTTAACCCTCGATTCATCGGTCCATTTTAATCCTCGATCGAGTAGGAACTGTGGCTATAGACTCGCTTTCTGCCAAATATGTCTCGTGTTCATAAAGTTTTTCACATATCTATGTTACGTAAATATGTGAAAGACCCGAACCATATTATTGAGTTAGAAGCCTACGAAATAGCGGAAGATTTGGCGTATGAAGAGGTTCCTGTTCAAATTTTGGATAAGAAGGAACATATTCTACGCTCCAAGGTTATACCTCAAGTCAAAGTTTTGTGGAGGAACCACGATGTTGAGGAAATGACTTGGGAGTTAGAATCAAAATGAAATCAAGGTATCCTTACCTCTTGACATACCAGTATCGCACTCCTATTTCGAGGGCTTAAATTTCATAAGAAGGGAGGTTGTAAGACCCCATCTTTTATAAATAAAGATGAATTTTTCTATAAATATTATTTTGAATATTATGTAATAAATTTGATATAATGTTATAGTTGTGGGTAATATTTATAAATTTTGCAAAGTATGCAAGTTGTTATAAAATATTCGTTTGGTCGGGAATATTCTTTTGTTAGGAAATATTCGTATAAATGGCTCAATCATTGGTGGACCCCATAATGTAATTATTATCGGATTGAGAAAACGACAAAAAATATTTTATAAAAATAACGGTATGGAGGTGTTACCGTTAAAAGCTGTTGAACTACCCGGTGGTAAAAAATACGATGTCTGGCGTAGTTGCATAGTAGCAGACAATTATTGATTATTGATGCTTACGTGAGAAGTCACTCACTATGCTCAATTATTCTTTCATGATAATTGCTTTGCATCATATCTCTTATATTATTGATTCAATTATTGTCACAAAGATCATCACATATAATATGTTATAGTATTAAATCAATAATTGAGACGACAAATTATAAATGATTAATAATTGTTGAAAGATTAAATATGTGTTGATGAAAAAAATAATTTGTGGTAAGTTTGATTATTTTATGGGGGATCATATGTCATCATCTAAGAAGTCTCTTCGTCGATAGTAATTACCTTCGTCAATAGTAATTACCCTTGTGAATAGTATTTACCTTACGTCGATAATAATTACCTTCGTCGATAGTAATTACCCTTGTGAATAGTATTTACCTTCGTCAATAAGTAATTACCCTCAGAATAGTATTTACCTTCATCAATAGTATTTACCTTCGTTAATAGTAATTACCTTTACCGACGTCGAACCACTTGTCGTTTCACAATCTGAAAGTCCGAACCACTTGTCGTTTCACATTACGAGCGTCCGAACCACTTGTCATTTCACATTACAAAGTGCGTCAAACCCGGTCGTCCACTCCACTTTTCACACTACGGCGGTGCTAAGCTAGAAATCTTCTATAAATAGAGGCCTAGGGCTTCATTATTTTTTCACGAATTCATTCAAGCTATAGAGAGAAAGTATAGAGAGAATAAGAGAGAAAGAAGAAGAGTATTTTGTTACTACATACTGCTCAGAAGATTTCAATTTCGTACCAAATGTAAGGGGTGTTATTCTTTCTTATTCATGAAGAAGGCTCATTGTTATTCCATTGCTTATTATTCATTGGAATAACTTTTGTATAAGTGGTTTACCCTATACTTGGTGACATTCTTCTATTATTCGTTGGAACATCCATGCATGTGTTTTACACCTTGACACGGTTCCGTCTTTATTATTATTCTGTTGGAACATCCTGGTCGTGTGTTTTACACGGACTGGTTCCGCTCTTTATTATTCTGTTGGAATATCCTATCGTGTGTTTTACACCGATCCGGTTCCATCTTTATTATTCATTGGAACATTACGTGGTGTGAATTTCACCCGACACGTTCCGTTCTTTATTATTCTTGGAATAACTCGTGCATGCGGCCTATCGCATGCACGGTGATTTCTTTTGTTATTCCATTCTTTATTATACCCGGTTGGTTAAAACTTTGACTTATATACTCCATGAAATTAGTGGAATATCCTTGATATTTCGCGTTTCATCCAAAGATCTTTCATGAAAATATTCTTCCGGTCATTCTTGAATTTTACTCTCAAAACAATATCATGTTTATAATTTGACGTTAATAATTCCCCGATAAAATAATTCTTGAACTTGTTTTATTGAATTCTTATATCATTGTCATTATCCTCATGTTTATATTTTTTTTAAAGTCATCTGTGGCCTGTAGTGCATAGATGGACTTGGTATGATTATGACCAGAGACTATTCGGTGTAATCATGACCATTAATGAATACACAAATATTCTTGGCCGTAGTGCATGAATAATTGTGGTCGTGATACTAAAGAATATCCTTGGCCGTAGTGCAGGGGTGATTCGATGATGTGGAATATTTATTAAAGCTGAGTCTCAGCTATAACAGTGATGAAAAACCTTTTAAAACCTAAAAGATAGTAGACTTTATTTTCTACTTGACTCTTTTAATGGATTGCATATTCCGCTGCAGTTAAACTGGTTGTCTATTGTATTTTATCAGTTTAACATTGTTGAAGACTATTGATAATTTATTCTGCATTATCTTAGTCATAATATTTCTTACTGGGCTAGTTGAGCTCACCCTTTCTTTCACTGTTCTCTTCAGGAAATGAGAATATAGCTGGGACGAGTCGGGGAAACGAGTGATGGTCCTGAAGATAGCATTAGTAGTCCTCACTATTCTGTGAAATAGTGTGATAATAATTGTAATGAGGACTTTTTTTTTGAGTTTGTATAATATCTAGTAGACGATATTTGTATTTAAACTCACAGTTTATGTCGTATTGTACACGACAGTTATGTTAGTAAGTTGTATTTAAATTCTGTACCATGTAAGTGGCGACCCAAGATGGGTGATGTATACCTAATTTTGGGGGCGTCACGAAGAGTTATCCCTTCAATATTACCAAGAGTTAACTCGCCTTCTTGATTGTTCCAAGGGTTAATTACCCTTTCATAAATAGTAGTTGTCTCTTCAATATTACCAAGAGTCATTTTGACCCTTCGTTAAGACCAAGAGCCACCCTCGCTTTTTCTATAAATAGAAAGCTCATTCCTTCATTATTTCTTACGAATTCATTGAAACTCTGTAGAGAGAGAAACTATAGAGAGAAGAAGAAAAGTATTCTCGCTACTTCACTTTTCCAATATTCATTCTTCTAAGGTAAGGGATATTATTTGTTGTACTGTAAGGGTGTTATTCTTTCTTATTCATGAAGAGAACTTACATTATTCCATTCTTTATTATTCATTGGAATAACTCCGTATACTGCCATACCTTATACATAATCAGATATCGTGGTTTACCCTATACTTGGTGACATTCTTCTATTATTCTCGCTGGAACATCCTCATGCGTGTGTTTTACACCTCGACTGGTTCCGTCTTTATTATTATTCTGTTGGAACATCACATGCATGTATTTTACACCGGACTCGGTTCCATCTTTATCATTTGTTGGAATATCCTATCATTGTGTTTTACACCGATCCGGTTCCATCTTTATTATTACATTGGAACATCCCGCCGGTGTGAATTTCACACGACACAGTTACATTATTATTATTACGTTGGAATAACTTTTATACATCGTAAGTACCGCATGCGTGGTGATTTCCTTTGTTATTCCATTCTTTATTATACCCGATTGGTTAAAACTTTGACTTATACTCCATGAAATTAGTAGAATATCCTTGATAATTGCGTTTCATCCAAAGATTTTTTCATGGAAATATTCTTCGATCATTCTTGAATTTTACACTACAAAAACAAGATCTTGTTGACAATTTGGGCGTTAATAATTCCTAGATAAATTAATTCTTGAACTTGTTTTATTGAATTCTTATATCATTGTCATCATCCTCATGTTTATATTATGTTGAAAGTTATCTTTGGCTTACGTGCATAGATGAACTTAGTATGATTATGACCGAGGTTCATTCGGTATAATCATGGCTTGATATAAATGATGTGACAAAAGTCCTCGATGGGCTTTAATGCAAAATGATGGATAGTTTTTGGTATGACTATGACCGGGGTGGTTCGGTATAGTCATGACCATTGATAATTTGATGAAAATCCTTGATCGTGGTACAGTGGATGATTAGATATTATAGTTTATTCATTAAACTGAGTCTTAGTGATAAAATTGATGAAAACCTTTTAAAACCTAAAAGATAGTAGACTTTATTTTCTACTGACTCTTTTAGTGGATTGCATATTCATTGCGAGCTTAAACCGGTTTGTCTATTGTATTTTATCGGTTTAACATTGTTGAAGACAATTGATAATTTATTCTGCATTATCTTAGTTATAATATTTCTTACTGGGCTAGTTGAGCTCACCCTTTCTTTCACTGTTCTCTTCAGGAAATGAGAATATAGCTGGGAAGAGTCGGGGAAAAGAGTGATGGTCCCGAAGATAGCATTAGTAGTCCTCACTATTCTGTTAAATAGTGTGACAATAAATGTAATGAGGACTCCTTGAGTATGGATATTGTCTAAAAGACAATATTCTTATTAGAACTCTCAGTTTATGTATTGTCGTATGTTACACGACAGATGTATAATTAAGTTTGTATTTGAATTTATGTACCATGTAAGTGGCGACCCAAGATGGGTGACGTATACCTAATTTTGGGGGTGTCACAGATGTAATGAAGGTTTCTCCCAACGGAGTTTCCATAGATAAGTCAAAGTCTAATTTCTCCTGAGTCAAATTTAATCGATGAGCATAGTAGGAGAAATAAAAGAATGGGTAGAACCCCAGATCAAATAAAGTATAGACTTCATTAGAGTTTATGATAAGCTTACCACCCGTGATGACCTCATTCGAGTTCCTTGCTCTCTGGGGAGGTCACAACAAACGCTCTCCCTTGCATTCTGGGCTTTTGACTTTTACGGGGACCTTTGGTGCCTCCATCCTAGCTTTGAATTTGTCTTGATGAAACGACAAAATCGAGCTAAGTGACCTTCTTTCCACAATTATAACATGCTTTGACTGCACGTGGCGCATTTGGGCCGATGTGTCCCTCTCCTCCGCATTTGAAGCATATGATAGGTGGTATTTCTCCTTCCTTAACAACTGCAATCTTTGGTCTTTGACGTCTTTCCATCATTGTTGAATCTCCTTTTCTTGAAATGTCCATTCTTAATATTTTGGCCCTAATTACCACATAGAAGTGTTACCATATCTCGCCCGTTGATTCCTCCACGCTTGTTGTCACCGCTCGATGACTACTACTCATTGGTAATATAATTTTGCTTACCGCTTCTTTTTAGTTATATTGACTCGTTATCGCTACTCCCACTAATCGAACCCTATTTACAACATCCGAATACAAACACCTGCTGTTTATGAAATAAGATGTTGACGTATCTCCCGACTTCAAACCTCTTAAAAACATTCGCGTCATTCTCTCTTCATTATCCACCAAGTGGGACGAAAACCGTGATAACTCCGCAAATTTTGCCTCGTGTCACGACACGGTCCATATTGTTTTTTTCCAACTTGATAAACTCCACCTCCTTCATGTGTGCAAATACTTTCGTGAAAGTATTTATCGTTGAATAGCTCTCGAACTTCTCCCAAGATATCTTCAAGACAAAGAAGTTGAGTACGCTTTGGAATTCCCACTAGTAATCGCCTCTCGCTGCAAATATAAAAAGCGTGAAGGGAACCTTTTGCTCCTGAGAGCATCCCAAGACATCAAATATCTTGTAATCTGCTTTATCCATGCTTCCGCTTGAAGTGGTTTTGGCTCTCCCTTAAACTCCGGTGGTCCCAAATCTTTGAATCTGCTTTAGCGGTGACCGCCTCGAGAGTTTTTCGTGTTTCCACCTATATTTTGGATGTGAGTTGCTCTCTCTTTCTTTGTTGCATGAATTGATAAAGCCTCTCAACATTTGATCATTCATCATTTGGTCAAGTGTTGTTGTTTGCATGAGGATTGTCGCCTTCCCCGACGATATTATTATCCCGATTATTGATATGTGGTGAATCAACGATCGCTCAGTGCTCCATTCTTATTCTCATCATTCTCGGATGTCATTTTCGAGATCGCCACAAAACAAAAGGTTAATTGACATATGTAACATATTATCCATATATTCTCGACCAACCAATAAAATAAAGACATAAACTTAGGTAGGTCATACTAACGAAGGTATTCCCCGCCTCTCCCCTCCTAGTACTATTCTCACATCTTAGCTGGATCATATCCCTAAGCTCGATACCAACCGTGGCGCCCCCAAAATTAGGTATACATCACCCATCTTCTAGAGTCGATATATGGTGCGTAATTTAAATACAACTTACTAATATAACTGTGCAGTACAATACGACATAAACCGTGAGTTTGAATACAAATATTGTCTACTAGAGATCATACAAACTCAAAAGGAGTCCTCATTACAATTATTATCACACTATTTCACGAATAGTGAGGACTACTAATGCTATCCTCTGAACCATTACTCCGCTCCCCACTCGTCCCCAAATTTATATTCTCATTTCCTGAAGAGAACAAAGAAAGAAAAGGTGAGCTCAACTAGCTCAAGAAGAAATCTTATGACTAAGATAATGCGTAATAAATTATCATTAGCCTCTGAATGCAAAAGTTAAACGATAAAATATAATGAACATCAAGTTTAACTACAATGAACCAAAGAATCCATTAAAAGAGTCGAGTAGAAAATAAAATCTACTATCTTTTATGATTTAAAAGGTTTTCATCATCATTATAAATTTGAGACTCGACTTTAATAAATATTCCACATCATCGAATCACCCCGCACTACTACGGCCAAGGATATTCTTTAAGATCACGACCACAATTATTCATGCACTACGGGCAAGAATATTTGTGTATTCATTAATGGTCATGATCATGCCAACAAATGTCCATCAATGCACCTATGGGCCACCGAGGATTTTACCACATCATTTGTAACATTACTACCATGATTACACAAGAATAGTCTCTCGGTCATAATCATACCAAGTCCATCTATGCACTACAGGCCACAGATGACTTTCAACATAATGTAAACATGAGGATGATGGCAATGATATAAGAATTCAATAAAACAAGTTCAAGAATTAATTTATCTAGGAACCAATAACATCCAAACTGTCAACATGATACTACTTTGTAGAGTAAAATTCAAGAATACTGAGAAGAATATTTTCATGAAAGGATAATGGATGAAGCGCAAATATCAAGGATATTCCACTAATTTCATGGAGTATAGAAGTCAAAGTTTTAACCAACTAGGTATAATAAAGAATGGAATAACAAAAGAAATCACCATGCATGCGATGATCCTTGCAGCAAAAGTTATTCAAATGTAATAATAAATAACGGAACCCGGTCCCACAGAAAACGCATGCATGTGATATTCCAATGTAATAATAATAAAGATTTTAACCAGTCCGGTGTAAAAAACATGCGCATGATGATGTTCCAACAGAATAATAATAAAAGACGGAACCAGTCCTTAAAAAACACACCTGAGACAGGATGTTCCAACGGTAATAATAGAAGAATGTCACCAAGTATAGGTAAATCATATACAAAGTTATTCCAATGTAATAATAAACAATGGAATAACAACAGCTTCTCTTCATGAATAAGAAAGAATAACACCCTTACTTTTGGTAGGAGATTGAATACTGCAAAGAAGTGTAAGAACAAAATACTTTTCTTTTTTCTCTCTTATTCTCTCTTTACTTTCTCTCTCTATAGCTTGAATGAATTCGTGAAAAATAATGAAGCACTAGGCCTCTATTTATAGAAGATTTCTAGCTTAGCACCTGCCATGTGAAAGGGCAAGTGGCTTGACGACTGGTGATGTAAAAATAAAAGTGGTTTGACACCTGTAATGTGAAACGACAAGTTGTTCGACGTCTGGTAAAGGTAATTACTATTGACGAAGGTAATTACTATTCACAAAGGTAATTACTATTGACGAAGGTAATTACTATTAACGAAGAGACTCTTAGATGATGACATATGGGCCCCCCATAAAATAATCAATCTTACCACAAACGTCTCATAACAGACTCTTTATATACATCAAGGATTGAATAAATATTACCACAAATCATTTTATTTTTAATCAACACATATTTAATCTTTCAACAATTATTAATCATTTATAACTTGTCGTCTCAATTATTGATTTAATACTATAACATATTATACGAGATGATCTTGTGACAATAATTGAATCAATAATATAAGAGATATGATGCGTGAATTCTCGTAGCAATAATTGAAGCGTAGGCGAGTGACTTCTCACGTAAGCATCAATAATCAATATCGTGTGCTACTTATATATCTACGCCAGATTCTTTGTACTTTTACTATCGGGTAGTTCAACGGTTTTAACGGTAACACCTATGCCCGTTATTTTTATAGAAGATAATTTTGTCGCTTTTCTAACTACGACAATACTTCCGTTAGGGGTCCACTTAATGATTGAGTAGTCATTTAATATTCCCGACAAAAAAATAATATTCCCGACCAAACGAATATTTTATAACAACTTGCTTACTTTGCAAAATTTATAAATATTACCCACAACTATAACATTATATCAAATTTATTCCATAATATTCAAAATAATATTTATAGAAAATTCATCTTTATTTATAAAAGTTGGGGTCTTACAACCTCCCTTCTTATGAACTTTCGCCCTCGAAATTGGGGTACGCGTTACGGTATGTCAAGAGGTAAGGATACCTTGATTTCATTTGATTCTAACTCCCAAGTCATTTCCTCAACATCGTGGTTCCTCCACAAAACTTTGACTTGAGGTATAACCTTGAGCGTAGAATATGTTCCTTCTTATCCAAGATTTGAACAGAACCTCTTCATACGTCAAATCTTCCGCTATTTCGTCCTATTTTCTAACTCAATAATGTGGTTCGGTCTTTCACATATTTACGTAATACATGGATATGTGAAAAACGTTATGAACACGAGACATATTTGGCAGAAAGCGAGTCTATATGTAAGACCCCGATTTTATGAAATAAAAGTATTCAATTTTTCTTATAATTACTATTCAAGAAATGGTTAAATTGATAAAAGTTAAAGTTAAAGGGTGATATATGAATTTTTTTTCAAAATACACAAGTGGTTATAAAATATTCATTGTTGTTTGGAATATTCGTTTGGTCGTGAAATATTCTTTTCTGTCAGGGAATATTAAATTTGACGGCCACAGACCATTTTTGGGCCCCATAATGTAATAACTGTCGGATGAAGAAAATGACAAAATTAAGTTTTTATAAATAACGGCGTAATCGTTATCAGAATTAACAACGCTGGAATACCCTATTGGTAAAAAGTAAATGTCGCTGGCGTTGTTAGAAGATACCTGTATTATATTAAGATATTTTTCAATTATTGATTCTTACGTGAGAAGGCACTACTCAATAATTGTTACGATAATTGTTTATTCAATATTTTATTTTATTGATTCAATAATTGCTGTGTTGATATTTTATTATTGTTGTTCAATAATTATCACTGCACAGTATTTCCCATTATCAGATCAATAATTCATATTATTTGAATAATATTATTAGATAGCATTATTGGCAATGTCTAGAAAGTTACATCAAGGAGAGGTTTGGTCACCTAATTGCGCCCAAAGAAGGAGAAATTCTTATTGAAAGCCCTCTTTCCTGTAGAACTACACGATTGTCATTATTGTGATTACGTAATATTATTTTTGAATAATTAGTTATTGATTTATATGATAAGAAAATATTTATTTGATGTGGATATAAATGATGGATTTATTTATGTATTTATAAGTGAAGGAATTAAAGATGAGGTGTTTTATCAAGATTATTTGTCGAAATGGAGAACAAAATATGGGATTTTCGAGAAAAATTAGTTTATTACTTGATTTTGTAAAATCCATAACTCTTTAATGTATAATGAGTTAAGAGATGAGCCATATATCAAAAGAAAGCCCTAGAAGTAAGCTAACTGTAGAAATTTGAATCACCCAAAAATTCTTTGTAGATATTTTGTGGTGAAATTTTGAATGAAATCGGTCCAAGGACTAATAGTCCGAAAATCGATTGTTCTTCACTATATTAAGTGAGTTATAAATTTTGATCCGACCGTTGGATCGTTGTAATTTTGGATATGTTATACATATATAAGTTGAGTATATGTCCACAAATTTTGAACCGTTAAAATAAACGTATGATTTGTTATGAATTTTAAGAGGTAACGATTCGGAAATTAGGTTTTGGTGGAAAATTCTAGAATTTAGTGGGCCCCACTCTTGGTTGTTGGGGAAGATGGCTGATTTTTGGTGGGTGGAATAGTAGCGGGTAAAAAGCCATCGTGTAGCAGACAAGTCTGCTTTGTACGGGCTAACATTTTCCTATAAATAGAGGGCTAAGTTAGAATTGAAAATCACACCGTAAACAAAGTTTTCTCTTTTCTCTCTAGATTATTGAGTGTAATTTGTGAGTATTTAGATACTTGGTGAGTTGATATTCATCGATTGCAAGTTTCCTTCAACGTCATATCCGATATCCAAATCAAGTCTCTTCTTTCTTTTGAGGTAAGGGATAGTAAGGGATTTTAAGGGTTATTATGTTTTTAGTTTCGAAATTTTTCTGAACCTTCAAAATTCTGGAAAAATTTGAAATGATATTTTGATGAGTTTTAGTAGATTGTGTCCAAAATGGCGATTTTTGGATGTATAGATTGAGAGTTATTAATTTTATGAGAAAAGACTATTTTAAAAGTAACCGCTTATAACTCCTTGTGATTAACTCCAAAATTGATGAAATATTTATTGGGAGTACATCTATATAATATCAATATACCGTGTAAATTTCAGAATTTTTAGATAAAAGTATAATTTATGATAAATGTTTAAATATTCGGTTGGTTTTGGCCATTTGAAAAATAGTAAATGAATTTTAAAATTTAGAGAAAAATATATGTTCAATATGGAACTATGTTATGCTAAATCCTAGAAAAGAAATATTTTTGGAACTGATTTGGTATTTTTCATGAAAATATTCTAGTTATGAGTAAATGAATTAAATATGTTATGTGAAGTAAGAAAATTGGAAAATATGATTTTATGGCTTGAGAATCATATATGAGGTATATGCAGATTTTTGATGAGGGTTTTGGTTATTGGTGATGAAATCTTATGAGTTTGGCATTTTATGATGATTAAATGCATTAATTAGTAAAGTGTAAACAATTTAATTAAATTGTTTATAAGTTTAAAAATGATTAAAATATTATTATAATATTAATAATATTAGATTATGAGATTTCTAAGTGATTTATAACATTTGGATTAAGGTGTTATAAATATGGATATGAATTTTATTATGAAACTTTATCTTTTTTAAGTGTCGAGGTTTCTTTTATATGCGATATCTTTGGGACTATATCTTAATACGGGTACTATTCACAACAAATTGGTTTCTTCTCCACCAAATTATCATTGATTTATGAATCTTACTCTTGAAATTAAAACCATGTTTTGATTGTATTGTTTTATATAACATTCTTATAACCCTAATGATGATATTTCTCTTTGACTTGAGTGTAAAGATGGGTAGATTATTGGTATGATCGTGACCATAGGTTCTCTTTGGCGATGGTGCAAAAGTTGAATTGTTGGTGGTATGATCATGACCATTGAATTTACAATTGAATATTTTTAGCTTAAGTGCAAAAGGTGAATTGATCAACACGGGTTATAATTATTGTTATATAACCGAGATGATTATGTATTTCTTTGATATATGAATATCTTTGGCTCGTAGTGCAAAGATGACTTGTTGATGAATATCTTTTGCTTTGTGAAGGCAAAGATGAATTATTGATGAATATCTTTGGCTCGTAATGCAAAGATGACTGTTGTTGAATATCTTTTACTTTGTAGTGCAAAGATGAATTATTGATGAATATCTTTGGCTCGTAATGCTGAAGATGACCACATTGAATATCTTTAGCTTTGTAGTGTAAAGATGAATGTTGATGAATATCTTTGACCGAGTGTGCAGATGAATTTATTAGTATGATTATGAACAGAGGCGTGATTTGGTATAACCATGATATTTGATGTTTCGGTAAAGGCGGTGATGAAAATTATATTAAGTCACGGATGAGAAGAGAATTTAGAATCACAATTATGATTATGAGTTATTCATATGATTGTGGAAAGGAATCATTGATTGATGTTACGGGGATAAAATATTGTTGGTGGACTTTTAACGTGGAGAAGACAATAGACTTTATAGTCTATTTGACTCTTTTAATGGATTGCTTTCGTTTATTTGCAACTATGGTTGAAAAGTTTTATCATCTACCATATGTTCTAAATCTACGATTTATTCTTGATGAAGACTATTGATAATTTATTTATCTTTAGTCATAATATTCTTTCTTGAGCTAGTTGTGCTCACCCTTTTGTTTCACAATTCCTTTTAGGTAATAAAAGTGTAGGTGGGTCGAGCGGGGATAGCGAGGAATAGAGTGGTGGTGGTATAGATGTTGAGGGTGAGGTGAATTTAACTTTGGAAGGGTGTTTTGCCACTATCATACAAGATGTCTAATGACATACAACCTCGTGTTATCATAAGACATGGTTGTGCTCATCCACTTCTTTGAGTATATTTACAAGCACTACCTACTATATAATCTTGGTGTTTGTTTGGAGTATAATACCCAATTAGAGACAGTGGAGATAATGATATGTCAAGAGAAGACTCACCATTGGGAAGAATATGATAGTAATCTTCTCGTTTTTCTTTGGGGTTTATTGGGTCAACCAAGGATAATTCTGTGGCCATATGATATCTACCATAACCTAAAAGTATGGCCTCCCATGTACGAAGGTTTCCTTGAGCACTTCCCAAAGATTTTAATTTTTAAAACAGTTTTTGACTATACCTTTATGTAAGGTGTCATTGTGACGTGATACAGTTGGTATATATTTGCATCCAAACGCACAACATATGTGTTGTTGTATTTTGCACGACAATTGTTGTAATAAAGTTGTAGTTATTTTCCGTACCATATATTTGGCGACTCAGAATGGGTTGGATGGAATGGACCTATTTTGGGGTCGTTACACTATAGGCCACAGTTCCTACTCGATCGAGGATTAAAAATGGACCGATGAATCGAGGATTGAGTTTTCCTCTCTTTCTAAATCTTGTAACTCCTTTCCATGGAGCAACTCTTAACAACACATGATCTCCTATATCGAATTCCACGTCCTTTTGATGAAGATCAGCATAACTCTTTTGTCGATTTTGTGAGGTTTTTTTACGTTGTCGGATCATTCGAATCTTTTCCGTAGTCATACGTACCAACTCCGGTCCCAACAACGTTGCTTCACCCACCTCATCCCAGCATACTGGAGAACGAAACTTTCTTCCATACAACGCTTCGAATGGAGCCATGCCAATACTTGCTTGATAACTGTTGTTGTAGGAAAACTCCACCAATGGTAAGAACTTGTCCCAACTTCCCTTGAAATCAAGGACACAGAGTCTTAATAGATCTTCAAGAGTTTGAATAGTCCTCTCCATTTCCCGTCATCCTGTTTGAGGATGATATCTGAAAGCTAAATCGTAAAATCTGTGCCCATAGCTTTTTGCAAACTAACCCAAAATCGTGAAGTGAATCTTGGGTCTCGATTAGAAACTATGGATACTTGGCATACCATGCGATCTTACAATCTCGTTTATGTACATACGAGAAAGACGTTCAAGTGTATAAGTTTCTCAGTATCGGTAAGAAATGAGCGCGACTTGGTCAATCTATCAACAATGACCCAAATCGCATCTATGCCTTGAGAAACCTTAGGAAGACCCAGAATTGAAATCCATGGTAATGTGCTCCCACTTCCATTCGGAATTTCAAGTGGTTGCAATGGACCTTTTGTACTTGATGCTCTTTAACTTCGTTGACAATTTAGACACCTTGAGATAAACAAATATTATCTCTCTCTTCATATTGCTCCACCAAAATGTATGATTTAATATCATGATACATTTTGGTACTCACGAGATGGATTGCAAATGGTGTGTTGTGCGCCTCCATCATGATATTATACTTTAAATCGTCGTCGTTAGGAATACAAAGTCAGGAGTTGACTCAAGTATTCCTTCTTCATCGATTCTTGCTTCCCAGCGTAGCACCTTCTTGACTTTCTTCCTCATCGCATCGGCTCCAGTGCAGTAGCTTGAAAGCGACTTTAACTTTATCGATTAAAGTCGGTTCTACTCAGTATACTCGCTTATCATCACATGCGTCATCGAGTCTTTAACTCTATCTCCATCCTTTTCAAGTCACACAAATGGGCCTTTACGTTGACAATATCGCTTTTCGTGCTTGCGTATATGATCTTCTACTCAATCGCGTCATTCTACCACGTTCGCTTTTCGAGGATGGTATTGGATGGTATGATCATAATCTTTCAATGATTCAAGCCAACGTCGTTGTCGCGATATTGAGTTCCTTTTGAGTGAAGAAATATTTGTGGCTTTTATGATCCGTAAAGATCTCCACTTTCTCCCCATACAAGTAATGCCTCCAAATTTTAAGTCTGAAAGACAATAAATGTACCAACTCTAGATCATGAGTGGGATAATTCCTCTCATATTCTTTGAGTTGTCATGAGGCATAAACTATAACTTTTCCATGTTGCATGAGAACACATCCCACCCTTTTGCTCAAACATCACCATAGATGACAAATCCTCCAAGCCGGATGGTATTGTCGAGCAGTCTTTGAAATAAGTCTCCTCTTGAGTTCTTGAAAACTCTTCTCACATTCTTCGCTCCAACCGAAGCTTTGTATCTTTCCGAGTCACCGAGTCGATGGAGTAGCGATTCGAGAAAATCCTTCCACGAAATCTCCGATAATAACCAATTAAACCGAGAAAGCTACGTGCTTTTGGTCAACGATTTAGGTTGTTCCCGACTTTTAATAGCTTCAATCTTTCTTTGGGTCAATGATATTCCATGACTTGATACCACGTGCCCAAGGAATGCTACTTCTTCTTGCCGAACTCGCATTTCTTCAACTTGGCATAAAAGCTTATATTCACGAAGCTTTTGGAGTGTCGACCTCAAGTGTTGCTCATGATCTTCACGGCTTTTGGAATAAATAAGGATGTCATCAATAAAGACGACCACAAAGTGATCCAAATATTCCTTGAATACTCGGTTCATCATATCCATGAAGGCGTAGGAGAGCATTAGTCGATCCAAAGGACATGACTAGAATTCATAATGCCCGTCATCGAGTTACGAAAACCGTCTTTGGAATGTCGGTGGTTCTAATCTTCAATTGGTGATATCCAAACGAAGATCAATCTTTGAAAAGAATTTGGCTCCTTAATCGGTCAAACAGTCATCAATACGTGGCAATGGATACCTATTTTTGATGGTGACATGATTCAACTCCGATAATCAATACAAAGCCGCATACTCCCATCTTTCTTCTTCACGAATAGAACAGAGCACCCCAAGGAGAAGTACTAGGGCGAATAAAGCCAATGTCTAATAATTCCTGCAGTTGGGTCTTTAACTCCCGAAGTTCAATAGAGCCATTCGATATGGGGCTTTGGAAATAGGTTTTGTCTGGGGGTTCAAGGTCGATACAAAATTCAATTTCACGCCTGGGGGTAGGCCAGAAGTTCTTTGGGGAATACGTCGGAAATTTATTAACAATAGAAATATCGTTCAAAACCCGGCGTATTTTTGTTTAAATCATGACATGAGCTAAGAAAGCTTGACATCCGTTTTCAATAAACGAATAGCTTTATGGCTTGAGATGACCGTGATTGATTTTAATGGTTTGGTCGCTTGAATTCGCGTAATAGGTTGGTTAGGAATATGAAAGTTAACAACCTTACGAAAATAATCAATTTTTGCATGATAAGTAGTTAACCAATCAATCCCTAGAATCACGTCAAATGCAAGTATTTTTAATGAAATAAGATCGACAGGTAATGTGAGGTACCGATTTGAACCAAACAAGACTTATAAACGATGGGATGTAATGAAGGTTTCTCCCAACGGAGTTTCCACAGATAAGTCAAAGTCTAATTTCTCCTGAGTCAAATTTAATCGATGAGCCTAAGTAGGAGAAATAAAAGAATGGGTAGAACCAGATATCAAATAAAGTATAGACTTCATTAGAGTTTATGATAAGCTTACCCGTGATGACCTCATTCGTTCTTCCTTGCTCTCTCTGGAGGTCACAACAAACGCCTCCTTGACTACTACTAGTTTTGACTTTTCTGACTGGCCTTTGGTGCCTCCATCCTAGCTTGAATTTGTCTTGATGGCGATAAAATCGAGCTAAGTGACCTTCTCTTCCACAATTATAACATGCTTTGACTATGACGTGGCGCATGATTTGGATGATGTGTCCTCTCCTCCGCATTTGAAGCATATGATAGGTGGTCTTTCTCCTTCCTTAACAACGGTCTTTGGTCTTTGACGTCTTTCCATCATTGTTGAATCTCCTTTTCTTGAAATGTCCATTCTTATTGTTTTGGCCCCGATTACCACCGAAGTGTTACCATATCTCGCCCGTTGATTCCCTCCACGCTTGTTGTCACCGCTCACGACTACTCTCACCGGTATTATAATTTTGCTTACCGCTTCTCTTTTTAGTTAAGTTGACTCGTTATCGCTACTCTCACTAAATGAACCCTATTTACAACATCCTAATACAAACACGGTTTATGAGAAATAAGATGTTGACGTATCTCCCGCTTCAAACCTCTTAAAAACATTCGCGTCATTCTCTTCTTTATCCACTCCACCAGTGGGGACGAACCGTGTGATAACTCATAAATTTTGCCTCGTATTGCGACACCTGGGTCATATTGTTTTGTTCCAACTTGATAAACTCCACCTCCTTCTTATGTGGGCGAATACTTTCGGAAAAAGTATTTGTCGTTGAATAACTCTGGAACTTCTCCCAAGATATCTTGATCTGCGGTTGAGTACGTTTCTACCGATTCCCACCAAGAATCTGCCTCTCCGCGCAATATAAAAGGCGTGAAGGGAACCTTTTGCTCTCTGAGCATCCCAAGATATCAAATACCTTGTAATCTGCTTTATCCATGCTTCCGCCGAAGTGGTTTTGGCTCTCCCTTAAACTCCGGTGGTCCCAACTCTTTGAATCTGTTTAGCGGTGATTGAGAGTTTTTCGTGTTTCCACCTATGTTTTGGGCAGAGTCGCCTCTACTTTCTTTCGCATGAATTGCATAAAGCCTCTGAACATTTGATCATTCATCATTTGGTCGGTGTTGTTGTTTGTATGAGGATTGTCGCCTTCGATGCACATTATCCCGATTATTGATATGTGGTGAATCAACGATCGTCTGTGTCTCCATTCTTATTCTCATCATTCTCGGATGTCATTTTCGAATCTCGCCACAAAAACAAAAGATTAATTGACATATAACATATTATCCATATATTACGACCGACCAATAAAATAAAGACATAAACTTAGGTAGGTCATACTAGCGAAAAGGTATTCCCGCCTCTCCCTCTAGTACTATTCTCACATCTTAGCCGGGATCATATCCTAAGCTCGATACCAACCGTGACGCCCCCAAAATTAGGTATACATCACCCATCTTGGGTGAGTCGATATACATGGTACGTAATTTAAATACAACTTACTAATATAACTCGTAGGTATACAATACGACATAAATCGTGAGTTTGAATACAAATATTGTCTACTAGAGATCATACAAAACTCAAAAGGAGTCCTCATTACAATTATTATCACACTATTTCATAGAATAGTGAGGACTACTAATGCTATCCTCTAGACCATTACTCCGCTTCCCAGACTAAGTCCCAAATTATATTCTCATTTCACGAAGAGAGGTGAAAGAAAGGGTGAGCTCAACTAGCTTCGAAGAAATCTTATGACTAAGATAATGCGAATAAATTATCATTAGCTCTACAAATGATGTTAAACCGATAAAATATAATGAACATCAAGTTTAACTACAATGGAACCAAAGAATCCATTAAAAGAGTCGAGTAGAAAATAAAATCTACTATCTTTTATGATTTAAAAGGTTTTCATCATTTGTTATAAATACCGAGACTCGACTTTAATAAATATTCCACATCATCGAATCACCCCCGCCACTACGGCCACCAGGATATTCTTTAGTATCACGACCACAATTATTCATGCACTACGGGCCAAGAATATTTGTGTATTCATTAATGGTCATGATCATGCCAACAACTGTCCATCAATGCACTACGGGTTATTTTTACCACATCATTTGTAACATTACGGTCATGATTACACCGAATAGTCTCTGGTCATTATCATACCAAGTCCATCTATGCACTACAGGCCACAGATGACTTTCAACATAATGTAAACATGAGGATGATGGCAATGATATAAGAATTCAATAAAACAAGTTCAAGAATTAATTTATCTAGGAACCAATAACATCCAAACTGTCAACATGATACTACTTTGTAGAGTAAAATTCAAGAATACTGAGAAGAATATTTTCATGAAAGGATCTTTGGATGAAGCGCTTGAAATATCAAGGATATTCCACTAATTTCATGGAGTATAGAAGTCAAAGTTTTAACCAACTAGGTATAATAAAGAATGGAATAACAAAAGAAATCACCATGCGTGCGATAGGCCTTACGCACGCATGTGTTATTCCAATGAATAATAAATAACGGAACCGAGTCCCAAGCAGCGCGCATGCACGAGAATATTCCACAGAATAATAATAAAGATGTAACCAGTCCGGTGTAGAACACTGCGAGCGAGGATGTTCCAACGAGAATAATAATAAAGACGGAACCAGGTCCTTAAAACACATGATAAAAGGCGAACGGTGATGATGTTCAACAATGAATAATAGAAGAATGTCACCAAGTATAGGAGTAATCACAGCGTATACGAGTTATTCCAACAGAATAATAAACAATGGAATAACAACAGAGTTCTCTTCATGAATAAGAAAGAATAACACCCTTACTTTTGGTAGGAGATTGAATCTTTAAAGTAGTGTAGTAACAAAATACTCTTCTTCTTTCTCTTATTATTCTCTCTATACTTTCTCTCTATAAACTTGAATGAATTAAGTGAAAAATAATGAAGCACTAGGCCTCTATTTATAGAAGATTTCTAAACCTTTTGCCGCCATGTGAAAAGGCAAGTGGCTTGGCAATGACGACTCGTGATGTGAAAATAAAAGTGGTTTGATTCAGAATGTGAAACGACAAGTGGTTCGACGTCGGTTAAGGTAATTACTATTGATTTAATGTAATTACTATTCACAAAGGTAATTACTATATGACGAAGGTAATTACTATTGACGAAGAGACTCTTAGATGATGACATATGGGCCCCCATAAAATAATCAAACTTACCACAAACGTCTCATAATGACTCTTTATATACATCAAGGATTGAATAAATATTACCACAAATCATTTTATTTTTAATCAACACATATTTAATCTTTCAACAATTATTAATCATTTATAACTTGTATTCTCAATTATTGATTTAATACTATAACATATTATACTGAGATAATCTTGTGAATAATTGAATCGATAATATAAGAGATATGATCACGTGAATTCTTTGTAGCAATAATTGAGCATAGGTGAGTGACTTCTCACGTAAGCATCAATAATCAATATCGTGTGCTACTATACAACTACGCGACATTCGTATTTTTTTACTACCGGGTAGTTCAACAGTTTTAACGGTAACACCTCTGCATTTATTTTTATAGAAAGATAATTTTGTCGCTTTTCTAACTACGACAATACTTCCGTTAATGGGGTCCATCGATGATTGAGTAAAATCGTCGAATATTCCCAAACAAAAGAATATTCCCAACCAAACGAATATTTTTATAACAACTTTAACTTACTTTGTAAAATTTATAAATATTACCCACAACTATAACATTATATCAAATTTATTCTATAATATTCAAAAATAATATTTATTGAAAATTCATCTTTATTTATAAAAGTTGGGGTCTTACATTAATTTTGTTCTCAAATTTTTAGTCTCAAATGGTAGAGATTATAACATCTAGTTGGACATGATATTAAATAATATCCTTTTTCAAGTCATTTTATTATCCTCGGAATAATAATTCTAAGTCTATTTTTAAAAATAAAACATGAAACTTGAGATTAGTAGTCTAATCGTAAGTGTAATCCTTACAAACAAACATAACTTAGAGGACGACGCAAACAGTTCCACGTGTCGTTAGTACCAATTCCAAAAATAATTGTTTACACGTAAAATCAAGTCCATGCAAGCCCAGCCCAAGTCTGGGGCCGAAATGCGAAGCTAAATGAAATATTGTGAGCAAATTGGGCATTAGAAGTCCGGCTAAAATGTTTGAATAAGATTTTGGAATCTCCATGATAGAATGGGGGATTGGCAGTTGATCCACCAATATGTATCTCTTTGCACAGAGAAGAAGAGGTTGATTAATCCTCGAAACAGCCCAAATTTGAGTTACGTAGCCCATATTAAATGGGTTTCGATTTATAATTATTAAATAAAAATAATAAAACTCAAATTCACCCACATAATAAGTGGACGTGAGTTGTGTTAACATGAAGTTCATTTTTAGTTAAGTTGGTCAATTAATTAATAAAGTGATGACATGCATGCGAGACTCTATATGTTATATTCTTTTGACTAATTAGATTTTGAGTTGTCCATTGAACTCTATTTATACATATACTAAAAAGTTAAATATTTCATTAATTAGTTATCAGTCTAAATATTTTCGATCTCTTTAACTTTTTTATTTTCTCATTTTTTTTTTTTTGAATATGTTGGTCCCAAGCGTACAATATGTAAGTTGGTTAGGCTGTAACAAAGTTTTTACTATATATCAATTGCTACATTTAAAGGTGTAAACAAATCGAGTCGATCCGAGTATTGACTTGCTCAGATTTATTTCATAAAATTTATTGAGTATAAAATAAAATTTGATTGAGGCTCATTTAGTTACCGAGTCGAACACGATTCCGAATCGAGCCCGAGCAGTTTGAACTTTTTGAATAAATATCAATAGAAAATTACAATTTGAAGAGGTTCGAGTAATTTATCGAACTTTAAAATTTGTTTATATTTGACTTATTTATATTTCGAGTCGAGCTTGAATCGAACTTTTAGTTGAACGAGTACCAATCAAACCCGGACTATTTACTTATTTTAGAGCCTTAGCTACATTGTGACGCCCCCAAAATTAGGTATACATCACCCATCTTGGGTCGACACTTACATGGTACAGAATTTAAAAACAACTTATTAACATAACTGTCGTGTACAATACGACATAAATCTGTGAGTTTAAATACAAATATCGTCTACTAGATATTATACAAACTCAAATAAAAAGTCCTCATTACGAGTTATTATCACACTATTTTACGAATAGTGAGGACTACTAATCTTATCTTCGGACCATCACTCGTTTCCCACTTCGTCCCAAATATATATTATCATTTTCAAGAAGAAAAAGTGAAAGAAAGGGTGAGCTCAACTAGCCCGATAAAATATTATGACTAAGATAATGCGAGAATAAATTATCAATAATCTTGATAATGTTAAACCGATAAAATACAATAGACAACCAGGTTTAAGCTGCAAATGAATATCTGATCCATTAAAAGAGTCAAGTAGAAAATAAAGTCTACTATCTTTTAGGTTTTAAAGGTTTTTCATCATTTGTTTATAAATGAGACTCGACTTTAATAAATATTTCACATCATCGAATCACCCCCACTTTTCTGACGAGGATATTCTTTAGTATCACGACCCACAATTATTCATACACTACGGGCCAAGAATATTTGTGTATTCATTAATGGTCATGATCATGCCAACAATCGCGTCCATCAATGCACTACTACCATCGAGGATTTTTATCACATCATTTGTAACATTACGGTTAAATGATTACACCGAATAGTCTCTCGGTCATAATCATACCAAGTCCATCTATGCACTTCTGAAGCCACGGATGACTTTCAAAAAAATATAAACATGAGGATGATGACAATGATATAAGAATTCAATAAAACAAGTTCAAGAATTATTTTATCCGAGAATTATTAACGTCCAAATTGTCAACACGATCTTTGTTTTTGTAGAGTAAAATTCAAGAATGATCGGAAGAATATTTCCATGAAAGATCTTTGGATGAAACGCAAATATCGAGGATATTCTACTAATTTCATGGAGTATAGAAGTCAAAGTTTTAACCAATTTGGGTATAATAAAGAATGGAATAACAAAAGAAATCACCATGCATGCGATAGATGAGCCTTGCATGAAGTGTTATTCCAATGAATAATAAATAACGGAACCGGTCGGTGAAATTCACAAGCGTGATGTTCCCAACGAGAATAATAAAGATGGAACCCAGGATCCGGTGTAAAACACACGATAGGATATTCCAATAATAAAAATAAAACCGGTCAGTGTAAAAACACATGACGTGGATGTTCCAAGAATAATAAAAAGAAACCGAACCAGTCCTGTAAAACACACGCATGCAGGATGTTCCAACAGAATAATAATAAAAAGGCGGAACCGGTCCTGTAAAACACACAAACAGGATGTTCCAATGAGAATAATAGAAGAATGTCACCAAGTATAGGGTAAACCACTTATACGAGGTTATTCCAATGTAATAATAAGCGAATGGAATAACAACGATTCTCTTCATGAATAAGAAAGAATAACACCCTTACATTTGGTAGGAGATTGAATCTTTACTGCACGGTGTAATAACAAAATACTCTTCTTCTTTCTCTCTTATTCTCTCTATACTTTCTCTCTCTATAGCTTGAATGAATTAAGTGAAAAATAATGAAGCCCTAGGCCTCTATTTATAGAAGATTTCTAGCTTAAAGACCGCTTGCGTGAAAAGGCAAGTGGCTTGACGACCGGTTTGGCGCTTTATGTAATGTGAAAAGCGACAAGTGGTTCGACGCTTTGTAATGTGAAACGACAAGTGGTTCGACGTCTGGTAAAGGTAATTACTATTAACGAAGGTAAATACTATTGACGAAGGTAAATACTATTCACAAGGGTAATTACTATTGACGAAGGTAATTACTTATTGATGAAGGTAAATACTATTAATGACGAAGAGACTCTTAGATGATGACATATGAGCCCCCATAAAATAATCAAACTTACCACAAATCATTTTTTTTCATCAACACATATTTAATCTTTCAACAATTATTAATCATTTATAACTTGTCGCCTCAATTATTGATTTAATACTATAACATATTATACGAGATGATCTTTGTGACAATAATTGAATCAATAATATAAGAGATATGATCGACAATTCTTCATGTAGAATAATTGAGCATAGGTGAGTGACTTCTTACGTAAGCATCGATAATCAATCTGAGTGTCTTCTTATCTACTACTGGCGTATTCTTGTACTTTTACCACCGGGTAGTTCAACAGGTTTTAACGGTAACACCTCCGTAGTTATTTTTATAAAATATTTTTGTCGTTTTCTCGATCCGAATGATAATTACATTAATGGGGTCCACCAATGATTGAGCATTTATGCGAATATTCCCTAACAAAAAGAATATTCCCAGACCAAACGAATATTTTATAACAACTTGCATACTTTGCAAAATTTATAAATATTACCCACAACTATAACATTATATCAAATTTATTCCATAATATTCAAAAATAATATTTATAGAAAAATTCATCTTTATTAAAAAAGTTGGGGTCTTACAACCTCCCTTCTTATGAAATTTCGCCCTCGAAATTAGAATGCGTACACAGGTATGTCGAAGAGGTAAGGATACCTTGATTTCATTTGATTCTAACTCCCAAGTCATTTCCTCAACATCGTGGTTCCTCCACAAAACTTTGACTTGAGGTATAACCTTGGAGCGTAGAATATGTTCCTTCTTATCAAAATTTGAACAGGGAACCTCTTCATCGTCAAATCTTCCGCTATTTCGTCCTGGTTCTAACTCAATAATATGGTTCGGTCTTTCACATATTTACGTAACATAGATATGTGAAAAAACGTTATGAACACGAGACATATTTGGCGGTAAAAGCGAGTCTATAGGCCCGGTTCCTACTCGATCGAGGATTAAAATGGACCAGATGAATCGAGGGTTAAGTTTTCCTCTCTTTCCAAATCTTGTAACTCCTTTCCATGGAGCAACTCTTAACAACACATGATCTCCTATATCGAATTCCACGTCCTTTCGATGAAGATCGGCATAACTCTTTTATCGATTTTGTGAGGTTTTTATACGTTGTCGGATCGTTTGAATCTTTTCCGTAGTCATACGCATACAACTCCGGTCCCAACAACGTTGCTTCACCCACCTCATCCCAAAGATCTTGGAGAACGACACTTTCTTCCATACAACGCTTGAATGGAGCCATGCCAATACTTGCGATAAGCTGTTGTTGTGGGAAAACTACACCAATGGTAAGAACTTGTCCCAACTCCCCTTGAAATCAAGGACACGAGTCTTAATAGATCTTCAAGAGTTTGAATAGTCCTCTCCATTGTCCGTCTGCCTCCAAGGATGATATGCCGAAGCTAAATCGTGAAATCTGTGCCCATAGCTTTTTGCAAACTAACCCAAAATCGTGAAGTGAATCTTGGGTCTCGATCGAAAACTATGGATACCGGCATACCATGCGATCTTACAATCTCGTTTATGTACATACTGAAGCAAGACGTTCAAGTGTATAAGTTTCTCGTGTCGGTAAGAAATGAGCGGACTTGGTCAACTCTATCAACAATGACTCAAATCGCATCAATGCCTTGAGAAACCTTAGGAAGGCCGTAACGAAATCCATGGTAATGTGCTCCCACTTCCATTCTGGAATTTCAAGTGGTTCTGATGGACCTTTTGGTACTTGATGCTCCGCTTTAACTCGTTGACAAGTTAGACACCTTGAGATAAACAAATTGCTATCTCTCTCTTCGTATTGCTCCACCAAAATGTATGACGAATATCATGATACATTTTGGTACTCCCCGAGATGGATTGCAAATGGTGTGTTATTCGCCTCCATCATGATATTATACTTTTTATCGTGGTCGTTAGAACACAAAGTGCAGAGTTGACTCAAGTATTCCTTCTTCATCGATTCTTGCTTCCCAGATAGCACCTTCTTGCACTTTCTTCCTCATACGCATCAGACTCCAGTGCGTAGCTTGGCGACTTTAACTTTATCAATTAAAGTCGGTTCTACTTTCGTATACTCGCTATCATCACGTCGTCCTGAGTCTTTAATTCTATCTCCATCCTTTGCAAGTCACACAAAATGGGCCTTTCGTTGACAATATCGCATTCGTACTTTGCGTATGATTTTCTACTCAATCGTCATTACCACGTTCGCTTTTCAAGATGGTATTGGATGGTATGATCATAATCTTTCAATGATTCAAACCAACGTCGTTGTCGCGTGTTGAGTTCCTTTTGAGTGAAGAAATATTTGAGGCTTTTATGATCCGTAAAGATCTCCACTTTCTCCCCATACAAGTAATGCCTCCAAATTTTAAGTGCGAAGACAACAAATGCCAACTCTAGATCATGAGTAGGATAATTCCTCTCATATTATTTGAGTTGTCATGAGGCATAAACTATTACTTTTCTATGTTGCATGAGAACACATCCCAACCTTTGCTCAAGCATCATCGTAGATGACAAATCCTCCGAGAGCGGATGGTATTGTCGAACAGTCTTTGAAATAAGTCTCCTCTTGAGTTCTTGAAAACTTTTCTCACATTCTTCGCTCCAACCAACTTTGTATCTTTCCGAGTCAATTTGAGTCGATGGAATAGCGATTCGAGAAAATCCTTCCACGAATCTCCGATAATAACCAAATTAAGCCGAGAAAGCTACGTGCTTGATCATCGATTTAGGTTGTTCCCGGCTTTGAATAGCTTCAATCTTTCTTTGGGTCAACAGATATTCCATGACTTGATACCACGTGCCCAAGGAATGCTACTTCTTCTTGACGAACTCGCATTTCCTCAATTTGGCATAAAGCTTATATTCACGAAGCTTTTGGAGTGTCGACCTCAAGTGTTGCTTTCATGATCTTCACGGCTTTTGGAATAAATAAGGATGTCATCAATAAAGACGACCACAAAGTGATCTAAATATTCATTGAATACTCGGTTCATCATATCCATGAAGGCGGCGGGAGCATTAGTCAATCCAAAGGACATGACTAGGAATTCATAATGCCGTCATCTGAGTTAAAGCCGTCTTTGGAATGTCGGTGGTTCTAATCTTCAATTGGTGATATCCTAACGAAGATCAATCTTTGAAAAGAATTTGGCTCCTTGCAACGGGTCAAACAGTCATCAATACGTGGCAATAGATACTATTTTTGATGGTGGCGTGATTGACTCCAGATAATCAATACAAAATCGCATACTCCCATCTTTCTTCTTCACGAATAGAGCAGGGAGCACCCCAAGGAGAAGTACTAGGGCGAATAAAGCCAATGTCTAACAATTCCTGCAGGTGGGTTTTAACTCCACGAAGTTCAATAGAGCCATTCGATATGGGGCTTTGGAAATAGGTTTTGTCTTAGGGTTCAAGGTCGATACAAAATTCAATTTCACGCCTCGGGGTAGGCCAGGGAAGTTCTTGAGAAATACGTCGGAAATTTATTAACAATAGGAATATCGTTTAAAAGCGGCGTATTTTTATTTAAATCGTGACATGAGCTAAGAAAGCTTGACATCCATTTTTCAATAAACGAATAGCTTTATGGCTTGAGATGAATAGTGATTGATTTTAATGGTTTGGTCGTTTGAATTAGCATAATAGGTTGATTAGGAATATGAAAGCTAACAACCTTTTAAAACAATCAATTTTTGCATGATAAGTAGTTAACCAATCAATCCCTAGAATCACGTCCAAATGCAAGTATTCTTAATGAAATAAGATCGACGGGTAATGTGAAGTGCCGATTTGAACCAAACAAGACTTATAAGCGATGGATGTAATGAAGGTTTCTCCCAACGGAGTTTCCACAGATAAGTCAAAGTCTAATTTCTCGGAGTCAAATTTAATCGATGGCGCAAAGTAGGAGAAATAAAAGAATGGGTAGAACCTAGGTATCAAATAAAGTATAGACTTCATTAGAGTTTATGATAAGCTTACCCGTGATGACCTCATTCGGTTCCTTGCTCTTTTGGGAGGTCACAACAAATGCTCTCCTCGCATGCTACTCTGGGTTTTGAATTTTACGGGATGGCCTTTGGTGCCTCCATCCTAGCTTGAATTTGTCTTCGATAAACGACAAAATCGAGCTAAGTGACCTTCTCTTCCACAATTATAACATGCTTTGGGACGGCATAGCGCATTTTGGATGATGTGTCCTCTCCTCCGCATTTGAAGCATATGATGGGTGGTCTTTCTCCTTCCTTAACAATGGGTCTCTTTGGTCTTGGACGTCTTTCCATCATTGTTGAATCTCCTTTTCTTGAAATGTCCATTCTTATTGTTTTTGGCCTCGATTACCAAAGTGGTTACCATATCCGCTTGTTGATTCCCTCCACGCTTGTTGTCACCGCCTCGATGACTATTCTCATTTGGTATTATAATTTTCTTTACGGCTCTCTTTTAGTTCGTTGACTCATTATCGCGCTCCACTAATCGAGCCCTATTTACAACATCCGAATACAAACACGGTTTATGAGAAATAAGATGTTGGCGTATCTCCCGCTTCAAACCTCTTAAAAACATTAGCCCATTCTCTCTTCATTATCCACCAAGGGGCCTTGGCCGTGATAACTCCGCAAATTTTGCCTCGTATTGCGACACGGTCATATTGTTTTGTTCGACTTGATAAACTCCACCTCCTTCATGTGACGAATACTTTCGGAAAGTATTTGTGGTTGAAACAACTCTGGAACTTCTCCCAAGATATCTTGATCACAAATTGGTTGAGTACGTTTCTGGAATTCCCACCAATGAATCCGCCTCTCCGCCATGACATAAAGGCGTGAAAGGGAACCTTTGCTCCTCGGAGCATCCCAAGACATCAAATATCTTGGTAATCTGCTTTATCCATGCTTCCGCCGAAGTGGTTTTGGCTCTCCTTAAACTCCGGGTGGGTCCCAGCTCCTTAAATTGTTTAGCGGTGACCGCACCAGAGAGTTTCGTGTTTCCACCTCACGTTTTGGGCGAGAGTCGCTCTCTACTTTCATTGTTGTTTGCATAAATCGCATAAAGCCTCCGAACATTTTGATCATTCGTCATTTTAGTCGGTGTTGTTGTTTGCGTGAGGATTATCGCCTTCGATGCATTATCCTGATTATTGATATGTGGTGAATCAACAATCGCTTGCATGCGCTCCATTCTTATTCTCAACATTCTCGGATGTCATTTTCGAGATCTTGCCACAAAATAAAAGGTTAATTGACATGTAACAAATTATCCCTATCTTCCGACCAACCAATAAAATATCACAAAACTTAGGTAGGTCATACTAGCGAAGGTATTCCCGTCTCTCCCTCCTAGTACTATTCTCACATCTTAGCCAGGATCATATCCTAAGCTCGATACTAAATCGTGACGCCCCCAAAATTAGGTATACATCACCCATCTTGGGTCGACACTTACATAGTACGTAATTTAAAAACAACTTATTAACATAAGCTGTAGGTATACAATACGACATAAATCATGAGTTTAAATACAAATATCGTCTACTAGATATTATACAAACTCAAATAAAAGTCCTCATTTACAGATTATTATCACACTTTTTTCGAAATAGTGAGGACTACTAATGCTTATCTTCGGGACCATCACTCGTTTCCCAGACTGCGTCCCAAATATATTATCATTTCACGAAGAAACGGTGAAAGAAAGGGTGAGCTCAACTAGCCCGATGAAATATTATGACTAAGATAATGCGTAATAAATTATCAATAGTCTTGATAATGTTAAACCGATAAAATACAATAGAACAACCGGTTTAAGCTGCAGTGGAATATGTAATCCATTAAAAGAGTCAAGTAAAAATAAAATCTACTATCTTTTAGGTTTTAAAAGGTTTTTCATCATTTGTTTATAATTTGAGACTCGACTTTAATAAATATTTCACATCATCGAATCACCCACGCACTACTACGAGGATATTCTTTAGTATCACGACCACAATTATTCATACCTACTGGGGCGAGAATATTTGTGTATTCATTAATAATCGTGATCATGCCAACAATTTGTCCATCAATGCACTACTACCACTGAGGATTTTTATCACATCATTTGTAACATTACTATTAAGCGATTACACCGAATAGTCTCTCGTATCATAATCATACCAAGTCCATCTATGCACTTCTGGGCCACAGATGACTTTCAAAAAAATATAAACATGAGGATGATGACAATGATATAAGAATTCAATAAAACAAGTTCAAAATTATTTTATCCGGGAATTATTAACGTCCAAATTGTCGACATGATCTTTGTTTTGTAGAGTAAAATTCAAGAATGATCGGAAGAATATTTCCATGAAAAGATCTTTGGATGAAACGCAAATATCGAGGATATTCCACTAATTTCATGGAGTATAGAAGTCAAAGTTTTAACTTAATTGGGTATAATAAAGAATGGAATAACAAAAGAAATCACCATGCATGCGATAGATCGCATGCAGACGGGTTATTCCAATGAATAATAAATAACGGAACCAGTCGGTGAAATTCACACAAGCGGGATGTTCAACAGAATAATAAAGATGGAACCCGATCCGGTGTAAAACACACGAATAGGATATTCCAACGAGAATAATAAAAAGCGGAACCGTGTCCGGTGTAAAACACACGCATGAGCAGGATGTTCCAACAGAATAATAAAGAGCGGAACCCGGTCCGTGTAAAACACACGCATGGGATGTTCCAACGAATAATAATAAAGATGGAACCGAATCCGGTGTAAAACACACCAGAGCGGATGTTCCAACAGAATAATAGAAGAATGTCACCAAGTATAGGGTAAACCACTTATACAGTTATTCCAATGTAATAATAAGCGATGGAATAACAACAGTTCTCTTCATGAATAAGAAGAATAACACCCCTTACATTTGGTAGGAGATTGAATCTGCGGCGATGTAATAACAAAATACTCTTCTTCTTTCTTTCTTATTCTCTCTATACTTTCTCTCTATAAACTTGAATGAATTAAGTGAAAAATAATGAAGCCCTAGGCCTCTATTTATAGAAGATTTCTAGCTTAAGACCGCTTAGTGTGAAAAGGCAAGTGGGCTTGACCTGGTGGTTTGGCGCTTTTGTAATGTGAAACGACAAGTGGTTCGGCGCTTTGTAATGTGAAACGACAAGTGGTTCGACGTCTGGTAAAGGTAATTACTATTAACGAAGGTAAATACTATTGACGAAGGTAAATACTATTCACAAGGGTAATTCTTATTGGCGAAGGTAATTACTTATTGACGAAGGTAAATACTATTGACGAAGAGACTCTTAGATGATGACATATGAGCCCCCATAAAATAATCAAACTTACCACAAATCATTTTTTTTTTCATCAACACATATTTAATCTTTCAACAATTATTAATCATTTATAACTTGTCGTCTCAATTATTGATTTAATCTTATAACATATTATCTGAGATGATCTTTGTGACAATAATTGAATCAATAATATAAGAGATATGATCACGTGAATTATTGTAGTAATAATTGAGCGTAAATTTGAGTGACTTCTTACGTAAGCATCGATAATCAATCTGGTGTCTTCTTGTCTGACTCTGGCGTATTCATCGTACTTTTACCACCGGGTAGTTCAACAGTTTTAACGGTAACACCTCCGTAGTTATTTTTATAAAATATTTTTGTCGTTTTCTCGATCCGAATGATAATTACATTAGGGGTCCACCAATGATTGAGCATTTATGCGAATATTCCCTAACAAAAAAATATTCCCCAGGCAAACGAATATTTTATAACAACTTGCATACTTTGCAAAATTTATAAATATTACCCACAACTATAACATTATATCAAATTTATTCCATAATATTCAAAAATAATATTTATAGAAAAATTCATCTTTATTAAAAAGCTGGGGTCTTACATACATCCTCATTTCTGGTAGATCAGGAGTTGGTCTTATACTACTACTAGGTAGGGGTGTGCATTTTTTTCGGTTTTTTCGGTTTTTGGATGAATCGGTAGGAACTGTCAAAACCGTTCTTAAGTATAAATATCAAGCGGTTGGTTTTCATTACAAAAAATTCCAGTGCGTCTTGGTTAACTAGTACATGTTTCGAGGTCTTGTTTTCTTGGTTAAAGTATAAACCGGATTAGGAATAATTTTAATTGGGATTTCAATCTTAGGTTTTTTAATTTTTTTTTATTATTAATAAATAATTAATAATAATAATAATAAAATAATGATTATAATAATAATAATAATAATAATAATAATAAAAAAAATAAAAATAATAAAATAATAATAAAAATAATAATTATATTAATTTTCTAGTAAAAAACAGAATGCATTTCGGTTGGTCGATATACCAGACCGCCAGATACCTAAACCAAATTATTGGACTGAACCGAATTTTTTCGATTATTCAGGTAGTTTTTGTAATTCGATTATATCTAATTTTATTTTTGATTTTTGGGTTCGAATTTGGTTTTCAGTTTTTGGGTTATTTTGTTAACCGAATACTCAAATTAAATATAAAAAAATTACGGTTCAAAAATTAAAAGTGTAAAATTAGGATATATAATTAAATTCACGTAATCCCCATCTTGACAAAGATAAGCTCACACAACATAATGATTTTCCTTGTCCTTTTCCACCCCAAACACCAAAAATAAGAGGAATTTGTCACAAAATTTGTTTCATTTTTTCCACTCTTGAAGGAAGATTTAAGGATTGTGAAATTAAACATGCCGGCATGTACCATCTGTCCTTTTTCTGCTTCGGTGCGTCCCTTTAATTACCTCAGCCACAATCTTTGAGGTTTTAGCCTCAGCCTTCTGGTTAGTTCACCTTCTTCAAATTGTCACCGAAGAAGGCTGAGCTTGGGACTGAACCTCCAGAACTCGACCTGTTCAAGCACAGCTGCACAAGATGGGGTTCGATTATTAATCCAAATACTCAAATTTATAATTCGGTTATTAGTTCGAATAGTGAAATTATAAATAGGGGTGTAAACAGATATATACGAATCCGGATACAGTAGTATTCATATCTGTTTACTTACGGATACCTTTTAAATCGAATACGGATAACATCCGTTTTTTTCAAATACGAATAATATTCTCTTTTTTTTTTTTTTTTTTTTTACGAATATGAATGCGGACGAATATGAATTTTTTGATTACCATTTTCAGTCCTAACTATGACTAGAATATAAAAACAATGAGTTTTAAAATATAGTTTATTAATGAATGAATGTTAATTTATTTATTTATAATAAATATTTAAATACAATAATCAATGTTATAAATTACAATTCAAATAAATTTTCATCATTTTTGAAATCTTAAATTTCAAAATGAATACTCTACTTATTAATGTTTAGATGTCCATTTTATGTGTATGGAGTAATCTTGTAATGCATGTATATGAATATTTATAATTAGATTAAAAAAGTTTACATTGAATATTTAATTATTATTTTTTCAAATACAAGATTAAAACTTTAATAATATGTTTATGAGAACTTTTATTTATAATTTATCTTCAATACATATGTTACAATTTACATAGTTATAAAAAATATATTTTATTTCATTATATTTATGGAGAGTTATAATATATATGTAACATCTAACAACTGGTTAATCCAACTTGAACTAAAATTTACTTTGGACTTACTTTAAATATTTGGACTTCTAATTTTTAAATAATTTGACAAATGAAAGTGATAAATACTCCATCCACTTGAAAATTCATAAACGTGAATTAATTATTCAACCTTCTTCCAGATTAATTCTAAACAAATTCGAACTTAACACATTTTAATAATAAAATTATATTGTTCATTATTTCCGCCTTCCAACATTGCAAGTAAGTTTTGAAAATAAAAAACTTATAAAACAAACTAATAACTATAGTTCTGTTCTTCTAGTATATAATTTTCTTGATAAATATAACATTTTAGATATTTTAACTTTATAATAGTAAAAATCTATTAACTATACTTAAATCGATTTATTTCAGTTTATTAATATTAGAATTAAAGTGTTATTTCTTATTTTTAAAAATGAAATGATATATTTTTAAAATATTTTTCTTAAGTTAGTGAAAACAAATTATTATATAATGAATGCCACTTTAAAAAATTTATTTTGCTTATCATATAATAATTAATATATTTATATATATATATAAGTTATTTGAATATATTTTTTTAATAAAAATAATATTTATTGTTTTTAATAAGAATGCGAACAAATATAAATTTTTAGATTACTATTTATTGCGGCAGTTGAACCCGTCAAATAACCCCCGTCCCGCCATAGATTGTGGTTGTGGACCTTGACTTATACTCTGTCTTCTAGGCTGTAGCTAGCTTTCCACCATCTATTTAATCTTCAAATTTAAAAACTGTGACATCTAAAATATATAAATTTACAATATCATAATATCTCGTAATTCTAATTAGTCATAAGTTAATTTACGAAATTATAAAATTATAAAATATTATGTATTTATTTTTATTTTTAAAATAATAACGTGTGTTTATTATTAAATAACAAATAAATTCAAAATTTAAAATTTTTTAATTTTGTACGTTATTCTAAAAAACAAAATAAATGTTTTATTTTTGCGGTACAATGAAGTATTAATTATTCTAGATTATAAAGTAATTAGAAATATTGGATTCATGTGAAGTAATTAGAAATATTAGATTCATGTGAATTGTATTTTAAATTTATTTAGCTTATTAAGATGAGATATGAAATCTTTAGAAATCTTTAGAGATGAGGTCAGACTTTGAATATGGGTTGATAGTTATAATTCTTCTTCTAAAGTCGGTCAAACTCTACTATTTAATAAAAATTTGAAAAGTCTATGATTTTTTAAATACCAAAATACTTTTATAGATTTTGTAAAAATCTTAATTCAATACCAACTAACTTTTAAAGACATTAAAAAAGTTGTAATTGAATACCACTAAACTTTTATAAACTCTTTAAATGTCTTAATTGAATACAACCAAACTTTTAAAATCTTTAAAAATATTTAAAAATCTTAATTGAATACACACTCCTTAATCAAAATACTGTTATACTGCTGCCTTCAAATAATCTCATTATTTACTTCAAATTTACTAATAAAACTAGTACTACTTATTTGTCCGACTGGTGTGGTGTCACTTCCATTTAAATAAATGTTTTGAAAATCTAACAAAATGATTTTAATGAGAGAAGTTTGTGGTGTAAGAAGGATCAAGGAAGAAGCTAAAATCTTCTTCAAATCCAAAAATCATAATTAATTTATCTTTACTGATTAATTTATCTTTCAAATTTTTAGCAGAATTATATTGAGATTTTATATTTAATTTAATTAATCAAGCAAAACATTAGTTATATATATATATAATTTTTTATTTTTTTTTGTGATTTCTCTTAAAATTTTAAATTAAAAAATAATGGGGAGGGATTACATTTTCAAACAAACACCAGTTACCCACAAAATTCTACATCAAAATTCTACATCAAACTAATTTATTACTAGTACCGACTTTTAATACTCTATCTAAGGGTGTAAACGAGTCCAATCGAATCGAATGAGAAATAGCCTACTTCGATTTATTTCGAAATGATAAATTAAATGCTCGAATATTTATTCAAACTACTCGCGAGCTTCAAATTCAATCTCGAATTCGAGTTTCCACATAATAACTAGTTTTATAATAAATATAATTATAAATAAAATTTTTATTTTACTTAAAAATGAGAAAATAGATTTATTATTAAACTTTACAAATATAAAATCACAATTAAAATTAAAAACAAAACAAAATAATAACTAATTATCCTAATTTGATTTAAATCTATCTATACAAAATACAACTGAATTTGAAAAAATTTAATTTCCCGCTCAAGCGTGTTACAAGATCCGGACCGTCAAAAAAATGGGATAAATCTAACCCTTCAAAACATTAAAACAAAACACGACGCCTTATTCTTCTCCTTCTCTCCTTCTCATTTGCTTCAGTCATTTGCTTATACCTTGCTTCTTCTTCTCATTCTCTCCACCCTATACGGAAAACACTGAGGTTTCAGTCATTTGCTTCTTCTCATTCTCTCCACCTTATACCTTGCCAAACCTTATACCTCTCCACCCTAACCCATTCTACATCTAATCCTTATAATCTCTCTGCCGCCTCCTATCCTGATCCACAACTCCTCTGTCGGAAGGTTGGGAGGTCGAAGAGGTGCCCCACGCCAACTCTCGGGTCGACAACATCAAATCTGTGAGTTTCCCTCTTTCTTTTCCCTCTTTCGTTTTAGGTCTTCAATTTCCCTTTTGACCTCTTTGTTTTGGTTCTCCAATTCCCCTCTCATTTTAGTTCACCCTCATTCGATATCTTCATTTTAGGTCTGGTGATTTATTACGAAAGACCGATCGTCTCTTCCTCCTCTCTCTGTGTCCATGAGCTTCTTCTCGCTTCGCTCCCTCAAGTGGCCATTTACTGTACCAAACCCTAGACAAAGCTGTGATATCTCTGATTTTGTCCTTAAATTATGCATAATTTTGATTCATTTGTTACCAAACTTAAGGCTTATTATCTATACCTTCTGTGTAGAGTCCTCTTGATTCAAGTGACATTTTAACTGTCATTTTGCTTTCAACATTAATTTGTATTGATTTTGCTACAAAACTATTTGCATACCTTGATGTGGTTGATTAGTTAGATAATTTATTTACCTGACTTATTCATAATTCGTGTTAGCCTGCTCACTTTACTGATTTTAATTGACAGAAAATGTTTTTATCCCTAATCAGAGAGAATTCTGCTTATTGGGTATCTGATTTTAATAATTTTTGTGACACCCCCAAAATTAGGTATACGTCACCCATCTTGGGTCGCCACTTACATGGTACATAAATTCAAATACAACTTACTAATATAAGCGTAGTATAATAATCTGACGAAAATCGTGAGTTTGAATACAAATATTGTCTACTAGATATTATACAAACTCGAGAGGTCCTCATTACAACTATTATCACACTATTTCACGTAATAGTGAGGACTACTAATGCTATCCTCTGGACCATTACTCCGTTTCCCTGAGGCTAAATCCCAAACTATGTTCTCATTTCACGAAGAGAAACGGTGAAAGAAAGGGTGAGCTCAACTAGCCCGATGAAAAATATTATGACTAAGATAATGCGTAATAAATTATCATTAGCCTTCAACGATGTTAAACCGATAAAATACAATAGACAACAAGTTTAAGCTGCAGTGAATAAGCAATCCATTAAAAGAGTAAAGTAGAGAATAAAATCTACTATCTTTTAGGTTTTAAAAGGTTTTTCATCATTTGTTATAAATGAGACTCGACTTTAATAATAATCCACATCATCGAATCACCCCTACACTACTGACGAGGATATTCATCAAATTATCAATGGTCATGACTATACCGAATCACCCACAGTCATATAATCATACCAAAAACTATCCATCACCGCATTACGAATACACCGAGGACTTTTATCACATCATTTATAACAAGCCGTGATTATACTTAAGAATGATCCTGGTCATAATCATACTAAGTTCATCTATACACGTAAGTAGAAGATAACATAATATAACATGAGGATGATGACAATGACATAATAATTCAATAAAACAAGTTCAAGAATTATTTTATCCGGGAATTATTAACGTCCAAATTGTCAAAATGATCTTTGTTTTGTAGAGTAAAATTCAAGAATGATCGGAAGAATATTTCCATGAAAGATCTTTGGATGAAACGCAAATATCGAGGATATTCTACTAATTTCATGGAGTATAGAAGTCAAAGTTTTAACCAACTGGGTATAATAAAGAATGGAATAACAAAAGAAATCACCATGCATGCGGTACTTGCAGCATAGGCGAGTTATTCAATGAGAATAATAATAATGGAACCGGTCGGTGAAATTCACACCGACGAGGATGTTCAACGAATAATAAAGATGGAACCGGATCCGGTGTAAAACACACGAGATAGGATATTCCAACGAGAATGATAAAAGATTTTAACCCGGTCCGGTGTAAAACACGCATGGATGTTCCAGCAAGAATAATAAAAAGCGGAACCAGGTCCGTGTAAAACACATGAACGAGATGTTCCAATGGAATAATAAAAAAGGCGGAACCAGTCCGGTGTAAAACACATGACGGGGATGTTCCAATGAGAATAATAGAAGAATGCCACCAAGTATAGGGTAAACCACGTATACGAGTTATTCCAGCAGAATAATAAGCGATGGAATAACAACAGTTCTCTTCATGAATAAGAAAGAATAACACCCTTTACGAAGATACAACAAATAATATTCCCTACCTTAGAAAGAACCGAATATTGGCGAGGTGAAGTAGCGAGAATACTTTTCTTCTTTCTCTATATAGTTTCTCTCTACAGAGTTTCGATGAATTAAGTCGAAATAATGAAGCACTAGGCCTCTATTTATAGAAGATTTCTAAACACAGACTTGCCGTATGAAAAGCGAGTGGCTTGACGATGTTGGTGATGTGAAAAGAAAAGTGGTTTGGCGCTTGTGAAACGACAAGTGGTTCGGCGCTTTGTAATGTGAAACGACAAGTGGTTCGGCGCTGTAATGTGAAACGACAAGTGGTTCGACCTTTGTAATGTGAAGCGACAAGTGGTTCGACGCTTTGGTAAAGGTAATTACTATTGACGAAGGTAATTACTATTCACAAAGGTAATTACTATTGACGAAGGTAATTACTATTCATAAAGGTAATTACTATTGATTGAAGGTAATTACTATTGACGAAGGTAATTACTATTCACAAAGGTAATTACTATTGACGAAAGGTAATTACTATTGACGAAGATAATTACTATTCACAAAGGTAATTACTATTATCGACGAAGGTAATTACTTATTGATTTAAGATAATTACTATTCACAAAGGTAATTACTATTGACGAAAGTAATTACTATTGACGAAGAGACTCTTAGATAATGACATATGGGCCCCGTAAAATAATCAAACTTACCACAAATGTCTCATAATGACTCTTTATATACATCGAGGATTGAATAAATATTACCACAAATCATTTTATTTTTAATCAACACATATTTAATCTTTCAACAATTATTAATCATTTATAACTTAAGTCGTCTCAATTATTGATTTAATACTATAACATATTATACGAGATGATCTTTGTGACAATAATTGAATCAATAATATAAGAGATATGATCACGTGAATTACTATAGCAATAATTGAGCATAAGCGGTGACTTCTCACGTAAAGCATCAATAATCAATATCGTGTCTTCTTATACAACTACTGGCGTATTCTTTGTTTTTTTACTACCGGTAGTTCAGCGGGTTTTAACGGTAACACCTCTGCCGTTATTTTTATAGAAAATATAATTTTGTCATTTTCTAACTACGACAATACTTCCGTTGTGGGGTCCACCAATGATTGAGTAGTCGCATGCGAATATTCCCAAACAAAAAGAATATTTTCCGACCAAACGAATATTTTATAACAACTTGCATACTTTGCAAAATTTATAAATACTACCCACAACTATAATATTATCTTAAATTCACACCATAATATTAAAAATTATTTCGACAAAATTTAAATCTTTATTGATAAAATCTGGGGTCTCACAATCTCCCTCCTTATGGAATTTAAGCCCTCGAAATTAGAATGCGATACACGGTATGATAAAGAGGTGAAGATACCTTGAATACCTTTATCGTTGAAAACATTAAATTCATCTTTGCAATCGGCGAAAGATATTCATTAACAATTCATCTTTGCACTACTGAGACCAAAGATATTTATTAACAATTCATCTTTGCACTACAAAAATTTAAAGATATACAAGCTATAAAACCAATAATCTTGAGGCGCGACTTAATAGTATCATGACCACGAATTATCCATACCTTCTTGGCGAGGATATTAGTGTTTTCAATCTGATCGTGATTATCTTAAGAATAATCCGTGGTCATAATCATACCAAGTCTATCAATGCACTACTACCAAAAGATGACTTTTACCACATCCATGAATTAATATTTCATTCTTTGAGACTCGACAATAATTAATCCATATCATCCAATCATCCCCGCACTGGGGCGAGGATATTCATTAAGATCACGACCACGAATTATCCATGCACCTACTACGGCAAAAGATAATCGTGTATTCATTAGTATCACGACCACAAATTATCCATGCACTACGTGCGAAGATAATCGTGTATTCATTAGTATCACGACCACAAATTATCCATGCACTACGTGCGAAGATAATCGTGTATTCATTAGTATCACGACCACAAATTATCCATGCACTACGTGCCAAAGATAATCGTGTATTCATTAGTATCACGACCACAAATTATCCATGCACTACGGCCAAAGATAATCGTGTATTCATTATTATCACGACCACGAATTATCCATGCACTACGGCCAAAGATAATCGTGTATTCATTAGTATCACGACCACAAATTATACATGCTTTACGTGCCAAAGATAATCGTGTATTCATTAGTATCACGACCACAAATTATCCAAGCACTACGTGCCAAAAATAATCGTGTTTTCAATTACGGTCATGATTATACCGAACAATCCCTGGTCATAATCATACCAAGTCCATCTATGCACGTGAGCCACAGATGACTTCCAACATAATATAAGCGTGAGGATCATGTCAATGATATAAAGAATCAATCAAATGAGATATAGGATAAATATTAAACATTTATAATATAATTTATCCGAGTTCAAGAATATCCCCATGTTATCAATCACTTAATAATCTCATAATCTAATATCATTAATATTATAACAATATTTTAATCACTTCTTAAATTTATAAACAATTTATTTCAATTGTTTACGCTTTACCATATAATGCATTTAATCATTCAAAAATGCCATACTCATAAGATATCATCACCAATTATCAAATCCCTCATCAAAAAAAATATGCATATACTCTATATAGGATTCTCTAGCCATAAAATCCTATTTTCAACTTTGTTACTTCACATAACATATTTAACTCATATGTTCTTAACTAAACTATTTTTATGAAAATATCAAATCAGTCCCAAAATATTTCTTTTCTGGGATTTAGCATAATATAATCCCATAATAAAAATATATTTTTCTCGAATTTTAAAATTCATTTACTATTTTTCAAAAATCAATTTCTAATTAATTCCTTAAGAAATTAGCTACCTCAAGTTTAACTCCAAAATTCCCAAATCTTGGCAGGACCTTACACATGTTAACGTGAGCTTCCAGTTTAAATTTCATGGTCATCGGAGTTATAGAACTCCGGTTATTGCATTTTAAATCGGAAAAACCTAAATATTGAAATAGTCATAACTTGCTCATTTTAAGTCGAGAATGAGCTCATTTTTGGACAGGAGGTACTTTATACCATATACCTTCATGTCCCAAAAGGCCAGAATTTTCTCATAATTTAAGTGGCCAGAAACAGCCCTCTAAAATCATGGCAGCAGACTTTTTCGGTTTTGCAGCTTTGCACTCCTTTGCTAAAATCAGTCCACACAAAAATCTACAATACCTTTTCCAGTAATTCCACTTGGATTAGTTAGGTAACTCATAGATCTAACTCTAGGACTTGACCACACTCAGAAATTCAAAATATAATAGGAGATATGGTCAATTGAATTTCATGTTACGTTTTCACCAAAATCGATTTTCAACTCTTTGTGATTTCTAAGAAACTTTCATGTTTTCACATAATAACCAACATAACTCATTATAACACTTACTAATACTTTATATACCCATGATTTTCATTAGTCCAATGTTTTTATTTTGACTTTCATCATAATCCTCGTAAACAGATCCTTTTAGTTGAAGAAATATTTGAGGGTTTAAGAAATGGGTTTTTATCTTTGGGGTCAATACAAAATTCGATTTCACGCGTTCTAGGGTAGGCTAGGAAGTCTTCAAGAATACGCCAAGAAATTTATTTAATGATAGAAATATCATTCATAACTATTACTCTCATCCAAGACTTGGATAATGCGTCACATTAATATCAATGTGACTTCTATCCCTTAACTTTGGATAACACCTCACAATGATACCTATCAACTTGCCATCTTGATCACGACATCGCCTCTGAAAAGTCCGGTGCATTCCACACAAGGAAGTCAACAACGAAAGGATCGGGGCTCTTTACTTATGGCTTGATATAACGGTGATTTAACTTTAGGGTTTGGTTACTTTGAATTAAGATAACGGTTGGTTAGGAATATGAAAGCTAACAACCTTACAAAAAGAATAATGAGTAGTTAATCAATCGTTTTCAAAAATTACCTCAAAGGTAAGTATTTTCAAAGAGATAAGATCGTGAAAGTGTTTATTTGAATCAAACAAGATTTAAAAATAGTATAGCGATAACGAAGGCTCCTACTAACGAAGTTTCAACCAATAAGTCAAAGTCTAACTTCTAGAGTCAAATTTAAGCGTTGAGCGTAAGCAAGAGAGCTAAAATAAGGTGTAGAACCGATATCTTATAAGGTATAGACTTGATTTATAATTAACTAACCCGTGCTAACTTTGTTCGGTTTACTCGCTTTTGAGAAGTCGTGAAAAATGCACTTCCTAAAACCAACGACTTTGTTTTGTCCATATCCACCCTTTGGTGCCACCGTCCCACTAGACTTGACTTTGGTGCACAACAAAATTGAGCTAAATGACCTTCTCTTCTTGCAATTTCCACTTCTATTATCTTTGCCATGATTACCATCAAGTGGTTACCATTCTTAGCATGATAATTTCCCCACGATGGTTATCATTGTTACGATAGCCGGGTGCCACCAAGATGATTATTATCGTGTTGTTGGTCGTTACCTTTTGTTTGAAATTTGAATCAACACTCTCATGTACTTCATTGCTTATCTCAAAGATTTTTAGGATGTCATTCTCAAACACCGTCACAAAATAAGGGTTAATTAACATAACACATATTATCCCTATACTCCTGAATGACCAATTAAACACCAAATAAATTTAGGTGGGTCATACTTAGCGAAGAATTCCCGTCTCTCCCCTTAGTTCTTATCTCACATCTCGGCCGGGGATCATATCCCTAAGCTCGATACTAACCGTGGCGCCCCAAAATTAGGTATACATCACCCGTCTTGGGTCGCCACTTACATGGTACATAAATTCAAATACAACTTACTAATATAAGCGTAGGTATACAATACTGACATAAACTGTGAGTTTGAATACAAATATTGTCTACTAGATATTATACAAACTCAAAAGGAGTCCTCATTATAACTATTATCACACTTATTTCACGTAATAGTGAGGACTACTAATCTTATCCTCTGGACCATTACTCGTTCCCAGACTGCGTCCCAACTATGTTCTCATTTCACGAAGAAAACGGTGAAAGAAAGAAAAGGTGAGCTCAACTAGCCCGATGAAAAATATTATGACTAAGATAATGCGAGAATAAATTATCATTTGCCTTCAACGATGTTAAACCGATAAAATACAATAGACAACAAGTTTAAGCTGCAGTGAATAAGCGATCCATTAAAAAGAGTAAAGTAGAGAATAAAGTCTACTATCTTTTAGGTTTTAAAAGGTTTTTCATCATTTATTATAAATTTGAGACTCGACTTTAATAATAATCCACATCATCGAATCACCCCTGCACTACTACGACCAGGATATTCATCAAATTATCGATGGTCATGACTATACTTAAATCACCCCGGTCATAATCATACCAAAAACTATCCATCATTGCATTATAGGCCAATTTGAGGACTTTTATCACATCATTTATAACAAGCCATGATTATACCGAATGATCCTGAGTCATAATCATACTAAGTTCATCTATACACGTAAGCAAGATAACATAATATAACATGAGGATGATGACAATGACATAATAATTCAATAAAACAAGTTCAAGAATTATTTTATCCGAGAATTATTAACGTCCAAATTGTCAAAATGATCTTTGTTTTGTAGAGTAAAATTCAAGAATGATCGGAAGAATATTTCCATGAAAGATCTTTGGATGAAACGCAAATATCGAGGATATTCTACTAATTTCATGGAGTATAGAAGTCAAAGTTTTAACCAATTTGGGTATAATAAAGAATGGAATAACAAAAGAAATCACCATGCATGCGGTGCTTGGCGTAGACGAGTTATTCAACGAGAATAATAATAACGGAACGGTCGGTGAAATTCACAAGCGACGGATGTTCCAACAGAATAATAAAGATGGAACCGGTCCGGGTGTAAAACACACGAGATAGGATATTCCAACAGAATGATAAAGAGCGGAACCAGTCCGGTGTAAAACACATGACAGGATGTTCCAACGAGAATAATAAAAAGGAACGGACCGGTCCGGTGTAAAACACTGAACGAGGATGTTCAGCAGAATAATAATAAAAATGGAACCGAGGTCCGGTGTAAAACACATGAGCAGGATGTTCCAACGAGAATAATGAAGAATGCCACCAAGTATAGGGTAAACCACGTATTACTGAGTTATTCCAACGAGAATAATAAGCAATGGAATAACAACGATTCTCTTTCATGAATAAGAAGAATAACACCCCTTACAGGTACAACAAATAATATTCCTACCTTAGAAGAAGCGAATATTGGCGAGGTGAAGTAGCGAATACTTTTCTTCTTTCTCTCTATAGTTTCTCTCTCAGAGTTTCGATTGAATTAAAAAAATAATGAAGCACTAGGCCTCTATTTATAGAAGATTTCTAGCTTAGACTTTTGCCGTATGTAAAAGCGAGTGGCTTGATTTAGTGATGTGAAAAGAAAAGTGGTTTGGCGCTTTGTAATGTGAAGCGACAAGTGGTTCGGCCTTTTGTAATGTGAAACGACAAGTGGTTCGGCCGCTGTAATGTGAAAGCGACAAGTGGTTCGACGACTTGGTAAAGGTAATTACTATTGACGAAGGTAATTACTTATTCTTACAAAAGGTAATTCTTATTGTGACGAAGGTAATTACTTATTCACAAAGGTAATTACTATTGATGAAGGTAATTACTATTGGCGAAGATAATTACTATTCACAAAGGTAATTACTATTGACGAAGGTAATTACTATTGGCGAAGATAATTACTATTCACAAAGGTAATTACTATTGAAAGTAATTACTATTGTGAAGAGACTCTTAGATGATGACATATGGGCCCCATAAAATAATCAAACTTACCACAAATGTCTCATAATGAGACTCTTTATATACATCGAGGATTGAATAAATATTACCACAAATCATTTTATTTTTAATCAACATATATTTAATCTTTCAACAATTATTAATCATTTATAACTTGTCGTCTCAATTATTGATTTAATACTATAACATATTATCTGAGATGATCTTGTGACAATAATTGAATCAATAATATAAGAGATATGATCAAATGAATTACTATAGCAATAATTGAGCGTAGCGGTGAGTGACTTCTCACGTAAGCATCAATAATCGATATCGTGTCTTCTACATCTACTCTGGCAGATTCTTGTACTTTTACTACTAGGGTAGTTCAACGGTTTTAACGGTAACACCTCTGCCGTTATTTTTATAGAAAGATAATTTTGTCGTTTTAACTACGACAATACTTCCGTTAGGGGGTCCACTGATGATTGATTGATAGAATATTCCCAATATTTAATATTCCCACCAAACGAATATTTTATAACAATTTGCATACTTTGCAAAATTTATAAATACTACCCACAACTATAATATTATCTTAAATTCACACCATAATATTAAAAAATTATTTCGACAAAATTTAAATCTTTATTGATAAAATCTGGGGTCTCACAATTTTGGTTTTAAATTTAATTAAACAGATGATTCCAGAGGAAGCAGATGATTTATGGATTGCTTATAATTTTATATCTCAGGGTGATTCTTTATTAGCTGTTACAGTTAGGTATATATAATTTGATAGCTCAGGGTTGCTAAGAAAATTTTAGAAGTTGGGTTATTAATTTTAGAAATATAATATTAGAAGTTGGGTTATTAATATGTTTATTCCATTTTATAAAGTGGGTTATTCAAGTTTATTCAATTTTATAACACTCACATTCACAAGATTCTCATGTTTTACTCTTGAGCGATTTGATGGCCACGATATGATTTCCACGGTTAAGACACCTACTTAATCAAGGCACCTCAATTTGACAAGAAAGTATGTTACCTTAAAATGTACAATATGATGTGCCCATAATACAGACCCAAATCGATACAAAGTACAAACAAATCGTGTCTATATAATTATTTTGGACTGGCTGATCATGAAGAGCCAAATAAGTGATAACATAAGGATATTCGATAATTATTTCATGTGAAGATGCAGTAGCACCATATAAAAAGGAGATCAGGTAAACCTATTTACCATGATTTTGTTTTGTGCAGTACTTCCTTGGCAAGTGGTCTTTGTAGTTCAAATTAAAGACGCAACAATGATAAGGGCAGGGAAATGGAAAGTGGTTTGAGAAGTAAAAAAATGTATAATAGAATTTGACAAGGTGTCTTAAGAGGAAAAAGAAACATGTGTAGTCCATTCCAAGTTAATGGAGAAGGCTTTGTGAGATTGTTTTTACCCCAATATAATTAATCCATGATGCAAAATTCATGTTTTGGGTACCAGGACCAGAGGTCTGAACTCTGAATACCTATTGCAGTGTTCAAAATGCATATTTAGATATATACATTGGTGTTAAAGTTAAACCATTGAATGACATATTAGGCTCCTCTAACACTGTATCATGTACCATAATTTAGTTGTTTCCCCTATTATCACCTTAATTGATAGGTTTGAATGTGTTTTTCATGTAGAAAAATCTTTCAGTTAATGTATTAGTGTTTGAAAAACTTCTGATTTCTCTCTTTCTTACATATTCTTATTTTGGAAAAAGCTTTTGGAGATAAATCAGTATTACATGTATCCTTACCATCTTAGCTTACAGAATTGATTTGAAAGTTCTCATATTTATTTGAAGGTGTTCTGTGGAGTGAGGGGTAACCTTGAACCTCCAGATAAATCAGCAGTTGGCTTGATTGATCGAATTTTTCTTGGTGAACATCTTTATAAGCATCCTGTCTATAGAAGAACACAGGTTATCTCTGGTACTTTCTTTTATATTTCGAACTTACATATTTTAAGTAATAGAATAACTTGCAATTAACTTTGGGTAGATTACTTCTTCATGTTTATAGAATTGCAGTGTTAATTCTCCTGATTATGGACCTCTACCACCAAATTCACCTGGGTGGTGTCTTACTCTATTTGAACCTGAAGGTATCTTAAGGTTAGATAATTTCTCTGTGTGTGTCTAATATGTTCTTTTTTGTAAAAATTGTCAATGCCTTGCTTCGGTAATAGTGTGAAATACACAAAACCCCGACAATAGAGTCTATATGTAGCTAGAAGAACAGATGCTACCCAAAAAAGTTGTTGTGTCTTTTTTGGACCGCAACTTTTCACAAACTCTAGGCCACTTCGTTTTACATGTCCAATTACAATATGACCAAATGGTATTTCAAAAAATACCACAAGTGACATGGTTTATCAGAAAGACTCTTATTCCATTTACTCTGTGCCAAGTCTATGTGAAGCTTGAAAATACGATTGGTTATGGAACAACTATAATAACTAACATAAGTAGTCTGTATAGATTGGTATATTTGTTGTCAGTTATTTCCTATTTGGCTCTATTTGTAAAGCTTATGGAATGAAAATGTTTTCTACATTGATTTATCAGTTCATTTTTATGACTTTTGTGGACATTACAAGTATTGGATTCTTTATTATTTTTATTCTTGATAGCATTCTATTATATTTGTATACGTGAAAATCAAAATAGCACCTACAATATTTTGTGCACTGCTAGGTTTTGCTTCACGTATTACCAATTAATCATAGATGATAATTTTCGGACTCAACATCTATCATTCTTGAAGCTAGGTTCTCTTATCAAATTGCTCATTTGTTTTATTGGATGAAATTTTTAGTTCATTGATGGTCTGGCATTACGTGTTACGTGGAGTCGTATTATGGGCACATCATTGTACATTTGCTAGCACAGGAATATAAGAGAGAACCAAAACTCTAGGATGCACAGTTGCAGAACTTAACATGTCTCTTTTCATGTTATCTGTTAAAAAATTTTCGCTTTTTTTTTTTCTGCATTAATCATGTTGATTGACCTTTTTAGCAGAAATTTTACTTTCTTTTTCTTTGACTGTTTAAGATACTGTGGAAATCTGCATTAATTGAGTAATGAATATTTGTTTTCTTTTCATTTTTTTTTACTTTAATTTCTTCTTTTTTTTTTTGGAATTTTTTTTTTTTTTTAGAAAAAAAGGGGGTGTTAGGGTTATTTGCTCATTATTTTTTTTTTCTAATCACCGTTAATTGAAGGTAAGAAGGTAAAAGTATTTTTTAAATAAAAGGAATTTCCTTTATTTATTATTTTGAAATAGTAAGGGTGATTTGATTAATGTGGATAGTTAAGGGTTAAATCATGAATATTTCAAAATAAGCAAGTGGTTATAAAATATTCATTTTTGTTATGGAATATTAGTTTGGTGCGTGGAATATTAAAATATTAGTTTGGGAATATTAAATGCGTCGGGTAGCGACCATGTGTGGCCCATAGCGAGCGATTGGATGAAAAGAAAGCAACAAAGTATAAGTTGGTTAAAAATAGCAGGCGTAGTTATTCTGAATTAAGGCATTGGAATACCGGTTGGTTAAAATCTGATGTCTGGCGTGGTTGCCTGATGGCACACGGTATTACCTGCAGTATTGTTGAATTATTGATCCTTACGTGAAGGCCTTTACTCGATAATTTTCCACGATGAATTCTTTATTCGATATTTTATTTTATTGATTCGATAATTCTTTGCGTTGATATTTTATATTATTGTTGTTTGATAATTGTCAACTTGCTGATGTTTTTCCATTATCGGATCAATAATTCATATTATTTGAATAATATTATTAGATAACATTATTGGCGATGTCTAGAAAGTTACATCTACAGGAGGTTTGGTCACCTAATTGCGGCGCCCGATGAGGAGATCCTTATTGGAAAGCCCCTCTTTCACAGGAGCGGCTGGTTTGTCGTAAATGTGATTACGTAATATTATTTGTGAATAATTAATTATTGATTCATATGATAAGGAAATATTTATTTTATATGAATATAAATGATGGATTTATTTATGTGGTTATTAATGAAGGAATTAATGTTGAGGTGTTTTATTTGTATTTTTTATCGGATTGGAGGTATTAAAAATCAAATCGGGGTTTTTAGATATATTTATGGGGTTATAATTTTTAATCAAATAGTTGGATTGTTGTAATTTTTGGGTATGTTATACATACATAAGTTGAGTATATGTCCACAAATTTTGAGCGAATTAAAAATGCACGAATGATTTGTTATGAATTTTAAGAGGTGTCGGATTAGAAAAATTAGGTTTATAATTGATTTTGGTGGAAAATTCTAGAATTGAGTGGGCCCCACTTGTGGTTGGTGAAAAAATGTGCTGAATTTTATTTCAAATGTGGTGGGTGGCAATAGTAGCGAGTAAAAGCCATCGGTGTGCGGTCGAGTGTCTGCTTGGTAATTAACATTTTCTATAAATAGAGGCTAAGTTAGAATTGAAAATCACACGAAACAAAGTTTTCTCTCTTTCTCTCTCTATATTATTGGCGTATTTTGTGAGTATTTAGATACTTTGAGAGTTCTTTATTGATCTGAAGTTTCATTCGACATCACTTGAGCCTTTCCTTAAAAATCTTGATTCTTTGAGGTAAGGGATGTTATTTTTTTTCTCGAATGATATTAATTCTTGATATCATTATCTTTGAAATATTGGTTGGTACTTTTTATCAAATTTGGAACTTTTTCATGTCGGGTTACTATTCATGAGTTCTTATTCACGAGTTACTATTCACGATTCATGAGTTCTTATTCACGAGTTCTTATTCACGAGTCTTATTAAGAAGCGTGAAGATGTTTTTTTGTGGAATTTCTATCTTTTGGTGTCGAGATTCTTATTCACGTATCGGCCTTTATTCACGTATCTGACACTTATTCACGAATCTGGCCTTATTCATAGAAAAATGAAAATTTTTCTTTTAAATCTAAAATATCTATTACGGATACTAGCTTTGATTGTATCCATGTTTTTGATCATTCTTGAATTTTACACCACTATGATTATTTTGAGGTATTTTTGGACATGGATAAAACAAAGTCTGAATCCTTAATCCTTAATCCTTGTCATTTTGTTTCCTTTGGATTAGTTTCTTTAAAAATATTTTTCATCATCCTCGGTCTTAAATGATGATATTATTGAATATCTTTGGCACATAGTCAAAGATGAATGATTTCTGAAGAATATCTTTGGCTGTGTAGTGCAAGATGAATGATTTCTGAAGAATATCTTTGGCTTTAGTGTAGTGCAAAGATGAGCAGGTGTTTAAATGAACATGGTGTGATGATGAATATCTTTGGCCTTTAGTGCAAAGATGAGCAGTGTTTAAATGAACATGGCCAGGTGATGAATATCTTTGGCCTTTAGTGCAAAGATGAGCAGTGTTGAGATGAACATGGCCAGATTGATGAATATCTTTGGCTTTTGTAGTGCAAAGATGAATATTTGATTTGAGATGAATATTGATTGATGTTCTGAGGATAAAATATTGATGATGGTTTGTTAAATTCATAGATTATAGTAGATTTCATTCTCTACGTAACTCTTATGAATTATTATTTCATTGCGAATATTGATCTGAAACTTGTTGTCTATTGTATTACTATCAGTTTTTCCTGTTGGAGACTAACGATAATTTGTTGTATATTATCTTAGTCATAACGCATTCTTCTTGGGCTAGTTGAGCTCACCCTTTTCCTTGTTGTTCCATTTTTCTTCTCGGGGAGGCGAGAATGTAGCGAGTCTTAGTCGGGGTATGGAATGAAGGTTACAGAGAGTTGTTTAGTAGTCCTCACCATTATTGTAAAATAATGTATCAATAAATGTGATGAGGATTTATTTGAGTATAAATATTATCTAGAAGATAATATTTGTATTTAAACTCACAGTTTTATTGTTGTGATAATAAAGTTGTAGTTGTTTACATACCATGTATTTGGCGACTCGAATGGGTTGGATGGAATGGACCTATTTTGGGGTAAATCACGGTTGAGTATCGAGCTTAGGGATATGATCTCTGGCGGAGATCGGGGAATAGAACTAGGAGGAGAGGCGAGTAAATCCTTTGCTTTAGTGTGTCTACTAAGCTTATTTGTTAGTTAGTCGATATATAGGGATATTATGTGATTGATTTCCTTAATTAACCCTTGTTTTATGGCGATGGTTGAGAATGTCGTGAGAATATTAATAGTGGTGTAAATGAGGCCAGTGGAGATGCACATGTCTTAACAGCGAGGAGAGCGTCTGCAGCAGTGGCAATGTACCTCTGTGAATAACACTGCTGAAGCGAGATGATGAGCGAGGGGATGTTTAGAAGCTTTTTGCGATTCATGCAAAATCGACGAGGAGACTTCGTGTTCAAAATCTGAGGAGGAGATGATAGCGATTCACGGGTGGTCACGACCAAGCGATTCGAAGTTGGGACCACGAGTTTAGGAAAGCGGATCCGATCATGGCGGAAACATGGGTCAAACAAATTACAAGATATTCGATGTCTTGGGATGCGCGAAAACGAAAGTTCCATTCGCTACTTTTATGTTAAAATGGCGAAGCGATTCTTGGTGGGAATCGTGAAGCGTACCCGTCATTTTGCACTTTCGGCGTATCGTGGGAGAGCGTTTGAAAGCAGTTCAATATGACAAGTACTTCCACGAAAGTATTAAATCGTATGAAGGAAGTGGAGTTTATTAGATTGGGCGAAATAACATGGCGGTGTCCCGATCTGGCGAAGTTTGCGGAGTTATCGAGTTTGCACCTCATTTGGTGGAGAATGAGGAGCGTTATGGCGGATGTTTACGAGAGGTTTGAAACCGGCGTCGTCGATATCTCATTTCTCATAAATTTTCTCTCTATTAGGATGTTGTCAGCGAGGCTCGATTGTTAGGCGAGATAAAATACGTTCAATGAGGACCATAACGAGGATCATACCAAGAAGATAGCGATCATCGAAATAACGATAACGGTGGAGAAAGAAGAATACGGACAAAGCGGTAACCACTCTGGTGGTAATCGTGGCCATGAAAATAGAAGAAGCGAGTTGGGAGGAGATTTTAAAGAGAGATTCAACAGCGACCATGTGAAGGCGTCGGCGCCGATGTGCAACTGGTTCGGGAGGAGAAAGACCATCGATCCGTATGTTACAAATCTTGGGAAGAGGACATATCATTGAAGCGCCCCTGACAGTTTAAGGTATGCTATAATTGTGGAAAAGAAGGACATATCGCTCGAGATTTATGCGATATCGAAACCTAGTCCGGTGAGGAATGGTGACTCGAAAGGATGTCGAGAAAAGTCAAAGTCAGCGATTCTGGAAGAAGTTTGTGTGTGGCCGGTCAAAATCTGAGGAACGACGAAGTTAGCAGGTTAGTTAATTATAAATTCTTGCGAAGTTTATACCTTACTGAATCTGGGTTCTACCCATTCTTTTATCTCTCTTGCTTTGCGCTCAGCGTTTGAACTTGACTACGGAGAAATTAGACTTTGACTATTTATGGAGACTCAGTTAGGAGAAACTTTCATTACATCCGTTGTTTAAAAATCTTGTTTGATTCAAGTTGGCACCATTACCTTACACATTGACCTTATCTCTTTAAAGATACTTGCTTTTGGGGATTGATTGGTTAACTACTCATCATACCAAAATTGATTGCTTTTGTAAGGTTGTTAGTTTTCATATTCTAAACAACTTTGTTATTGAATTCAATGATCGAACCATTGTAGTCAAACATTTTCATATCAAGCCATGAAGTCATTCGTTTATTACGGATGTCAAGTTTTCTTAGTCCATGTTATGGATTTGAATAAAGACACGTCGATTTGAATAATATTCTTGTTGTTATTGATTTTTCTGGCGTATTTCTGAAGAATTTATTGGCTTACTCCCAAAGTGATATTAAATTTTGTATCGACTTTGAACCGGTACAAAAACTCATTTCTAAAATCTCATATCGAATGGCTCTATTGAACTTGAGGAGTTAAAAATTCAACTATAAATTTGGTACATGAGCCTTTATCTTGTGACTTCCTTTGTGGAATTCACTAAGCGGACTCTCTGTAGGGGCGTCGTATTAGATGCGATAGTAAAGCGATAGGTGTCATTGTGACGTCTTATCGAAGGTTGGGATATGAGTCGCGATTGAGAACAACCTAAATCGATGTCGAAATCGTAGCTTTCTAGAAGCTTAGTTGGTTATTATCGGAGATTCGTTGAAGGATATTCTCGAATCGCTATTCCATTAACGTGGTGACTCGTAGAGATACAAAATTTGAATGGAAGCGAGGAATGTGGGAAGAGCTTGAAGAACTCGAGAGAGACTCATTTCGGCATATGTTACGACCATGCCATCTGGAAAAGCGAGCGTGGTAGGTGGCGTGTTGAGTAGAAGATCGTATCTGATCTGAGTACGATGTTGTCAAAGACTAATTTAAGTATAATATACAAATAATAGAGATGGAGATGAAAACTCTAGGTACCCGCGTGATGATATCTGATGCGTGATGATATCTGAGTATAATCGACTTTAATCGATAAAGTTAAAATTTGTTCGAAGCTACACCGGGTGATGAATTTGAAGAAGGAGGTCTGAAGTTGTTATTTTAAAAGCGAGAATCGGTGAGGTGAGGAAAGCTCGAACCTTGATTTATTAATCCATTTGAAATTCTCGATCGAATAGGAGCGTGGCTATAGACTCGTTTTACCACCAAGTATGGCGCAGCGTGTTCATAACGTTTTTTCACGTGTCGATGTTACGTAAATATGTGGACGACCCGAAACAACGTCATTGAGTTAGAAACCGAGACGAGATAGCCAGAAGACTTAACGTCACGAGGAGGTACTGTCAAGATTTTGTAGAGGAAAGAACATGACTGTCTATGTCTGGGGTTATACCATAAGTTAAAGTTTTGTGGAGAAACCATCTTATTGAAAATGACACAGGAGTTGGAAGCGAAAATGAAAGCGAGTATCTTTACCTTTTGAAACACAGTCGTCGTCGATTTAGAGGACGAAATTTCATAAGGAGGAGGTTGTAAGACCGAAATTTTTTTAAATAAAAAGGAATTTCCTTTATTTATTATTTTGAAATAGTAAGGGTTGATTTGATTAATGTGGATAGTTAAGGGTTAAATCATAATATTTCAAAATAAGCAAGTGGTTATAAAATATTCATTGTTGTGGGGAATATTAGTTTTGGTGGTGGAATATTAAATGTCTTTGTCGGGGAATATTAAATGCGACGGCGTAGCAGTACCACCATGTGTGGGCCCATGCGGAGCGATTGGATGAAAAAAGCAACAAATATAAGTTGGTTAAAAATAGCGGCGTAGTTATTCTGAATTAAGGCATTGGAATACCCGGTGGTTTAAAATCTGATGTCTGGCGTGGTTGCGCGTGGCACCGCGGTATTACCGATATTGTTGAATTATTGATCCTTACGTGAAGATGGCCTTTACTCAATAATTTTCCACGATGAATTCTTTATTCGATATTTTATTTTATTGATTCGATAATTCTTTGCGTTGATATTTTATATTATTGTTGTTCGATAATTGTCCTTTGCCTGATATTTCCCATTATCGGATCAATAATTCATATTATTTGAATAATATTATTAGATAACATTATTGGCGATGTCTAGAAAGTTACATCTAAGGAGAGGTTTGGTCACTAATTGCGGCGCCCGATGAGAAATCCTTATTGGAAAGCCCCTCTTTCTGAGGAGCGGCTGGTTGTCATAAATGTGATTACGTAATATTATTTGTGAATAATTAATTATTGATTCATATGATAAGAAAATATTTATTTTATATGAATATAAATGATGGATTTATTTATGTGGTTATTAATGAAGGAATTAATGTTGAGATGTTTTATCGGTATTTTATCGGATTGGAGGTATTAAAAATCAAATCGGGGTTTTGAGATATATTGCGGGAGTTATAATTTTTAATCCGACCCAGTTGGATTGTTGTAATTTTGGATATGTTATACATACATAAGTTGAGTATATGTCCACAAATTTTGAGCAGATTAAAAATGCACGAATGATTTGTTATGAATTTTTAAGAGGTGTCGGATTAGGAAATTAGGTTTATAATTGATTTTGGTGGAAAATTCTAGAATTGAGTGGGCCCCACTTGTGGTTGGTGAAAAAATGTGCTGAATTTTATTTCAAATGTGGTGGGTGGCAATAGTAGCGAGTAAAAGCCATCGGTGGCGGTCAATGCTGCTTGGTGGGCTAACATTTTCTATATAAATAGAGGGCTAAGTTAGAATTGAAAATCACACGAAACAAAGTTTTCTCTCTTTCTCTCTATATTATTGGCGTATTTTGTGAGTATTTAGATACTTTGAGAGTTCTTTATTGATCTGAAGTTTCATTCGGCATCACTTGAGCCTTTCCTTAAAATCTTGATTCTTTGAGGTAAGGGATGTTATTTTCTTCTCGAATGATATTAATTCTTGATATCATTATCTTTGAAATATTGGTTGGTACTTTTATCAAATTTGGAACTTTTTCATGTCGGGGTTACTATTCATGAGTTCTTATTCACGAGTTCTTATTCATGAGTTACTTATTCACGATTCTTATTCACGAGTTCTTATTCACGTCTATTTAATGAAGCGTGAAAAATGTTTTTTGTGGAATTTCTATCTTTTGGTGTCGGATTTCTTATTCACGTATCGGCCTTTATTCACGTATCTGACCTTATTCACGAATCTGACCTTTATTCATAGAAAATGAAAATTTTTCTTTTAAATCTAAAATATCTATTACGGATACTAGCTTTGATTGTATCCATGTTTTGATCATTCTTGAATTTTACTTCACTATGATTATTTTTGAGGTATTTTTGGACATGGATAAAACAAAATCTGAATCCTTAATCCTTAATCCTTGTCATTTTGTTTCCTTTGGATTCGTTTCTTTAAAAATATTTTCATCATCCTCGGTCTTAAATGATGATATTATTGAATATCTTTGGCACATAGTGCAAAGATGAATGATTTCTGAAGAATATCTTTGGCACATAGTGCATGAAGATGAATGATTTCTGAAGAATATCTTTGGCTTTAAGTGCAAAGATGAGCAGGTGTTTAAATGAACATGGCCAATGATGATGAATATCTTTGGCCTTTAGTGCAAAGATGAGCAGTGTTTAAATGAACATGATGGTAGATGAATATCTTTGGCCTTTAGTGCAAAGATGAGCAGTGTTGAGATGAACATGGCCGATTGATGAATATCTTTGGCACATAGTGCAAAGATGAATATTTGATTTGAGATGAATATTGATTGATGTTCTGAGGATAAAATATTGATGATGGTTTTTAAATTCATAGATTATAGTAGATTTCATTCTCTACGTAACTCTTACATGAATTATTATTTCATTTCTGAAATATTGATCTGAAACTTGTTGTCTATTGTATTATCAGTTTTCCTGTTGGAGACTAACGATAATTTGTTGTATATTATCTTAGTCATAACATTCTTCTTGGGCTAGTTGAGCTCACCCTTTTCCTTGTTGTTCCATTTTTTCTTCTCGGGAGGCGAGAATGTAGCGAGTCTTAGTCGGGGTATGGAATGAAGGTTCTAGAGAGAGTTGTTTAGTAGTCCTCACCATTAATGTAAAATAATAAAATAATGTATCAATAAATATGATGAGATAATATTTGATTTATTTGAGTATAAATATTGTCTAGAAGATAATATTTTTTGTATTTAAACTCACAGTTTTATTGTTGTGATAATAAAGTTGTAGTTGTTTACATGCCATGTATTTGGCGACTCGAGAATGGGTTGGATGGAATGGACCTATTTTCACAATCACGTGTATAACTTCATAATCGTAATTGTAGTTCTAAATTTCTTTCCTCATCCAAGACAAAGATAATTTTCATCACTTGTCTTTACGAAACATCAAAGATCATGGTTATACCAAATCACGGTTCATCTTTACATTCTGAAAAGCAAAGATATTCAATAACAAAATCATCTTTTGCATTACGAGCCAAAGATATTCATCAATAATTCATCTTTGCACTACTGGTAAAAGATATTCAACAACGAGTCATCTTTGCATTCTGACGCAAAAGATATTCATCAATAACTCATCTTTTGCACTACGAATTTAAGATATTCATCAACAAGTCATCTTTGCCTACGAGCCAAAGATATTCATATATCAAAGAAATACATAATCATTTCGGAAGTTATATAACAATAATTATAACCATGTTGATCAATTCACCTTTGCACTTAAGCTAAAAAATATTCAATTGTAAATTCAATGGTCATGATCATACCGGTCAACAATTCAACTTTTTACCTTTCTCGGCAAAGAGAACCTATAGTCACGATCGTACCAATAATCTACCCATCTTTTCACTCAAGTCGAAGAAAATATCATCATTAGGGTTATAAGAATGTTATATAAAAACAATATAATAAAAACATTGTTTTAATTTCAAGAGTAAGATTCATAAATCAACGATAATTTGGTGGGAGAAGAAACCAATTTATGCGTGAATAGTACCAAATGTTAAATCGTAGTCTTATATCGTGCGTAAATACTTCTCGACACGAAAAGATAAAGTTTAATAATAAAATTCATATCCATATTTATAACACCTTAATCCAAATGTTATAAATCACTTAGAAATCTCATAATCTAATATTATTAATATTATAATAATATTTTAATCATTTCTTAAACTTATAAATAATTTAATCCAATTATTTACACTTTAATAATTAATGCATTTAATCATCTAAAATGCCAAACTCATAAGATTTCACCATCATTAACCAAAACCCTCATAAAAATCTGCATATACCTCATATATGATTCTCAAGCTAATAAATCATATTTTCCAATTTTCTTACTTCACATAACATATTTAATTCATTTACTCATAACTAGAACATTTTCATGAAAAATACCAAATCAGTTCCAAAAATATTTCTTTTTTCAGATTTAACATAACATAGTCCCATATTGAACATATATTTTTCTCAAAATTTTAAAAATTCATTTACTATTTATCATATAGCTAAAAAACCATCGAATATTTAAACATTTATCATAAATTATAATTTGATCCAAAAATTCTGAAATTTACACGGTATACTGATATTATATAGATGTACTCCCAATAAAAATTTCATCAATTTTGGAGTTAATCACAAGGAGTTATAAGCGGTTACTTTTAAAATAGTCTTTTCTCATAAAATCCATAACTCTAATCTATACTTCCAAAATCTCCATTTTGGACACAATCTACAAAACTCATCAAAATATCATTTTAAATTTTTCTAGAATTTTGAAGGTTCAGAAAAATTTCGAAACTAAAAAACATAATAACCCTTAAAATCCTTTACTATCCCTTACCTCAAAAGAGCGATACTTTAACTAGAATAACTTATTTGAATCGAACTTGCACCGTATGTAAATACTCAAAGTATACTCAAAATACTCACAAAATGCGTTCGATAATATAGAGAAAAAACTTGAGTTTAAATTGTGATTTTCAATTTTAACCTAAGCACCCTATTTATAGGAAAATTCTTTAAACACCAAAAGCGAGAAAAATTTAATAAAATATTATTATTAATAACCAAAGTCATCGCCTCCTTTGAATTAAGATTCCAGCAATTCTCACATGCAAAAGTACACTTATAGGGCCAACTAACATGAGAAACATGTTTTTAGCATTTTGTAATAAAATTAATTCGCACCCGATATTAGGACTTCAATAATTCATAATAAATAGCTCTCTTTTGTCGGAAAATTTGAATCTCACGAGTTTTTATAGGAAATTCAATTCTCTACAACTTTGCAGAAGAAAATTTTTCCAAATTCCAAACAAAAATTAACCGAAATCCCCAAACGGGCGATTTTACAGGCTATAATCAAATTTCAGTCAAGAAATGGGGTCCACCGACAAATAAAAAATGCTTTAAATATTTTTGGTAACAAAAATACTCCTTCTCCACATATACTCATATATCCCACATTCATCGTAAAAATATCATTATTATTATATTATTAAAATCTAATAATATATTTAAATGAATTATTTTATCAGAAAAAGATAAAATTTCAATTTTCAACGATTGTCACATTAAAAATTTTCTCCATCTATATCCACATAAAATCAATATTTTCCTCATCATATGAATCAATAATCAATTATTCATAAATAATATTACAGAATCACAATATTGACAACCAGACAGTTCCCAAGAAAGAGGGGGCTTTCCAATAAAGATTTCTCCTTACTGGCGCGCAATTAGGTGACCAAACCTCTCCTTAGACAGAACTTTCTAGACATTGCCAATAATGTTTTCTAATAATATTATTCAGATAATATGAATTATTGCTCTGATAATGGAAAATAATGTGTAATGACAATTCTTAAAACAACGATAATATAAAATATCAACGCAACGAATTATTGAATCAATAAAATATAATATTGAATAGTAATTCTTTGTAACAATTATTGAGTAGTGCCTTCTTACGTAAGAATCAATAATTGGTGCAATCTGGTATCAATCTTCTTGTTCGACAACGCCGTATTAGTGTGTTTTAACCACCGGGTATTCAACGATATTTATGACCCCAAAATAGGTCCATTCCATCCAACCTATTCACGAGTGCGCCAAATATATAGTACGGAAAAACAACAACAACTTTATTACAATAATTTTCGTGCAAAATACAACAACACATATCTTTGTGAGTTTGGATACAAATATATACCAAGCTATGTGACGTCACGATGACACCTTACATAAAGGTATAGTCAAAAAGCTGTTTTAGAAATTAGAATCTTTGGGAAGTGCTCGAGAAACCTTCGTACATGGGAGGCCATGCTTTTAGGGTTATGGTAGATATCATATGGCCACAGAATTATCCTTGGTTGACCCGATAGACCCCAAAAGAAAAGCGAGAAGATTACTATCATATTCTTCCCAATGGTGAGTCTTCTCTTGACATATCATTATCTCCATTTGTCTCTAATTGGGTATTATACTCCAAACAAACACCAAGATTATATAGGTAGTGCTTGTAAATATACTCGGCAAGTGGATGAGCACACTGACCGTGTCTTATGATGATGACGAGGTTGTATGTCATTAGACATCTTGTATGATAGTGGCAAAACACCCTTCCAAGTTAAATTCACCTCACCTCGACATCTATAGACCACCGTTCTATTCCTCATTATCCCAGCTCGACCCAACTACACTTTTATTACACGAAAGGAATTGTGAAACAAAAGGGTGAGCCTGACTAGCTTCGATAAAGAATATTATGACTAAAGATAAATAAATTATCAATAGTTTTCATCGATGTAAATCGAGAGATTTAGAACATATGGTAGATGATAAAACTTTTCAACCATAGTTACTGCACGAATGAAGCGATCCATTAGAAGAGTCGAATAGACCATAAAATCTATTATCTTTCCATGTTAAAAGTCCACCAACAATGTTTTATCCTGTAACATCAATCAACAATTCCATCCACACAATCACATGTATAACTTCATAATCATAATTGTAGTTCTAAATTCCTCTTCTTATCCGGAATGAAGATAATTTCATCACCTTTCTTTACGAAACATCAAAGATCATGATTATACCAAATCACGGTTCCTGTTACATAATCATACTAATAAATTCATCTTTGCACCACGGCGAAAGATATTCATCAACAGATTCATCTTTTTGCTACATGCCAAAGATATTCAACAACAAGTCATCTTTGCACTTCGAGCCAAAGATATTCAACAATAGGTCATCCTTGCACTACGGGCCAAGATATTCAATGATAGGTCTCTTTGCACTCTAACCAAAGATATTCAATAGAATGGTCATCTTTACACTACGAATCGAAGATATGCGACCAGCGGTCGTCTTTTGCCTCTGAGGCCAAAGATATCGACAGAATTCATCTTTTAATTTCTGGGCCAAAGATATTCATCAATAATTCATCTTTGCACTACAATTTAAAGATATTCATATATATCGAAAAATCATAATCATTTGAAGTTATATAACAATAATTATAACCATGTTGATCGATTCACCTTTGCACTTAAGCTAAAAATATTCAATTGTAAATTTAATGGTCATGATCATACCGGTCGACAATTCAACTTTTGCACTCTTGGCCAAAGAGAACCTATAGTCACGATCATACCAATAATCTACCCATCTTTACACTCAAGTCGAAGAAATATTATCATTAGGGTTATAAGAATGTTATATAAAAATAATATAATCAAAACATGGTTTTAATTTTAAAAGTAAGATTCATAAATTAACGATAATTTGGTGGGAGAAGAAACCAATTTATAAGTGAATAGTACCAAATGTTAAATACGTAAATCTACCGTATCGTCTTAAATAACCTCGACACGAAAAGATAAAGTTTAATAATAAAATTCATATCCATATTTATAACACCTTAATCCAAATGTTATAAATCACTTAGAAATCTCATAATCTAATATTATTAATATTACAACAATATTTTAATCATTTCTTAAACTTATAAATAATTTAATCCAATTATTTACACTTTAATAATTAATGCATTTAATCATCTAAAATGTCAAACTCATAAGATTTCATCACCAATAACCAAAACCCTCATCAAAAATCTGCATATACCTCATATATGATTCTTAAGCCATAAATCATATTTTCCAATTTTTTCTTCACATAACATATTTAATTCATTTACTCATAACTAGAACATTTTCATGAAAATACCAAATCAGTTCCAAAAATATTTATTTTCTGGGATTTAGAAGAATATAGTCCCATATTGAATATATATTTTTCTCAGAATTTTTAAAATTCATTTACCATTTTTCATATGGCCAAAACCACCGAATATTTAAACATTTATCATAAATTATACTTTTATTCAAAAATTCTAAAATTTACACGGTATACTGATATTATATAGATTTACCCCCAATAAAAATTTCATCAATTTTGGAGGTAATTACAAGGAGTTATAAGCGGTTACTTTTAAAATAGTCTTTTCTCATAAAATCCATAACTCCTAATCTTTACATCCAAAAACCGCCATTTTTGGACACAATCTACAAAACTCATCAAAATATCATTTCAAATTTTTCCAGAATTTTTGAAGGTTCAGAAAAATTTCGAAACTAAAAAATATAATAACCCTTAAAATCCCTTACTATCCTTTACCTCAAAAAAACAGTACTGGAATGTTAGATATAACGCTGAATGAACTTGCACCGTATAGCAATACTCAAAGTATACTCAAAATACTCACAAGAATACGCTCGATAATATAGAGAGAAAACTTGATTTACGGTATGATTTTCAATTCTAACCTAAGCACTTTTATTTATAGGAAAATCTTTAGAAACAAAAAGTAGAAAATTTATTAAAATATAATATATATATATTATAAATTCTCTCGCCCATCTAGACAATCTGATCTCAACCATCAACACATGTTAAAGATGCCCACAAATATTTAAAAAACGTTTTTCTTATTTAAATTATTTTAAACTTCCAAAATCAATTATTTGAACTTGAAACTTCAATAATTCATAATAAATAGCCTTTTTATCGAAAAATTCAAATCTCACGAGTTTTTATAGGAAATTCAATTCTCTACAACTTTGCGAAAAAAGTTTTTCCAAATTCCAAGCGAAATTGAAAAAATCCATAAGCAGGCGATTTTACAATTTATAATCAAATTTCGATCGAGAAATGGGGTCCATGAACACACAAAACATGTGTTAATCATTTAATGCCACAAAATACTCTTCCTCCTCATATACTCACATATAGCACATTCATTATAAAAATATCACCAGTTAATATATTATTAAAATAATATATTTAAATGAATTATTTTATCGAGAAAAAAGATAAAATATTAATTTTCAAAAATTGTCACTTTAAAAATTTTCTCCATCTATATCCACATAAAATGAATATTTTCCTTATCATATTAATCAATAATTAATTATTCACAAATAATATTACGAATCACAATAATGATGACCGGCGGTTCCAAGAAGAAAGGGGGCTTTCGATAAGGATCTCTCTCACTTCTTGGCGCTAGCTTGATTAGGTGACCAAACCTCTCCTTGAACGAGAACTTTCTAGACATTGCCAATAATGTTATCCAATAATATTATTCACATAATATGAATTATTGCTCGATAATGGAAAATCTTGTGTAATGACAATTTATTGAAACAACGATAATATAAAATATCAATTCGTGAATTATTGAATCGATAAAATAAAATCTTGAATAGTAATTCTTCGTAACAATTATTGAGTAGTGCCTTCTTTCGTAGAATCAATAATTGGTGCAATCTGGTATATTCTTCTTGTTTTTAACCAAGGTATTTTAACGATGATAACTTGATAACTAACTTCTGTTGTCATTTATAAACAACTTATATTTGTCGTTTTCTTCATTCAATAAACTTTTACATTATGGGGCCCACAAGGTGCGTCGTCGTCTTGATATTCCGAGCAAAAAGAATATTCCATGACCAAACGAATATTCTCCGGCAATATAATGAATATTTTATAGCCAACTTGCGTATTTTGTAAAATTTGCATATTTCACCCATAACTTTAAACTTTTATCAATTTAACCATTTCTTGAATAATAATTATAAGAAAAATTGAATACTTTTATTTCATAAAATCGAGGGTCTTACAAGATTAATTGATAACAACTACGGCAGATTATTTATAAACAACTTATATTTGTCGTTTCTTCATCCAATCGCTTTCCAGTTATCGGGCCCACAAGGTCAAGGCTGCGTCGTCGTCTTTATTTATTCCCGAAAAAAAATAATATTCCACGACCAAACGAATATTCTCCGACAACAATAAATATTTATAGCCACTTGCATATTTTGTAAAATTTGCATATTTCACCCATAACTTTAAACTTTTATCAATTTAACCATTTACTAAATAATAATTATAAGAAAAATTGAATACTTTTATTTCATAAAATCAGGGGTCTTCTGATCTCCTCTCTTATGAAATTTAAGTCCCAGAAATTGGCGTACACAGTATTTCAAAAGTTGAGAATACCTTGCTTTCATTTTAGATTCCATCTTTCCATCCTCATAATTTCTCCATTCTTCATCTCACGTAATTCGGATATCATTTTAGAATACGACTTCAAAATAAGGGTTAATTTAACAAATTAACATATCACATAATATCCCGATATTATGACGGACCAACAAATAAGCTTAGGAAGGACACACACTCAGCGAAGGATTTACTCATCTCTCCCTCTCTGGTTCTAATCCCGATCTTCACGGAGATCGTATCCTAAGCTCGATACCAATATAACGCCCCCAAAATAGGTTCATTCCATCCAACCCATTACGAAGTAATGAATACATAGTGCGAAATAACTACAACTTTATTAATACATTTGTGCGTGCAAAATCTGACAACACGTATGATGTGAGTTTGGATACAAATATATACCAAGCAGTATGTACGTCACAATGACACCTTACATAAAGGTATAGTCAAAAACTGTTTTAAAATTAGAATCTTTAGGAAGTACTCGAGAAACCTTCGTACATGGGAGGCCATGCTTTTAGGTTATGGTAGATATCATATGGCCACGAAATTATCCTTGGTTGACCAAATAGACCCCAAAAAAAAAGCGAGAAGATTACTATCATATTCTTCCCGATGGTGAGTCTTCTCTTGACATATCATTATCTCCACTTTGTCTCTAATTGGGTATTATACTCCAAACAAACACCAAGATTATATAGGTAGTGCTTGTAAATATACTAAGCAAGTGGATGAAACACAACCGTGTCTTATGATGACACGAGGTTGTATGTCATTAGACATCTTGTATGATAGTGGCAAAACACCCTTCCAAGTTAAATTCACCTCACCCTCAACATCTATAGACCACCGTTCTATTCCTCGCTATCCCCGCTCGACCCATACACTTTTATTACACGAAAGGAATTGTGAAACAAAAGGGTGAGCACCTGACTAGCTCGATAAAGAATATTATGACTAAAGATAAATAAATTATCAATAGTCTTCATCGATGTAAATCGAGATTTAGAACATATGGTAGATGATAAAACTTTTCAACCATAGTTCTTGCGGTAACGAAGCGATCCATTAGAAGAGTCGAATAGACCGTAAAATCTATTATTTTCTCCATGTTAAAAGTCCACCAACAATTTTTTATCCCTGTAACATCAATAAACAATTCTTGTCCACAATCACGTGTATAACTCATAACCGTAATTGTAGTTCTAAATTTCTTTCCTCATCCAAGACAAAGATAATTTTCATCACTTGTCTTTACCTCAAACATCAAAGATCATGGTTATACCAAATCACAGTTCATGTTCATAATCATACTAATAAATTCATCTTTGCACCACGGGCAAAGATATTCATCAACAGTTCATCTTTACACTACAATTAAAGATATTCAACAACGAGTCATCTTTGCATTCTGAGCGAAAGATATTCATCAATAATTCATCTTTGTACTACGGGCTAAAGATATTCAACAACGAATCATCTTTGCATTACGAGCAAAAGATATTCATCGATAATTCATCTTTTGCCTTTCTGAAGCTAGATATTCATCAACAAGTCATCTTTGCACTACTGGCCAAAGATATTCATATATCGAAAGAAATACATAATCATTTTAGAAGTTATATAACAATAATTATAACCGTGTTGATCGATTCACTTTTGCACTTAAGCTAAAAATATTCAATTGTAAATTCAATGGTCAAATGATCATACCGATCAACAATTCAACTTTTTGCACTCTTGGCGAAGAGAACCTATAGTCACGATCGTACCAATAATCTACTCATCTTTACACTCAAGTCGAAGAAATATCATCATTAGGGTTATAAGAATGTTATATAAAAACAATATAATCAAAATATGGTTTTAATTTCAAGAGTAAGATTCATAAATCAACGATAATTTGGTCGGAGAAAAAACCAATTTGTCGTGAATAGTACCAAATATTAAATACGTAGTACCATATATACGTGCATAAATAACCTCGACGACGAAAAGATAAAGTTTAAATAATAAAATTCATATCCATATTTATAACACCTTAATCCAAATGTTATAAATCACTTAGAAATCTCATAATCTAATATTATTAATATTATAATAATATTTTAATCATTTCTTAAACTTATAAATAATTTAATCCAATTATTTACACTTTAATAATTAATGCATTTAATCATCTAAAATGCCAAACTCATAAGATTTCACCATCATTAACCAAAACCCTCATAAAATCTGCATATACCTCATATATGATTCTCGAAGCTAATAAATCATATTTTCCAATTTTCTTACTTCACATAACATATTTAATTCATTTACTCATAACTAGAACATTTTCATGAAAAATACCAAATCAGTTCCAAAAATATTTCTTTTTTGGGATTTAGCATAACATAGTTCCATATTGAACATATATTTTTCTCGAAATTTTAAAATTCATTTACTATTTTCATATAGCCAAAACCATCGAATATTTAAACATTTATCATAAATTATAATTTTATCCAAAAATTCTGAAATTTACACGGTATACTGATATTATATAGATGTACTCCCAATAAAAATTTCATCAATTTTGGAGTTAATCACAAGGAGTTATAAGTGGTTACTTTTAAAATAGTCCTTTCTCATAAAATCCATAACTCCTAATCTATACATCCAAAAATCTCTATTTTTGGACACAATCTAGAAAACTCATCAAATTATCATTTCAAATTTTTCTAGAATTTTTGAAGGTTCAGAAAAATTTTGAAACTAAAAAATATAATAACCACTTAAAATCCACTTACTATCACTTACCTCGAAAAGAAGCGATCTACTTAACTAGAATAACTTAATTGAGCGAACTTGCACCGTATAGCAATACTCAAAGTATACTCAAAATACTCACAAGAATAAACTCGATAATATAGAGAGAAAACTTGAGTTTAAATGTGATTTTCAATTCTAACCTAAGCACCCTATTTATATGAAAATCTTTAGAACACCAAAAAAGCGAAAAAAATTTAATAAAATATTATTATTAATAACCAAAGTCATACGCCTCCTTTGAATTTAGATTCCAGCAATTCTCACATGCAAAAAGTACACTTATGGGGCCAACTAACATGAGAAACATGTTTTAGCATTTTGTAATAAAATTAATTGAGACCAATATTAGGAACTTCAATAATTCATAATAAATAGCCCTTTTTTATCGAAAATTTGAATCTCGTGAGTTTTTATAGGAAATTCAATTCTCTACAACTTTGAGAAGAAAGTGTTTCTAAATTCCAAACAAAATTGACAAAAATCCACAAGCAGGCGATTTTACTGTTATAATCAAATTTCGATCGAGAAATGGGGTCCACAAACACATAAAATATGCTTTAAATATTTTTGGTAACAAAAATACTCCTTCTCCACATATACTCATATATCCCACATTCATCGTAAAAATATCATTATTATTATATTATTAAAATATAATAATATATTTAAATAATTATTTTATCGGAAAAAGATAAAATTTCAATTTTCAACGATTGTCACATTAAAATTTTCTCCATCTATATTCACATAAAATCAATATTTTCCTCATCATATGAATCAATAATCAATTATTCATAAATAATATTACTGAATCCATGATATATGACAACCAAGCGGTTCACCCAGGAAGAGGGGCTTTCGATAAAAATTTCTCCTTCTTGGCGCGATTAGGTGACCAAACCTCTCCTTGAAATGAACTTTCTAGACATTGCCAATAATGTTTTCTAATAATATTATTCAGGATAATATGAATTATTGCTCAGATAATGGAAAATCTTGTGTAATGACAATTCTTAAAACAACGATAATATAAAATATCAACGCAGCACAATTATTGAATCGATAAAATGTAATATTGAATAGTAATTCTTTGTAACAATTATTGAGTAGTGCCTTCTTACGTAAGAATCAATAATTGGTGCAATACTGGTATTATTCTTGTTCAACAAGCGTATTAGTGTGTTTTAACCACCGTATTCCAATATGTATAATTCAGTATAACTACTGGCAGTTATTTATAAACAACTTATATTTGTCGTTTTTTTCATCCAATCGCTTTCCGTTATGGGGCCCACACAAGGCTGCGTCGTCGTACTGATATTCTCGACAAAAATAATATTCTACGACCAAACGAATATTCTCCGACAACAATAAATATTTTATAGCCACTTGCATATTTTGTAAAATTTGCATATTTCACCCATAACTTTAAACTTTTATCAATTTAACCATTTACTAAATAATAATTATAAGAAAAATTGAATACTTTTATTTCATAAAATCCGGGGTCTTACATATTATATTAGGATCATGCTCATATTATATGTTGGAGTTACGATTGATTGTGATAGAATACTTGCATGCTCCATATATTAAAGTTTGAAAGGTGGAGTTTTTGAAATCAATTAGTTTACTAAATAGTTGGTTGCTGCATACCATAAATAGAGCATAGGGGATAGGTTTGGTAGTGAGGAGATATAAGAAGGTTAAAATGGGATTATAGCACAAACAAATGGCTATGGTACGAAGGTTTCAAAACAACGCACACATAGTGTTTGACTAAATTACGCCATGGACTGTTTTGATTAAGAACCAAGTATTAGGTAAGACTAAGGCTTGGACTAGAAATATAATTAATATTTGACATTAATGAGTTGAAATTTCATTTTTATGGGGTAATATTGCTAACATTGTAAAACCCCGGATTTTATGAAATAAAAGTATTCAATTTTTCTTATAATTATTATTTAGTAAATGGTTAAATTGATAAAAGTTTAAAGTTATGGGTGAAATATGCAAATTTTACAAAATATCAAGTGGCTATAAAATATTCATTATTGTTTGGAGAATATTAGTTTGGTCGTGGAATATTCTTTTTTATCAAGAAATATCAAATCTGACGATGCGACTTTGTGTGGCCCCATAACTGAAGCGATTGGATGAAAAAGCAACAAATATAAGTTGTTTATAAATGGCGTAGCGTGGTTATTCACAGATTATCTTGTTAAAATACTCGGTGGGTTAAAACACACGTTAGCACTTATTGCACGATTATTGATTCTTACGAAGAAGGCCTTTACTCGATAATTATTCGATAATTACTATTCGATAGATTTTATTTTATTGATTCAATAATTCTTTGAATTGATATTTTATATTCTTGTTGTTTGATAAATTGTCATTACGATGATATTTTCCATTATCGAACAATAATTCATATTATGTGAATAATATTATTGGATAACATTATTGGCAATGTCTAGAAAGTTACATCTAAGGAGAGGTTTGGTCACTTAATTGCGCGCAAGATCCTTATTGGAAAGCCCCTCTTTCTTGGGAACCTGCACTGGTTGTCATTATTGTGATTACGTAATATTATTTGTGAATAATTAATTATTGATTAATATGATAAGGAAAATATTCATTTTATGTGGATATAGATGGAAAATTTTTAAAAGTGACAATTTTGAAAATTAATATTTTATCTTTTACGATAAAATAATTCATTTAAATATATTATTTTAATAATATATTAACGGTGATATTTTATAATGAATATGCGATATGTGAGTATATGAGGAGGAATAGTATTTTTGTGGCATTAAATGATTAACACATGTTTTGTGTGTTGGAGGACCCCATTTCTTGGTGAAATTTGATTATAAACTAAAATCGCCCGGATTTATGGATTTGGTCAATTTACATTTTGGAATTTGGAAAAACTTTTTATCGCAAAGTTGAGAATTGAATTTCCTATAAAAACTCGTGAGATTTGAATTTTCTGATAAAAGGCTATTTATTATGAATTATTGAAGTTAGAAGCTCAAAATAATTAATTTTTGGAAGTTTAAAATAATTTATATAAGAAAAACGTTTTTAAATATTTGTGGGCATCTTTAACATGTGTTGATGGTTGAGATCAGATTGTCTAGATGGGCGTGAAATTTATAATATATATATATATATATATATTATATTTTAATAAATTTTATAACTTTGGTGTTACAAAGCATTTTCTATAAATAGGGTCTTAGGGTTAGAATTGAAAATCATACCCGAAGCTGAAGTTTTCTCTCTCTATATTATCGGCGTATTCTTGTGAGTATTTTGAGTATACTTTGAGTATTATTTATCTGGTCTGAAGTTCATTCAAATATATATCCAACATTCAGTCTTGTTTTTTTTGAGGTAAGGGATAGTAAAGGGATTTTAAGGGTTATTATGTTTTTAGTTTCAAAATTTTTTGAACCTTCAAAATTCTGGAAAAATTTGAAATGATATTTTGATGAGTTTTGTAGATTGTGCCCAAAAATGGCGATTTTGGATGTATAGATTAGGAGTTATGGATTTTATGAGAAAAGACTATTTTAAAAGTAACCGCTTATAACTCCTTGTAATTAACTCCAAAATTGATGAAATTTTATTGGGAGTAAATCTATATAATATCAGTATACCGTGTAAATTTCAAATTTTTGGATAAAAGTATAATTTATGATAAATGTTTAAATATTGTGTGGTTTTGGCCATATGAAAATGGTAAATGAATTTTAAAAATTACGAGAAAAATATATATTCAATATGGGACTATATTCTTCTAAATTCCAGAAAATAAATATTTTTGGAACTGATTTGGTATTTTTCATGAAAATGTTCTAGTTATGAGTAAATGAATTAAATATGTTATGTGAAGAAAGAAAATTGGAAAATATGATTTTATGGCTTAAGAATCATATATAGAGGTATATGCAGATTTTGATGAGGGTTTTGGTTATTGGTGATGAAATCTTATGAGTTTGACATTTTAGATGATTAAATGCATTAATTATTAAAGTGTAAATAATTGGATTAAATTATTTATAAGTTTAAGAAATGATTAAAATATTGTTGTAATATTAATAATATTAGATTATGAGATTTCTAAGTGATTTATAACATTTGGATTAAGGTGTTATAAATATGGATATGAATTTTATTATGAAACTTTATCTTTTAATATAGAGGTTTCTTAAGCGCGTATCTGGTCTGCTTATGTCACGAATCACGAAGTCTTATTCACGACAAATTGGTTTTCTTCTCCACCAAATTATCGTTAATTTATGAATCTTACTTTTAAAATTAAAACCATGTTTTGATTATATTATTTTATATAACATTCTTATAACCCTAATGATAATATTTCTCTTTGACTTGAGTGTAAAGATGGGTAGATTATTGGTATGATCGTGACTATAGGTTCTCTTTGGCGATGGTGCAAAAGTTGAATTGTTGGTTGGTATGATCATGACCATTAAATTTACAATTGAATATTTTTAGCTTAAGTGCAAAGGTGAATTGATCAACATAGTTATAATTATTATTATATAACTTCGAAATGATTATGTATTTCTTTGATATATGAATATCTTTTAGCTCAGTAGTCAAAGATGAATTATTGATGAATATCTTTGGCCGCGTAGTGCAAAGATGACTGTTCTTTGCATATCTTTGGCTGTGGTGCAAAGATGACTTTATTCTTTCGCATATCTTTGGCTTTATAGTGCAAAGATGACTTTATTCTTTGCATATCTTTGGCACAGTAGTGCAAAGATGACTGTTCTTTGAATATCTTTGGTTCAGTAGTGCTGAAGATGACTGTATTGTTGAATATCTTTGGCCCGTAGTGCAAAGATGACCTATTATTGAATATCTTTGGCTCGTGAGTCTGAAGATGACTTGTTGTTGAATATCTTTGGCATATAGTACAAAGATGAATCGTTGATGAATATCTTTGGTAGTGGTGCAAAGATGAATTTATTAGTATGATTATGAGCAGGAACGTGATTTGGTATAATCATGATCTTTGATGTTTCGTGTAAAGAAAGGTGATGAAATTATCTTAAATCCGGATAAGAAGAGAATTTAGAACTACAATTATGATTATGAGTTATACATGTGATTGTGGACCTAATTGTTGATTGATGTTACTGAGGATAAAACATTGTTGGTGGACTTTTAACATGGAGAAGATAATAGATTTTATGGTCTATTTGACTCTTCTAATGGATTGCTTCATTCATTGCAACTATGGTTGAAAAGTTTTATTATCTACCATATGTTCTAAATCTACGATTTATTCTTGATGAAGACTATTGATAATTTATTTATCTTTAGTCATAATATTCTTTCTTGAGCTAGTTGTGCTCACCCTTTTGTTTCACAATTCCTTTCGTGTAATAAAAGTGTAGTTGGGTCGGCGGGGATAGCGAGGAAATAGAATAATGGTCTATAGATGTTGAGGTGAGGTGAATTTAACTTGGAAGGGTGTTTTGCCACTATCATACAAGATGTCTAATGACATACAACCTCGTGTCATCATAAGACATGGTTGTGCTCATCCACTTGCCGAGTATATTTACAAGCACTACCTATATAATCTTGGTGTTTGTTTGGAGTATAATATCCAATTAGAGATGATGGAGATAATGATATGTCGAGAAGACTCACCATTGGGAAGAATATGATAGTAATCTTCTCGTTTTTCTTTGGGGTCTATTAGATTGACCAAGGATAATTACGTGGCCATATGATATCTACCATAACCTAAAAGCATGGCCTCCTAGGTACGAAGGTTTCCTTGAGCACTTCCCAAAGATTCTAATTTCTAAAACAGTTTTTGACTATACCTTTATGTAAGGTGTCATTGTGACGTGCTACAGTTGGTATTGAGGGGTGTCATTGTGACGTGCTACATCAATCAACAATTCTTGTCCACAATCACGTGTATAACTCATAATCGTAATTGTAGTTCTAAATTTCTTTCCTCATCCAAGACAAAGATAATTTTCATCACTTGTCTTTACCTGAAACATCAAAGATCATGGTTATACCAAATCACAGTTCATGTTCATAATCATACTAATAAATTCATCTTTGCACCACGGGCAAAGATATTCATCAACAGATTCATCTTTACACTACAAATTTAAAGATATTCAACAACAGTCATCTTTGCATTACGAGCCAAAGATATTCATCAATAATTCATCTTTGACTACAAAAGCAAAAGATATTCAACAACAAAAGTCTCTTTGCATTACGAGCAAAAGATATTCATCAATAACTCATCTTTGCACTATAAAGCTAAGATATTCATCAACAAGTCATCTTTGCACTTCTGAGCCAAAGATATTCATATATCAAAGAAATACATAATCATTTCGAAGTTATATAACAATAATTATAACCATGTTGATCAATTCACCTTTACACTTAAGCTAAAAATATTCAATTGTAAATTCAATGGTCATGATCATACCACCAACAATTCAACTTTTGCACCATCGGCCAAAGAGAACCTATAGTCAAGATCATACCAATAATCTACTCATCTTTACACTCAAGTCAAAGAGAAATATCATCATTAGGGTTATAAGAATGTTATATAAAACAATATAATCAAAACATGGTTTTAATTTCAAGAGTAAGATTCATAAATTAACGATAATTTGGTCGGGAGAAGAAACCAATTTGTCGTGAATAAGACTGTTAAATTCGTGACATAGTACCGTATAATGCATAGTAAGTAACCTCGATAGCGACGAAAAAGATAAAGTTTCATAATAAAATTCATATCCATATTTATAAAACCTTAATCCAAATGTTATAAATCACTTAGAAATCTCATAATCTCATAATCTAATATTATTAATATTATAATAATATTTTAATCATTTCTTAAACTTATAAATATTTTAATCCAATTATTTACACTTTAATAATTAATGCATTTAATCATCTAAAAATGCCAAACTCATAAGATTTCATCATCATTAACCAAAACCCTCATTAAAAAATCCAGATATACCTCATATATATGATTCTCAAGCCAATAAATCATATTTTCCAATTTTCTTACTTCACATAACATATTTAATTCATTTACTCATAACTAGAATATTTTCATGAAAATACCAAATCAGTTCTAAAAATATTTATATCCTGGGATTTAGAAGAATATAGTCCCATATTGAATATATATTTTTCTCGAATTTTTAAAATTCATTTATTTGTTTTCCATATATGGCCAAAACTACCTAGAATAGTTAGACATTTATCATAAATTGTACTTTTGTCCAAAAATTCAAAATTAATACGATATATACTGATATTATATAGATGTACTCCCAATAAAAATTTCATCAATTTTGGAGTTAACCACAAGGAGTTATAAGCGGTTACTTTTAAAATAGTCTTTTCTCATAAATTCCATAACTCCTAATCTATACATCCAAAAATCGCCATTTTTGGACAAAATCTACTAAAACTCATCAAAATATCATTTTAAATTTTCCAGAATTTTTGAAGGTTCAAAAAATTTGAAACTAAAAAACATAATAACCCTTAAAATCCCTTACTATCCCTTACCTCAAAAGACCAAGACTTGGAATGTTTGATATAATTTGAGCGAACTTGCAGTATAGCAATACTCAAAGTATACTAAAAATACTCACAAGAATACGCTCGATAATATAGAGAAAATTTCAATTTAAATGTGATTTTCAATTCTAACCTAAGCACCTATTTATAGGAAAATCTTAGAACACCAAAGTAGAAAATTTATTAAAATATTAATATTAATATTACAATTCTCTCGCCCACTTCTAAGGATCTGAATTCAGCCCTTCTAACATATGAAGACCTACAACAATGACAAAAACGTTTTGTCATTTTAAATATTTTATACTTCCAAAAATTAATTATTTTGGAACTCAAAAACTTTAATAATTCATAATAAATAGCCCTTTTATCGGAAAAATTTGAATCTCATGAGTTTTTATAGGAAATTAAATTCTCTACAACTTTGAAGAAGAAAGTTTTTCCAAATTCCAAATGAAATTGGCCCAAAATCCATAAGCAGTGATTTTACAAGTTATAATCAAATTTCGATCAAGAAATGGGGTCCACCGACACATAAAACATGCTTTAAATATTTTTGGAAACAAAAATACTCTTCCTCCACATATATTCATATATCCCACATTCATCGTAAAAATATCATCATTATTATATTATTAAAATATAATAATATATTTAAATAATTATTTTATCGAAAAAAGATAAAATTTCAATTTTCAACGATTGTCACATTAAAAATTTTCTCCTTCTATATCCACATAAAATCAATATTTTTCTCATCATATGAATCAATAATTAATTATTCACAAATAATATTACAGAATCACAATATTGACAACCAGTGCGGTTCCTGAGAAGAGAGGGCTTTCCAATAAAGATTTCTCTCTTCTTGGCGTGCAATTAGGTGACCAAACCTCTCCTTGAGCGAAACTTTCTAGACATTGCCAATAATGTTATCCAATAATATTATTCAGGATAATATGAATTATTGCTCAGATAATGGAAAATCTTTGTGTAATGACAATTATTAAAACAACGATATAATATAAAATATCAATGCAACAATTATTGAATCAATAAAATAAAATCTTGAATAGTAATTCATCGTAACAATTATTGAGTAGTGCCTTCTTACGTAAGAATCAATAATTGGTGCAATACGAGTAGTATTCTTGTGTTTTTAACTAAAGTATTTTTAATAATATTAATTGGTAATAACTACTCGCCTGTCATTTATAAACAACTTATATTTGTCGTTTTTTTCATCCAATCGCTTTCCGTTATGGGGCCCACACAAGGCTGCGTCGTCGTACTGATATTCCCGACAAAAAGAATATTCCACGACCAAACGAATATTCTCCGATAACAATGAATATTTTATAGCCACTTGCTTATTTTGAAAAAATTATATATATCACCCTTAACTTTAACTTTTATCAATTTAACCATTTACTGAATAATAATTATAAGAAAAATTGAATACTTTTATTTCATAAAATCCGGGGTCTTACATGCTTTCTTGTTCTGCGCAACCTGTAAGTCAATGAAATTTGAACTACTTCAAATGATATTCACTTTGCCCATATAGTTATTTATGGTTCGCCTTCAACTCAAATGTGCAAGTATCTAAATAATAATTATCTTACGGGAGGAATTCCTGCACAGCTTGCAAACTTGGCAAATTTGAAACTTTTGTAAGTTCTGCATACTCATATATAATGTTCTGGAATTATATTCTTAGCATATATTGATGGCAATAAAAAAGTGCTCATACAATTTATTTTTTTAATTGCTAAAGTCTCCTGTAGAGTATCAAGGTACATTAAGAAGGCGTGAATTTCAAACTTGAAATTATGCACAATTCACTTGAACAAATCAGTCATTGTAAATCATGGTAACTCATAGAGGAAATGAGAAACGGTGAGAAATTTATAGAAAATCAAATTACTGTTTTTGTTTTTTGGTGAAATAATGTGGACTTTTAATGAGAAAGATTTCTTTCCATTTCTGTTCATTTATTTGGATTCTCTTTTGGATTTGTAGTATGGTCACAGCTTTTCTTCTCTCTTCTTTGTGTTTGCTTTCTCTCTCTTTCCCTGTTTGTGGAATTCATGGCTGCTGCTGCTGCTGTTAGTTCTGATATTCTCTACCAGGGTAAGCCTCTTCTTCTTTACACACACACTCACTCATATATGTTCTTATTCAGTTGTGATTGAGTTCATGCCATCATTTTTTCCTTCTTAGAGTTTTTCCCCCGTTTTTAAGTTGTTCTGTATCAAATCTTTGTTGAGTTTTGTGTTCCAGTTAGTCATGTGAAAGGGAACCTTCTAGGACTAACAAAGTTCTCTATAGAAATAGCAAGCCCCGCAAATTATTGTAGGGTGTAATACAATATTTTTAGTTGATCAAGCCGAAGCTTAAGAAACATGAAGTATAGGTACTCAAGTTACAATACCATTTATTACACATACATCCTCATGTTTTTGAAACTACATGATACCTTTGTCAACTTATTTTACAGATGATGCCTTTGTCAACTTATTTTATAGATGATGCCTTCGTAAAAGTTACTTATATGATAATTTGCAGAAAATTGGTTTACATTTCCTTGCTCTTTTCTGTGTAAGCAAATCTGATAATTTATCATTAGTATGATGCCTCCACTAAGTAACAATTCCAGCTTTGGCCAACTGAATACAAATTATGGAAACGTGTTCATTCAACAAAAGTCGAGGATGGAGAAAAGTTAACACGGTTATATGTATTTTATAATCACGTATTCAAGTAATCATGTGTCAATTGTTTCTTTCTTGCGATACTACTAATATTTTGCTTTCTCTTATAAATAACAGATTTTTGTTACAAACAATATTTGTTGGTCGTGGACATTGCAGATGGATAGTCTTTCTTTTCAAAAGTTTATGTACCAAAGACATGGTAGAGCTTGACAGATTTACAAGGAAAATGTTATTATATATGTATTTTTAAGAACATAGTTTATTACAAGTGGTAATATTTTTTGGTAGATAATTGAAAAATAGATTGTTGTAAAATCATTTTTTTGGGTACATTTGGATGTTTATTTTGGTTGATTTCAGGCATTCAGCGCTTTGATTGTTTATTTGACATGATTAATGCAATTTCTAGAATGTCAAAGTTCTCTTTTTGATAAAAGGTATGCAAGTTTGTATGGAGCAGTAAATATCTTATTTTCTGTAAACTAATTTGCTACCTTTGTTGGTTATGGGTTTGCTAAAGTAAATGTATTAGGTGTTTTTATTTGTTTTGTTTTTGGATAAATTATTGAAAGTAAACCAGAGCTTTGATATGTCTAGCTGTGCTGTGATTTCTTCTTTTATATCTACTTGTGTTGCTTCTTGGAGCATGTAATCATGCTTTGGAATTGAATTTGGAGCAGAACTCTTTTCACATTTTTTATTTAGATTCACATTGTTAACTCATATTTTTTATTTAGATTCACCTTTAGTAGTAAAAAGATTATATACTTAGACTGTTAACAAGAGTATATATTCTATACTCTTTAATTATTCTTTTCACATTTTTTATTATTCTATATTCTAGACTGTTAACATGATCCTTCATATCATAAAGGATCTAAAGCAACTACTAATGTTGGATTTTATTTTTGAATCGTTTGAAACCCAATGTCCAATGGCTTAAATTGAAAGTGGGTTTACACCAAAACTCTATAATTGAAGGTCATCTATGTTGCATAGCTTCTGTCTTTGATGGAATGTTGAGCTAAATATTAATTGGGTTTTCTTGACATTGAGTTCTCTGGGTTATGCATGATTGATTGATGTTTTTGTGATAATATGTTTGGTGGTGGTTGTTGTAGATTGTATAATTTTCTGTGGCAACCAATATTAGTAGTTATTTTTAATTCATAACCCCTTGGAAAATGCACTTTGATTTTACCCTAATATTGTGGGTTTTGATGAAAATTGCTCTTTGGAAGCATAATTTGTGGACCAACTGCGGATATGGGTCTGATGAATCTAAATATATACTATTTTCACATTGTTAACAAGAGAAATTAAATATACTCTTTTCACATTGTTAACTCATATTTTTCATATAGATTCATTTTTAAGTATTAAATAATTATACAGTATTAATAGTGTTAAAGTCACGGATTAACCCTAGTATATATATATATATATATATATATATATATATATATATAACTCTAAGCTGCATCTCTGCCTAACCACAGCCGTACACATTTTCATTTTAAAGTAAAGAAAATTGAATATTTATATTATTATTTTCACAGTCTTAAATTAGCCGTTCTCTTTATTTTTTTCAATATTTCAAAATTTAATTACCTTAATTGTTGATTTATATTTGCGTTATACTCCTGGAAGATTGATAAACAAACCGGTGTTAAAAAGGAAGAAATGAAAGAAGGCCAAGCGTTTGACCTTGTATACCCCGTCGACTCTCAAGAGTCGTCCTCTCCTCCACCATTCCCCGTTCCAATTCCTGTACAGTTTCAGTTCTAAAAAAAAACCCTTTGAATCTAAAACCCCCACAAATCTTACAAAACAACAGTAGATCAGTTCAACTTTTTTATATAACTAGGACTACAAGTCTAAGGCACCCATATTTCTCAATTAAACTCAAGTGGGCTCAATTTTCTTGATCTGTGATCTGCAACAACAAATTCTTGCAACTCTATCTTGGTCTGCCGCCGGATATCATGGCGGACATAGTAAAACAGATCTTAGCTAAGCCGATCCAATTAGCAGACCAAGTTATTAAAGCAGCAGACGAGGCCTCCTCCCCCTTCAAGCAAGACTGCGCCGAGCTCAAATCCAAAACCGAGAAACTCGCCGGACTTCTCCGCCAGGCTGCGCGGGCCAGCAACGATCTCTATGAGCGGCCCACACGCCGCATCATCGATGACACCGAGCAAGTTCTCCAAAAGGCCCTTGTTCTTGTCCAGAAATGCCGAGTCAACGGCCTTGTCAAGCGCGTATTCACTATTATCCCTGCTGCTGCATTCCGAAAGATGGCCTCACAGCTCGAAAACTCCATCGGCGACGTCTCCTGGCTCCTCCGTGTCTCCGCCTCCGCTGATAGCCGCGACAATGAGTGGCTGGGCCTCCCTCCAATCGCAGCAAACGAGCCCATTTTGTGTCTGATATGGGAACAGATCGCAATTTTATGTACTGGGTCTTTAGATGACCGATCTGATGCGTCAGCCTCACTTGTATCGCTTGCCCGAGACAACGATCGGTACGGTAAGCTGATTATTGAAGAATGTGGAGTTGGGCCGCTGTTGAAGCTGGTGAAGGAAGGGAAATTGGAGGGGCAAGAGAATGCTGCCAGGGCAATTGGGCTTCTTGGAAGAGACCCAGAAAGCGTCGAACACATGATTCATGCGGGTGTATGCTCAGTGTTTGCGAAAATCCTCAAAGAAGGTCCAATGAAGGTTCAGGCTGTAGTGGCCTGGGCTGTCTCGGAGCTTGTGGAACATTACCCCAAATGCCAAGATATTTTTGCGCAGCACAATATAATCCGATTGCTTGTTGGCCATCTTGCTTTCGAGACAGTTCAAGAACATAGTAAGTATGCAATTACTAGTAATAAAGCTATTTCAATTCATGCTGTTGTTTTGGCTAGTAATAATTCGAATGGCACCAACAATGTTGTTGTTAAGCCAATTGATGACGATGAGAAGCAAATCCAAATTTCGCATCCGACAGGGAATAAACATCCCAATCAGTTGCACAATGTGGTCACTAATACCATGGCCATGAATGGCCACTCTAAGCCTAAGAGCAGCAATGGGGTGAATCAAACAAATCTTGCTTTGACCAATACCACTAACAATGTGAAACAAAATCATGTAAACCATCACCATCAGCAGAATCTTTCGCTCTCTGGGACTAGCATCAAAGGGAGGGAGATGGAGGACCCTGCTACCAAGGCTTATATGAAAAAAATGTCAGCAAGAGCGCTTTGGCTACTCGCCAAGGGAAACTCACCCATTTGTCGTAGCATCACTGAGTCAAGAGCTCTGTTGTGCTTTGCAGTACTATTAGAGAAAGGACCTGAAGATGTTAAGTACAATTCTGCCATGGCATTAATGGAGATCACAGCAGTAGCGGAACAAGATTCTGAGTTGAGGAGAGCAGCGTTCAAGCCCAATGCACCAGCTTGCAAAGCAGTTATTGATCAATTGTTTATGATAATTGAAAAGGCAGAATCAGATTTGCTTATCCCGTGTATCAATGCTATTGGGAATTTGGCTAGGACTTTTAGAGCAACAGAGACGAGGATGATAAGCCCATTAGTACGGCTGCTTGATGAACGTGAAGCTGAGATTTCTAGGGAAGCCTCCATTGCCCTCACAAAGTTTGCCTGTTCTGATAACTATCTCCACCTAGACCACTGCAAGGCAATAATTACTGCTGGAGGGGCGAAACACTTAATCCAGCTTGTGTATTTAGGAGAGCAAATTGTTCAAAGTTCGGCTGTGATTCTGTTGTGCTACATTGCGCTGCACGTACCAGACAGCGAAGAACTTGCTCAAGCCGAGGTGCTCACGGTGCTTGAATGGGCATCAAAGCAACCATTCTTGACACAAGATGAAATGATGGAGACCTTGTTACAAGAGGCCAAAGGTCGATTGGAGCTATACCAGTCCAGAGGTTCTAGGGGTTTCCATTGAACAAGTCAAGCTGAAAAATTGTTTGTTCCTCTATAAAAATTTCACCCCTTAATGTTTGTGTTTCTCATGGAGTGTACATAAGATTAGATGTCACCCAGTAGTTGTGTAGAGGGATCCCCAAATTTTATTTTATTTTTACCATTTATCAGTGTGCCATTCTTTCTATTCCTTGTTAACATTCATATAAAAATATTGTTGTACTAGCAAATTTCTAGGCCAAAATTGTGTTGGAAATTCAGATATATGGGATCTCATTTTCTTTCTTTCTAGTTTGATGACCTTGTAAAAAAATGTTGAATAGGATTTTCATTGTGACATATGTTGTTGAATAGATAACCAAGAATATGTAAATTATAAAGTTGAATGGTTGGGAAAGTGAGTCAGGTGGGAAAAAGGATGTTTTGATGTTCAGAGGGGAGGAATGGATCATTTGAGACTCGGGAGAAAGTGAAAGCTAAAAAAGATTCGTCATTTGTTTGTCACTGGACTGACTCCAACAAGGAAATAATTTCACATTAAGCAAAACCAACCCTCAGGATACAGCTAAGAAAGCTGCATTAGTCAATAGTCTTTTATAGATGGCTTTATCCTGCTCTGCTCTGGTGGAATAGTTTATTAGCAATACGTGATAGAGTATTATACAAGTAAAATTTCTTCTTCTTTTGCCCCAAGGGGAAGGGGAAGGGGAAGGGGAAGGGGAAGGGGTAGGGGTAGGGGGACTTCAATGAGAGAAGCAGTATGTATTGTTGAGTATATATGGATAGCCTTGCATTCTCTTCACTTCTTATTCCTAAAACTAAAACCAATTACAGTTGTGTGAAAAATAGTGGTACGACAAAACACAAGTACTGTACAAACATATTGGCCGATCCCACATTAATAATAATCTATGTCCTAAATATATATAATACTAATAACAGGTATCTGATTATCTGTAATTGTTAGTAGATGAAACAATATTATTATAAAATGAGGAATTGCTCATGCTACGCTTTTTTGGCAACACCCTCATGTTATGTCATGGAGAAGAAATATCAATTTCATATTCTTATATTGTTTTGGGTCTGCCCAATATTTCAGGCCCAAAATAGTCAGTTTTAGAGAATAATAAATACATCAGCTTCGTCTACCCAATGGGCAGACTAGTCCTCTTGGATCAGCCGAGCAAACTAAGAGTGAAAATTACTAAATTCCTAATAACGAACGAGAGGGACTGTGCTTATTGAGGGTAAACTCATACATATTACCATAAATAAACGAGAAAGAAAAAAAAAAGATTTTTATTGGGAGGTATTATTATTCCAAAGTTGATCTCACGTTAGGATTACTTTGAAATTAACATGCATTCTTGTTAATTAAATTTCATTGTCATCCTCTTAGATATTTTCAACATTTTCTTGTTAAATGATTTTTTTAAAAAGAAATTGTTTTAAGTATAAATTCATTACTACTAGAACTTGTATTCAACAACTCGATATAAAATTTTTAAAAAGTGTTGAGCACTATTTTTGTTCAATTGTCGATATAAAATTATTTTTTTTGAAAGCCTATTCTATTACGATTTAATTCTAAAGATACTACACATTTTATCTTATAATCTAGAAAGGAATCTAGGGAAGGAGTTCGACAATCTTTAATAGATTAGCGCCTACTGAGAGATGGACTTAAATATTTGATCTTAAATCTAGCGATAAAGAAAAATACATCTACCACATTTGATCTTAAGCCTATAAAACTTTAAATCATGCCAAATGTGGAATTAGGTTTTGGACACTGGGGATGCAAAGGACAACTTTAGGAGAATGTGTAATTTTCACAAGTATGTTTTGATTTTTTTAATACTATCTTTTCTAATATGAGTATAGAAACTAATTATGGTTCATACAAGAGATGTTATGGAAATAATATCAAGAATGTAAATATCAATTCGTATGTGGCCTGTCCAAAGTGCATCAATTGCTTGTTACAGATCAAAAGATGAGACAATGTATGGCCACAAATTACTAGACTACCAATTATGCGAATGGACCTATAAAATGAGAAAATTTGAAATAAAGATTCAACCTTTACATATTTACAAACGCAATTTTCTTATCCTCACATCTGCCACTGCATAGGCTTCCCAATCTCCTCCACCCAATCCATAATCCACTGATATTTTCCCTTAAACAAATAATCCAAAACAACTCTCTCTCTATTCTTCATTCACTTGCACATTTCTACAGTCCCAAATATATCACCAACACAATTTTTATATCTTTCTCCCTCCTTCACCCCCATTTACAACCATGGCTGCTGCTTTGAGTGCTGCAGTCTCCCTCCCATCCTCCAAATCCACTGCCCTTTCAACCAGAACATTTATCATCTCACCCGAAAGAGTGAACTTCACTAAGGTATCATATCAATTCTACAGAACAATCATAGATCGTGTATATATATGTATATATTATTGTTTTTCTGATATGGGTTTTTGTTATTCAGGTTCCTTTGAGCTTCAGAAATGTATCTGGTGGTGGGAAAGTGGTATCAATCAGAGCCCAGGTCACAACAGAGGCTCCAGCCAAAGTTGAGAAGGTTTCCAAGAAAGTGGATGAAGGTGTGATTACTAACAAATTTAGGCCTAAGGATCCATATGTTGGTAAATGTCTTCTCAACACTAAGATCACTGGTGATGATGCTCCTGGTGAAACTTGGCACATGGTCTTCAGCACTGAAGGTACAATATATCATCCTTTAAATTCTTGACCATGGAGTATTTCTTTCTTATTCATATTAATTAGATTTGGGTGACTATTAATTGTATAGGTTTCTAGTATTTTTGGGTTGATTGAATTTGTTTCATTGGGATGATATTAACAGGAGAGGTACCCTACAAAGAAGGGCAATCTATTGGGATAATTGCTGATGGTGAAGACAAGAATGGGAAGCCTCACAAGCTTAGGTTGTACTCAATTGCTAGCAGTGCACTTGGTGACTTTGGAGACTCCAAAACTGTAAGCTTTTTTAAAGTCACGATTCATGTTGTTTGAGTTTTTCTATACAAACATATAATTGATGCATAATTCTAATACAGAACAATCATAATTATGCTTTAAATTTGAAAAATACTACCCCAATGCATTATGGATGACAATTATGTAAAAGAAATAAATAAATCAACATGAATAAATTTTTCAAGTACGTGTATCAAGTTTCATTGGTTCTTTCCAAATATTAATTGCTTGTTTACGAGGCATTGCCTTTGCAAATTTAGCTAATGCTTAAGAATTAACACAACTCTGATTCCGGTATCACTTATTTTTATTTTTACTTTGCTTTGTTTTTTTTGTTCTTTTTCTTTTCTGAGGCATTAAGATGTTTGAACTTAATATTTTACAGGTTTCATTGTGTGTAAAGAGGCTTGTCTACACCAATGACCAAGGAGAAATAGTAAAAGGAGTATGCTCAAATTTCTTGTGTAAGATTGTAGAACTTGCATTAATTTAATAAAACTCGGTCTTTATAAAATTTTAACTATTATACTGTTTCTGGATATAAAATTATAAATTGACTCATCTTCCTACTATCTAATAGCTGTGTGATGAACGGTTGTCTGATATATTGGTAGAAATGCTTCAAGTAGTGTGCTCATACAGCTTAGCATGTTCAAAATCATATATCAGGTGACTTGAAGCCGGGGTATGATGTGAAGATAACCGGACCTGTAGGAAAAGAAATGCTTATGCCAAAGGATCCTAATGCAACTGTTGTTATGGTAATTACTGCCTAGAAGAAAGATCAAGCATTGCATATGATACTGCTATAACTTAATTTAGTATTGCTGTTTTTTTGTCAGTTTCATGAGTTCAAAACTTGTATTGATGAAGTTCTTTTTCACAGCTTGCAACCGGAACTGGAATTGCTCCTTTCCGCTCCTTCTTATGGAAAATGTTCTTTGAGGAGCACAAAGACTACAAGGTAGATTAAGATTGACAGATTATAAGAAGCTGTTTGACATGAGTACTTAATTACGGCGTATAACTAGATAAGAAGATAAATGATCTGCTCTTGTGAGTTGTGATCGTGTATAATAATTTCAACAATGAAATAATATAACTTTTCTACATCTAATTAAGGGTTGTAAAAGATGTTGAAGCAAAATCATACACCATCCACAAACAACCATGTAGTAGTAAACCTCCTACGGAATAATTCGTGTCAACTGGAATCTGATATACGTCGATGCAAAATTATCAAACAACGCATATAAGAAATGAGTTGATTTTTTGATAAATGCAGTTCAATGGTTTGGCATGGCTCTTCTTGGGTGTGCCCACAAGTAGCTCGTTGCTCTACAAGGAGGTAAAAAAAAATTGTTTGCTCGACAATCAAAATTTATCATGGCTCTTGATTAAAAATGAGTTAACATTACTCTTGTTGTTTTGGGGACAGGAATTTGAGAAAATGAAGGAGAAGAAACCAGATAACTTTAGACTCGACTTTGCAGTGAGCAGAGAGCAAACTAACGAGAAAGGGGAAAAGATGTACATCCAAACTCGTATGGCCCAATATGCAGAAGAGCTCTGGGAATTACTCAAGAAAGACAACACCTTCGTTTATATGTGTGGGCTGAAAGGAATGGAGAAGGGAATTGATGACATTATGGTGTCATTGGCTGCTAAAGATGGTAGTGGCATAGTTTTCTTCACTATTGGACACAACATACATATTTCTGTTTATATACAAGTTTGATCTAATTGTGTGTGGTGTTGTTATTCATCATCAGGTATTGAATGGGTCGAGTACAAAAGGTCATTGAAGAAGGCAGGGCAATGGAATGTGGAAGTCTACTAATTTGTGTTTCTTGTACAAATAAATATATTATGCCTGTTTTTCTTGAAGCTGGCCGTGCTATCTTTACGCCACTTTTTCTCTGCATTGTGTAGAATAGATAGGTAACCAACCTTCTTTGTAATTGTTCTTGTTTTTTCCTTTTATTCATTTTCCTTATAGTACCGTTGTATTGTGATGTCTTTTTCCCCCAAAAAATCATTTTTGATGGCTTGGATCAATAAATATAGTGGAAATGTGGAAAATAACTTATTCCACCTCTCTCTTAGTCTTACATATATGAATTCCTCTTGGAATAGTAGCCTGGTAGGGCAGGTAGCATGTGTGACTGTGAATGAACAAGGGAAAATACAAGGAATTAAGTTACTAACAGGCAGGGGCAGATCCATTTAGGGATAGTATAGATTTTTTTATTTAGGAGTAGCGTCAAATATTAAATAAATAAATTTAACTGGACAAATTAATGGAAGTGTTAAACTTGAAAAAGTAATTTACTTATATTCTAAATACAAGTACAGCTAAATATAGATTCATTTTACATCTACTTCATAAATTGTATATGTAAATATTTTTATTTAAATTTTTTTTTTTAGTTTCGATTGTGAATATTTATTGCAATTTGTAAACATTAATTCAATTTTTTATATTTAATTTTAACAAAAAAATTAGTTAAAATTTGCCGAATTTTTTTTTAGAAGAGGTTTTATATATACAGCATGGCATACAAATGGCTACTTTAGACCAAAATCCTTGAATGAAAAATTATTACTCCAAATAATGGAATTAAGTCAGTCCACATATATCAATTCTAATTGTCTTCAATAATTTTTGTTAATATTATTTTTTATTCTAAAAGTCAATCAAGATATAAAGGGTAGTTTAAGAACTACATATTAGTAGTATTTAGCTACAATTATTACTTTCATATTTAATCAAATAAATAAAAATAATGCTCAGAATATTTTATAAAGTTAAAATTGACTCTAAATTAAACATAAGTTTTCAATAATTTTTCTTTATAAGTAGTACATTTTATTTAATATTAAGATTTGTATAAGAGACATATTTTATTTGATAATTATAATTTTTCTCCATTATATTTCCAAAATACTTGTATTCATTAAAATTTTAAGTGTTTCTAATAAAAGTCTTAATTTTAAGTGATTTCGAAACTAATATTTCTAGATGGAAAGATTATAAACAGACTCTTATAAAATTTAATTTTCTTCCACAGACAATATGATGTGATATGTATCAATGTGGTTTTGTATTTTTCCCAATTCAATTCAATGGGAAAATAAAATAAAATAAAAAACAATAATAATAATAATAACGAAAATATTTGGAACATATATAGCTTAAATTTTTAGGGTCTAAAATAAATACCGTGGGGGCAAACTACGGGATCAAAACTCGAAAATCCTGAAGGAAAGAGTTTGATGTGAGTGAGTTGAGTAAATTAGGGCTTCCTTTACTTTTCTTTCTATTTATTACTCTCTCTCGCGAGATCTATAGTAACAGATTGGTTCTACAAGAGGTTGGATTAGGGTCTGGATCATCAATGGCGGAGGAGAATATCAGATCTCGAGGTGTGGTGGTTCGGTTTAACGAGCAGAAGGGTTACGGATTCATAAAACCCGACGACGGCGGCGACGATCTTTTTGTTCATCATACGGAGATCAAATCCGAAGGCTACCGTACTCTTTATGAGGGCCAGACCGTCGAGTTCTTGGTTGAGTTGAATAACAACAAAACCAAGGCTGTTGACGTTACCTCCGTTAACAAGGTTCGCAACGGTGGCGGCCGCGGCGGCGCCCGTTGTGGGAGTGGTTATGGCTTTGGCAGTGGCGGAGGAGGGAGGTATGGTGGGTTCGGTGGATATCGCGGTGGGGGTGGAGGGGGAGGGGGAGGGGGAGGGGAGTGTTATAGCTGCGGGGGATATGGACATATGGCCAGGGATTGTGAACGGCAAGGAAGTGGTAGCCGCGGCGGTGGTGGAAGTGGTGGAGGTGGCAGTTGCTATAATTGTGGTGGTTATGGGCACATTGCCAGAGACTGCACTAGTGGCCGTGCTGGAGGGGGTGGTGGAGGTTGTTATACGTGTGGGGAGCATGGGCACATGGAAAGAGATTGTCCAAAAGGAGGTGCTGGTGGAGGAGGAGGAGGCGGCAGCGGCAGCGGCAGCGGAAGGACTGGTTTTGAGAGGTTTGGAGGAGGTGGTGGCGGCGGCGGTAGCTGCTACAACTGTGGGGTGCAAGGGCATTTTGCTCGAGAATGCCCTGACAATCCATGAGAAGTCAGAGTAATTAGTCCTATTATATGAATTGATTTATTCCTTTTAGTTGGTACTTTTGAAGAATTCTACTATATTCTGGTTTAGATTTTTGCCTTTTCTGGTGGGTATGGGTTATACGTAGGATGGTTTTATGGGGTTTTTGTGTGGCGATCCATTCTACTTGGTATACATATATTGATAATGATGATGGTTGGTTCGGTTACTGAATTAGGGAGTAGCTCGTATTTCATTTGTTGATGAACTTGAGATAATTTGACTAGAGTGAATTTCAGATAAAGTGTTCATTTATCTTTGCTTTTGTGTTTTAAAGGTTTGATGTTCTGCTTCAGCTTCTCATCTGACTCTGTTAAGGACTTTCTTCTCTTATTTTAGCTTGTATAGTTTGTTTGCGACAACAAATTTCCCATTGCATTTTATCTAGGTAATAATTTACATGAACCCTTCTAAGTAGGTGAGTTTGGGTTATTTTTTGGACTGCCATGTCTAGAATTGAATGCTGGGGACCCTTTGTGTAATGATGAAGAGAAATTATAAGCTTGTATGTGACATTCAAGAATGCTTCTTGCTTCTTGAATGAAGGAAAAAGTAGAATTCCCTCTTCCTCATTTTGTACCATTTAATTCATAGTTTTGATATCCTTAAAGAATAGTATTGCAAAAGTATATTACAATATATGCAAGATCTTTTTGCGACTTTGGTTCTAGTTAATAGTGTTTTAGGTTTTGTTTTGTTTTCCTTCCTTTTTTGAGCACAAAAAGTTTGAGACAGATATTCGTCATCATCTTTTTATCTTGGTTTTCCAGCATTTGGGATTAAGTGGTGGAGAGATTATTTGAGCAAAGTTTAATTGAATACTTATCTAAAGGGAGAAATAATTAAATGAGTACTTCAAGGCCTTCCTATTTATTTTCTTTCATTGTGGACAACGTGGAAGGGAACACATTTTTTTGTTAGATTGGAAAAAATGAAGTGGTTTGGTGGATATTCGGAAATTCAATAGATTGAATCAAGAACTTGATGGGAAATGACTTTGACACTTTGTAGTAGAGGGGTGTGATCAGTTGTGGAAGTGGGTGGTGATGAACTGATTTGTGGAGGGGTTGTGGATGGCAATATATGGGACCTGGGGGTTGAGAGGAGTTTGGCAAGGCTGATCATTGGGGATTAGGTTTTCAAATATGTTGTATGGATAGAGAACAGAGTGACGAGATTTGTTAATTTTTATGGGTTTTCGGTTTTTAGTAACCAATTTTTCAGTCATTTTCAAGATTAGGAATTAGAGGAATTTGACGGGTTGATGTCTTTCATAGAAGGCCTCAGATATTAACATTTACATGGTTCAGTCTTATTAGAATTGTTTGTTTCTTTTCAATCTAATTATGGAAATTTGAGGCGGGAGATTTTTATATGGAATGTGGATGGGGGTTCTCATGAAGGTGACAAATATAAATATTGTGCCCCAGTTTGTGTTGTGGCAATTGAGAAAACACTTTTTGGTTAGCGGCTCCATGGTCATTATCTCTGCCAGACCAGGTTGTGCTGCAGCTTGCAGGGTTCACAAGTCATTAGCAAAGTTTGATTTTACTGTCCTGTCCTCTGATTATGAAATATTCTATTCCAAATGGTTGGATAGATGAACGAGGGAGGCGTTTTTAAAATTTACTAGTTGATAGCCCGTGCAACGCACAGGTTATTTTGAATAATGGATTGACTAATCTAAACTTGAATATATCTAACAAAAAAATATATTCATTAAAGCATAAGAACGTCGTCGTTTCAGTCTTATTTCATCAAAAACTTGAAATGCCAAACTCGTTCTAGGTAAAATATACCTATATTTAGTACCCTCCTTGAGTGTAGTTGCAACAAACAAAAAGTTATATTTAGTGATTCGTTGTTATCTAGTATTCAAATTATTTAAGAGGGGTACAATTATGTCCTTATCAAAATTTAATTTTTGTAAATTAATCTTATTACGCGTCCTACTCTCTGTGGCAACACCTGTAACCAAAGCGTCATCATCACACAATTTGTTATTGCACAATATGAGATGTGCTAAAAATAAAAAATAGTAACTGAACTAAATAATAATTTACACAAAACCTAAACAACCACAAAACAGATAATAAATTCATTGCACAATATTTTGCAATAGCAACCACTTCAGACAAACCGTGACTTTGTTAATGTCATGGGTCAATTTATTTGATTCATCTTGTAATCCAGGACCTAGGCTACATCTAATAACTATAAAATAAAAAATTTACCCAGTATCAAAATTCGCAAATGCTCAACACCACAATCATAATTAACAAATTTAATGAATCCAAACACCAATTATATATATGTACACATATAAGAACTAAAATTATATATGAATGCTTACCTCTTCAACAATAATAATAGCCTTGATATGTTGCCCCACCTAGAAACAACAAACAATACCAAAATCAGTAACAAACCCAAAACTCAATCAAACATAATAGATATCTGCACAACAAAAATTCAAAAGAAACCATAAATTTATCTACATTAAACTTATATTTTTGTTATCTACATGTATGAATGACCAATGTGTTTCAATGTTGATTTGAAACATCTTTGAATCAAAATATTACAGGTCATTAACAATTTTAATAATTGTTAATGACCCTGAGTCATCATGTCATATAATGTTTAATTTGAATATATAATTTTATTTAGATGTTTTTTGCGAGAAATGGAGCCTAACGAAATGACCCTGAGATGTCTTGAACCTGCTCAGTCAAGATTTAGTAAAGTAGGATCTTAAATTGAGGAAATAAAAAAAATAGTATCAAAATAGAAGCTTAAAGTTACCTTTGCATTCTTATAAAATTCAGAGGAAGTCAGAGCCTCAAAAAAGTCTCCAGAGATTGAGGCTTCAGCAAAAGGGTTTACACTTTTATATCTTGGAGAAGACATTCCATTAGCTGCTCTTGCAACAACAGGATCCATCGGCAACTAATTCTGAGCCCATAGATGCATCCTTCTTTTCTGACTGCAAATAGCAAAATGTAAACTCAAATCTCAGAATTGATTGACGTCAAATCTCAGTACTGGAAAAGATCTAGGGAGTGAGTAATTTACCTTAGCGTCCGAGCTCCTTCTCGCAATCGCACTTAAAGGTTGGGAAAGATGAGGATTCAAACCTTTCAAAAAGTTTGCTAGCGAGAGGTATGTTTGTTCCAATTCCCATTATCATCTTCTATTCTTCTTATTTTCTTCTACAATAATCTTTTATGGGCATAGTTTATGCTATTTTAACGGCCACCTCCACTACAAAGGCCGCACATATTTGAAAAGATGGAAGAAAGGAGAAGGGGAAGAGGAAGAGGAAGGGAAGGGAAAGGGAAAGGGAAATGGGAAGGGGAAGAGGAAGAGACACCGTCAATTTGAGAAGATGAAAGAAAGGGATAGAGAAAGGGGAAAGGGAAGAAACTGAAAGAGGAAGGGGAAGAGGAAGAGGAAGAGAAATACGAAGAGAAACCGAATTAATGGTTAAAATTGGGTGTGTTAATTGATTAATTTGAATTTGATTTTATTAATATCAATTAATGGGTTTATGTTATGTATTTATGTTATGTATGTATTAATGGTTAATTGATTTCAAATTAATCTGAAATTATGGATTTCAATTGATTAAAATTGGATATGTTAATTGATTGATTTGAAATTTGAAATTAATTGATTTCAAATTTTAATATGAAATTATGGATTTCAATTGGTTAAAATTGGGGGTGTTAATTTGAAATTAATTGATTTCAAATTTTAATCTGAAACTATGAATTTAATTTGAAATTAATTGATTTGAAATTGATTTGTTAATTGATTTTTAACAGCCAAATTAATTAATTGATTTGAAATTGATTGAGTTGGAGGATAGGTTGTGATGTATTAAAATTGATTGAATTGGAGGATAGGTTGTGATGTATTGAAATTGATTTAAAATTGATTGAGTTGGAGGATAGGTTGTGATGTATTAATTAATTGATTAGAAATTAATTGAGTTAAGGATAGGCTGTGCTGTATATATATATATATAAATTGATTAATTAATTTGTTTTATAACAATTCAATAATAGTAATAATAATAATAATTTAATCTAGCGTATTTAATTTAATAATACACAATACAGTACAATAAAAGGGTGGAGTGGCGGTTGGAGGTGCCCATTCGTCATGATTCATGCGGGAAATGGAACCCCCGACCCTTCTACCAGCCCAAAAAGAGAAGAGGAATGAATCGAAATTTGACCCATTCATCACGCTCTCATGGCATGATCCCCTACCTCCATTTTCAAACTATTGTATCTATTTTAAAGAAAGATTATTATGACCAATACATCTTAATAATTTTATTAGTAATAATCAAAATATGTTAAATCAATAAAAATTTGATGAATATTTTTTTACATGTTTATCACATAGTGAGATTATTTTTTATTTTTAAAATAATAATGCTATTTAATATAATAAATAAGTTAATATTGATTTCAATTATATATTAGCTAATATTTTGAAATTGATTAGTATGATTGCAAGCTCGCTAGCTATGAGCAAATGTAAGACCCGAACTTTTATAAATAAAGATGAATTTTTTTCTATAAATATTATTTTTGAATAAATTTGATATAATGTTATAGTTGTGGGTAATATTTATAAATTTTGCAAAGTATGCAAGTGGTTATATTATTCGATTGGTTTTGAATATTCGGTTTAGCGAGGAATATTAAGATAACTACCAACAATCATTGGTGGACCCACAAATGAAATTATTATCGGATTGAGAAAACGACAAAAATATTTTATTGAAATAACGGCGGAAGTTTTACTGGTTGATCTTGTTGAACTACTTTCGGTAGTAAAAGAAAAGACGATGTCGTGTGGTTGCATAGTAGCACACGGTATTGATTATTGATCTTTATGTGAGAAATCAGTTCACTTTTGATTCCATTATTGTCGATTAATAATATAAATTATTATAGCGATAATGACGTTTTGTTTTATTCAGATTATTAACGTAATAAAACGAAATAACTTTTTATATAAAAGTAATACTTTATTAAAGTTATTCTATAAATAAAATATATTATATTTTATTATGCATAGTATTTTTGCATAATGTTTTTGCATAGTGTTTGCGTAGTAAAAATGTTTTAATATAAATAGAATATATTATATTTTATTTAAAAGATTTTGCTTTAAATATGGATCGTCGATTAAAGTAAATCAATCTGGACCGTTCATGGATTAATTACTATGCATTCTATTTTCCTATAAATAAAGCTCATTCCTTCATTATTTTCTTACTGAATTCAATTTGAAACTCTGTAGAAAACTATAGAGAGAAAGAAAAAAGTATTCTAACTACTTCACTTTTGCCAATATTCAATTCTTCTAAGGTAGGAATATTATTTGTTGTACTTTCGTAAGGATATTATTCTTTTGTATTCATGAAGAGAACTTCGATTATTCCATTCCTTATTATTATTCATTGGAATAACTTTTATACGCCAGACTACCCTATACTTGGTGACATTCTTCTATTATTCTGTCTTTATTATTACATTGGAACATCTTGTATGCATGTGTTTTACAATTCGACCAGGTTCCGCCTTTATTATTCTGTTGGAACATCCATGCATGTGTTTTACACCTGACCGGTTCCGCTTTTATCATTACATTGGAATATCCTATCTCGCAGTGTTTACACCGGATCCGGTTCCATCTTTATTATTCTGTTGGAATATCCCGTCTTGTGAATTTCACCGACTGGTTCCGTTATTATTATTACATTGGAATAACTTTGTCTGCATGGCACCGCATCTGAGGTGATTTCTTTTGTTATTCCATTCTTTATTATACCCAAATAAGTTAAAACTTTGACTTATACTCCATGAAATTAGTAGAATATCCTTGATATTTGTGTTTCATCCAAAGATCTTTTCATGGAAATATTCTTCCGATCATTCTTGAATTTTACTCTACAAAACAAAGATCATGTTGACAATTTGGGCGTTAATAATTCCCCGGATAAAATAATTCTTGAACTTGTTTTATTGAATTCTTATATCATTGTCATCATCCTCATGTTTATATTTTTTTAAAGTCATCCGTGGCTCAGTAGTGCATAGATGGACTTGGTATGATTATGACCAGAGACTATTCGATGTAATCATGACCGTAATGTTACAAATGATGTGGTAAAAATCCTCGATTAGTAGTAGTGCATTGATGGACGATTGTTAGCATGATCATGACCATTAATGAATACATAACTATTCTCGGCCCATAGTGCATGAATAATTGTGGTCGTGATACTAAAGAATATCATTGGTAGTAGTGCGGGGGTGATTCAATGATGTGGATTATTTATTAAAAGTTGAGTCTCAAATATAATAACAATGATGAAAACCTTTTAAATCATAAAAGATAGTAGATTTTATTTTCTACTTGACTCTTGTAATGGATTGCTTGTTAAATTGCAGCTTAAACTTGATGTTTATTATATTTTATCGGTTTAACAACTTTGTTGAAGGCTAATGATAATTTATTCTACATTATCTTAGTCATAATATTTCTTCTTGGGCTAGTTGAGCTCACCCTTTCTTTCACCGTTCTCTTGTGAAATGAGAACATAGGCGGGACGAGTCGGGAAGCGGAGTAATGGTCCGGAGGATAGCATTAGTAGTCCTCACTATTCTACGTGAAATAGTGTGATAATAATTGTAATGAGGACTCCTTTTGAGTTTGTATAATATCTAGTAGATAATATTTGTATTCAAACTCACGCTTTATGTCGTATTGTTGCACACGGCGCTTATATTAGTAAGTTGTATTTAAATTCTTTACCATGTATCCGACTACCCAAGATGGGTGATGTATACCTAATTTTGGGGCGTCACAACAGTATCGAGCTTAGGATATGATCCTGGCTAAGATGTGAGAATAATACTAGGAGGGAGAGAGGAATATACCTTCGCTAGTATGACCTACCCAAGTTTATGTGCTATTTTATTGGTTGGTCGAATATAGGTATAATTTGTTACATGTCAATTAACCTTTTTTTTGTGGCGATGTCTGAAATGACATCCGAGAATGTTGAGAATAGCAATGGAGCACAAAGCGATCGTTGATTCGCCACATATCAATAATCGTGGATAATGTGCATCGTGAAGGCAACAATCCTCATGCAAACAACAACACCGACCAAATGATGAATGATCAAATGTTCGGAGGCTTTATGCAATTTATGCAACAAAGAAAGAGAGCGACTCTGTCCCAAAACGTAGGTGGAAACACGGAAAACTCTCGGTGGTCACCGCTAAACAATTCAAGGAGCTGGGACCACCGGAGTTTAAGGAGAGCCAAAACCACTTCCGGCTAAGCACGGATAAAGCAGATTACCAAGATATTTGATGTCTTGGGATGCTCCGAGGAGCAAAAGGTTCCTTCACGCCTTTATGTTGCTGGCGGAGAGAGCAGATTCTCGGTGGGAATCGGTAAACGTACTCAACTTCTTTGTCTTCAAGATATCTTGGGAGAAGTTCCAGAGTCGTTCAACGACAAATACTTTCACGAAAGTATTCGCCATACGTGAAGGAGGTGGAGTTTATCAAGTTGGAACAAAACAATATGGCCGTATCGCAATACGAGGCAAAATTTGCGGAGTTATCACGATTTCGTCCCCACTTGGTGGATAATGAAGAAAGAATGGCGCGAATGTTTTTAAGAGGTTTGAAGTCGGAGATATCGTCAACATCTTATTTCTCATAAACCGTGTTTGTATTCGGATGTTATAAATAGGGCTCGATTAGTGGAGCGCGATAACGAGTCAACGCAACTAAAAGAGAGCGTGAAAAAATTATAATACCGGATGAGTAGTCATCGAAGCGGTGACAACAAGCGTGGAGGGAATCAACAGGCGGATATGGTAACCACTTTGTGGTAATCGTACCAAAACAATAAGAATGGACATTTCAAGAAACGAAGATTCAACAATGATGGAAAGACGTCAAAGACCAAAGACCCGTTGTTAAGGAAGGAGAAAGACCACCTATCATATGCTTCAAATGCGGAGGAGAGGGACACATCGATCAAATCTGCGCCATGCCGCCCAAAGCGTGTTATAATTGTGGAAGAGAAGGTCACTTAACTCGATTTTGTCGCCATCAAGACAAATTCAACTAGGATGGAGGCACCAAAGGTCGTCCCGAAAAAGTCAAAACCTAGAGGTCTGAGGAGAAGTTTGTTGTGACCTCCCGAGAGCAAGGAACCCGAATGAGGTCATCACGGGTAAGCTTATCATAAAATCTAATGAAGTCTATACTTTATTTGATACCGGGCTTCTACCCATTCTTTTATTTCTCCTACTTGCGCCATCGATTAAATTTGACTCGGAGAAATTAGACTTTGACTTATATGTGGAAACTCCGGTTGGGAGAAACCTTCATTACATCCAATCGCTTATAAGTCTTGTTTGGTTCAAATCGGTACCCTCACATTACCTGTCGATCTTATTTCATTAAAAATACTTGCATTTGACGTGATTCTAGGGATTGATTGGTTAACTACTTATCATGCAAAAATTGATTGTTTTCGTAAGGTTGTTAGCTTTCATATTCCTAATCAACCTATTATGCGAATTCAAACGACCAAACCATTAAAATCAATCACGGTCATCTCAAGCCATAAAGCTATTCGTTTTTTGAAAACGGATGTCAAGCTTTCTTAGCTCATGTCACGATTTAAACAAAAATACGCCGATTTTGAACGATATTTCTATTGTTAATAAATTTCCGACGTATTCCCAAGAGAACTTCCCGGCCTACCCCGTCAGCGTGAAATTGAATTTTGTATCGACCTTGAACCCGCAGACAAAACCTATTTCCAAAGCCCCATATCGAATGGCTCTATTGAACTTCGAGAATTAAAGACCCAACTACAAGAATTGTTAGACATTGGCTTTATTCGTCCTAGTACTTCTCCTTGGGGTGCTCCTGCTCTATTCGTGAAGAAGAAAGATGGGAGTATCGCGACTTTGTATTGATTATCGGGAGTTGAATCATGTCACCATCAAAAATAGGTATCCATTGCCACGTATTGATGACTGTTTGACCACGGTTAAGGAGCCAAATTCTTTTCAAAGATTGATCTTCGTTAGGATATCACCAATTGAAGATTAGAACTCACGACATTCCAAAGACGGCTTTTTCGAACTCCTGAGCGGGCATTATGAATTCCTAGTCATGTCCTTTGGATTGACTAATGCTCCCTTTTGCCTTCATGGATATGATGAACCGAGTATTCAAGGAATATTTAGATCACTTTGTGGTCGTCTTTATTGATGACATCCTTATTTATTCCAAAAGCCGTGAAGATCATGAAAGCAACACTTGGTGACACTCCAAAAGCTTCGTGAATATAAGCTTTATGCCAAGTTGAAGAAATCACGAGTTACGCTTGAAGAAGTAGCATTCCTTGGGCACGTGGTATCAAGTCATGGAATATCTGTTGACCCAAAGAAAGATTGAAGCTATTCAAAGTGAGGAACAACCTAAATCGATGACCAAAATCGTAGCTTTCTCGGTTTAAATGGTTATTATCGGAGATTCGTGGAAGGATTTTCTCGAATCGCTACTCCATCGACTCAAATTGACTCAAAAAGATACAAAGTTCGGTTGGAGTGAAAAATGTGAGAAGAGTTTTCAAGAACTCAAGAGGAGACTTATTTCAAAGACTGTTCGACAATACCATCCGGCTCGAGAGGAATTTGTCATCTACAAGTGATGCTTCTGCAAAGGGTTGGGATGTGTTCTCATGCAACATGGAAAATTATAGCTTTATGCCTCATGACAACTCAAAGAATATGAGAACAATTATCCTACTCATGATCCGGAGTTGGCGGTTGTTGTCTTCTGCACTTAAAATTTGGAGGCATTACTTGTATGGGGAGAAAGTGGAAATCTTTACGGATCATAAAAGCCTCAAATATTTCTTCACTCAAAAGGAACTCAACACGCGACAACGACGTTGGCTTGAATCTGCTGAAAGATTATGATCATACCATCCTGAAAAGCGAACGTGGTTCTTGACGCGATTGAGTGAAGATCATATGCAAGTCTGAAAGTGCGTTATTGTCAACGCAAAGGCCCATTTTGTGTGACTTGCAAAGGATGGAGATAAAGTTAAAGACTCGAGGGACGCGTGTGATGATAGCGAATATACGAGTAGAACCGATTTAATCGATAAAGTTAAAGCTACTCAAGCTACGGACTGGAGCCGATGCGTATGAGGAAGAAAGTGAAAGAAGGTGCTATCTCAGGAAGCAAGAATCGATGAAGAAGGAATACTTGAGTCAACTCCGGACTTTGTGTTCTTAACGACCACGATTTAAAGTATAATATCATGATGGAGGCGCACAACACACCATTTGCAATCCATCTCAGGAGTACCAAAATGTATCATGATATTCGCTCATACATTTTGGTGGAGCAATATGAAGAGATATATACTTTATTTATCTCAAGGTGTCTAACTTGTCAACGAGTTAAAGCGAGAGCATCAAGTACCAAAAGGTCCATTGCAACCACTTGAAATTCCGGAATGGAAGTGGGAGCACATTACTATGGATTTCGTTCTGGGTCTTCCTAAGGTTTCTCAAGGCATTGATGCGATTTGGGTCATTGTTGATAGATTGACCAAGTCTGCTCATTTCTTCCGACATCTGAGAAACTTATACACTTGAACGTCTTGCTCAGTATGTACATAAACGAGATTGTAAGAAGATCGCATGGTATCTTAGGTATCCATAGTTTCGATCGAGACCCAAGATTCACTTCACGATTTTGGGTTAGTTTGCAAAAAGCTATGGGCACAGACTTACGATTTAGCTTCGGCATATCATCCTCGAGGACGGACGGACAATCGGAGAGACTATTCAAACTCTTGAAGATCTATTAAGACTCGTGTCCTTGATTTCAGGGGAGTTGGGACAAGTTCTTACCATTGGTGGAGTTTTCCTCTGATAACAGCTTATCAAGCAAGTATTGGCATGGCTCCATTCGAGCGTTGTATGGAAGAAAGTGTCGTTCTCCGAAGATCTTTGGGATGAGGTGGGGTGAAGCAACGTTGTTGGGGCCCGAGTTGGTACGCATGACTACGGAAAAGATTCAAACGATCCGACAACGTATAAAAACCTCACAAAATCGATAAAAGAGTTATCTTGATCTTCATCGAAAGGACGTGAAATTCGATATAGGAGATCATGTGTTGTTAAGAGTTGCTCCATTGAATGGAGTTACAAGATTTGGAAAGAGAAAAAACTTAATCCTCGATTCATCGGTCCATTTTAATCCTCGATCGAGTAGGAACTGTAGCCTCTGTACTCGCTTTTGCCGCCAAATATGTCTCGTGTTCATAACGCTTTTCACATATCCATGTTACGTAAATATGTGAAAGACTGAACCATATTATTGAGTTAGTAACGAGACGAAATAGCGGAAGATTTGACGTATGAAGAGGTTCCTGTTCAAATTTTGGATAAGAAGGAACATATTCTACGCTCCAAGGTTATACCTCAAGTCATAGTTTTGTGGAGGAACCACGATGTTGAGGAAATGACTTGGGAGTTAGAATCTGAAATGAAATCAAGGTATCCTTACCTCTTCGACATACCAGGTACGTACCCTAATTTCGAGGGCGAAATTTCATAAGAAGAGGAGGTTGTAAGACCCCAGCTTTTATAAATAAAGATGAATTTTTTTTCTATAAATATTATTTTTGAATAAATTTGATATAATGTTATAGTTGTGGGTAATATTTATAAATTTTGCAAAGTATGCAAGTGGTTATATTATTCGATTGGTTGGGGAATATTCGGTTTAGCGAGGAATATTCGTATAACAACTCAATCATTAGTGGACCCCACAAATGTAATTATTGTCGGATTGAGAAAATGATAAAAATATTTTATTGAAATAACTACGGAAGTTTTACCGTTAATCTTGTTGAACTACTCAATAGTAAAAGTACGATGTCGTGTGGTTGCATAGTAGCACTTGCAGTATTGATTATTGATGCTTATGTGAGAAGTCACTTTCAGTTTGATTCCATTATTGTCGATTAATAATATGAATTATTATAATGATAATGACGTTTTGTTTTATTCAGTATTATTAACGTAATAAAATGAAACATCTTTTATATAAAATGTAATACTTTATTAAAGTTATTCTATAAATAAAATATATTATATTTTATTATGCATAGTGTTGCATAGTGTTTTTGCATAATGTTTTGCATAGTGTTTGCATAGTAAAATGTTTTTATATAAATAGAATATATTATATTTTATTTAAAAATTTTGCTTTAAATATGGATAGTCAGATTAAAGTAAATCAATCTGGACTGCTCATGGATTAATTACTATGCATTCTATTTTCCTATAAATAGAAGTTCATTCCTTCATTATTTTCTTACGAATTCAATTTGAAACTACAGAGAGAAACTATAGAGAAAGAAGAAAAGTATTCTGCTACTTCACTTTGCCAATATTCGGTTCTTCTAAGGTAGGGAATATTATTTGTTATACTTCGTAAGGGATATTATTCTTTTGTATTCATGAAGAGAACTTCAGCTTATTCCATTCCTTATTATTCTCATTGGAATAACTCAGTATCACGCGGACTACCCTATACTTGGTGACATTCTTCTATTATTCTCATTGGAACATCCTCATGCGTGTGTTTTACACCGACCGGTTCTCATCTTTATTATTACATTGGAACATCCTGTGCATGTGTTTTACACCTTTGGTTCCGTCTTTATCATTCTGTTGAATATCCTATCTGTGTTTTTACACCGGATCCGGTTCCATCTTTATTATTCATTGGAACATCCCAGCTTGGTGTGAATTTCACCGACCGTTCCGTTATTATTATTCATTGGAATAACCTCTGTCTATCGCCAAGTACCACATGCGTGGTGATTTCTTTTGTTATTCCATTCTTTATTATACCCAAATTGGTTAAAACTTTGACTTTTATAATACTCCATGAAATTAGTAGAATATCCTTGATATTTGCGTTTCATCCAATATCTTTTCATGAAAATATTCTTCCGATCATTCTTGAATTTTACTCTACAAAACAAAGATGTTGTCAAATTTGGGCGTTAATAATTCCCGGATAAAATAATTCTTGAACTTGTTTTATTGAATTCTTATATCATTGTCATCATCCTCATATTTATATATTTTTTTAAAGTCATCTACGTGGCACCTTGTAGTGCATAGATGGACTTGGTATGATTATGACCGAGAGACTATTCGGTGTAATCATAGTAGTAATGTTACAAATGATGTGGTAAAAATCCTCGATTAGTAGTAGTGCATTGATGGACAGATTGTTAGCATGATCATGACCATTAATGAATACATAACTATTCTTGGCCCATAAAGCATGAATAATTGTGGTCGTGATACTTAAGAAATATCATTGGTAGTAGTGCGGGGTGATTCAATGATGTGGATTATTTATTAAAGTGAGTCTCAAATTTATAACGAAGATGAAAAACCTTTTAAATCATAAAAGATAATAGATTTTATTTTCTACTTGACTCTTTGTAATGGATTGCTTGTTCAACTGCAGCTAAACTTGATGTTTATTATATTTTATCGCTTTAACATCATTGAAGGCTAATGATAATTTATTCTCGCATTATCTTAGTCATAATATTTCTTCTTGGGCTAGTTGAGCTCACCCTTTCTTTCACTTTGTTCTCTTCGAAATGAGAACATAGGCGAGACGAGTCGGGGAACGGAGTAATGGTCCGGAGGATAGCATTAGTAGTCCTCACTATTCGTGTGAAATAGTGTGATAATAATTGTAATGAGGACTCCTTTTGAGTTTGTATAATATCTAGTAGATAATATTTGTATTCAAACTCACGCTTTATGTCGTTATTGTACCACGACAATTATATTAGTAAGTTGTATTTAAATTCTGTACCATGTATCTGACTACCCAAGATGGGTGATGTATGCCTAATTTTGGGGCGTCACAGCAAACTTGAAAAGATTATAAACAAAATTTCAGAGTTGCCGACTGTTAACGCCAAGATCTTCTGCCATGTCCCAATCACGTAAGACGCCCTGATCCTGCACAGTAAACACGATAAACACCACAAGCTTGACGGCGGTTCCGTCGGGGGATAGCTCAGGTGTGAGAGTCAGTATACCTGTTCACAAGGTTAACAATGGAGGATGTAATGTCTAGTGTATTGAGAGAGATAATAATTCTCGGGTGTGTGTATGTGATTATGAATTAAATTGTGTATGAGAACGTACCTCTTTGTGAATACTTCCTTGCTAAGCTATACTCTTTTTTGCTCGGATTATTGTACACCCACTACTACCCGACACACCCCTTGATCCGATGGGTTTCTTGACTACTACATGTAGTCTATCCACTTTTTTTATCTTGTTTCTCCGCACGTGGGTTATGATCTCATCCACATTAATGCATGGCGGTGCTCTAGTCAACCGTCATACTTTTTCATCATTGCAAAGTCAAAATAATAGATATTAAAATGTCTAAGGGTCGATCCAATTGAACCTAATTCTTGGTCTTATAGGTTAAAATGGAAATAATATGGTGACTGGGCTCAATGACTTTCACAATTCAATAATAAAGGCCCAATGGATTAATTAAATGAGTAAGCCCAATTTACCCAGCCCAAAGAGAGAAAATATCATGACCCAACATTGCCCCCTAGTTTTTTGTTGAATAGAATGTTTAATAGAAAACTATAAATGGTCCATGATATTTTATTAAAAGCCCATAGTGGGAAATAATTGAAATGTACCCGGTTACTATTCATGAGATGAAATGAGAGGAGAACAAAGGCCCAAATCAGAAAGGCCCTGTTTATTAAATATCTCGACCAAACCGACGCTTCCCATTCAAATTCTAAATCATTACTAACATTTAATGTGCTTACCTTGAACAAGTATAGCAAATCACAAGATAAAAAGATAACTTTACCAAATTTGACAGTTTTACCTGCCCATTTAAAATTTGAGAGCCTTTTGAACTTTCTGCTCTTCTGAACTTTCTTTCTTCCTCTGAAAACCGTCAAAAATGGCTTCCCAAAATTCTGAACAAGGTTCACCCATACTAGTAACACCGATCACCGTCGTTCCACCAAACCCTAACCCCCGTGAAGGAACTTCGACCATGAATCCCAAGCCAAAAACTCCCAAAACCCCCTCCGAATACTACAGGAGCACGGATCGCTTCTCGCACGCCAATACTCCCTATTGTGACCGAGAATTTGAATTAAAAGGATTCGATCTCGGTACCACATTCCGGATACCCACCGCAGTCGGGGTTCCCAGATCCCATGAGAAGATGTACCAACGGCGAGAAGGTTGGACTACCGTCCCTCGTGACATTGCTTTCGAGAAGGGGTTCGTTTCCTTCAGCACATTTTTATAGTGATCAGATTAGGTTCCCCAGGCGTGGGGTTCGCCCGATTGGTACCAAACTCTTATATTCACATTTTGGCCTTTGTGGCCTTACGCCGTGAGTTGGGCGTTGAGCCTCCTCGACTTCTTCTTCACCGTATACAAAATAGTCCAATCTAGAGGAAGGGGTTCAAAGCCCTTAGCAAACATTCTCCGAAGTCAGGAGAAAAATTCGAGAGGCGCTCGCTGGTGAACACTCCTTCGAGCAATAGGGGATGGCACGAGAAGTGGTTCTACGTCAAAGGTCCCAAAATTTCTTCTTTACCGAACTGGGCAACTGACAAGAAGATCTCCGCTGACTTCGGAGACATTTCTGAAAAACACGGAGTTGAAATGATGGAACTTTTCGATAATTTCCCTAAGGAGGAGTGGAAATATGGACTCCTCTCGAAGCAGACATGGTTATATGACCATAAGTGTAAGCACTGGTCTATTTCATATATATAAATTTCTGAAAATGTTTTTATGATATGAAATCTAACATAGGACTGTTTGTTTCATGCAGTATCTCTGATCAGACCGAGCTCCTTAGAAATAAAGGAGTTCGAAGATTTCTTGTCCGGGAAGTCTTCGAAAGCTGTCTAGAATCTGCCAATAGAAGCTACTCCCGAAGCCGAGCCGACTCCAGAAATACATACCGACGAATTCCGAACAGAAGAACCAGAGGCAGAAGAGGTTCCTGTACCGGAAGAGACCCTCCATCCTCGTCAGAAGAGGAGGGCCACTAGAAAGCCCAGGTCAACACCTCTTGTCACTCCTTCTGAAGCCATTCCAGAAATAGAGCCAACTCCCACATCAATCCCTTGACGAGGAGGTTTACTCGATCGTCCTGATCGAAAGAGGTTTACCCCGCTGACCGCCGAAGAACTTAGGGTGCATCAGTCTTCGATCATCCCACCCTTCGTGCCCCCTGTAGAAATACAGATTGCCGAAAACGGTGACCAGGATGAAGTGGTTCCAACGCTATCCAGGAAAAGGAAGCGCACACCAGACAGCCATCCGAGTTTTGCTTCTACCTCACCCCCTCGAGAACCCGTCCCAAATAAATCCCCTTCACCTGAAACCATACATGTGGACCCTACCCTCCCGAATGTACCAACTCTTTTTCCGAAAGGCCAAGACCTTCCCGAAACGACCTTGTCCTTCGTGTCGTATTATCATGCCGAGGCTATGGGGTCCCCGACCTTGTGGCCTAGATTCAATGCGAATTTCCCCTTCGACCTCTTTGGAGCTTTCGTCCGGAATACTGACGACCATCGGTTCAGTGATCATACGGACGGAAATTTGCTCGATGAGGGGATGAGCTATCTGGCTAAGGTAAATAACAATTTCTTTATCTTCTATTACTCTGTTCTCATCTGGATATCTGGACATTGACTTGAATATTTTGAAAATATGCAGGCTAACGCTGTCTTCGGACGTTTGTGTCCGAGACACATAAATGGGGAGGCCGAGGAGGATTTCATGAGGCAGGAGATAAACATGCTGAAATCAACCTTGGATCGAGAGAGGGCCGATCATGAAGATGCTTTTCATACCATCAACGACCTTCAAACAGAATTAGATCGGGCTAGGATGGACCTGAAGACGTCTGACGACGAGTTAAGGGCCACGAGGGATGGGTTGGCCGCGTCCGAAGCCAGCCAACAAGCTTTAACTGACATGAACGCCGGCTTGGTCGAAGAAAACCTACTCTCAAGGCCAAAATGAGGAGTTTTCTTGACCAATCAAGCTTAGCGATTCAACTTGGCGAGGCTCGGGACGGAAGGCTCAGGACAAAGAGCGAAGACATAAAGCCAAGCGTCATAAACTTTGTCACAAAATAAAGGATCTTGAGGGACGGGGTCCTCTTACGAAGAGCTCCGAGCGTATTTGAAAGTGACTACTGAGGGATTCGGATTTAACTCAATGCCGAAATCATGAAGGTATATTCGTTGGGGTACGAAGATTGCCGAGAGCGAGGTAAAGAAAAGCTATCTGCTGCTCAACTGGACCCGGCCTTACTTAACTCCGATGACGAAGGTGGCGCCTGAATGTCCCTCCTGTTTTAGTTCTATGTAAAAATTTAACTACTTTAAACTTTTTATGTTCGTGTGATTAGTTTATGGCTGACTTGAATGAATGAATGTTTTATATTATTGATGAATCTTCAACTGTCTTGATTATGACTTCTGTTTTGATCAATTTCTTGTCAATTATTCAGTATCAATAAACTGAACCCAACTAGTGAATCAGATATGGCATATAACAGTTAATTTATGAAATGAAGTGAATTGAATTTTACTGACACGATTTAACTTAATCGAATTGAATGAATCGAACTCAAAACTTAGAATAAAATAAAGTAATATATACTCATCTGCATGCAAAGTGTGAGATCGGTCATGTATGTGAGGTGAATTTGGTGATCCTCCTTGCACCATCAAAATCTTGCTTACCACTCGTGGTAGAAATGTATATAAGGACCAAGATATAAGGATCAAGATATAAGGATCAATTGTGACCATTGATTTACCACCCTTGGTAAAATCAATATAGGATCATAAGGACCGTTGTCTACTGTGACGCCCCCAAAATAGGTTCATTCCATCCAACCCATTATGAGTCGCCAAATACATGGTACAGAAATAACTACAACTTTATTAATACATTTGTCGTGCAAAATACAACAACACATATCTTTGTGAGTTTGGATACAAATATATACCAACTCAGAAGACGTCACAATGACACCTTACATAAAGGTATAGTCAAAAAAGCTGCTTTTAGAAATTAGAATCTTTGGGAAGTACTCAAGAAACCTTCGTATACGGGGAGGCCATGCTTTTAGGTTATGGTAGATATCATATGGCCACGAAATTATCCTTGGTTGACCTAATAGACCCCAAAAGAAAAAGCGAGAAGATTACTATCATATTCTTTCCAATGGTGAGTCTTCTCTTGACATATCATTATCTCCACTTTGTCCCCTAATTGGGTATTATACTCCAAACAAATACCAAGATTATATAGGTAGTGCTTGTAAATATACTCAAGAAGTGGATGAGCACAACCATGTCTTATGATGACACGAGGTTGTATGTCATTAGACATCTTATATGATAGTGGCAAAACACCCTTCCAAGTTAAATTCACCTCACCTCAACATCTATAGACCACCATTCTATTCCTCGCTATCCCCGCCTCGACCCAAATACACTTTTTATTACACGAAAGGAATTGTGAAACAAAAGGGTGAGCACAACTAGCTCGATAAAAATATTATGACTAAAGATAAATAAATTATCAATGGTCTTCACCAGTAATAAATCAGAGATTTAGAACATATGGTAGATGATAAAACTTTTCAACCATAGTTGCAGCGGAACAAGCAATCCATTAGAAGAGTCAAATAGACCATAAAATCTATTATTTTCTCCATGTTAAAAGTCCACCAACAATGTTTTATCCTCAGTAACATCAATCAACAATTCCGCATCCACAATCACGTGTATAACTCATAATCGTAATTGTAGTTCTAAATTTCTTTCCTCATCCAAGACAAAGATAATTTTCATCACTTGTCTTTACCTCAAACATCAAAGATCATGGTTATACCAAATCACGCTTCATGTTCATAATCATACTAATAAATTCATCTTTGCACTACTACCAAAGATATTCATCAACAGATTCATCTTTACACTACAAAGCTAAAGATATTTAACAACAGTCATCTTTGCATTACGAGCCAAAGATAGTCATCAATAATTCATCTTTGCACTACAAAGCTAAAGATATTCAACAACAGTCATCTTTGCATTCTGAGCAAAAGATATTCATCAATAATTCATCTTTGCACTACAAAGCTAAGATATTCATCAACAAGTCATCTTTTGCACTACGAGCCAAAGATATTCATATATAAAAGAAATACATAATCATTTCAGAAGTTATATAACAATAATTATAACAATGTTGATCAATTCACCTTTGCACTTAAGCTAAAAATATTCAATTGTAAATTCAATGGTCATGATCATACCGGTTAACAATTCAACTTTTGCACTCTTCGCCAAAGAGAACCTATAGTCACGATCATACCAATAATCTACCCATCTTTACACTCAAGTCAAAGAGAAAGATCATCATTAGGGTTATAAGAATGTTATATAAAAATAATATAATCAAAACATGGTTTTAATTTCAAGAGTAAGATTCATAAATCAACGATAATTTGGTCAAAGAAGAAATCAATTTGTCAGTAAATAGTACCCGTATTAAATGCATAGTACCGTGAGTATCGTGCGTAATAACCTCGACACGAAAAGATAAAGTTTCATAATAAAATTCATATCCATATTTATAACACCTTAATCCAAATGTTATAAATCACTTAGAAATCTCATAATCTAATATTATAATAATATTTTAATCATTTCTTAAACTTATAAATAATTTAATCCAATTATTTACACTTTAATAATTAATGCATTTAATCATCTAAAAATGCCAAACTCATAAGATTTCACCATCATTAACCAAAACCCTCATAAAAATCTGCATATACCTCATATATGATTCTCAAGCTAGTAAATCATATTTTTCCAATTTTCTTACTTCACATAACATATTTAATTCATTTACTCATAACTAGAACATTTTCATGAAAAATACCAAATCAGTTCTAAAAATATTTCTTTTCTGAGATTTAGCATAACATAGTCCCATATTGAACATATATTTTTCTCGAAATTTTAAAAATTCATTTACTATTTTTCATATAGCCAAAACCATCGAATATTTAAACATTTATCATAAATTATAATTTTATCCAAAAATTCTGAAATTTACACGGTATACTGATATTATATAGATGTACTCCCAATAAAAATTTCATCAATTTTGGAGTTAATTACAAGGAGTTATAAGCGGTTACTTTTAAAATAGTCTTTTTTCATAAAATCCCTAACTCCTAATCTATACATCCAAAAATCGCCATTTTTGGACACAATCTACAAAACTCATCAAAATATCATTTCAAATTTTTCTAGAATTTTTGAAGGTTCAGAAAAATTTCGAAACTAAAAAACATAATAACCCTTAAAATCCCTTACTATCCCTTACCTCAAAAAAGCGATATTTAACTAGAATAACATTTGAATCTAACTTGCACTCAGATATAGCAATACTCAAAGTATACTCAAAATACTCACAAGAATATGCTTGATAATATAGAGAGAAAACTTGAGTTTACGGTGTGATTTTCAATTCTAACCCAAGACCCTATTTATAGGAAAATCTTTAGAACACCAAAGCGAAAATTTAATAAAAATTATTATTAATAACCAAAGTCATACGCCTCCTTTGAATTCAGATTCCAGCAATTCTCACATGCAAAAGTACACTTATGGGGCCAACTAACATGAGAAACATGTTTTTAGCATTTTTTTGTAATAAAATTAATTCAGACCCAATATTCCGGAACTTCAATAATTCATAATAAATAGCTCTTTTGTCAGAAAATTTGAATCTCGCGACTTTTTATAGGAAATTCAATTCTCTACAACTTTGCAGAAGAAAGTTTTTCCAAATTTCAAACGAAATTTGACCAAATCCATAAACCAAGCGATTTTACGTTTATAATCAAATTTCGGTCGAAGAAATGGGGTCCACCGACACATAAAACATGCTTTAAATATTTTTGGTAACAAAAATACTCCTTCTCCACATATATACTCATATATCCCACATTCATCGTAAAAATATCATTATTATTATATTGTTAAAATATAATAATATATTTAAATGAATTATTTTATCAGAAAAAGATAAAATTTCAATTTTTAACGATTGTCACATTAAAAAATTTTTCCATCTATATCCACATAAAATCAATATTTTCCTCATCATATGAATCAATAATCAATTATTCATAAATAATATTACGAGAATCACAATATTGACAACTGTGCGCGGTCCTCGGAAAGAGGGGCTTTCCAATAAAGATTTCTCCTTACTGGCGCGCAATTAGGTGACCAAACCTCTCCTTAGACAGATCTTTCTAGACATTGCCAATAATGTTTTCTAATAATATTATTCAGATAATATGAATTATTGCTCCGATAATAGAAAATACTGTGTAATGACAATTCTTAAAACAACAGTAATATAAAATATCAACGCAGCAATTATTGAATCAATAAAATGTAATATTGAATAGTAATTACTATAACAATTATTGAGTAGTGCCTTCTTACGTAAGAATCAATAATTGGTGCAATACCGTGTGCTACTGTTCAACAACGCGTATTAGTGTGTTTTAACCACCGGGTATTCCAACAAGATAACGATAACAACTACGCCAGTTATTTATAAATAACTTATATTTGTCGTTTTCTTCATCCAATCGTTTTTCCGTTATGGGGCCCACACAAAAGTAATAATTCGTCGTCTTGATATTCCCGAAAAAAATAATATTCCACGACCAAACGAATATTCTCCTAAAAAACAATAAATATTTTATACCACTTGCGTATTTTGTAAAATTTGCATATTTCACCCATAACTTTAAACTTTTATCAATTTAACCATTTACTAAATAATAATTATAAGAAAAATTGAATACTTTTATTTCATAAAATCCGGGTCTTACAATCTCCCTCCTTATGAAATTTCGTCCCCGAATCGAGCGTACACAGTATTTCAAAAAGTTGAGAATACCTTGCTTTCATTTCGATTCCATCTTTCCCGTCCTCATAATTTCTCCATTGCTTTCATCTCCCCGTAATTCGGATATCATTCTAGAATACAAACTTCAAAATAAGGGTTAATTTAACAAATTAACATATCACATAATATCCCGATATTATGATGACCAACAAATAAGCTTAGGTAGGACACACTTGGCGAAGGATTTACTCATCTCTCCCTCCTAGTTCTAATCCCGATCTCCACCGAGAGATCATATCCCTAAGCTCGATACCAAAATGCGCGCCCCCAAATAGGTTCATTCCATCCAATCCATTCTCGAAGTCGCCAAATACATGGTACATAAATAACTACAACTTTATTAATACATTTGTCGTGCAAAATACAACAACACATATCTTTGTGAGTTTGGATACAAATATATACCAACAGTATGTACGTCACAATGACACCTTACATAAAGGTATAGTCAAAAACTGTTTTAAAAATTAGAATCTTTGGGAAGTACTCAAGAAACCTTCGTATACGGAGGCCATGCTTTTTAGGTTCTGATAGATATCATATGGCCACGAATTATCCTTGGTTGATCCAATAGACCCCAAAAAAAATGAGAAGATTACTATCATATTCTTTCCAATGGTGAGTCTTCTCTTGACATATCATTATCTCCACTGCTCTCTAATTGGGTATTATACTCCAAACAAACACCAAGATTATATAGGTAGTGCTTGTAAATATACTCGTGAAGTGGATGAAAGACAACCATGTCTTATGATGATGACACGAGGTTTTATGTCATTAGACATCTTGTATGATAAAGGCAAAACACCCTTCCAAGTTAAATTCACCTCACCCTCAACATCTATAGACCACCATTCTATTCCCTCGCTATCCCCCTTCTAAACCCAATACACTTTTATTACACGAAAGGAATTGTGAAACAAAAGGGTGAGCCTGAACTAGCTCGATAAAAGAATATTATGACTAAAGATAAATAAATTATCAATAGTCTTCATCGATGAATAAATCGAGATTTAGAACATATGGTAGATGATAAAACTTTTCAACCATAGTTGCGGTGAACGAAGCGATCCATTAGAAGAGTCGAATAGACCATAAAATCTATTATTTTCTCCGTGTTAAAAGTCCACCAACAATGTTTTATCCTCAGTAACATCAATCAACAATTCTCATCCCACAATCACGTGTATAACTTTCATAAACCAAGCGATTTTACTGTGCTATAATCAAATTTCGGTCGAGAAATGGGGTCCACCGAACACACAAAAACATGCTTTAAATATTTTGGTGACAAAAATACTCCTTCTCCACATATACTCATATATCCCACATTTATCGTAAAAATATCATTATTATTATATTATTAAAATATAATAATATATTTAAATAAATTATTTTATCGTAAAAGATAAAATTTCAATTTTCAACGATTGTCACATTAAAAATTTTCTCCATCTATATCCACATAAAATCAATATTTTCCTCATCATATGAATCAATAATCAATTATTCATAAATAATATTCTGAGAATCACAATATTGATGACGGGCGGGTTCTGGAAAGAGGGGGCTTTTCAATAAAGATTTTTCCTTCTTGGTGGCCTTGATTAGGTGACCAAACCTCTCCTTAGATGAACTTTCTAGACATTGCCAATAATGTTTTCTAATAATATTATTCGATAATATGAATTATTGCTCCAGATAATGGAAAATACCGTGTGTAATGACAATTCTTAAAATAACGATAATATAAAATATCAACGCAACAATTATTGAATCAATAAAATGTAATATTGAATAGTAATTCTTCGTAACAATTATTGAGTAGTGCTTTCACGTAAGAATCAATAATTGGTGCAATCTGCAGTGTCTTCTTGTTTAACAACGCCAGTATTAGTGTGTTTTAACCACCGGGTATTCCAACAAAGATAATCTTGAATAACATAACTACTGGCTATTGTTTATAAACAACTTATATTTGTCGTTTTCTTCATCCAATCGCTTTCCGCATGGGGCCCACACAAGGTCAAGGCGCGTCGTCGTATTGATATTCAGAACAAAAATAATATTCCACGACCAAACGAATATTCTCCGACAACAATAAATATTTTATAGCCACTTGCATATTTTGTAAAATTTGCATATTTCACCCATAACTTTAAACTTTTATTAATTTAACCATTTACTAAATAATAATTATAAGAAAAATTGAATACTTTTATTTCATAAAATTCGGGGTCTTACATCTACCACTCGGGGTAGAACAATAAATGGACTGCCATCGAATGGCCAGCGAGTCCTACCATACCTCCTTACACCATTGTGACCTTAGGACAAATAGGACCAGGATCAATAGTGACCATTGATTTACCACCCTTGGTAAAACCAATATAGGATCATAAAGACCATTGTCTACCACTCGGGGTAGAACAATAAATGGGCTGCCATCGAATGGCAATGAGTCCTACCATACCTCCTTACACCATTGTGACCTTAGGACCAGCGGAAACATGATCAATTGTGAAAAAGTGATTTTTATTGATAATGAACAATCGTGTCTACGCACTTTTGGTAAACCGACTTAATCTCTATTGAAAATATTTTGAAGCTTTGTCGACGCCAAGTATTCTTGATCTCGGAACCATCTAAAGTGCCTTTAACCGATAAGTGTCCGGCTTTGATACTTGATCACCTTCATACTGCCCTTCCCAGGTTCGGCATTAACTTTCCTGTGTTTTGAGGCGTAGATGCTTGACTTCTCTAAGGATCGAAGTCTCTACTTGAATCTCACGGTTTGACCCCTTTGTTGTAATGTTTGGCTACCCTTCATTGATAAGTAGCCAATTTGAGCAAAGCTACCTCTCGACTTCTTCTAGCGAGTCCAAGTTAACTTTCACCCTTCGTCAGTAGATCTCTTTGAATCGACCGACCAAGACTTGGAGATCCGATTTCGACCGGGACTAAGGCATCGATTACCATAAAGCGAATCGAAAGGGTGAATCCTGTGGTGGTCCTCGATGTAGTTCTTGTAAGCCACAAAGACGCTTCGTGAATTCTTCCGCCATCTTCCTTTAGCTTCATCCATCTGCGGCTTGATTCCGTTCAAGACGATTCATTTGGTCACCTCGACTTGCCCATTTATTTGTGGATGAGCCACCGAAGTCTTGTCTTTGAATCCCTAGATCCTTTAAAATCCTTCAAATTTTGAACCCATTTAATCGTCCGTCTGTTGTCCGAATATCAACACTCTAGGGATCCCGGCGAAACACTATGGACTCTTTTATGAACTTCAAGCTCTCTTGTTCCGTTATTGGCCAAGTGGTTTCGCCTCTACCCACTTAGTCATGTAATCGATAAAGAACTATAATAAAGTCGACCGACCTTTAGCTTTAGGCAACGGACCTAATATATCCACCCCCCAGACAGCGAAGGGTATAGGAAATAAAATTGAATATAGCTCTTCCGGTGGCTGATGTGGGATCGGACTATTGAGTTGGCATTTTTCACATTTCTTGACATATTCTGTAGCTTCCTTGAAAATTGTAGGCCAATAGTATCCTTGTCGAAGTACTTTATAAGCCAAAGATTTGGCAGCCATATGATCACCGCAAATACCCTCGTGAACCTCCCGAAGAAGCATACTTTCGATTTCTCGGACGGAACCAAACATTTCAAAGAATGGTGAGGAAAATGCCAATCGATAAAGATCCCCATCAATAAGAACAAAATTGGCACTCTTGTACTTGATCTTCTTTGCCAGCATCTGATCTGAAGGAAGGACGCCATCTGCCAAATACTCGATGTAGGGGGTCATCCAGCAGCTAGATCGCTCGATACATCATCATCGCGTCTTTGAACAACACTCTACCGCTACAAAACTTCCAAATAAACCGATCCGTTGAAAACATCTCAGATCTGCGATGGCTAAGCTTCGACAAAGGTATCCGGTAATGGAATTATCGTTACGCCTATGCCCCAAACTCATACGGTTAAAATCAAGTCGGTCTTTTAATTCCGCTAGATATTTGATCATCCGGGTCCCACGAGCTTCATAATCTCCCGACAGCTGTTTAACGACCAATTGAGAATCACTATAAATGATCAACTTCTGGACTTCTAGACTCCTTGCCAATCGGACACCTGCTAACACTGCTTCATACTCGGCTTCGTTGTTCGTCGCTTTAAACCCGAACCGGATGGCCTGCTGAACCTTGAATCCTTCCGGACTTGTCAAAATAATTCCTGCCCCACTAACAGTCATCGTAGAGGATCCATCTGCATACAACGTCCAAACATTCTGACCCTGCTGAAGAACTGCAACTGCTCGATCAGACGATTTAGCCTCTGCAACTCAAAGATTCTGCCTTTGGTGAATGAACATTCCACCATAAAATCGGCCAAGGCTTGATTGACTTGATGGCGGTTCGGGGATAGTACTCGATGAAAATTGGGACAACTCCATAGTCCATACTTGTAAAGACCTCAAATTTTTTAAATAAAAGGAATTTCCTTTATTTATTATCTTGAAATAGTAAGGGTTGATTTGATTAATGTGGATAGTTAAGGGTTAAATACGCAAATATTTCAAAATAAGCAAGTGGTTATAAAATATTCATTTTTGTTTGAATATTCGTTTGTCGTGGAATATTCGTCTTGTCGGGGAATATTCGCATGCGACTTCAGCCAGCGACCATGTGTGGGCCCATAACGGAAAGCGATTGGATGAAGAAAACGCACAAATATAAGTTGGTTAAAAATAACTTGAAGTGGTTATTCCAAGTTAAGATCATTGGAATACCGGTGGTTAAAATACGATGTCTACGCGGTCATTACAAGAAGACACGGTATTGCACAAAAGATTGTTGAATTATTGATCCTTACGTAAGAAGGCACTACTCAATAATTATTACGATGAGATTATTGTTCAATAGTTTATTTTATTGATTCAATAATTGTCGCGTTGGTATTTTATATTATTCATTGCTTCAATAATTGTCATCGCACAAAGATTTCCCATTATCGGATCAATAATTCATATTATTTGAATAATATTATTAGATAACATTATTGGCAATGTCTAGAAAGTTCATGCTAAGGAGAGGTTTGGTCACCTAATCAAGCTACACGTCGATGGAGAGATCCTTATTGAAAGCCCCTCTTTCCGAGAACGAATCTTGTTTGTTATAAATTGTGGATTCGTAATATTATTTGTGAATAATTAATTATTGATTCATATGATAAGGAAATATTTATTTTATATGAATATAAATGATGGATTTATTTATGTGGTTATTAATGAAGGAATTAATGTTGAGGTGTTTTATCGATATTTTATCTGGATTGGAGGTATTAAAAATCAAATCGGGGGGTTTTGAGATATATTAATGGGTTATAATTTTTAATCCGACCGTTGGATTGTGGTAATTTTTGGGTATGTTATACATACATAAGTTGAGTATATGTCCACAAATTTTGAACCGTTAAAAATGCACGAATGATTTGTTGTGAATTTTAAGAGGTGTCGGATTCGGAAATTAGGTTTATAATTGATTTTGGTGGAAAATTCTAGAATTGAGTGGGCCCCACTTGTGGTTGGTGAAAAAATGTGCTGAATTTTATTTCAAATGTGGTGGGTGGCAATAGTAATGTGTCAAGTCTCGCTTTACGGGCTAACATTTTCCTATAAATAGAGGCTAAGTTAGAATTGAAAATCACACCGTAAACAAAGTTTTCTCTCTTTCTCTCTATATTATTGAGCGTATTTTGTGAGTATTTAGATACTTTGAGAGTTCTTTATTCAAGATAAGTTTCATTCAAAGATCACTTGAGCTTTCCTTCCGGAAATCTTGATTCTTTGAGGTAAGGGATGTTATTTTCTTCTCAAATGATATTAATTCTTCAATATCATTATCTTTGAAATATCGTTGGTACTTTTTATCAAATTTGGAACTTTTTCATGTCGGGTTACTATTCATGAGTTACTATTCACGAGTTACTATTCATGAGTTACTATTCACGAGTTACTATTCACGAGTACTATTCATCAAGCGTGAAGATGTTTTTTGTGGAATTTCATCTTTGGGTGTCGAAGTTACTATTCACGTATACTGGCACTTATTCACGATATCTGACTATTCACGAATACGGCACTATTCAATTTAAAAATGAAAATTTTCTTTTAAATCTAAAATATCTATTCGGATACTAGCTTTGATTGTATCCATGTTTTGATCATTCTTGAATTTTACACCACTATGATTATTTTTGAGGTATTATCGACATGGATAAAACAAAGTACTAATCCTTAATCCTTAATCCTTGTCATTTTGTTTCAATTTGGATTCGTTCTTTAAAATATTTTTCATCATCCTCGGTCTTAAATGATGATATTATTGAATATCTTTGGCCCAGAGTGCAAAGATGAATGATTCTTGATGAATATCTTTGGCACTTTGTAGTGCAAAGATGAGCGGTGTTTAAATGAACATAATCGATCGATGAATATCTTTGGCCTTTAGTGCAAAAGATGAACAGTGTTGAGATGAAACATGATGGATTGATGAATATCTTTGGCTCAGTGGTGCAAAGATGAATATTTGATTTGAGATGAATATTGATTGATGTTACAGGGATAAAATATTGACGATGGATCTGTTAAATTCATAGATTATAGTAGATTTCATTCTCTACGTAACTCTTCTATGAATTATTATTTCATTGAAGAAATAAGATGATGATAGTTATGGAGAATCAAGAGTCCGACAAAACCGCTGGCAGATGCTTGGCAGAATCGAATTAAATGTAGGCGTTGTTTGCAGACGGGTATTCTACTGGACCCATCTCCCACTATTGAGGAATTTTGGGTGCCACCAAGTCGCAGCAGATGTTATTCTGAGGGTTCATGTGGGTATTTGTGTCACTAAATGGTTCGATCCCACATCGACCACCAAAAGGCTATATTCGATTTTATCTCCTATACCTCTTCTTGCCCTGGGAGTAGTCATCATCGGGTCCATTGCCTAGGGATCGTGTTAATGAGACGCCACCATGGGATCGAAGTTTAAAACATTCATGAGGGACTTCGATAGCTCATCCATAGTCCCGACAGCACAAAGAAATGCCACCTTTCGGTGTTAGGAGGTTCTGGGAGGACTCACGACCATTCGATGGTAGCCTCTTCGGCAGGTGGTCACTTAGACCTTGTTAGGCCCTTCGTGGTAGGCAAGTGTCATCCTTAAGACGTTGTCAGGCCCTGCGTGGTAGGCAATTGTCGACACTCAGACCTTGTCAGGCCCTTCGTGGTAGGCAAGCGTTGTCACCGACCTTGTCGAGCCCTTCGTGGTAGCAAACGTTGTCCTTTTAGACTTCGTCGGGCCCTTCGTGGTGATTTAATGTCATCTTTTGGTTTTGTTAGGCCTTTTAGGGTAAACAAATTCCCAAATGAAGCGATCTGTCTCACACTTCATAACTAATAAGTATCCCTTTACTTTATTACTTTATTACCTAAATTTTTTCTAAGTGTTGAGTTCTAATGCCTCATTCCCCAACTTCATCTTATCTGTTATATACATGCTTAGTTGTTAATTAATGGCCTTCGAGTTGAGTCCATGAAAGAGTTTGTGCATCTTTCCAAATAATTAATATTGAAGTATTGGCGAAAAAGTAATGCCCCAAAGTCATAAGGAATGAAACCACATTTCATTAATATTTAATTTGATTACAAAATCAGGAACTTTTTACACAAAGTCCTATAAATTAAAGAAAGTAAAATTATCTTCAGACAGCAGCTTTATCTTCGGAGTCTAGCAAGGACGGATCCAGTTGGGCCGCCACTAGCTTTTCCTTGCCCCGACTTCGGCAATCTTCGTACCCTTCATAGTATACTTTCAAAATTTATGCGCCAAGCTCGTCAGATGTACGATAATCCGTTTGTATCTGCTTGACCAATTCTTCGGTCAGGGGAGGGTCCCGTTCTTGAAGTACCTTTATCTTGCCACGAAGCTTACGACATTTGGCCTTCTGGACTTTCCTATCAGACCGAGCCTTCGTCTGAACTTCGCTGAGTTGTGTTGATAAGTTTTGATTGGCTACAGCAAGCCCCTCTTTGGTAGTCTTCAAAGCTTCGGTCTCTGCAACAAAACGGACATTCATGGTAGCTAATTTTTGTTCACTGGATTTTGTTGTCTTCAGTTCTTCTCTGACCGAGCTCAGCACGTCATAAGTTTCCTTCATATCCTCCTTGGTTTGGGCCAATTCCCTCTGAAGACTTTCATTGGCACGGAGAATGATTCACGTTCCTCTCTCTCTCTTGTTTCAATGTAGCCTTTAACATATTGTTCTCCCTCCTCAGAGTCTCCTCATTGGACTCGGCATTTATATATCTGGGACGTAAACGCCCGAAGACTGCGTTTTCCTGCACATATTCGACAGTATCCGGTCAATTTCAAATATTTAGGCAAGCAAAGAAATGTTTAACTGATAAAACCCTCACTTACCTTTGCGAGATAACTCATGCCTTCATCAAGAAAATTCCGTCAGATGATTATCAAATCGGTGATCATCATTTTCCCGAACGAAGCGTCAAAGAGCCGGAAGGAAAGTTAACGTTGTCATCGAGGCCATTAAAGTCGGCGCCCAAAGGCCTTCATCATGGAATTTCTGTGATGAAGGCCTTGGGGGGGAAGGCATCGATTGGTCATGAATGGGAGAAGGATCCATATAGATATTTTCGGGGGAAGAAGATTGAAATTTGAGAAGGATCTCGAATCGTAGAATTATAGGCGCCGAATCGGGGTGGTATGTTTGGATGGTTGTTTTCTTTCGAGATGGTATCAAAGAAGAGTTCGATTTTTTCTTCTTCATTTATAGTTAAAATCTCCACAGGGTTTGTTGGAGGATGAACAGTTGAAGAAGTTATTCTAAGCTCATCGGGAGTTAAGGGAATGACTTTGGTTCTCAACTTTTTGATTCGAAGAAGTCGCCTACGATCATTTACATGTAGATCTAATAAACTTGTTCGAACTAATATTGGATTGGCGTCCCCGGTGGTGTTGGATCAACAACAAGATTGGCTCGGCGGTTGGTGGTGTTGGATCGATAGTTGGGGGTATCGGATCAACAGTTGGTTCAGATTCAAAAAGAGCTTCAGAGTCTGACGGGATGGAAATTAGTCGAGGCCTTCGGATGGCTCTTTTCTTTCGTCGAAGTTGGAGGACTCTTTCCGAGAGAAGGGGTTCGTCATCTATGGGTACACGGGTTGGAGGTTCATCACTGGTGCTTCAAAGAGGGGGTTGAATTTGGAGGAGGCTTCCGGTTGTGAAGGTTCAGCATCGACATCTGCAGATTTTTCGACAGCATTGTCTTCAGATGGGACTTCATGTTGTGAAGAATCGACGGTGGCTTCTACCGGTTTTCCCACTAACAAATCCTCTAAGTCTTTCATCTCCGGCGCGACGGTTTGATCAAAGTTACTACGAAAGATTAACAGCTTCTACATCGTAATCCATATCACAAAATTTTCAAATATTCATAAAATGAATTTGTATTTACGTTTGGGTCGTCATAACCACGCTTGATTGGAAAGAAGTCTATAGTTCCATTCCTCCCTGAAATTGTTCAAAAGCTCTATCATCTCTACCTCGCGTTCTTCGAGAGACGTCTCCAAGTCCGTAGAAATCTTCTCATCGATGGCCCATCCAGAAAAGAGATGATTTCGGGTCCTTTCGACGAAAAACCATCTTTCATGCCATCCTTTTCGTGCTTGAAGGAGTATTCACTAATGAGCGCTCTCTCGAACCTCTCTCCGGTTTTGAAGAATGCTTGCTTATAGTCTTAAATCCTTTCTCTCGGATCGGCCGACCTTGTATACAATGAAAAGAAGAAGTCGAGCGCGAGTTCGACACCAAGTTCGTGGGCATAAAGCTATGAATGCTAAAATATGAATATAAGAGTTCTAGCATTAATTGGGCGAACCCAACACCCGTGAACCCTAATAAAGTTACTACGAAAGCGTGAAGGGGAATCGGATCCCTTTCTAGGGATGGTCGTCGTAATGACCATCCATCCTTGAGCGTTGGTACATCCGCTTCTCCGGACACTGGAGCTCTCACCAAATGGGTATCCTAATGTGGCAACGAAGTTCGAAGCCTCTCCAAGTCAACCTCTGTAACTTTCGAGGGAGTGTTGGCATGGAGGTACTGTTCTTTATTCCTGTAGAATGCGGAAGGACTGGGAGAAGATTTCATTATTGGTTTCTTCTTAGTAGTTGCAGCGGTCTGATCAGAACTTGAAGCATTTTTGGTAGAGTTTGGGCTTGGAGGAACGGAGCAGATTGGTGTCACTAGCAGGGGACGACCTTGCTCAGAATATTTAGAAGCCATTGTTAACGATTTGCAGAGAATACAAAGAGGGTTCGAAAGATCAAAAAAAAAGTTTAAAAGTCTGAAATTCAAATTGGCAGGTAAAACTGTCAAAATTGGTAAAGTTTACCTTTTATATCGATTTACATTACCACGGTGAATCGAGGGGCATGAAATTAATTCACAAAGAATGATGGTGAATTGGAAGAGGTGTCGCTCTGCTTTTGGGTCTAAATATCTTAACCGGAGTGGACTTATGTCTATTGGGCCTCCCATTTCGCTTCGATATCGATTTGACCGATTTTTGTTGGGCTTTGGTGAGTTTCACTTTGGACCTCTTGTGACTTATCATAATTCGTTATATCACGTGGCTTATCTCGTTTATAGTCTTTCATTAAACACCATGTTTAATAAAAGACTAGAAGCAATGTTATGCCTAATCCTTTTCCTTATTGGGCCGGACTTAATGGGCCCTCCCTCGATTATGTTACTTCTTGTCTCGATTGGTCCGAATGATTTGGGCCCAATTACTTGATTATTTCGTTGGGTCCTTTCGGTTGGATCCTATTGTTTGGGTCATTTCCGTTATTTGGGCTTAGTCATTGATTCCACCCATTATACAAATTGCCACTTAACCCAACTTTGACCGGTAATCATTATGCCAAATAATAGTTGACTACTATGTTTGCCACCTTTCTGCATGGCATTAATGAGGATGGGACTCAGATGACCGGCGATGGCAAAGAGTGGTAGCATGTGAGAAAGTAGGCTACATACTTTCGGCTGAAATGACCGGGAGTGGGGAAAAGGTGTCAGGAGGTGATGAGTGGCACGGTAAACCGGGATTAGAGTACGTATGGGGCTAGGATCACAAAGGAGATAAGTAACAAAACATTACACATACAATCATATTTTTTTTATGGTCTCTAGGGCATTAGATATTATTTTCCCTCCATTATTAACCTTGTGATCGCCGATACTGACTCTCACGCCGGAGCTATCCCCCGACGATCAAGCCGTCAAGCTTTTGGTGTTGACTTGTTGAACTGTGCAGGATATCGGACGCGTTTTGATGATTGGGACGTGAAGAAAGATCTTGGCGTTAACAATATTGTTGCTCAATTATTTGTTATTACTAACTTTTGTATTATTATTTCTTTTTTAATGTCCAGTTAGGGAGCATGATGCCGTCACACGTTACTATCTTAATCATAAAATACTATATAAACTCTATAATAATAATAATAATAATAATAATAATAATACATCTATCTGTATCTATCTATATAAATATGATTAAGATCGAGTAGGGGGCTCTCTCTCACAATATCCCATGTTGCTTGCACACCTATTTCATTTGACTTTTCAAACTAAACGAGTCCTACTTTGTTTATATGTATATGTATATAAAACTTTTTATTAAAAATGGTACCAAATAGCTCATTACCATCTCGCTACTCATAAATGCTTTATGAAGAGCAGACAATGCGGAATGAACTTGGTAAATAACACGACATGACTATATCATGGGTTAATTAGTGACATGGTGATGCCCACTCTGTACATTGTCAATACAAGACGGATCAAAATGTGGTCAATTACTTTTTATATAATTAAACTTATGATAAAAGTGGACAAGATAAAAAGCCTAACGTACCATTGTCTACATGATCAAAAAGCTCATGCATCTTATGACCCTACGTCTCTCACATAAGCATACGAAGAAGGAAATAATTCTCCCCTATACATAACACACTTTCCCTTGTTCAATCAAACCTCTCATACTCTTAAACATTCTGGTAGGATACACAAATCACAAGTAATCATCCATGGAGTTAGAAATTTTAGTTAAGGTGGACAGAAGAAATTTACTCCATAGCAGGAGGCCACCAAGTCTTTTGATTCTTACACCCTACTTGCATGGAGGGAGGGTAATGGAACAAAATAAGAAAAGGAACAAGTTGTTTTTCTTTCAAGACCAACAAGTCCACTTTCTAATGTCCCGGCAATTAATCCTGGGATAATATGATATGCACCAACTATACACAAAAAGTTGTGCACCAACAATAAGATTCATGTATTGTTTACCAATAAAAATATATAAATTTTTCCATAGTTGGTGTCTTAGTATTTTCTCTTGAACCTTTTATGTTCAGCTTCCTAACTGAAACCTATAAACTTTTTTTTATCAAGAATCTGGAAGAAAGGAATCCAAAAATTGGACATTGTAGCATTTTGGAGAATTGAAAACCAATAGTTTCAAAAGAAGGGCAATAATATAATTAGCATAGCCAGATTGTTGACACGCCAGGTGAAACACTTTATACTCAAAAAGGGTAGATTATGGATATTAAGGTCTTTATTACTTCAAAATAGTACGTGTACTCTCGTTTGTTGCATAATTGAGTTATTCGGTCTTTAAATTATAATTTTCTCCCCCCAAAAAAAATCCTATTTAACATCGAAACTCAAGTTTTAACACAATCACTAATTATATCTTCTCTTCACTTTCCTGAGTATAGGTTAACTACAAAAGATTTGGCCTATATTATGTGAACTCTTCATTTTGTCCTAAAGTACCATTCGTCACTCGACTAGATACTTCACTTTTAGTATAAAAATTTGGCAAAATTAAGAAATACCAGTGTCGAACTCTTCAATATAAATAGTGTCCTCCATCTGAATCCATGTAATATTGGAATTGGCATATTCATCAACTTAAGGGGGAGGACAAAGAGTCACTTCCAACACAACTGAGACTACCACCTTGCCAAATTCGTTTATTTTAAACGTGTTATATTGACTCTGGTATATGGACCGACTTAAAAAAAAAAAAAAAAAAAGAGGCTGGCTGCCATGATAAAATTTGACTGTTTATCCAGGCTAGAGGAATCCCCTTCTTTGTTACAACATAAAGCTGGAAGGCAGACAGAAAAATGTTCCGCACCATGCTTCTTTGCCTGATCCAGAAAGCATGAAATTTCTTCTTTAAAACTAAGTTTTCTGGATATTTTTATAAGTTTTCCTAGATTATTTGTTTAATCATGGTGGTTTGCATCCCAGAGTATTTATTATGTAATTTTGTAAATGATGATAAGGAATCTCTTGCATGTCAAAAAGTATCTATGCACTCACCAATATTTAAGTTCAAAACAATCACTAATGTACAACATCTTCAGAAGTTTAAAAAATAATTGAAAGCTTTCATCTTTAACTGCCAGAACAGAATCAGAGCTTATGGGACCAACCAACTCATCAGAAAAAATGATGCATTATAAGCTAGCATGCAAGTGTAAATGGCAATAGATGTGTCCTAGGAAGACTAGGCTACACCGCTACAGACAGATGCGTGTCACTTGGGGGGGCAACCAATGATTGAAGGCAAGAAACAGTTAACGGTAGAAGTGAAGCCGAACTACCTGAAGTGTGTACATATATTTGGACTCTGAAAATTCACCACGCAACTCTGACTAATAAAGGGTAGCAGTGACCCTCATCATAGTTGGTCCAGGAGTCATCACCGTCAATAAAGCCCTGATGCCGCCTCCAAACTTCTATGTCGTAAATCTCATCAACACTGAAATGCAGACCACTCTCTTTAACTTCAATTAAAAATTCATCCAATGAGTCACCTCTTTTAGGGCTAAAAAACAGTGCTGTAGAGGGACCTTCCTTTTTCAACAAGCACTTTAGAGTTTGAACAAGGCCCTTGTGGAATTCCTTAAAGAAAGTGCTGCAAAATGATGAATCAAATTTAAGAACTTGTAAAATAAACCAAGGCTGAATGAAGATAAGAGAAGTGTGATATGCTTGCTTGCACGTCTGTCCAAAAAGGAATTAAAAAAGAAAAGAAAATATATTAAAAAAGAAAAAACATGAGAAAAAATACAAGTGGCTGAATGAGGATATTTTTTTATGCATTGCATGTCATGCACAAGTATAAGTTTATAGCCAGCAAGGAACTTAAACCATGTAGAAATCTACAGTAAATCATCTACTGTGACTAACAAAGAAATTTATTTATGTATTCACCGAATAAATCAATAACAAATGAACTTAAATAAAGATGTAGAATTTCAACTATAAAGCACAAGGAAAAGTTAGACTCATCATGACCGGAACCCAGAGCAAATATACACTAAACCCTGCTCGACCAAATACTCAGATGAGATTAAAACATCGGTCTTTGAAAAGCTAACCACATGTGCGGTTAATGAGATAAGATCATTGATTTATTCACATTTGATATATCTATTTCACTGAAAATGGAGTTCATGATTCATATTCAGTTGTAACGGAAACTTCAAAGTGAATGACATCTGAAGAGTCAATTACCAGTCACTTGCCACAATGACATCAAACGTATTGGAAATGTCTGAGATTCCCTGCTGTTTCCAGTGAAGCATTAAAGACTTCACTTTTTTAGCGCCAAATGCACCATAGTTGGCATTTATGTTACGCTGAATATCTGTATGTTAAGAACCTCCATTCTAAATCCAGATGAAGAAACTATTGAAAGACATCTGAGCCAGAACGGGAAGAGTGAGATCAAGAATAACGGTTACAAAGAACAAGATGGAGTTCACTCACAAGTTCTAAAACGGCTGACTCGTAGATATAGTTTCACCTTACACAAATCTCCTACTATGACCAAATTAAAAGGATACAATCAACTACTTGAGGATTTCCATCTGATATTACAACTTCCAATGCTTCAGTGGCCATTGCAATAACTAAGCCAGCTAACCCATATCCTGATCCTAGTTCGATGACCTTTTTAGATCTGCAGAGTAGAAGAGAGGTGCAACTACATCATTTAAAAGGAATGCATATACACAATATTCTTCGGGATCAAATTTCCAATATACAAGATGGGAACAAGTGGAGCCATCAGGAACTACAACAAAGTCGAAGAGGGGACACGATGTTTAATTGTTTATAAACCTGAACAGGTCTGCATGTGACAAGCAATAATAAGCAAGGACTTCCTCTGAAGGCCAAGGACCTGTTGAAAAGTATATCAACAAGAAGTTAAACACACACAAATAAAGCAGTATAACTTTTACAAATGCAAAAAAGTGAAAAAACCTTACATGTATGTATATATGTGTGTGTGTGTGTGTGTACATGCGTGTGTAATATACATATGTGTGTGTATATTTCTAAAAGCTTTGGACTTGTTCGAGGTAAAAATAAAACGACACTAATGACTTTGTTTTTGTGAAATATAACTACTATAGTCACTATAGAAAATGGAGCTAAAACAACACTTCTGCACTCAAAGTATTGTTTTGTGGACAAATCCCTTTATTGCTTGAGCAGAAACTGAAAGTTGTTCATTCATCTTCGTCTTCTGTTTTTTCCTCCTTTTCTTTCTTTTTTTTCAGAGAAGAATATTCTTAATTTACATTCTTGAAGTTATTACAAGCATACATGCCAAGAATCCTCCTTTCAACTCCAGAAAACATTAACTGTAACCACTTATCCTGAGATTGGATTGCAGGAATCAAAAGGGGAATGGAACGGCTCATTCCCATGGAAGGAAAAAAACTGTTTAATTGTTCCACTAGAATGGAATGAACCGTTCTCAATTCTCCCAAAAATTGATGATTTTCATTTCTTAGGGAGGTTATGGAATGACTCATTCAATTCCACTCCCATCTCAATTCCAACCTCAATTTCATTCCTTCAATCCAAACATAACATAGGTCCACCAAATAAATGTGTTTCTGTCTTTCAGCCCAGAGTGACATAGGTTGCACCTATATTCATACTTCAATTAAAGAGTAAAGACTATCACATCTTTCTTTAGCAACTCAATCAGTTAGCCTTCATCACGTGCTACCACTTCCCTTTAAATTTAATCACTTTTAGACTGGTGCATGGTCTTAATTGAACATGATCAACCATGTTCCAAAACTTTTACTTATCTAATCCACATTAAAGGAAGGAGGGCATGGAATCTTATAGGAAATGATTAAAAGAGAAAACTGGGAAACGCAAACAGAGGGAATGGGGAAAAAAGAAGAAGTCAATGTTAGTGCCCTCCAATCCAAATTTGTGGTGGTTATTCTCAAAAAATACATCACTAAACTTTGTCATCTTTGCTTTCTCAAAGAATAAACCTGCAGGAATATATAAGGAATAAGTAATTATTCTTCCGGTGGCTTCCAGCTCATATCGTGGATGGGATGATGATTAATTGAACCTTTACTAAATTTGTGATGATAACACCAAAAACTTATTTGCCACCAGAGCTTCAACTCTTCTGTTAATTGGTTAATCGCAGTTGGTCTAGAAAGGAAGAAAGAAAAAAAGGGAACTCTAAAGAAAAACTTTAATAAAACTCAGTATTCATTACAGAGTTTCTAGATCTTGTCCTAAATTTACAATTTTACTTGTTTACACATATATCATGTGCAACTTTATTTTTAAAATCATGACAATCTGCAATGTGGATCTTTTTACAAATTCCATCAACATAGCCTTGCAAACATCTTCCCCTTCAACAACCCTATGCTAAATTGAAGGCTTTAAGATAGTATTCAGTACCTCTCTTCATACTCAAATGATCTCAAGTGAATGGGTTTTGCAACTCTTTGATAGTTTACCCTGACATACATATGCCTATGGAAACAACACCTCATGGTCATAGGAATTCCCAAGAATTAAAAGCTAAAGCCTAACTAACTGTCAGTTGAACAAATCCACTAACTGTCAGTTGCTTCTCCATGTTTTACTATTTTGATATAATAGGAATTTGAAACCTAGTCACTTAACCACACAGTTTGGGTACTTGAATTCTAAGCCTGGCTTCTTACTAGGGATCATGTTATTCAGACCAATCAAATAGAAAGTGAGAGCACCAACTGTACCAGTAAAGTAGTAAGTACACAAAATATTCACTGAACTTAAACTAGCAAACATATTTATGACAAGAAACTCAGTTTTTCTTTGTGCTTCCAGATATACATCTCTTTCCTTTTGATTCTTCAAGTTCAATTGGAAGAATCTCAAACAATAGCATCATATTTCCATTTCACCAACAAAACTAGAGATATGAAGAGGCACACCATTAATATAGCTACCAAATGAGATGACAAGCTTCTTGAATGCAAAGAGACTTACAAACAATACCCGTATTGTCAATATCATATCTGTTACAGATCTCAAAATCATTTAGGACAGCATTATTGCCCACTCTCTGACTAAATCAAAAGTCCACAAGTTAGGAACAATGAATCACAACATTGTCTTTTTGTCAATATTACTAAAATTATACTCCCTCAGCTGCAAAATATAGGATCAACATTGAGTTTTTGAATTCAATTTGAGATATTTTAAAATTCAAATTTGATATGAATTAATTTAGTTTTTAGACAATCCAATTATGAATATTGTAAACTATCTAAATCGAGTTAAATGAATTACATCAGTTTTAAATTTAAAATTATCTCAAATTGGCTTTGAAAAGTCAAACCGGAGAGTACATCTATAAGGACAACAAGAAAATACACTCCAAAAAATAAAAATAAAAACTAGTTTCAAGTAAAGATTATGAGATTCTTACAATAGAAAGAGTTTAGGAAAATTGGGAATGGGCAATGTATAGCAGAAACAAGCTTCTCTGGAGCTGACGAATGATGAGCGATTTGGTGTATTGCCTTCAAGCTGATGATCATCCATTAAATTGCATGGTATTAAATTGAACCCTCGATTGGCCTTCCTAGAAACATGTTTAATCCCAATTTCAGATTTTCCCTCCTCTGTCAATAAGTTAATTCCACGGAAATAGCTCAGTGTTTACAGACACAATTCACAATCAACTATATATCCAACTCATTTACAAGAATTGTGTACATAGAGATAGGAGAGAGAGAGAACCGGTATCTGGAGAAGAACGGCGAAGAAGGGCGCGCCGAAGGATTCTCCATCGAAGAGACGAAGCCTTTGTGGCGGAACTAGCCTTCCCCTCCTCTTCCATCCTTCCCTACTCCCTAAATTAATGATGTCCAGTTTGCTCACGATTTGATATTTCATATTTCATCTGATCCGAGACTTTGGTAAAATGGTCAAAGTTCCAAAAATGTCATTTTTTTTTTTTACAAAAGTTTTTACGTTACGGTCAACTATATTCATCTGATATCCTTTATGGACTTTTTAGGTAAAAAATTATTTGATCAAAGTTTTGAAAAAATGTGACGTTAATTTTTTTTTGTTTAAAATTGAAAATATATTTTTTATTTTGACGAATGGTTGAATCGGCTGAGATAGGCGAAATTTGAATGGTTAAATCGATTTTTTTAATTGAATGGTGAATGAATTTAAAAATTAAAAAAAATATTAACTATTATATTAAGTAATATCAAATAAATTTACAACAATTTTGAATTTTTCGAAGGGTAAAATAATAAAGTTTTGAATGAAAAATCGATTATCAAACAATTTATTTAATTCAAACTCATCGATTGATTGATTCAATTTTTCATTCAGTTAAAATGTTTGTTTAGAACTTAATGAGAATGGCGGAATCGATAAGTAATCTTAATCATTAAGATTTGTTTTGGAAAAAAATCGTTTGAATGGTTTGAATCGATCGAGATCGTTAATTTGAATGGTTAAGTCAAATTTTTTTAAATAACCATGGTTGGTGAATGAAGTAAAAAATAAAAATAATTATATTATGTAATATTAAATAAATTTTTAAATTTTTTCGGAAAAATATTAAAATATGTCATTCAGATCTTTAAGATATATCGGTTATCAAATGCAGTTTTTCATTCAGATATTTCATTCAGATTGATTCGATTCATTCAATTTTTATCAAACACCCCCAAGATTCATTCGCTTTTTATCAAACACCCCTAAATTTTGAATAAATTTGATCTGAATGAAAAAATTATTTGATAAATGATATGTGTGAAACATCTAAATAACATATTTTTATTATTTTATTCCTCTAAGAAATTTAAAATTGTTATAAATAAATTTAATATAATAATTAATATTGTAAAAAAAACATTAATTCAGTCAATTAGGCCAAAAAATGACACTAAACCATTTAAAAACAAACGCACTTTAATGGTTGACCAATTTAATCATTCAGACCTAAAATATTTTTTTCATTAATCGCAATTGTGTAATTCGTAACAGAGTATTTTTTATATCCTATGCCAAGGGGAAGGAATTTATTGTTGAGAACATTTGTTGGTGTGCAATTATTAAATCTTTTTGCAGGAAAGATACTCCTAATTCACAAAAATAGTCTCGTATTAGTAAAAATTATAATCTCAATGATGAGTTTTTGTTTTATATTTATTTTTAAAAATAATAAATTATTAGTAAATTAGTAATAATTGTAGTATATGATTAAAAAACTATGACCGCAAATTTGAGTGAAAAAACTGTCTAATGAAACTTTGTTCTGAAACAAAAGCAAACTTGTTCGGCAGAGAGGTTGGTGGTCCACTAGTAGTCAGTACTAGACGTAGTGGATAGGATAGTCCAGAGTTGATGAATCAAAAAGTGGCACTATCATTCAAAAAGTAATTTAATTGGCCAGTAGCTATTTACGAGTAGAAAAAGCTGCCGCTGTGCTTATGAAAAGAATACAATAATAAAATAATTACAAAATGAATACAGCAACTTAGCTAGATTCTAAAGAGACCAGACGTAGAGGCTTCATCAGAAAACTGGGCACCCTTTAACCACAATCCCTTCAGCAGTTGGGCAAGAAGCCAAGGGGCATCCATCAGGTTTATTCCCCCACCAATCCAGGCTAACATGCTCCATATCCATACATAAGTACAATAACACCCCCATGAAGGCTAATCCAGCATCCAGTGCACCAGATAGTACATAGTTGTGGCGGCTCCACCAGTTCCGGTAGTATCTGTACGCAACAAAACCCGAGAGGAAACCAATAATAATCCAGCTAGTGTAGTTGACAGCAGTAGCCGGAGGCATATTAATGATGCCTCCTAATATCACAGGTGCTGAAATAAGTTTTATCCAATGCTGACTTGGAAAGGCCTTGTGTGCGAGCCAAACTAGGAGAGGAAGTATGGCCCCCGCTAAAAAGAACCAGTTGATAGCAGCGTAATAGCCAAGATTTCCAAAAATTCTTCGAGGACCAATTAGTCCCCAAATGACCGAGGCATCATAGAAAACATGGTTGCCTGGGCAGGTCCATGGGCTACCCGCCGGAAGCATGGCTCTATCACATATATCAGGGACGGTGCTCATGAGCCACCATGTAGTTCCTATATGCACCAACGCTGATATTAGAGAACCAACTACCTGAGACATAGGTATGAAAGGATCAATGCATTGAAGATATAATCAAATTTTACCGTTGTTAACATTTTCCGGTCAACAAACCCAAAAGGAATATGAAGGAAACTAACCTGTGCCATGAACATTGATCTAGGTGGTATCTTCATATAATGTCCAAGTTTGAAGTCTTGCAAAAAGAGAATCGCTTGTTTCATACTGATATATCCATACACTTTAAAGCACATGTTAGCCACTGGATAACCTGGATACAAGAACCCGATGATATACTCTGTGATCACATTTAAGCCTGGAGTCTATTGACCAAGAAGAGATTCGATTGTTAGAACAGAAACGACTTATTTTACTGTTTAGAGAATATAGCATATATGGAAAATTTATTATCAAATACCATTACATAATTACGTTAAGAGCATACAAACTAGTCTAAGTCATAAGCAGTTATGCTCAATGCTGATAAATTCATGAGTGCACACCACAACAAATATTTAGCTCGTCTAGATAACTAGATTCTATAATACAGAAATTTTTAGATACGCATAAAAGCATACCTGGTTAGTTGTGGCAGTGATGATCCCAATGGGAAGGGTGAAGAAGAATGCAATGCCACATGCTAGCAAGACACCCCACCATGGTAACTGGAGCTGATCTATGAAGTATTCACATATAAATACGGTTGCTACAATGTTTATCAGGAGGATGCATATGAACCACCATTCTGGGACTTGCTTGTACTTTCTCATAAGCTTTGTGTGCACATCCATTTTTTTCTCTTGAAACGCAGACTTGCTTTGCTGCCATAATTCTCTAAATCCTCATAAAAGTGAGTTAAACAATACATGCTACAGGACCCATGTCATTAGAGTTCTCTGATATCCAGGTGTCAATAAATGTCCATAGTAAATACTAAGTGACATAATTGAACATGCAAACTAGGTACAGAAAAGGGAGATTTAGAGTGCAAGAGAAGGGAACAAAGTAAAAGAACAATAACAAGTTTGATTAGAAAATATTAATCTCTGACAGAAGCAATGATTTTTGGATTACAATCAGTAGCTTGTAGTCCATATTTCCACAAATTTAAGAAGGTCCATTACTAAGGGTGAGAAGAATTTACTAAAAATGTCAAAAACCCCAAATTCTTTATTTCAAATTCACTTTTACCCTATTTCAGTCTAATAAAATCTAGAGGCGCAACAACAATAAAAAGTGACATTGTTTTACAATCGATTCTGCTTTGCAACAATTTGTATTGCAAAATCATCAAAGGATCAGAGCTATATGAAAAACCTCGACAAATAGATAACAGTCATAACCTAATCCAAAAAAGTGATAAGATAATATATTGGAGTGAAAGTGCAATTTACCTTCCATGGAAGAGGAAAACGTGGACGACAGTCGCAGTGAGGCAGGCAAAACTGACAGCATAGGTCATAACAAAGAAGGAACTAAGATAGAGATGGCCCTCATTCTCATACGCCTCAAAGTCAATATGAAAGTTTGAGTCAATAATGCCCGAAATATTGTACTCTTGGCCACTGTAAGTGAAGAGGTCATCTGAGAATATGGGGAAGTTCTTTGCTTCGTAGATATTGAACCAGTATGTGAAGGGGGTAAGGACATATGTGATCACAACAAATCCTATAGCAATATTGACAGTAGCAAACCATGGGCTGGCAAGAGGACTCCCAATGTAAGAGGATATGCTGGACCAATCAAGTCCAATGGCACCAATTCCAAGACCATGGAGTCCTGAACCTAGCTGTTGGGCTATCACTGAAGTGGGGAAAACCCAACAGAACCAGGAAAGGGAGGTTAGCACTGAGAAAAGATATCCTGGAAAGACATAGTAAGCAAAGCTGCATGTGAAGGCGATGAGGAAAAACTGGTTCCTTGTTACTCCCCTTCTGGGCCTCTCCTCTGTATCATGTAGAGCCCTGCCATTTTCAGGATATTGAATGCATATATGAATAACTAAAACCAATACCGTATTAAGTAATGATTTGTCAAAATTAACATTCACTAGCCTGACCGCCTTCAGAGAAATTTAGGATGCAGGACATAAATATTGTACAAGTCGGGTGCTTGAAGTCCCACAAGTATTCAATTAAGAAATAGAATTTTTCCCCCCTTTTATACAAGTTCCAATGGGTTTTACATTAAGCAAGCATACCTTACTAGCACGCAGAAAATAAAAACAAAAAAAAATACCTCACTCCTCACTCGCTCACTTACATACATTCACCATTCTAAAAAATTCTGTAATATAGTCGAATCATGCAAGGTTGGGTCCAGCCAACCTCAACTTGCCTAATATATAATTGAGTTCAAGTAGAGTTTTAAATGAGCTTTGATTTGGTGGGACGAACTCAACTTCAAGTAATAAATGAGTACCTCGCAAGTTGATTGCTAGGTATAATCAAACCGAGTTGAGTTTTGGTATTTAATACTTTTTAAAATTCTAAATAGAATAACTACATAACTATTATAAAACACAAATATACATATAAATTATATTTTATCATGTAACTGGGGTTCAAGTCGGTCCCTAATTGGATATTAAACTAGGAAAGCCCAGTCGAACAAGGCAGAACTTGAGCTTGACTATGTATAGAGAAAAAGGCTTGATCGAACTCTGGCTTGCTAAACAGATTCGAGTATAGTCGAGTTGGACTTTGAGGAGTCAAGCTAACTAGCTACCCAGTTCATTTACATTCCTATTTCTAAAGCATCTAAAGTAAGTTGTGATATTAATGCACTGACAATTTACAGTAACTATTTCCCGATAGTAGTTTGTTTGTTTTTTTTGGGTTACATCGATTCCCCCTCCAACCCCAATCCATTGGCTAAAGCCACCCACCCCAACATGTTTCTATGCTTAATATCTCTCAAATGAGGCTACACATTGTGATACTTGAAAAGTCAACCTCTTTAAGCAAGAGTGGGTGATAATCAAAGGACCAAGTCCTTTGCTTCAGACACCAGTTGGTAATGTACAAACCACAAGTTTGAGTCAATTTTCCAACAAGGTTTCTCCACATAAACTCTGTTAACCCGGCAGTGGGTGCAGCACTTTTTAGGTGAGTTGGAGTTATTTGAGTTCAAGCAAGTTGAGACTAGTCAAGCAGTTAGCAGACTTTTGGGATTATTTATCCAGTATATGAGCCAAAATCGAGTTGAGCACTAATTTGTCTCACAAGTACAAATAAAGTTAGCTTACAAGACCTGTCGGATCTACTTCCATGGAAAAATGAATGTGGACAAGATAGGACGTACTTACCTAAAAAGAGAGACTTGAACTAGATTTTGGGGCCACCACATAGCAGCAGGCTCCACCAAGTAGCGACGGAACATCCCAGCCCAACCGAAGCCCAACACTTGGGTCGTTATGACGACAACTAAAGATACCCAAAAAGTCAACTTCTCCTTGTAAAATATCTTCACGGCGCTTACCACATGAATCGCGTAAGGATTTCCCGCACCGGAGCTAGCGAAGATGGTGATCAGCACGTGCTCCTTCACATTGAAAGGGCCCGGGTTCAAAGTGAATTCCCACTTTCGCCCCTTGAAGAACACTCGATCAGTGATCGTCGCCGCCATGAAGTGTCCAAGCGGCACGACGGCGATCTGAGCTGAGATGGAGGATATGGTAAGCGGTTCTCTCCGGTACCAGAAGAACTGGTTAAGGAAAGAGAGGAGAACGCATGCTAGAGTTCCTAGAATCCACGTGCGGAAGGTAACCGCCGGTAGTGTAGTGTCGTCGGCGACCGGAACCGTGAGCGCCACTTGCTCGATGGGAGAATTCTCTCCGGCGTACGGTGTTGATTGAGAACTGGAAGAGAAGTCATCAAGTTGGGAGAGTTTGTTTTGATGATCAACTGCATAGAAATTTACAGGGATGATTTAATTGATAAGGAATTGAAATAGTGATTAATTAAAAAAAATGGAAATCAGATATACGATTTGCTTACTAAGCGGAGCTGTGATTATTTCTTCAGAATCTTCCAACCCTTTTTCTCTCTCCTCTTCTCCAGCTTCAATTCAGACACGACACTCCTTTTTCAATTCAAACTTTTTTTTGGTTAAAAAGCGTGAAGGAATCATTTTGACCTTAAGTGGGTCCGACGCCCGTTTATTTTTCCTCATTTGTATAGTGTTTTTCTATTTTTAAATGTATATGGACGTATTACAGCCCTACATACATTTTCCCCCCACGCATATCAATGGAATATTTTACTTGGAAAAGATTCTCGGCCCTTCGAATAATAAATATTCTCTTTATTCTTTTAAAATAAATTAATTATAATTTCTTTTTATTTAATTTATAAAATTTTATTTATGATAACGATGTGATAAAAATTAATAATTATAAATGCACAATATCAAATTATAGAACTCACAAATACATGTCAAATCCACAAAAATTAAATTATTTTTAAAACATCTTTAATATTTGTTTCAAGCAAATTATAAATAAAGATGGATAATTTATTAACTAAATTAAACTAATTAAAATATAAAACTAATAATAGTAAAATAATCTAATAATTTGAATCCATTAAACAATAAATATAACATATAATTCAATCTTTTATATTTTATTATAACTTAACTTATGATTTTAATCTCCTTCCATTTAATTTAGTAATGTTATAATTAACGTGGGCAAACATACATTATGAAAATTTAAGGATTATTATAACCCATCCAAACTTCTCGTGAACATGGATTATGAAAAACTCATATCTTAACAATAATATATCAAAACCATTTAATTAATTTAAAATCACATAAAACTATAAAACGAAGATATTTCAATAACGAAAAAATGAAGGCTAAATCAATTAAATATAAAGACATAACTAATAAAAGAGATACAAAATATTATCATGAATAATTATTTAATTTCATCTTCGTCCTAGATTAAAGAAATTAACTAGGCATGAAAATAAATAAACTAACAAAAATAAATAAGAAATAAAAAATTAAAATAAATAAGAAAATTTTCTCTATTAACAATCATCCAACAAGCGCTAATTTAATCTACTCCTATTTTTAACATAAACTAAACTAATAGGTCCCCTGTCTGTAAACCAATAGATGATCTATTCATAGAAAAAATAAATTTCTGTCATAATTTAGATTTATTGAACTTAATATCTTTTGTTTTTTATTTTTTTATTGACTTCAATCTCTACATGTTAATATCCCAATAATCCTTTTACATCTTTAAAAGCTAAAAAATTATATTTTACTTATTCACCAAAATAAACAAAATAAATCCAATATTGTTTCACCTCTTTCATTTCCGTTGTAGGATTTCTTGCTTTTTTCCTTCCATTAATATGAGCATTAAAAATAATTGATCATCAAAACATTAAATTATGCAAAACAAAACAATACATATTAATTTAATAAACTAATATAATTAAATGGACAAAATTAAGAATAATAAAATATATGAATTATTTGTCTATCAGATAAATTGTTATTTTTAGCAAAAATAATTTTATTTTAATTATACTTTTAAGTAGTTTACACAATTAACTACTGCACTAATCAAAATTTAATAAATTCGTATCAATCATATATTTTAAAATTTAACAAATTAACTATTAAAAAAAAAAATTACATTAGAGAAATGAATAATCTAAAATAACTTAAAGAAATGGCGGATTGCTTTTCTAAATCAGATAAATTAATATTATAGAGTAACATTAAAAAAGGTGAATCATGAATTTTTAGTTTTAGATTCATAACAAGGCATTAGGCTTTTTTTACAATGGCCACACACACACACACACACACACACATATATATATATATATATATATATATATATATATATATATATATATATCACGTCAGATATCCTGACGCCTTTAACAAAGACTAAAGTACGAACTTGAATTATTAACCATCAGATATATCCAACGGTTAAGCAAAGGAGTTGTACCTTTTGTTTAAAAAAAATTGGACATGCTTTTTGGTACACCTCTCTCCTAATAATCAGATCCAGACCATCTCTCTCCTAAGAAGGCTACCTTCATCTCTCTCCTAAGCTTCACTACCTTCATCTCTCTCCTAACATAAGCTGGTCTTTCGGTCGGAAAAGCAAGGTTGGAAGGCAAGTTCGCCGAACTAATTCGAAAGCAACTTCGCCGAAACCCAAGGTATTTTCTAATTTTTAACTAAATAAATGAAATCTAGGGTTTGTGTGTAATTTTGATGCTGATTGATATTAAGCAAGATTATCATGAAGTTTTATAAATTTTGATTGAAATACCCCAAACTTTATGCTCAGAAACAAATAAACCTTCCCTACGAGAAGAACCCATAAACAAGTAGTGATCGAAATTGCACCTTACTCGCTTTTGAAAACATTACTCTGCTTTTTGGCCATGGCTACACCTTTGAATTTTAGTTGATCCAACCACCAATTTAATTTGAGGGTAAATTCATCTCATTCATTAATTAGCTAGCTTACGTTTAATTAGTAATTATCTTCTCTCATTATCATCGGTTTAAAGTTTTCACAAATATTACATTATCCGGAATTTTGGTATGAGTGTTGCATTTGTGTTGCTTAAAGTTAAAATACATTATATATATATATATATATACGTATATATGTATTTCGATATATGATTGATTTAATTAGTCAGATATATCTTTGGTTGGGTTTGCGAGATCGCAAAGATCGTGTGAAGAGATGTAAATGGTATTATCTGGTAATTCTTCTCAACAACTTTACACTCCGCAAGTTAAAAACGAGTTGATACCAAAAATTGGGCAACATTTTCACAACTTAGGTGATGTTCGTGACTTTTATAACAACTATGGTAGAGAGAAGTGGATTTGATGCACGGTTAAATTCTAGTAAGAAGAGTCCTAACGGTGAAATAATTAGAAAGAAATGTGTTTGTTATAAAGAAGGGTTGAGGAGAATTGTACCCAACAAAACTCAACAAATTATACGAAAACGGGGCTTTATTAGAGCTGCTTGTGGTGCGAAAGTTGTAGTTATGAAATCTGACCGACGCAGGGGGTTTTGTCATTAGACAATTTGTTGAGGGTCATAACCATCCTCTTACGCAATTCCCCAAGAAAAGTACATTTGTTGCTCTCATCGTAGTAGTGACACTTGCCAAAAGAAATTTAATGTAACAACTATCAAAAGCTAACGTACAACATGGCAACAAATGAGTATTTTAGAGATGGAAGTTTGAGGTCTTTGAAAATGTTGGATGTACAACACGAGATCTTTATAATCTTGAAAGAGATAGGAGGAGGGCTTTAAAGGGACATGATGCTAATCTGTTGTTCGAGTATTTTAAGGATGAGAAAAAAGAATCCGGTTTTACTTTTTACATTCGAAAAGAGAGGAGGTGTCATTGTTCATTGTTTTTGGGCGGATGCAACACGTAGAAAGTCATACAAAAGTTTTGGGGATGTTGTTGTGTTTGATACAACTTACAATACGAACCGCTACAATTTGGTTTTCGCACCTATAGTAGGGGTTAATCACCACGGCGCAGAACTCTTTTAGGGTGTGCATTATTAAGTGGTGAAAAGATTGATGCTTTTGATTGGTTTTTCAAGGAATGGTTGAAAGCGATGCCGGGTAGCCCGCCCAAAATGATCATAACTGATCAAGATCCGGCCATGCGAAATTCAATTCAGTCTATGCTTCCAAATACTTTTCATAGGTATTGCATTTGGCACATTTTGAAAAAGTTTTCTGAAAAATTAGGTCCAATTTCCTACAAAGAACATTATGGCGAGTTGAGTTGTTGTATATGGAAATCTGAGAGCCCAGACGAGTTTGAAAGAAGATGGGCGGAGGTTGTAGGGAAAGCTACATTTGACACGAATGATTGGTTACAGGAGATGTACGAAATCCGCGAGCGTTGGGTTCTGGCATTTTCACGACATATTTTTTCTGCCCACATTGTGACGCCCCCAAAATTAGGTATACATCACCCATCTTGGGTCGACACTTACATGGTACAGAATTTAAATACAACTTATTAACATAACTGCTGTATACAAATACGACATAAAACCGTGAGTTTAAATACAAATATCGCTCTACTAGATATTATACAAACTCAAACAAAAAGTCCTCATTACGCTTATTATCACACTATTTTACGTAATAGTGAGGACTACTAATGCTATCTTCGTGACCATCACTGCTTTTCCCCGACTTCGTCCCAAATTTATATTATCATTTCAAGAGAATAATGAAAAGAAAGGGTGAGCTCAACTAGCCCAAAGAAGAAATATTATGACTAAGATAATGCGTAATAAATTATCAATAGTCTTCAATAATGTTAAACCGATAAAATACAATGTATAACCGCTTTATCTGCGGCTAATATGCAATCCATTTAAAAGAGTCAAGTAGAAAATAAAGTCTACTATCTTTTAGGTTTTAAAAGGTTTTTCATCATCATTTATAAATGAGACTCGCCTTTTAATAAATATTTCACATCATCGAATCACCCCACGCACTACTACCAAGGATATTCTTTAAGATCACGACCACAATTATTCATGCACTACGGGCCAAGAATATTTGTGTATTCATTAATGGTCATGATCATGCCAACAATCGTCCATCAATGCACTACTACCAATCGAGGATTTTTATCACATCATTTGTAACATTACTACCATGATTACAATCAATAGTCTCGGTCATAATCATACCAAGTCCATCTACGCACTACAGTGCAGCCGTATTGACTTTCAAAAAATATAAACATGAGGATGATGACAATGATATAAGAATTCAATAAAACAAGTTCAAGAATTATTAACGTCCAAATTATCAACATGATCTTCGTTTTGTAGAGTAAAATTCAAGAATGATCGGAAGAATATTTCCATGAAAAGATATCGATAAAACGCAAATATCAAGGATATTCTACTAATTTCATGGAGTATAAAGTCAAAGTTTTAACCAACCGGGTATAATAAAGAATGGAATAACAAAAGAAATCACCATGCATGCGATAGAATCGCATGCATGAGTTATTCCAATGTAATAATAAATAACGGAACCAGTCGTGAAATTCACAAGCGGGATGTTCCAACAGTAATAATAAAGATGGAACTGCATCCTGTAAAACACACGATAGGATATTCCAACGTAATAATAAAGAGCGGAACCAGTCCTGTAAAACACACGCATGTGATGTTCCAACCAGAATAATAATAAAGATTTTAACCAGTCCTGTAAAACACACGACATGTGATGTTCCAATGTAATAATAATAAAGATTTTAACCAGTCCGGTGTAAAACACATGACATGTGATGTTCCAACAGTAATAATAGAAGAATGTCACCATGTATAGGGTAAACCACTTATACAAAAGTTATTCCAATGAATAATAAGCAATGGAATAACAACAGCTTCTCTTCATGAATAAGAAAGAATAACACCCCTTACATTTGGTAGGAGATTGAATATCGCAGCAAACAGTAGTAATAAAATACTCTTCTTCTTTCTCTTTATTCTCTCTATACTTTCTCTCTCTATAGCTTGAATGAATTCGTGAAAAATAATGAAGCCCTAGCCTCTATTTATAGAAGATTTCTAGCTTAAGACCGCCGTGAAAAAGGCAAGTGGCTTGGCATTGAATCGCCTGGACGCTCAGAATGTGAAACGACAAGTGGTTCGACGCCTCAGTAATGTGAAACGACAAGTGGTTCGACGTCTGCGGTAAAGGTAATTACTATTAACGAAGGTAAATACTATTGACGAAGGTAAATACTATTCACAAGGGTAATTACTATCGACGAAGGTAATTACTATCGATTTAAAGGTAAATACTATTCACAAAGGTAATTACTATCGACGAAGGTAATTACTATCGATGAAGGTAAATACTATCGACGAAGAAGAGACTCTTAGATGATGACATATAGAACCCCCATAAAATAATCAAACTTACCACAAATCATTTTTTTTCATCAACACATATTTAATCTTTCAACAATTATTAATCATTTATAACTTGTCATCTCAATTATTGATTTAATACTATAACATATTATACAGATGATAATCGTGACAATAATTGAATCAATAATATAAGAGATATGATGCAAAGAATTATCGTAGCAATAATTGAGCATAAATGAGTGACTTCTCACGTAAGCATCAATAATCAATACCGTGCAACTACTATGCAACTACGCCAGACATCGTATTTTTACCATAGGGTAGTTCAACGGTTTTAACGGTAACACCTCCGCCGTTATTTTTATAAAATATTTTTGTCGTTTTCTCAATCCGATGATAATTTCGCATTATGGGGTCCACCAATGATTGAGCCATTATTTAATATTCCTAACAAAAAGAATATTCCCACCAAACGAATATTTTATAACAACTTGCATACTTTGCAAAATTTATAAATATTACCCACAACTATAACATTATATCAAATTTATTCCATAATATTCAAAATAATATTTATAGAAAAATTCATCTTTATTTATAAAAGTCGGTCTTACAACCTCCCCTTCTTATGAAATTTCGCACTTTCGAAATTAAATTTGGGTACGACTGTATGTCGAAGAGGTAAGGATACCTTGATTTCATTTCGATTCTAACTCCCAAGTCATTTCCTCAACATCGTGGTTCCTCCACAAAACTTTGACTTGAGGTATAACCTCGAGCGTAGAATATGTTCCTTCTTATCCAAAATTTGAACAGAACCTCTTCATACGCCAAATCTTCCGCTATTTCGTCCGGCTCTAACTCAATAATATGGTTCGGTCTTTCACATATTTACGTAACATAGATATGTGAAAAACGTTATGAACACGAGACATATTTGGCGCAGAAAAGCGAGTCTATAGGCCACGCTTCCTACTCGATCGAGGATTAAAATGGACCGATGAATCGAGGGTTAAGTTTTCTCTTTTTCCAAATCTTGTAACTCCTTTCCATGGAGCAACTCTTAACAACACATGATCTCCTATATCGAATTCCACGTCCTTTCGATGAAGATCAAGATAACTCTTTTAATCGATTTTGTGAGGTTTTTATACGTTGTCGGATCGTTTGAATCTTTTCCGTAGTCATACGTACCAACTCCGGCCCCAACAACGTTGCTTCACCCACCTCATCCCAAAGATACCGAGAACGACACTTTTCTTCCATACAACGCCTCGAATGGAACCATGCCAATACTTGCTTGATAACCTGTTGTTGTAGGAAAACTCCACCAATGGTAAGAACTTGTCCCAACTCCCTTGAAATCAAGGACACGAGTCTTAATAGATCTTCAAGAGTTTGAATAGTCCTCTCGATTGTCCGTCCGTCGAGGATGATATGCCGAAGCTAAATCGTAAGTCTGCGTGCCATAGCTTTTTGCAAACTAACCCAAAATCGTGAAGTGAATCTTGGGTCTCGATCGAAACTATGGATACCGCATACCATGCGCCTCTTAAAATCTCGCTTATGTACATACTGAGCAAGACGTTCAAGTGTATAAGTTTCTCGATGTCGGTAAGAAATGAGCGACTTGGTCAACCTATCAACAATGACCCAAATCGCATCAATGCCTTGAGAAACCTTAGGAAGACCGCAGAATTAAATCCATGGTAATGTGCTCCCACTCCATTTCGGAATTTCAAGTGGTTGCAATGGACCTTTTGGTACTTGATGCTCCGCTTTAACTCGTTGACAAGTTAGACACCTTGAGATAAACAAATATGTATCTCTCTCTTCATATTGCTCCACCAAAATGTATGATTTAATATCATGATACATTTTGGTACTCCTGTGATGGATTGCAAATGGTGTGTTGTGTGCCTCCATCATGATATTATACTTTAAATCGTGGTCGTTAGAACACAAAGTCTGGAGTTGACTCAAGTATTCCTTCTTCATCGATTCTTGCTTCCCAAGATAGCACCTTCTTGACTTTCTTCCTCATACGCGTCACCTCGTGTCCGTAGCTTGAGCAGCGACTTTAACTTTATCAATTAAAGTCGGTTCTACTCAGATACTCGCTTATCATCACACGCGTCCCCTCGAGTCTTTAATTCTATCTCCATCCTTTGCAAGTCACACAAAATGGGCCTTCATACGACAATATCGCACTCGTGATTTTGATATTTTATTTTCACTCAATGCGCCACCTACCACGTTCGCTTTTCGAGATGGTATTGGATGGTATGATCATAATCCTTCAATGCTTCAAGCCAACGTCGTTGTCGCATGTTGAGTTCCTTTTGAGTGAAGAAATATTTGAGGCTTTTATGATCCGTAAAGATCTCCACTTTTTCCCCATACAAGTAATGCCTCCAAATTTTAAGTGCAAAAGATAACAATTTGCCAACTCTGAGATCATGAGTAGGATAATTCCTCTCATATTCTTTGAGTTGTCGCGAGGCATAGGCTATTACTTTTCCATGTTGCATGAGAACACATCCCAACCTTTTGCCCAAAGCATCACCATAGATGACAAATCCTCCGAGCCGAGATAGTATTGTCGAATAGTCTTTGAAAATAAGTCTCCTCTCGAGTTCTTGAAAACTCTTCTCACATTCTTCGCTCCAACCGAACTTTGTATCTTTCCCGAGTCACCGAAATAATGGAATAGCGATTCGAGAAAATCCTTCCACGAATCTCCGATAATAACCAAATAAACCGAGAAAGCTACGTGCTTTGGTCATCGATTTAGGTTGTTCCCAAACTTTGAATAGCTTCATCTTTCTTTGGGTCAACAGATATTCCATGACTTGATACCACGTGCCCAAGGAATGCTACTTCTTCATGCCGAACTCGCATTTCTTCAACTTGGCATAAAGCTTATATTCACGAAGCTTTTGGAGTGTCGACCTCAAGTGTTGCTCATGATCTTCACTACTTTTGGAATAAATAAGGATGTCATCAATAAAGACGACCACAAAGTGATCTAAATATTCCTTGAATACTCGGTTCATCATATCCATGAAGGCGGCGGAGCATTAGTCAATCCAAAGGACATGACTAGAATTCATAATGCCCGTCTGGAGTTCCGGAAGCCGTCTTTGAATGTCGGTGATTCTAATCTTCAATTGGTGATATCCTAACGAAGATCAATCTTTGAAAAGAATTTGGCTCCTTGCAATCGGGTCAAACAGTCATCAATACGTGGCAATGGATACCTATTTTTGATGGTGACGTGATTCAACTCCCGATAATCAATACAAAGTCGCATACTCCCATCTTTCTTCTTCACGAATAGAAACAGAGCACCCCAAGGAGAAGTACTAGACGGATAAAGCCAATGTCTAACAATTCCTGCAGTTGGGTCTTTAACTCACGAAGTTCAATAGAGCCATTCGATATGGGGCTTTGGAAATAGGTTTTATCTGGGGTTCAAGGTCGATACAAAATTCAATTTCACGCCTGGGGTAGGCCAGAAGTTCTTCTAGGGAATACGTCAGAAATTTATTAACAATAGGAATATCGTTTAAAACCGGATTTATTTTTATTTAAATCGTGACATGAGCTAAGAAAGCTTGACATCCGCTTTTCAATAAACGAATAGCTTTATGGCTTGAGATGATCGTGATTGATTTTAATGGTTTGGTCGTTTGAATTCGCATAATAGGTTGATTAGGAATATGAAAGCTAACAACCTTACGAAAACAATCAATTTTTGCATGATAAGTAGTTAACCAATCAATCCCTTAGAATCACGTCCAAATGCAAGTATTTTTTAATGAAATAAGATCGACGAGTAATGTGAGGGTACCGATTTGAACCAAACAAGACTTATAAACAATTGGATGTAATGAAGGTTTCTCCCAACGGAGTTTCCACAGATAAGTCTAAGTCTAATTTCTCTGAGTCAAATTTAATCGATGAGCGCAAGTAGGAGAAATAAAAGAATGGGTAGAACCCAGATCAAATAAAGTATAGACTTCATTAGAGTTTATGATAAGCTTACCCGTGATGACCTCATTCGGATTCTTGCTTTCTTTGGGAGGTCACAACAAATGCTCTCCCTTGCACTACTGGGTTTTGAATTTTCCGGGATGGCCTTTGGTGCCTCCATCCTAGCCGAATTTGTCTTGATGAACGACAAAATCGAGCTAAGTGACCTTCTCTTCCACAATTATAACATGCTTTGACGGCATGACGCAGCTTTGATGATGTGTCCCTCTCCTCCGCATTTGAAGCATATGATAGGTGGTCTTTCTCCTTCCTTAATAATGGGTCTTTGGTCTTTGACGTCTTTCCATCATTGTTGAATCTCCTTTTCTTGAAATGTCCATTCTTATTGTTTTGGCCCGATTACCACCGAAGTGGTTACCATATCCGCCCGTTGATTCCTCCACGCTTGTTGTCACCGCTTCTCGATGACTATTCTCATTTGGTATTATAATTTTGCTTACCTTTCTCTTTTAGTTGGTTGACTCATTATCGCGCTCCACTAATCGAGCCCTATTTACAACATCCTAATACAAACACGGTTTATGAGAAATAAGATGTTGACGTATCTCCGCTTCAAACCTCTTAAAAACATTCGCCGCCATTCTTCTTCATTATCCACCAAGTGGGGACGAAAACCGTGATAACTCATGCAAATTTTGCCTCAGATCATTGCATCACTTGGTCATATTGTTTTGTTCCAACTTGATAAACTCCACCTCCTTCATGTGGCGAATACTTTCGTGAAAGTATTTGTCGTTGAATGTACTCTGAACTTCTCCCAAGATATCTTCATGCAAATTGGTTGAGTACGCTTTTACCGATTCCCACCAAGAATCCGCCTCCTCATGCAAACATAAAGGCGTGAAGAAGGAACCTTTGCTCCTCGGAGCATCCCAAGACATCAAATATCTTGGTAATCTGCTTTATCCATGCTTCCGCCAGAAGTGGTTTTGCTCTCCTTAAACTCCGGTGGTCCCAGCTCCTTAAATTGTTTAGCGGTGACCGCCTCGAGAGTTTTCCGTGTTTCCACCTACGTTTTGGGCGAGTCGCTTCTCGCCTTTCATTGTTGATAAATTGCATAAAGCCTCTAACATTTGATCATTCGTCATTTGGTCAAGTGTTGTTGTTTGCATGAGGATTGTCGCCTTCTGATGCATTATCCTCGATTATTGATATGTGGTGAATCAACAATCGCTGCGCTCCATTCTTATTCTCAACATTCTCGGATGTCATTTTCGACATCGCCACAAAACAAAAAAGTTAATTGACATGTAACAAATTATCCCATCTTCCGACCAACCAATAAAATATCACATAAACTTAGGTAGGTCATACTAAGCGAAGGTATTCCCCGCTCCCCCTCCTAGTACTATTCTCACATCTTAGCCAGGATCATATCCTAAGCTCGATACTAACCGTGGCGCCCCCAAAATTAGGTATACATCACCCATCTTGGGTCGACACTTACATGGTACGAAATTTAAATACAACTTATTAACATAACTGCCGTGGTATACAATACGACATAAATCGTGAGTTTAAATACAAATATCGCTCTACTAGATATTATACAAACTCAAACAAAAGTCCTCATTACAGTTATTATCACACTATTTTACGTAATAGTGAGGACTACTAATGCTATCTTCAGACCATCACTCGTTTCCCAGACTCGTCCCAAATATATTATCATTTCACAAGAGAACGGTGAAAGAAAGGGTGAGCTCAACTAGCCCAAGAAGAAATATTATGACTAAGATAATGCGAAATAAATTATCAATAGTCTTCAATAATGTTAAACCGATAAAATACAATAGACAACCAGGTTTAATCTGCAATGAATATCTGCAATCCATTTAAAAGAGTCAAGAAAAAATAAAGTCTACTATCTTTTAGGTTTTAAAAGGTTTTTCATCATCTTTTTTATAAATGAGACTCACTTTTAATAAATATTTCACATCATCGAATCACCCCGCACTACTGCCAAGGATATTCTTTAGTATCACGACCACAATTATTCATGCATCACTACGGGCCAAGAATATTTGTGTATTCATTAATGGTCATGATCATGCCAACAACTCGTCCATCAATGCACTACTACCATTTGAGGATTTTTATCACATCATTTGTAACATTACGGTCATGATTACACCGAATAGTCTCTGGTCATAATCATACCAAGTCCATCTATGCACTACAGGCCACAGATGACTTTCAAAAAAATATAAACATGAGGATGATGACAATGATATAAGAATTTAATAAAACAAGTTCAAGAATTATTAACGTCCAAATTATCAACATGATACTGTTTTGTAGAGTAAAATTCAAGAATAATCAGAAGAATATTTCCATGAAAAGATACTGGATGAAACGCAAATATCAAGGATATTCTACTAATTTCATGGAGTATAGAAGTCAAAGTTTTAACCAACTGGGTATAATAAAGAATGGAATAACAAAAGAAATCACCATGCAATGCGATAGATCGCATGCATGTGTTATTCCAATGTAATAATAAATAACGGAACTGTGTCGGTGAAATTCACACAAGCAGGATGTTCCAACAAAATAATAAAGATGGAACCGGATCCTGTAAAACACACACGATAGGATATTCCAATGAGAATAATAAAGATTTTAACCAGTCCTGTAAAAACATGAGCGTGATGTTCCAATGAGAATAATAAAGACGGAACCAGTCCCAAGTAAAACACATGCATGTGATGTTCCAATGGAATAATAATAAAGACGGAACCAGTCCGGTGTAAAACACACAGCATGTGATGTTCCAATGAATAATAGAAGAATGTCACCATGTATAGGGTAAACCACTTATACAAAAGTTATTCCAATGTAATAATAAGCAATGGAATAACAACAGCTTCTTCATGAATAAGAAAGAATAACACCCTTTACATTTGGTAGGAGATTGAATCTTCGCAGCGAAGTGTAGTAACAAAATACTCTTCTTCTTTCTCTTATTCTCTATACTTTCTCTCTATAGCTTGAATGAATTAAATGAAAAATAATGAAGCCCTAGGCCTCTATTTATAGAAGATTTCTAGCTTAAGACTCCGTGTGAAAAGGCAGTGGCTTCATTTATTTGTTCGGCCTTTGTAATGTGTGAAACGACAAGTGGTTCGACGCTCGTAATGTGAAACGACAAGTGGTTCGACGTCTGGTAAAGGTAATTACTATTAACGAAGGTAAATACTATCGACGAAGGTAAATACTATTCACAAGGGTAATTACTTATCGATTGAAGGTAATTACTATTGACGAAGGTAAATACTATTCACAAGGGTAATTACTATTGACGAAGGTAATTACTATTGACGAAGGTAATTACTATTGACGAAGAGACTCTTAGATGATGACATATGAGCCCCCCATAAAATAATCAAACTTACCACAAATCATTTTTTTTTCATCAACACATATTTAATCTTTCAACAATTATTAATCATTTATAACTTGTCATCTCAATTATTGATTTAATACTATAACATATTATACAGATGATACTGTGACAATAATTGAATCAATAATATAAGAGATATGATGCAAAGAATTATCAGTAGTAATAATTGAAAGCATAGGTGAGTGACTTCTCACGTAAGCATCAATAATCAATACCGTGTGCTACTTCTTGCAACTCACGCCAGACATCGCATTTTTACCACCGGGTAGTTCAACAGCTTTAACGGTAACACCTCCGTAGTTATTTTTATAAAAAATATTTTGTCGTTTTCTCAATCCGACAATAATTACATTAGGGGGTCCACCAATGATTGAGCCATTGTATGAATATTCCCTAACAAAAAGAATATTCCCCACCAAACGAATATTTTATAACAACTTGCATACTTTTGCAAAATTTATAAATATTACCCACAACTATAACATTATATCAAATTTATTCCATAATATTCAAAAATAATATTTATAGAAAAATTCATCTTTATTTATAAAAGCTGGGGTCTTACACACATGACTAGTAGCCAAAGAGTTGAAGGGGCTCATGCTTTTTTCAAAAAGTATGTGTCTCCTCAAAACTCAATGTTGGATTTTGTGACGCGATTTAATAGGGGACTTGCAAAAATGCGACATAATGAACTAGATTTCGATCATAAGGATGTCAATGAAAAGCCACAGACAGTAACTAGCAGGGTAATGGAATACCAGATGAGTGAGTTGTACACGCGAACTATTTTTTATAAGTTTCAAGAGCAAGCGCTTGAAAGTGGCAAGTATGTGGTAACACGTACATTTAAAGATGACAACAATCAGATGTATAATGTTGTTGAGTGTAAAGGAGGGTGACTCTAATGACCGTAAGCTTTCGTTTGACAAGTCATCAAACTTTGTTAAATGTAGTTGTCAGATGTTTGAGAGTGATGGAATTCCATGTAGGCATATGTTGGCATATTTCACAAAAAAACAGGTTATGGAATTACCTAATCAGTACGTCTTGCGGAGATGGACAAAATCTGCGAAATGTGGCAGAGTTATGGATGACTTGGGTGGGAGTGAGAGTGAAATATGTGATACTTACGTATTCTTGAGGCGTAGTAGTCTCTTCCAAATCAAGTCTAATGTTATTGATGAAGCTGCATTAAGTGAAGATAACACAAAAGAGTTGAAAGAATTGTTGTTATCAACTCAAAGGAGGTTTGCCGCCATGAATCATGGTAGCATGGATGTGGAAAGGAGTATCAACATGCTCGTTTCTCTTGAGAGCCAACATGATATAAGTCTCAAAGAACCATCTTCGGTAAGGACAAAGGGTTGTGGTAAACGACTCAAGGGAGGAAAAGAGAAGGCTATCAAGAAGGCTAGGAAATGTAATGGATGTGGGGTTGTTGGAGTGTTGCATGACAAAAGAAATTGTCCAAAACTTGTTGGAGTGTACGATGAGGAGGACGTAGACATTAACGATGATTGTAAGTCTTTGTTTGCTAGTAATTTTGTCTCTTTATTGCAATTGTGTCTCCTTATTGCAATTTTGTCTCCATCTTGTAATTTTGTCTCCATCTTGCTTTTAACATTGATGACCTTTTTTTGTTTCAGGACGAGAGTCTGTGGATGGGGCTGCTGTTGTTATTTTCTTTGGTGCTTATTTAGGAATTTGAAAGTTTTCTGTATTTGAATTTGTTGTAAGCTTACGGATTTTGTTTGTGGATGAGAGTTTGTGGATGGGGGTCATTTTTATTGCAAGTATGGTTGTCTTTGAAAATTTAGTATAGATACATGTACATGATTTATCATCTGATTTAGTACATGTTCAAAGACAGAAATTTAGTATGTGTTCAAAACTCCTGTACTTATAAGGCAGGCAGACAAATTTGTCCACTTGTTCAGCTATATTATTGTAGTTTACTATTTGCAAGTATTTTGATGTTAATATTTCTGTTGTCATTAATTCTTATTATATTCCTGTAGCGTTTTGCAATCTGGGTTTTTTAAGGCAGATTAGCAAAACTTGAAGGAATGAATGTAATTGGGTTATTAATTCTTAAGGCAGATTATTAATTCTTAAGCCGGTTATTAATTCTTCATTGTTTCAAATTTGAAATTAGCAAAACTTGCGCGATTTGAATGCAATTGGGTACATGAAGGAATTTGAGTAAGTGAATCTAATTATCTGGCCCGTTCTCAGTGGCTTTCCTCCATTCATAAGCCAGCCACTTGAAAGTTCTTGGATTCACTATTCAAAAAGTGTAGTGGAGCTCAGTTATACCTGTTCTGTTCTCATATTTGAAATCAATATATATTGCACACATTTTTCAACAAGACAATCACATTGATGATGTAGTTGCAACAAGGCTACATTTAACATCCCTTTTTCAACAAGGCTAAGAAAGCTACATTTAACATTCATATTTTCAACAAGACAATCATATTCAAGACAGTTAACATAGTATATAATAATTACATATCACTTGACAAGTGCCATGACCGACACTACCAAGGCTAGCCCACAAAAGAACACCAAAATATTGATGATGTGTCTAAGATTTGCCACACTGATTTCAATGACTCCAAGTCGAGCATCATCATTGTTGCGCAGCTGCACGTGTGCTTCATTAGCGGTGTTGGTTTCGCCATACCCAATTGGATTGCACCAGTCCCAAAACTTATATTTTCCTTTGTCCTTCTCCCTTGGACAATCATAGTAGAGTTTTCTAGGATTTTTCTCTGATTCAGATATTTTCACAGCAGCTCTCAGGCGACAATAACACATCTTGTTTCTAAATAGGATATCATGAGTTTGAATGCTCATATTGCTTGACGTAGACATGCCTTTGTTGAACCTTATCTGCTAGATCCAATGGATTATTAATTAAAAAGTGTAGTGGAGCAGTAGTATTATTGTTGATAAAATTCACCAGATCTAATGAGAAAAACAGCAAATTATTTGACCCTTGAAAATAATAATCCAATAAAATCAGATACTGGTATAATATAAGATGCAGAATATTTCCAATCAAACCATAAAAGCAGAACGATCAATGGTTCCAATATACAAAATAAATCAAACAAGATAGAAAAACATTATTATTATTAATCAATTTTGAATTCCATCCCTGCAAACAGCAATTCAATAAGGTTCTGAAGTTATAGAAAATTGAATTTTGCATTGAACAATTTTTCATTGCAGGTGTATAATTTCTAAAGTATTAATCTGTGAAGGGAACACATGAATTTATCAAAAAATTAGTTGTCGACATCTGGAGTAAATATTAATCTGAATAAGTTATAACCTCGTCTTTCTCAAACAAGCGATAACAAAAAATTGTCGACATCTGAAGTAAATTATCAAAAAATATCAAGGGAATTGAAAAAATCTAAAATTATTGAGATTGTTAAATAAAAATTGATACATAAAAAGACGTAATCCGTGAGCAGGTTGGACCCATCTGGGGGGAGGCGATTTCGTACAAACCCTAGATTTCATTTATTTAGTTACAAAATTAGGAAATACCTTGGCTACCTTGGCGTTCGGCGAAGTTGCTTTCGAAGTTGTCCGGCGTACTTGCTTTCCAACCGGAAGATGAAATTAGTGAAGCTTTTTGGTCTGGAACTAGCCTTCTTAGGAGAAAGATGGTCTGGATCTGATTATTAGGCGAACTTGCCTTCCAACCTTGCTTTTTCGACCGAAAGAGCAGCTTATGTTAGGAGAGAGATGAAGGTAGTGAAGCTTAGGAGAGAGATGAAGGTAGCCTTCTTAGGAGAGAGATGGTCTGGATCTGATTATTAGGAGAGAGGTGTACCGAAAAATATGTCCAATTTTTTTTAAACAAAAGGTACAACTCCTTTGCTTAACTGTTGGATATATCTGATGGTTAATAATTCAAGTTCGTACTTTAGTCTTTGTCCGGGCGTCCGGATACGAACGTGACTATATATATATATATATATATATATATATATATACACACACACACACACTTGAGTTCATCATATATATCCATTGTTTTAGATTCTCTCTCATTTTTGGTCGGGTTACATGTATTGATATTAGATAATTCTTTTTTCTTTTTATTTTTAAAACTGATAGTAACCAAAATAAATAAATTATAAGTAACAACTATATACATGATATGAGATGAGAATATATGATAATACAGAGAACAAAACAGTAGATAATTTATTAATTTTATAATAATCGATGCAAATTTATATGCATAGGTTAAGAAAATCATTTAATTATTAATATTTGTATAAATTTTTCTCACTATCCGTTTATAAAATTAAAGTTTAAAATTATTAATATAAGAGATAATTTCTTCAAATAATGAGAAAATTAAGAATAATATAAAAATAAAAATTTATTTCCTAAAAAGTTGTAAAAGACAAATAAATTATAATTATTTTATTTATTTATTTATTTATTTTAAGAAATTTATTATTACGGAATGGATGAAATATTATCAAATGAGACTACTGTTAATTAAGGAGATGTATTTAGATTAGAAGTGAATTTGTTTGTTTTAAAGTTAAATCCTCCTTCCCATCTAACATTGGATATATATTAAAAAAAAATTAAGAAATATTTTAATTTTTTAATAAATCTCTAATATTTTTTGATTATAATAGTACTAATATAATTGTACTCAATCAACTTAAAATATAATTTCAAATCTTAATATAATTTTAATTTTAAAATATTCAAAAATATTAGTTCATATTTATAATTTTAAAATAGAAAGAGTAAATGAGTAATTGTCAAGATTAAACAGGTACCGTGCAAAGCTCAGTTGATAACTTGTTTGAATCAATATATATATAAGAAATTAGCATTGGGCTTAATTGAAAATTAAAGTCAAAAAGTTTTTATTTTGAGAAAAAGCTTAACTGGGCTGGATTCAGTAGTCCGTTGGTGGCTTCGGCACAATTGGCTAGCCAGCCCAAATAAAGGGAATCAATAGCCAGACAATCCAATATGACAAAGAAACATAACTGTAAAGAATATCTTAACAAATTATAGCAAGGAAAATGTTTATGTCCATGTTTTTATGATTTGTTATGTGAATAAATATTAGTGATAATATTTTTAACGAAATATGTAACAAGTAAATTTTTCTTATAATTTTATATATTAATAAATTTAATTCAATATAAATTTATCATAATATATAATCAGAATCTTCTAACAAATCATAAAATGATTGTGCTGATGTGACATTGGCTTAATCATTAAATCTCTAACATCTAACAGGGTGCTTAGTTGGCACCACAACAATACAAATAAATATATTCGTTTATCATGAAGTTAATTTCATGGTAAGTTGGTCAATTGACAAACATGCAGAAAAAGAGATCACATCTCAGTCTACGTATTTATATTGTATTAATCAATTGATCAAAGTTAATTTTACACTAACTACTCCCCAAATAAATATTACTCCCTCCTACCCAAAGCAATTATTATAGTATTTGTTAAAAAAATTTATCTTACAAAAAAATCCACTCCCTTAGTCATTGTTATAAAATGAAACTATAACCTGAACTATATCATCTTGATCATATTATCATATCATCTTGAAACTATATATATATAAAATAGATCAGGTCCGGACTCCCTGGGAGAAAATCCAGACCCTATATTTTTTGCTTAAAATACGGGAGTTCGGACTAGATTCGGACTCTATATTTATATATTTAATATTCCTAAATATTGTGAATGATACTTTATTTATTTTTTATTTTTTTCGTAAATGGGAGGGAGTATGTAAATAGCTTCTTTATGCATTCCTTGTGCTGCGATTATTCAATACAATTGAATATAGTCATATACATTCCTAAAAAAATATTTAATTGAAATATTCCATCCAAAAAATTCCTTTGGAGCATATGTTTTATATATCCTTCCACACACACACACACATCGATATATATATATATATATATATATGGGAACTCATCCATGGCAACCGATTGCCATAAAAATTGTGCAACAACCTCTTTTTGTATCGTTGATAAATTGATTTGAAGGCTGAGATTAGAAGTTAAATATGATAAGCCGACACAGGTTATTGTGCCCATATATTTACTTATACCGGCTTCTATTTTAATAGGAGAGGCCTACGTAAAATATTTTTGTCAGTATAGTTATACAATATGAATACTTATTATTAAAATAATCCGGCCGAAAGAGCTTGTACCGATTTATCCTTTTTTTTTTTACGGTAGAATACTGACTGTCTACCGAAATAAAAAAAAAAACAAAAGATCCAACTATTCATTTGCTAAACAAATTCAAACTCGCGACCTCCAACACCAAACTCTCGTCATATGACCACCCGAGCAGCACGGGCCTAGCTGTTCATTTCAACCAAGGATATATGTGACACCCCCAAAATAGGTCCAATTCATCCAACCTATTCTGATTCGCCAAATACATGGTACAGAAAATAACTACAATTTTATTACTACAATTATCGTGCAAAATACGACAACACATATACTGTGAGTTTTAATACCAACTGTGACTCATGTCCCAATTATGGACAACACCTCACATTGATACATTATATAAAGGTACAGTCAATAACTGTTTTAAAAATTAAAATCTTTGGGAAGTGCTCAAGGAAACCTTCGTACATGGGAGGCCATGTGTCTAGGTTATGATAGATATCATATGTCTAGAGAATTATCATTGGTTGATCCAATAGACCCCAAAGAAAAACGAGAAGATTACTATCATGTTCCTTCCAATGATGAGTCCTCTCTTGACATATAGTTATCTCCACTGTCTGCAATTGAGAATTATATTTTAAGCACACTCTAAGATCATATAGGTAGTGCTCGTAGATATACTCAGCAAGTGGATGTGCACAACCCTGTCTTATGATAACACCAGGTTGTATGTCATTAGACATCTTGTATGATAGTGGCAAAACACCCTTCCAACGTTGGGTTCGCCTCACCCTATTGTTGTTCACCAAAATTAATTATTAAGTGACGCATAATATATGACACACACATCTTAGGTCCTCAATACAATTATATATTGTATGTCATGCCGTTTTATAATGTGTTGAGAAACTTTGACAGTCTCGGACCATCACACTATTCCCCTGTTATCCCCATTTCATCCAGCCACACTCTTATTACAGAAAGGAATTGTGAAGCAAAAGGGTGAAACATGAACTAGCTTCGATAAAGAATATCATGACTAAAGATAATTAAATTATCAATAGCCTTCATCAGTAATAAATCAGAGATTTAGAACATATGGTAGATGATAAAACTTTTTAACCATAGTTGCAGCGGAACGAATAATCCATTAGAAGAGTCAAATAGACCATAAAGTCTATTATCTTCTCCATGTTAAAAGTCCAACTACAATGCTTTAACCCTGTAACATTATTCAACAGATCTTGTTCACAGTTATGTGAATAACTCATAATCATAATTGTAGTTCTAATTTTCTCTTCTCATCCAAGACGAAGATATTTTTTCATCACATGTCTTTACCTGAAACATCAAAGATCGTCGCTATACCAAATCACAATTCCTGTTCATAATCATACTAATAAGTTTATCTTTGCACTACGGGCCAAAGATATTCATTAACAGTTCATCTTTGCACTACATGCCAAAGATATTCAACAACAGGTCATCTTTGCACTACGGGCCAAAGATATTCAACAACAGGTCATCTTTGTACTACACGCCAAAGATATTCAACAACAGGTCATCTTTGTACTACACGCCAAAGATATTCATCAACAATTCATCTTTGCACTACAGGCCAAAGATATTTATATCTCAAAGAAACATACAATCATTTCAGAATTTATATAAACCATAATTATAATCATGTTGATCAATTCACCTTTGCACTTAAGCTAAAAATATTCAATTATAAATTCAATGGTCATGATCATACCAGTCAACGATTCAACTTTGCACTACTGGCCAAAAGAGAACCCATAGTCACGATCATACCAATAATCTACCCATCTTTACACTTAAGTCAAAGAGAAATTTCATCACGGGATTATAAAAATATTATATATGATAATAAAAATAATATGATCAACTGCATTTAATTTCAAAAGTAATATTCACAAATCAATGATTTCATAACACCTTAATCCAAATGTTATAAATCACTTAATAATCTCATAATCTAATATTATTAATACTACCACAATATTTTAATCATTTCTTAAACTTATAAACAATTTATTTTAATTATTTACACTTTACTAATTAATACATTTAATCATACTAAAATGCCAAACTCATAAGATTTCATCACCAATAACCAACAATGTGACGCCCCCAAAATAGGTCCATTCCATCCAAACCATTCTGAGTCGCCAAATACATGGTACAGAAATAACTACAACTTTATTATTACAACATATAAACTGTGAGTTTAAATACAGATATTGTCATCTAGACAATATCTACACGCAAATAAATCCCCATCATAATTATTGATACATTATTTTATAAAAATGGTGAGGACTACTAAACAACTCTCTCTAGAACCTTCATTCCATACCCCGACTAAGACTTCGCTACATTCTCGCCTCTGACGAGAAGAAAAATGGAACAACAAGGAAAAGGGTGAGTTCAACTAGCCCAAGAAAGAATATTATGACTAAGATAATATACAACAAATTATCGTTAGTCTCCAACGGAAAAATCTAATAGAATACAATAGACAACCGCTTTTAAATCAACAATCTGCGGAAACAACAATTCATTAGAAGAGTTAAGTAGAGAATGCAAACTACTATCTTCTATATATGAATTTAAAAGTTCATCGTCGATATTTTATCCTCAGAACATCAATCAATATATATCTGAATCAAATATTCATCTTTTTGACTCTGGCCAAAGATATTCATCAGTTAATCATGTTCATCTAAACACTGCTCATCTTTGTACTACGGGCCAAAGATATTAATCGATGAGTCGTGTTCATCTCAACACTTGTTCATCTTTGCACACGGCCAAAGATATTCATCAAGAAATCATTCATTTTTGCACTACTGAATAAAGATATTCAATAATATCATCATTTAGGACCGAGGATGATGAAAAATATTTTAAAGGAAACGAATCCAAAGGAAACAAAAGAACAATATTAAGGATTCGTATTTTAAACAATCCAGTTCAAAAATACTTCATAAGTAATCGTAGTGGAGTAAAATTCAAGAATGATCAAAACATGGATACAATCAAAGCTAGTATCCATAATAGATATTTTGACAAAAAGAAGAAATTTTATTTTTCTATTGAATAGTCTTGAGTATTCGTGAATAAAGGTCGTATCGTGAATAGTGCCGATATCGTGAATAAGAACTCAAACACCAAAAGATAGAAATTTCAAAAAAAACATCTTCACGCTTCATCAATAGTACTTTCGTGATTAGTAACTCATGAATAATAATAACTTTGAATAATAACTCATGAATAGTAACTCGTGAATAAGAACTCATAAATAGTAACCCCATACATGAAAAAGTTCCAAATTTGATAAAATTTCTAACCAATATTTTGGCATAATGATATTGAAGAAATAATATCATTTTCGAATAAAATAACATCCCTTACCTCGAAAGATCAAGATTTCTAATTTGAAACACCGATATAAAGCTATGACTTGAACTTGCAGATCGTATAGCAATACTTAAAGTATACTCAAAATACTCACAAGAATACGCGATAATATAGAAAGAGAAAACTTGGCTTTAAATTGTGATTTTCAATTCTAACCTAAGCACCTATTTATAGGAAAATCTTTAGAACACCAAAGTAGAAAATTTAATAAATTAATATTATTTATTCTTTTCTACATCTTCCTACGCATTAAGCATCTGAATTCAGCAACTTGACATGTGTTAAAGATGCCCACCAAACACAAAAAACATTTTTCTTATTTAAATTATTTTAAACTTCCAAAAATCAATTATTTTGGAGCTTCAGAACTTCAATAATTCATAATAATTAGCTCTTTTATCAGAAAAATTCAAAACTCGCAAATTTCCATAGGAAATTCCATTATCTACAACTTTACGTAGGAAGTTTTTCCAAATTCTAAATGTAAAATCGACCAAATCCACAAATGGGCGATTTTACAGGCTATAATCAAATTTCAGTCAAGAAATGGGGTCCACCGACACATAAAACATGCTTTAAATATTTTTGGTAACAAAAATACTTCTCCTCCACATATACTCATATATCCCACATTCATCGTAAAAATATCATCATTAATATATTATTAAAATAATATATTTAAATAAATTATTTTATTAGAAAAAATAAAATATTAATTTTCAACAATTGTCATTTTAAAATTTTCTCCATCTATATACACATAAAATCAATATTTTCCTCATCATATAAATCAATAATTAATTATTCATAAATAATATTACGAATCACAATATTGACAACCATGCGGTTCCTGGAAGAGGCTTTCCAATAAGGATCTCTCCTTACTGCGGCAATTAGGTGACCAAACCTCTCCTTAGATGTAACTTTTAGACATTGCCAATAATGTTATCCAATAATATTATTCAGATAATATGAATTATTGTCTGATAATGAAAAAATACTTTGTAATGACAATTATTGAAACAACAACAATATAAAATATCAATGCGAGAATTATTGAATCAATAAAATAAAATATTGAATAGTAATTCTTCGTAACAATTATTGAGTAAAGGCCTTCTTACGTAAGAATCAATAATTAGTGTAATAATGTAGTGTCTTCTTGTCAACAACGCGTAGCGTATTAGTGTGTTTTAACCAATAAGGTATTCCAACAAGATATTAGCAGAATAACTACGCCAAGTATTTATAAACAACTTATATTTATCGTTTTCTTCATCCAATCGCTTTCCATTATGGGGCCCACAAAAGATCGCTACTGGTCAGTCTAATATTCCCCGACAAAGATCTAATATTCCACGACCAAACGAATATTCCCTAATAATAATGAATATTTTATAACCACTTGCTTATTCAAATATTTGTGTATTTTACCCATAACTATCCACATTAATCAAATCAACCCTTACTATTTCAAAATAATAAATAGAGGAAAATAAATTTTATTTATTAATAATTTAGGGTCTTACAAACAACCTCATCAAAAATCTGCATATACCATATATAGGATTCCCAAGCCATAAAATCCTATTTTTCAATTTTGTTACTTCACATAACATATTTAATTTATTTATTCATAACTAGTTCATTTTCATGAAAAATACCAAATCAGTTCCAAAAATATTTCTTTTCTGGGATTTAGCATAATATAATCCCATATTGAACATATATTTTTCTCGGAATTTTTAAAATTTATTTACTATTTTTCACATGGTCAAAACTGTCGAATATTTAGACATTTATCATAAATTATAATTTTGTCCAAAAATTTTGAAATTTACAGAATATACTGATGTTATATAGATGTACTTCCAATAAAAATTTCACCAAATTTGGAATTAACCACAAGGAGTTATAAGCGTTTACTTTTAAAATAGTCTTTTCTCATAAAATCCATAACTCCTAATCTATAATCCAAAAATCGTCATTTTTGGACACAATCAAGGAAACTCATCGAATTATCATTTTCATTTTTTTCAGAATTTTTGAAGGTTAGAAAAATTACGAAACATGATAAACATAATAATCCTTAAAATACCTTACCTCAAAAGAAGCGAAAGATTTCGACCTTAGAATGTCGACGAAAAAGCTAGGGAAACTTACAATTGAATAAAGAACTCTCCAAGTATCTAAATACTCACAAAAATACTTGAGAATATAGAGAAAAAATTTGATTACGGTGTGATTTTCAATTATAACTTAAGCGCTTATTTATAGAAAAAAATCTTTAGAAACGCCAAAAAGGAGACTAAATTAATAAAATAATAATTTATTTATTTTTTTCTTCCTACGCCACCTCTCTTGAAAACTTAGCGCTTTTAGCATGCCATACATGAACAAATTTGGCAGCCCACATGTTTAATAAAAATAAAAGTGGGTCCCACCCAATTTTAATAAAAATATTTTAATTTCTGAAACTTCAATAATTCATAGAAAATAGCCCGTTTATCAGAAAAATACAAATTTTATGTCCATTCCACACGAAATCGAATTCTCTACAACTTTGTAGCTTTGAGTTTTTCAAATTCCAAATGCAAATATCCGAAATCCTGAAACAGACGATTTTCAACACCGCTTTCAACACCTTTTAAAATTCATAACAAATCATGCGTTAATTTTCAATAGTTCAAAATTTGTGGACATATACTCAACTCATATATGTATAACATATCCAAAAATCACAACGATCCAACGGTTTGGATTAAAATTATAACTCACTTGATAGAGCTTTAAGAACACCGATTTGATCTTTTAATACCTCCAATCCGGCAAAATCTTGATAAAACACCTCAACAATAATTCCTTTGTTTATAACCACATAAATAAATCTATCATTTATATCCGCATCAAATAAATATTTCCTTATCATATAAATTAATAATTAATTATTCACAAATAATATTACAGAATCACAATAATGACAACCAGGCAATTCCCAAGAAAGAGGGGACTTTCCAATAAGAATTTCTCCTTACTGACGCGCAATTAGGTTGTGACGCCCCCAAAATAGGTATACATCACCCATCTTGAGTCGCCAAAAACATGATACAAAATTCAAATACAAACGAATAATACAGCAGTTGTGTAAAATACGACAAAATAAAGTCGTATAAACCTTCTTCTTCACATTTATCAGCTCTGAGCCTGTAGCTTGAGTGGCTTTAACTTTATCGATTAAAGTCGATTCTACTCGTATATTCGTTATCTTTACGTGGGTCTCTAGAGTCTTTAACTCTATCTTCATCATTTGCAAGTTATACGAAATGGGTTTTTGTGTTAACAACATCGCACTCATAAATGCATACGATCTTCTACTCAACGCGTCAGCTACCACATTCGCTCTTCCACGATGATATTAAATGGCATGGTCGTAATCTTCAACAGCTCGAGCCAATGTCCTTGGCGCATGATACGTTCATTTTGGTTGAAAAAATATTTAAGGGTTTTAGAAATGGGTTTTGTACTGGGGTCAATACAAAATTCGATTTTACGCTTTAGGGTAGGCTAAGAAGTCTTCAAGAATACGTTAAGAATTTTATTAACAATAGAAATATCATTCAAAATTGTGACTGTCATCCATGACTTGGATAGTACGTCACATTGATACCTATCAACTTGCCATCGCTCATTCATGATGTCGCTTCTGAAAAAGTCCGGCTTTTGCATTCCACACAAGAAAGTCAACAATGAAAGGATCGGGGCTCTTTTTATGGCTTGATATGACAATGATTGACTTTAGTAGTTTGATTGCTTGAATTCGCATAACAGGTTGGTTAGGAATATGAAAGCTAACAACCTTACGAAAAGCATGATGAGTAGTTAACCAATCGATTTCTAAAATCACATCAAAGGCAAGTATTTTCAAAGAGATAAGATCGACTGGTAACGTGAAAGTGTTGATTTGAATAAAACAAGATTTATAAACAGTGGAGGTAACAAAGGTTTCTACTAATGAAGTTTCAATCAATAAGTCAAAGTCTAACTTCTCTGGGGTCAAATTTAAATATTGAACGCAAGCAAGAGAGATAAAAGAATGGGTAGAACCGGTATCTAATAAGGTATAGACTTCGCAATAATTTTTAATTAACTAACCCGTGCTAGTATTGTTCGGGTCACTCGCTTTTTGAGAAGTCACGAAAAACGCTCTTCCTGAAACCACCGACTTTGTTTTGTCTAGGATGGCCTTTGATGCCTCCATCCTAGCTGGACTTGTCTTCGGTGCACGACAAAATCGGGCAAGGTGACCTTCTCTTCCACAATTGTAACATGCTTTGGATGACATCGCGCAGTTTGGACTGATGTGTCCCTCCCCTCCGCATTTGAAGCATATGATAGGTGGTCGTTCTCCTTCCTTAACAACGGGTGCTGGTGCTGACGTCTTTCCATCATTGTTGAATCTTCTCTTCTTGAAATAACCATTCTTATTATTTTGGCCATTATTACCACCGAAGTGGTTACCATTTCTGGCATGTTGATTCCCTCCACGCTTATTGTCACCGCTTCGATGATCGCTATTCTCGGGTATTATCATTTTCTTGCATTTTCTCTTTTGGTTGGGTTGAGTCATTATCGCTACTCCAATAATCGAGCCCTATTAACAACATCTCGAATACAAACACAGTTTATGAGAGATAAGATATTGACGTATCTCAGGTTTTAAACCTCTTAGAAATATTTGCGTCATTCTCTCCTCATTATCGACCAAATGGGACGCAAACCGGGACAACTCGGCGAACTTGGCTTCGTACTGCGACACGGTCATGTTGTTTTGTTCCAGTTTAATGAACTCTACCTCTTTCATGTGACGAATACTTTCGGGAAAGCACTTGTCGTTGAACAATTCTTGGAACTTCTCCCAAGTCATCTTCAGTGCGGCAGGTTGAGTACATTTTACAGATTCCCACCAGTAATCTGCCTCTGCACGCAACATGAAGGTGGCAAAGGGAACCTTTTGTTCCTCGGAGCATCCCAAGACATCAAATATTTTGCAGATCTGCTTTATCCATGTCTCCGCTTTAAGTGGTTTTGGCTCTCTAAAAAACTCCGGTGGTCCTAGTTCCTTGAATTGCTTAGCGGTGACCGTCCGAGAGTTGCCAGTGTTTCCACCTGCATTTTGGACAGAAGCCGCTCTTGCCTGATGTTGCATGAATTGCATGAAGCCTCGGAACATTCCATCATTCATCATTTGATCAGTGTTGTTATTTATATGAGGATTATTGTCTTCCTGTTGCACATTATCCTAGGTATTAATCATTGGTGACTCAACGGTTTCCTGTGCTCCATTGATGTTCTCAACATTCTCGGATGTCATTTTCAAATACTACCACAAAACAATGGTTAATTAACATATCACATATTATCCCTATACTCTGACCGACCAATTAAATACCAAATAAACTTAGGTAGGTTATACTAGCGAAGGAATTCCCCGTCTCTCCCCTCCTAGTTCTTGTCTCACATCTTAGCCAGGGATCATATCCCTAAGCTTTGATACCAACTGTGACGCCCCCAAAATAGGTATACATCACCCATCTTGAGTCGCCAAATACATGGTACAAAATTCAAATACAAACTAATAATACAACAGTCGTGTAAAATACGAGAAAACATATGTTGTGAGTTTAAATACAAATATTGTCTTCTAGACAATATCCATTCTCAAATAAAGTCCTCGTTACATTTATTATCACACTATTTTACAGAATAGTGAGAACTACTAAGTCACCATCTCGTACCATCACTCCATTCCCGATTAGTCCCAAATTTCGTTCTCATTTCACAAGAGAACAAAGGAAAGAAAGGGTGAGCTCAACTAGCCCATCAAGAAATATTATAACTAAGATAATGCAAAATAAATTATCATTAGCCTTCAACAATGTTAAACTGATAAAATACAATAGACATCAAGTTTAACTGCAGCGGATCAAGCAATCCATTAAAAGAGTCAAGTAGAGAATAAAATCTACTATCTTTTATGTTTTAAAAGGTTTTTCATCACTTTTATCGCTGGGACTCAGCTTAATAAATAATCCACATCATCCATGCACTATGGCCAAGGATATTCATTAGGGTCACGACCACAAATTCCATGCACTACGGCCAAGGATATTTGTGTATTCATCAATGGTCATAATCATGCCAACAACTGTCCATCAATGCACTACGGGCCAATGAGGACTTTTACCACATCATTTGTAACATTACGGTCATGATTACAATCGAATAATCCACAGTCATAATCATACTAAGTCCATCTATGCACTACAGGCCACAGATGACTTTCAACATAATATAAACATGAGGATGATGACAATGACATAAGAGTTCAATAAAACAAGTTCACGAATTAATTTGTCCAGGAACTAACAACGTCCAAACCATCAACATGATACTTCTGTGTAGAGTAAAATTCGAGAATGCTCAGAAGAATATTTTCATGAAAAGATACTGGATGAAGCGCAAATATCAAGGATATTCTACTAATTTCATGGAGTATATGTGACGCCCCCAAAATTAGGTATACATCACCCATCTTGGGTGCGACACTTTACATGGTATGTAATTTAAATACAACTTATTAACATAACTCGTAAGTATGCAATACGACATAAATCGTGAGTTTAAATACAAATATCGTCTACTAGATATTATACAAACTCAAACAAAAAGTCCTCATTACAGTTATTATCACACTATTTTACAGAATAGTGAGGACTACTAATGCTATCTTCAGGACCATCACTCGTTTCCCCGACTCGTCCCAGCTATATTATCATTTCCTGAAGAGAACAGTGAAAGAAAGGGTGAGCTCAACTAGCCCAGTAAGAAATATTATGACTAAGATAATGCAGAATAAATTATCAATAGTCTTCAATAATGTTAAATTGATAAAATACAATAGACAACCAGTTTAACTGCAGCGGAATATGCAATCCATTAAAAGAGTCAAGTAGAAAATAAAGTCTACTATCTTTTTGGTTTTAAAAGGTTTTCATCACTGTTATAGCTAAGACTCACTTTAAATAAATATTCACATCATCGAATCACCCCCGCACTACCGGCCAATGATATTCTTTAGTATCACGACCACAATTATTCATGCACTACGGGCCAAGAATATTTGTGTATTCATTAATGGTCATGATCATGCCAACAATTGTCCATCAATGCACTACTGACCAATCGAGGATTTTTACCACATCATTTGTAACATTACGGTCATGATTACACCGAATAGTCTCTCGGTCATAATCATACCAAGTCCATCTATGCACTTCTGTGCCACGAGATGACTTTAAAAAAATATAAACATGAGGATGATGACAATGATATAAGAATTCAATAAAACAAGTTCAAGAATTATTTTATCCAGGAATTATTAAGTCCAAATTATCAATATGATACTGTTTTGTAGAGTAAAATTCAAGAATGATCAGAAGAATATTTTCATGAAAAGATACTGAATGAAACGCAAATATCAAGGATATTCCACTAATTTCATGGAGTATAGAAGTCAAAGTTTTAACCAACTGGGTATAATAAAGAATGGAATAACAAAAGAAATCACCATGCATGAGATAGACCGCATGCATGACGGTTATTCCAATGAATAATAAATAACGGAACCAGTCGTGAAATTCACACCGCGGGATGTTCCAACCGTAATAATAAAGATGGAACCGGATCCGGTGTAAAACACTCGAGATAGGATATTCCAATGTAATAATAAAGACGGAACCAGTCCTGTAAAACACACGCATGTGATGTTCCAACAGAATAATAAAGATTTTAAACCAGTCCTGTGTAAAACACATGAGCATGTGGATGTTCCAATGAGAATCATAGAAGAATGTCACCAAGTATAGGGTAAACCGCATGATCTGAGTTTATTCCAATGTAATAATAAGCAATGGAATAACAACAGCTTTCTCTTCATGAATAAGAAAGAATAACACCCCTTACATTTGGTAGAGATTGAATCTGCAAAGCGGTGTAGTAACAAAATACTCTTCTTCTTTCTCTCTTTATTCTCTATACTTTCTCTCTCTCTATAGCTTGAATGAATTAAGTGAAAAATAATGAAGCCCTAGGCCTCTATTTATAGAAGATTTCTAGCTTAGCACCGCTCTTAGATGTGAAAAGGCAAGTGGCTTGACGAATTGGTTTGGCGCTTTGTAATGTGAAACGACAAGTGGTTCGACGCTTTGTAATGTGAAAAGCGACAAGTGGTTCGACGTCTGGTAAAGGTAATTACTATTAACGAAGGTAAATACTATTGACGAAGGTAAATACTATTCACAAGGGTAATTACTATTGACGAAGGTAATTACTATTGACGAAGGTAAATACTATTCACAAGGGTAATTACTATTGACGAAGGTAATTACTATTGACGAAGGTAAATACTATTCACAAGGGTAATTACTATTGACGAAGGGACTCTTAGATGATGACATATAAGCCCCCCATAAAATAATCAAACTTACCACAAATCATTTTTTTTCATCAACACATACTTAATCTTTCAACAATTATTAATCATTTATAACTTGTCGTCTCAATTATTGATTTAATACTATAACATATTATCTGAGATGATCTTTGTGACAATAATTGAATCAATAATATAAGAGATATGATGCAACAATTACTGTAGCAATAATTGAGCATAGTTGAGTGACTTCTCACGTAAGCATCAATAATAAATACCGTGTGCTACTATGCAACCACGCGTATTACTGTACTTTTACCACCGGTAGTTCAACAGTTTTAACGGTAACACCTCCGCCGTTATTTTTATAAAATATTTTTGTCGTTTTCTCAATCCGACAATAATTACATTATGGGGTCCACCAATGATTGAGCCGTTATCACGAATATTCCCTAACAAAAAGAATATTCCCACCAAACGAATATTTTATAACAACTTGCATACTTTTGCAAAATTTATAAATATTACCCACAACTATAACATTATATCAAATTTATTCCATAATATTCAAAAATAATATTTATAGAAAATTCATCTTTATTTATAAAAGTTTGGGGTCTTACAACCTCCCTTCTTATGAAATTTAAGCCCTCGAAATTAGGGTGCGATACACCGGTATGTCAAAGAGGTAAGGATACCTTAATTTCATTTCGATTCTAACTCCCAAGTCATTTCCTCAACATCGTGGTTCCTCCACAAAACTTTGACTTGAGGTATAACCTTGTAGCGTAGAATATGTTCCTTCTTATCCAAAATTTGAGCAGGAACCTCTTAATACGTCAAATCTTCCGCTATTTCGTCCGGTTCTAACTTCAATAATATGGTTCGGGTCTTTCACATATTTACGTAACATAGATATGTGAAAAGCGTTATGAACACGAGACATATTTGGCGATAAAGCGAGTCTATAGGCCACGCTCCTACTCGATCGAGGATTAAAATGGACCGATGAATCGAGGGTTAAGTTTTCCTCTCTTTCCAAATCTTGTAACTCCTTTCCATGGAGCAACTCTTAACAACACATGATCTCCTATATCGAATTCCACGTCCTTTCGATGAAGATCGGCATAACTCTTTTTATCGATTTTGTGAGGTTTTTATACGTTGTCGGATCGTTTGAATCTTTTTCGTAGTCATACGTACCAACTCGGTCCCAACAACGTTGCTTCACCCACCTCATCCCAAAGATATCTTTGGAGAACGCGACACTTTCTTCCATACAACGCTTGAATGGAGCCATGCCAATACATGCTTGATAAGCTGTTGTTATAGGAAAACTCCACCAATGGTAAAAACTTGTCCCAACTCCCCTTGAAATCAAGGACACGTAGTCTTAATAGATCTTGAAGAGTTTGAATAGTCCTCTCCGATTGTCCAGTCCGGTCCCGAGGATGATATCTTAGAAAGCTAAATCGTGAAATCGTGCCCATAGCTTTTTGCAAACTAACCCAAAATCGTGAAGTGAATCTTGGGTCTCGATCGAAACTATGGATACTGGCATACCATGCGATCTTACAATCTCGTTTATGTACATACTGAGCAAGGCGTTCAAGTGTATAAGTTTCTCAGATGTCGGTAAGAAATGAGCGGACTTGGTCAACCTATCAACAATGACCCAAATCGCATCAATGCCTTGAGAAACCTTAGGAAGGCCGTGAACGAAATCCATGGTAATGTGCTCCCACTTCCATTCGGAATTTCAAGTGGTTGCAATGGACCTTTTGGTACTTGATGCTCCGCTTTAACTTCGTTGACAAGTTAGACACCTTGAGATAAACAAATACTATCTCTCTCTTCATATTGCTCCACCAAAATGTATGAGCGAATATCATGATACATTTTGGTACTCCCAGATGGATTGCAAATGGTGTGTTGTGTGCCTCCATCATGATATTATACTTTAAATCGGGGTCGTTAGGAACACAAAGTCCGGAGTTGACTCGAAGTATTCCTTCTTCATCGATTCTTGCTTGGCGTAGCACCTTCTTGCACTTTCTTCCTCATACGCATCGACTCCAGTGTCCATAGCTTGGCGACTTTTAACTTTATCAATTAAAGTCGGTTCTACTCAGTATACTCGCTATCATCACATGCGTCCACAGAGTCTTTAATTCTATCTCCATCCTTTGCAAGTCACACAAAATGGGCCTTTGCGTTGACAATATCGCACTCGTGCTTGCGTATGATTTTCTACTCAATCGTCGGCTACCACGTTCGCTTTTCGGGATGGTATTGGATGGTATGATCATAATCTTTCAACAGTTCAAGCCAACGTCGTTGTTGCATTTGAGTTCCTTTTGAGTGAAGAAATATTTGAGGCTTTTATGATCCGTAAAGATCTCCACTTTCTCCCCATACAAGTAATGCCTCCAAATTTTAAGTCACAAGACAACAAATGCCAACTCTAGATCATGAGTAGGATAATTCCTCTCATATTCTTTGAGTTGTCGCGAGGCATAAACTATAACTTTTCCATGTTGCATAAGAACACATCCCAACCCTTTGCAGAAGCATCACTTGTAGATGACAAATCCCTCCGAGCAGGATGGTATTGTCGAGCAGTCTTTGAAATAAGTCTCCTCTTGAGTTCTTGAAAACTCTTCTCACATTCTTCGCTCCAACCGAACTTTGTATCTTTCCGAGTCACCGAGTCGATGGAATAGCGATTCGAGAAAATCCTTCCACGAATCTCCGATAATAACCAAATTAAACCGAGAAAGCTACGTCTTGGGTCATTTGATTTAGGTTGTTCCCGACTTTGAATAGCTTGATCTTTCTTTGGGTCAATAGATATTCCATGACTTGATACCACGTGCTCAAGGAATGCTACTTCTTCAAGCGAACTTCGCATTTCTTCAACTTGGCATAAAGCTTATATTCACGAAGCTTTTGAAGTGTCGACCTCAAGTGTTGCTTTCGTGACCTTCACGACTTTTGGAATAAATAAGGATGTCATCAATAAAGACGACCACAAAGTGATCTAAATATTCCTTGAATACTCGGTTCATCATATCCATGAAGGCGGCGGGGAGCATTAGTCGATCCAAAGGACATGACTAGGAATTCATAATGCCCGTCTGCGAGTTACGGCGCCGTCTTTGGAATGTCGTGATTCTAATCTTCAATTGGTGATATCCTAACGAAGATCAATCTTTGAAAAGAATTTGGCTCCTTGCAATCGGTCAAACAGGTCATCAATACGTGGCAATGGATACCTATTTTTGATGGTGACATGATTCAACTCCGATAATCAATACAAAGTCGCATACTCCCATCTTTCTTCTTCACGAATAGAGCAGAGCACCCCAAGGAGAAGTACTAGGACGAATAAAGCCAATGTCCTGCGGTTGGGTCTTTAACTCCACGAAGTTCAATAGAGCCATTCGATATGGGGCTTTGGAAATAGGTTTTGTCTGGGGTTCAAGGTCGATACAAAATTCAATTTCACGCCTGGGGTAGGCGGGGAAGTTCTTGAGGAATCGTCGGAAATTTATTAACAATAGGAATATCGTTTAAAAGCGGCGTATTTTTATTTAAATCTGTGACATGAGCTAAGAAAGCTTGACATCCGTTTTTTAATAAACGAATAGCTTTATGGCTTGAGATGACCGTGATTGATTTTAATGGTTTGGTCGTTTGAATTCGCATAATAGGTTGATTAGGAATATGAAAGCTAACAACCTTACGAAAATAATCAATTTTTGCATGATAAGTAGTTAACCAATCAATCCACAGAATCACGTCAAATGAAAGTATTTTTAATGAAATAAGATCGACGGGTAATGTGAGGGTACCGATTTGAACCAAACAAGACTTATAAGCGATTGGATGTAATGAAGGTTTCTCCCAACGGAGTTTCCACGAGATAAGTCAAAGTCTAATTTCTCCTGAGTCAAATTTAATCGATGGCGCAAGTAGGAGAAATAAAAGAATGGGTAGAACCGGTATCAAATAAAGTATAGACTTCATTAGAGTTTATGATAAGCTTACCCGTGATGACCTCATTCGGATTCCTTGCTCTTTGGGAGGTCACAACAAATGCTCTCCCTTGCACTACTAGGTTTTGAATTTTACGGGATGGCCTTTGGTGCCTCCATCCTAGCTGAATTTGTCTTGATGGCAACAAAATCGAGCTAAGTGACCTTCTTTCCACAATTATAACATGCTTTGACTCCGCATGGCGCAGTTTTGATCGATGTGTCCCTCTCCTCCGCATTTGAAGCATATGATAGGTGGTCTTTCTCCTTCCTTAACAATGGGTCTTTGGTCTTTGACGTCTTTCCATCATTGTTGAATCTCCTTTTCTTGAAATGTCCATTCTTATTGTTTTGGCCCCGATTACCACCGAAGTGGTTACCATATCTCGCCCGTTGATTCCCTCACGCTTTGTTGTCACCGCCGATGACTATTCTCATTGGTATTATAATTTTTCTTGCCGCTTCTCTTTTAGTTGCGTTGACTCATTATCGCGCTCCACTAATCGAGCCCTATTTACAACATCTGAATACAAACACGGTTTATGAGAAATAAGATGTTGACGTATCTCCCGACTTCAAACCTCTTAAAAACATTCGCGCCATTCTCTCTTCATTATCCACCAGTGGGGACGAAAACCGTGATAACTCCATGAAATTTTGCCTCGTATTGCGACACGGTCCATATTGTTTTGTTCCAACTTGATAAACTCCACCTCCTTCATGTGGCGAATACTTTCGGGAAAGTATTTGTCGTTGAACGACTCTGGAACTTCTCCCAAGATATCTTGATGCAATTTGGTTGAGTACGTTTCTGGATTCCCACCACAAGAATCCGCCTCTCACCTTAACATAAAGGCGGAAAGGAACCTTTTGCTCCTCGGAGCATCCCAAGACATCAAATATCTTGGTAATCTGCTTTATCCATGCTTCCGCGGAAGTGGTTTTGGCTCTCCTTAAACTCCGGTGGTCCCAGCTCCTTAAATTGTTTAGCGGTGACCTTGAGAGTTCCCGTGTTTCCACCTACGTTTTGGGCGAGTCGCTCTCGCTTTCTTTGTTGCATAAATTGCATAAAGCCTCTGAACATTTGATCATTCGTCATTTGGTCAGTGTTGTTGTTTGCATGAGGATTGTCGCCTTCCTGATGCACATTATCCTGATTATTGATATGTGGTGAATCAACGATCGCCTGCGCTCCATGGCTATTCTCAACATTCTCAGATGTCATTTTCAGATACTGCCACAAAACAAAAGGTTAATTGACATGTAACAAATTATCCCTATCTTCTGACCAACCAATAAAATAGCACATAAACTTAGGTAGGTCATACTAGCGAAGGTATTCCCGTCTCTCCCTCCTAGTACTATTCTCACATCTTAGCCGGGGATCATATCCCTAAGCTCGATACCAACCGTGGCGCCCCCAAAATTAGGTATACATCACCCATCTTGGGTGCGACACTTACATGGTATGCAATTTAAATACAACTTATTAACATAAGCGTGCATGTACAATCGACATAAATCATGAGTTTAAATACAAATATCGTCTACTAGATATTATACAAACTCAAACAAAAAGTCCTCATTACAGTTATTATCACACTATTTTTACGAATATAGTGAGGACTACTAATGCTATCTTCGGGACCATCACTTTCGTTTCCCAGACTCGTCCCAAAATTTATATATTATCATTTCTGAAGAGAGAAAAGTGAAAGAAAGGGTGAGCTCAACTAGCCCGATAAGAAATATTATGAATAAGATAATGCGTAATAAATTATCAATAGTCTTGAATAATGTTAAACCGATAAAATACAATAGACAACCCAGTTTAATCTGCGGTGAATATCTGATCCATTAAAAAGAGTCAAGTAGAAAATAAAGTCTACTATCTTTTGGTTTTAAAAGGTTTTCATCATCATTTATTATAAATTGAGACTCGACTTTAATAAATATTCCACATCATCGAATCACCCCTTACTACTGACCAATGATATTCTTTAGTATCACGACCACAATTATTCATGCACTACGGGCGAAGAATATTTGTGTATTCATTAATAGTCATGATCATGCCAACAATTGTCCATCAATGCACTACTACCACTTGAGGATTTTTACCACATCATTTGTAACATTACGGTTTATGATTACAATCGAATAGTCTCTCGGTCATAATCATACCAAGTCCATCTATGCACTACTGAATACCACGATGACTTTAAAAAAAATATAAACATGAGGATGATGACAATGATATAAGAATTGATAAAACAAGTTCAAGAATTATTTTATCCGAGGAATTATTAAGTCCAAATTATCAATATGATCTTTGTTTTGTAGAGTAAAATTCAAGAATGATCGGAAGAATATTTTCATGAAAAGATCTTTGGATGAAACGAAATATCAAGGATATTCCACTAATTTCATGGAGTATAGAAGTCAAAGTTTTAACCAATTTGGGTATAATAAAGAATGGAATAACAAAAGAAATCACCATGCATGCGATAGACCCATTGCAGACGAGTTATTCAATGAATAATAAATAACGGACCCGGTCGGTGAAATTCACACCAAGCGGGATGTTCCAACGAGAATAATAAAGATGGAACCCGGATCCGGTGTAAAACACTCGAGATAGGATATTCCAACGTAATAATAAAGATTTAAACCGGTCCGGTGTAAAACACATGAGCAGGGATGTTCAACGAATAATAATAAAGATTTTACCGAATTCCTGTAAAACACACGAACGAGGATGTTCCAATGTAATCATAGAAGAATGTCACCAAGTATAGGGTAAACCCATTATCTGAGTTATTCCAATGAGAATAATAAGCGATGGAATAACAACAGTTCTCTTCATGAATAAGAAAGAATAACACCCCTTACATTTGGTAGGAGATTGAATCTTTATGGCGATTGTAGTAACAAAATACTCTTCTTCTTTCTCTTTATTCTCTCTATACTTTCTCTCTACTATAAGCTTGAATGAATTAAGTGAAAAATAATGAAGCCCTAGGCCTCTATTTATAGAAGATTTCTAGCTTAGCACTTTTCTTAGTGTGAAAAGCGAGTGTGGCTTGACATTGGTTTGGCCTTTGTAATGTGAAACGACAAGTGGTTCGGCGCTTTGTAATGTGAAACGACAAGTGGTTCGACGTCTGGTAAAGGTAATTACTATTAACGAAGGTAAATACTATTGACGAAGGTAAATACTATTCACAAGGGTAATTACTATTGACGAAGGTAATTACTATTGACGAAGGTAAATACTATTCACAAGGGTAATTACTATTGACGAAGGTAATTACTATTGATGAAGGTAAATACTATTCACAAGGGTAATTACTATTGACGAAGGGACTCTTAGATGATGACATATAAGCCCCCCATAAAATAATCAAACTTACCACAAATCATTTTTTTTCATCAACATATACTTAATCTTTCAACAATTATTAATCATTTATAACTTGTCGTCTCAATTATTGATTTAATACTATAACATATTATACGAGATGATCTTTGTGACAATAATTGAATCAATAATATAAGAGATATGATGCGGCAATTCTCATGTGCAATAATTGAGCATAAATTTGAGTGACTTCTCACGTAAGCATCAATAATAAATCTGAGTGTCTTTATGCAACCACGCCAGACATCGTATTTTTTACTTTTACCACCGGTAGTTCAACAGTTTTAACGGTAACACCTCCGTAGTTATTTTTATAAAATATTTTTATCGTTTTCTCAATCAAGCGATGAATTACATTTAGTGGGGTCCACCAATGATTGAGCCATTTATGCGAATATTCCTAACAAAAGAATATTCCCTGACCAAACAAATATTTTATAACAACTTGCATACTTTGCAAAATTTATAAATATTACCCACAACTATAACATTATATCAAATTTATTCCATAATATTCAAAAATAATATTTATAGAAAAATTCATCTTTATTTATAAAAGTTTGGGGTCTTACAAAGATAAAGTCAAAACTTTAATCAACTGAGTATAATAAAGAATGTAATAACAAAAGAAATCACCATGCATGCGGTACTTAGCATGACAAGTTATTCAATGAGAATAATAAGTAATCGGAACCGAGTCGAGACAAAACTACGCATAAGCGAGGATGTTCCAATGAATAATAAAGAATGGAATAACAACAAAATCACCATGCATGCGGTACTTGCCATGAGCAGTTATTCAAATGAATAATAATAACGGAACCGGTCCTTAAGAAAACGCACCTAACGATTAAGCGCGCCCCCAAAAGGTATACATCACCTATTACGAGTTGTCAATACATGATACGAAACAACTACAACTTTATTATTACAACAAGAAAAGCTGTGAGTTTGAATACAAATATTATCTTACAGACAATATCTATACTCAAATAAATCCTCATCACATTTATTGATACATTAATTTACAAAATGGTGAGGACTACTAAACAATCCTTTCTAAAACCTTCATTCCATACCCAGGCTAAATACTTTCGCTATATTCTCGCCTCCACGAGAAAAATGGAACAAAAGGAAAAGGGTGAGCTCAACTAGCTCGAGAAAGAATATTATGACGAAGATAATATACAACAAATTATCGTTAGTCTTCAACAGGAAAAATATAATAGAATACTGATAGACAACAAATTTTAAATCAATATTACGCAATGAAATAATAATTCATTAGAAGAGTTAAGTAGAGAATGCAAACTACTATCTTCATGTATGAATTTAAAAGTTCATCGTCTATCTTTTATCCTGTAACATCAATCAATATACATCTGGAATCAAATATTCATCTTTGCACTTTGAATGAAGATATTCATCGATTAATTCATGTTCATTTAAACACTGTTCATCTTTACACTACGAGCCCGAAAAGATATTCTTCGAAATCATTCATCTTTGCACTCTGGGCCAAAGATATTCTTAAGAAATCATTCATCTTTTTGCTACTGAGCCAAAGATATTCCATAATATCATCATTTAAGGCGAGGATGATGAAAAATATTTTTAAAAAACGAATCGAAAGTGAAACAAAATGACAAGGATTAAGGATTAAGGATTAGACTTGGTTTTATCCATGTCCAAAAATACCTCAAAAATAATCATAGTGGTGTAAAATTCAAGAATGATCAAAACATGGATCTGATCGAGTTAGTATCCGAATAGATATTTTGGACAAAAAGAAAAAATTTTATTTTTCTATGAATAGTCTTAGTATCGTGAATAGTCTTGCATCGTGAATAGTCTTGATATCGTGAATAGTAACTCAGACACCAAAAGATAGAAATTCCACAAAAATATCTTCACACTTCATGAATAGTAGTACTTGTGAATAAGAACTTCGTGAATAGTAACTTTCATGAATAGTAACTTCGTGAATAATAACTTTCTCATGAATAGTAACCCGACATGAAAAAGTTCCAAATTTGATAAAACTTCAGATCAACATTTCGATTATAATGATATTGAAGAAATAATATCATTACGAAAAAAAAATAATATCCCTTACCTCGAAAAAAGATACTTGGATATTTGGAATAACTTATTTGAATGAACTTGCATCAGTATATCAATACTCAAAGTATACTCAAAATACTCACAAGAATACGCTCAAAATATCGAGAGAGAAATAGAGAAAACTTGGGTTTACGGTGTGATTTTCAATTCTAACCTAAGCCCTATTTATAGGAAATTGCTTAGAACACCAAAGCGAAAAATTTAATATAATATTAATATAATTATACAAATTTTCCTTAGCCCACCTTTTGGTCAAAACACCAGCCACACATGTTAATGATGTCCAAAAAATACAAAAATGTTTTTCTTAACAAAAATAATTTAAACTCCCAAAATCAATTATTTGAAGCTTGAACTTCAATAATTCATAATAAATAGCCCTTTCATCAGAAAATTCGAATCTCGCGAGTTTTTATAGGAAATTCAATTCTCTACAACTTTGCAGAAGAAAGTTTTTCCAAATTCCAAATAGAAATTGACCAAATCCAATCCTGAGGTGATTTTACAAGCTTATAATCAAATTTCTATTAATAATTGTGTCCACCAACACACAAAAACATGTGTTAAACATTTAATGCCACAAAAATACTCTTCCTCCTCATATACTCATATATCCCACATTCATTGTAAAATATATCACCGTTAATATATTATTAAAATAATATATTTAAATGAATTATTTTATCGAAAAAAGATAAAATATTAATTTTCAACAATTGTCATTTTAAAAATTTTCTCCATCTATATCCACATAAAATCAATATTTTCCTCATCGTATAAATCAATAATTAATTATTCACAAATAATATTACAGAATCACAATATTGACAACCAGGCAGTTCCCAGGAAAGAGGGGGCTTTCCAATAAGAATTTCTTCTTCTTGGCGCCGCATGATTAGATGACCAAACCTCTCCTTAGACAGAACTTTCTAGACATTGCCAATAATGTTATCTAATAATATTATTCAGATAATATGAATTATTGCTTCGATAATGAAAAATACTATGTAATGACAATTATTGAAACAACAGCAATATAAAATATCAACGCAGCAATTATTAACTCAATAAAATCTTGAGCGATAATTATCGTAACCATTATTGAGTAAAGTGCCTTCTTACGTAAGAATCAATAATTGGTGCAATCTGGTATCTTCTTGTTCAACAACGCGTATTAGTGTGTTTTAACCACCGGGTATTCCAACAATATTAATCTGTGTAACAACTACGCCAGATATTTAAAAACAACTTATATTTGTCGTTTTCTTCATCCAATCGCTTTCAGTTATGGGGCCCACACACATGGTCACCGTGTGCAAATCAAATGCGAATATTCCCGATCGCATCGAATATTCCACGACCAAACGAATATTCCCAAACAACAATGAATATTTTATAACCACTTGCTTAGTTTGAAATATTTGCATATTTAACCCTTAACTATCCACATTAATCAAATCAACCCTTACTATTTCAAAATAATAAATAAAGGAAATTCCTTTTATTTAAAAAATTTGAGGTCTTCTGACCTCCCTCCTTATGAAATTTCGTCCTCGAAATTGGCGTGCGTACTGTGTGTTTGAAAAGGTGAGGATACCTCGCTTTCATTTCCGTTTCCAACTCCCGGTCATTTCTCTATAAAGCATGATTCCTCCACAAAACTTTAACTTGTGGTATGACCTTTCTTGCGTAGGACATGCTCCTTCCTATCCAAGATCTTGGCAGTACCTCCTCATACGTTAAGTCTTGGCTATCTCGTCCGGTTCTAACTTCAATAACGTGGTTCGGGTCTTTCACATATTTACGAAGTGCGGATATGTGAAACACATTATGAACACGAGACATATTCGGAGGTAATGCAAGTCTATAGGCTACATTTCCTACTCGGTCAAGAATTTGAAATGGACCAATAAATCGTGGATTGAGCTTTCCTCTCTTCCCAAATCTTGTAACTCCCTTCCATGGAAGCGACTCATGCAACAATACATGATCCCCTACATTAAATTCCCGTCCTTTCGATGAAGATCCGCATAACTCTTTTTGTCGATCTTGTCTGGTTTGTATCGTTGTCGTTATTTGAATCATTAGTCATACGTCTTAACTCGGGTCCCAACAATGTTGCTTCACCCACCTCATCCCAACATATTGGGGAACGACATTTTCGTCCATATAATGCTTGAATGGAACCATGCCTATATTTGTTTGATAACTATTGTTGTATGAGAATTCCACCATGGCAAGTACTTATCCCAACTTCCTTTGAAATCTAGGACCACGAGTTTTAATATATCTTCAAGAGTTTGAGTAGTCCTTTCTCGATTGCCCATCCGTTTGAGGATGGTATGCCAAACCAGAATCGTAAATTCGTGCCCATAGCTTTCTACAAACTAACCCAAAATCATGAAGTGAATCTTGGGTCACGATCTAAAACTATGGATCTTGGCATGCCATGCAATCTCACAATCTCATTTACGTCACATCTGAGAAAGACGTTCAAGGAATAAGTCTCGTGTCGGTAAAAAATGAAGCGGACTTGGTTAATCTATCAACAATAACCCAAATAGCATTGATGCCTTGAGAAACCGTAGGAAGACCCGTAATCGAAATCCATAGTAATGTGTTCCCACTTCCATTCCTAATCTCGAGTGGTTGCAACGGACCCTTAGGTACAAGATGCTCGCCTTTACACGTTAAGGCAAGTTAAACACATCGAGATAAACTTTGCAATCTCTCTCTTCATATTGCTCCACCAAAATGTATGTTGAAGATCATAATACATTTTGTACTCCCAAGATGGATTGCAAATGGCGTTTGTGCCTCCATCATAATCTTGTACTTCAAATCGAGTCGTTAGGAACACAAAGTCTAGAGTGGACTCAAGTATTCCTTCTTCATCAATTCTCGCTTAGGAATAGCTCCTTCTTGTACTTTCTTCTTCATACGCATCACTCAAGATTGGTGGCTTGAGCGACCTTAACTTTTTCTATTAAAGTTGGCTCTGTCGTATACTTGACATCATCGCATTCGTTCCGCATATATGATCTTCTACTCGATGCGTCGGCTACCACGTTCGCTTTTACCGGGATGGTATTGAATAGTGTGGTCGTAGTCTTTCAATAGTTCGAGCCAACGTCATTGCTTAGCGTGTTGAGTTCTTTTTGAGTGAAGAAATATTTAAGGCTTTTATGGTGCGAATATATCTCCACTTTCTCCCCATATAGATAGTGCCTCCATATCTTTAAGCGCAAATGATTGCTTTGCTAATTCTAGATCATGAGTAGGATAATTCCTCTCATACTCTTTAAGTTGTCATGAGGCATAGGCTATGACTTTCCCACGTTGCATGAGAACACATCCTACCCTTTGCACTCAAGCATCGTTTGTGATAACAAATCCATCCGAACCGGATGGTATTGTTAGAACAGTCTTAGAAATAAGTCTCCTCTTAAGCTCTTGGAAACTCTTCTCGCATTCTTCACTCCAAACGAATTTTGTATCCTTCCGAGTTAGGTTGGGTTAATGAAGTAGCGATTAGAGAAAACCCTTCCACGAATCTCCATAATAACCGGTTTAAGCCCAAAAAACTACGTCTTGATCACCGACTTGGTTGCTCCCAACTTTGTATTGCTTCAATCTTATTTGGATCAACAGATACTCCATGTTTCGACACCACGTGCCCAAGGAATGCTACTTCCTCGAGCGAACTCACATTTCTTCAATTTGGCATATAGTTGGTTTTCACGAAGCCTTTGGAGTACCGACTTCAAATGGTGCTCATGATCTTCACGGCTTTTGGAATATATGAGATGTGTCATCAATAAAGACAACAACGAATTGATCCAAATATTCCTTGAATACTCGGTTCATCATATCCATGAAAGCAGCGGGAGCATTAGTTAGTCCGAAAGACATGACTAAGAATTCATAATGCCCATCTGGGATTACGAAGGGTCTTTGGAATATCCTCGATTTTAATCTTCAAATGATGATATCCGAGCGAAGATCGATTTTGAAAAGAATTGTGCCCTTTGCAATCGGTCAAACAAGTCATCAATACGAGGTAGAGGATACCTATTCTTGATGGTGACATGGTTCAATTCCGATAGTCGATACAAAAGTCGCATACTCCCGTCTTTTTCTTCTTCTGAATAAAACAGGAGCACCCCGAGGAGATGTCTTAGGGCCAATGAAACCGATGTCCAACAATTCACGTAGTTGGACCTTTAACTCCTGAAGTTCAATAGGAGCCATTCGATATGGGGTTTTAGAAATGGGCTTTGTACGGGGTTCAAGATCAATAAAGAATTGAACTTCACGTTACGGGGTAGGCAAGGAAGTTCTTCTTGAAATCGTCGGAAAAAGTCAATAACAACGGGAATATCATTCAAATTTGGCGTGTCTTTATTCAAATCCATAATATGGGCTAAGAAAGCTTGACATCCGTTTTTAATAAGCGAATAGCTTTATGATTAGATATGACGGTGATCGATTTTAATGGTTTAGTTGCTTGAATTAAATAAACGAGGTTGGTTAGGAATATGAAAACTAACAACCTTACGAAAACAATCAATTTTGGCATGATGAGTAGTTAACCAATCAATCCTAAAATCACATCAAAAGCAAGTATCTTTAAAGAGATAAGGTCAACGGGTAAGGTAATGGTGCCAACTTGAATCAAACAAGATTTATAAGCGATGAGATGTGATGAAAGTTTCTCTAACGGAGTTTCCACAGATATAGGTCAAAGTCTAATTTCTCCTGAGTCAAGTTTAAGCGTTGAGCACATGCGGAGAGATAAATGAATGGGTAACCCCAGGTATCAAGTAAGGTATAAACTTCGCGAGAATTTATAAATAGCTTACCCGTGATCACCTCGTTTGGGTTCTCGCATTATGACCCGATCACAACAAACGCTCTTCCGGAATCGTTGACTTTGACTTTTCTGGGACGATCTTTTGAGTCACCGTCCCCATTGAACTAGGTTTCGCCATTCTTGTACAATCTCGAGCGATATGTCCTTCCTTTCCATAATTATAGCATACCTTGAATTTGTTGTGGGCGGTTTGGTGATATGTCCCTCTTTTCGCATTTGTAGCATATGATGGGTGGTCGTTCTCCTCCCTTAGAACCGATTTACTGCAAGACTGCTATCTTCACATGGTCGTTTGTTAAATCTCCTCTTTTAAAATCTCCCCACTCGCTTCTTATTTTTCATGGCCATGATTACCACCAGAGTGGTTACCATTTCTGTCAAATCTGTTTCTTTCTCCGCAGTTATCATTATTCATTTGACTACTATCTACGATACGATCCTGGTTGTGGTCCTCGGTTGACCGTACTCGTTATCTCGCTTCTAATAATTGAGCCTGCTTACAACATCTCGAATAAAGAGAAAATTTATGAGAATGAGATCTTGGCGTATCTTAGGGTTTCAAACCTCTAAGAAACATCCGCGTCATCGTTCCTCATTCTCCACCAAATGAGGTCTGAAACACGGATAACTCCGCGAACTTCGCCTCGTCTTTGGGACAAATCATCGTTTATTCTTCTTTCTGATCTAATAAACTCCACTTCCTTCATATAGACGAATACTTTCGGGAAAGTACTTGTCATTGAACTGCTTTACAAACGTCTCCCACGACATCTTGAGTGCGGTGGATGGATACGCTTCACGATTCCCACCAAGATGTCTGCTTCGCCACGGAACATAAAGGCGCGAATGGAACTTTCTGTTCCTCAAGTGCATCCCAAGACATCGAATATCTTGGTAATTTGTTTGACCCACGCCTCACCTTTAATCGGATCCGGCTTTCCCAGTGCAGGTGGTCCCAACTCTTTGAGCTTGCTTTGGTGACCACCACGTGAATTGCTATCATTTCCTCCTCAGATTTTGAACACGAGTCTCCTCGTCGATTTTGCATGAACTGCAAAAAGCTTCTAAACATCCCCTCGTTCATCATCTCTCGCCGGTGTTGTTGTTCACGGGAGGAACATTACCACTGTTATTGCGACGTTCTCCTCGTTGGTGAGTCTGAGGCATCTCCACGGTCTCATTTACTCCATTTGTTAATATTCTCGATCGACATTCTCAAATCTTGTCATAAAATAAGGGTTAATTAAGGAAATCAATATATCACATAATATCCCTATATCTTGACTAACTAACAAATAAGCTTAGGTAGGACACACTTTAGCGAAGGATTTACTCGTCTCTCCCTCCTAGTTTTATTCCCCGATCTCCGCGGGAGATCATATCCTAAGCTCGATACCAACTGTGACCCTCATGGTGCTTGAACCACAAAGACCTCACAATGGTACTATCGGTTTGCCACCATGAGCAGGCGTCCCTACGGAGAGTCCGGCTTGGTGCATCCCCCATCAACGAAGTCACCGGCGAGAGGCTCGGGGCTCTTTACTTATAGCTCGATACTAACTGTGGCGCCCCAAAAAATAGGTATACATCACCTATTCGAGTTGTCAATACATGAATGCGTAAACAACTACAACTTTATTATTACAACAAGAAAAGCTGTGAGTTTGAATACAAATATTATCTTCTGACAATATCTATACTCAAATAAATCCTCATCACATTTATTGATACATTAATTTACAAAAATGGTGAGGACTACTAAACAATCCTTTCTAAAACCTTTATTCCATACCCCAGACTACATGTCTTTCTTATATTCTCGCCTCCCGAGAAAAATGGAACAAAAAGGAAAAGGGTGAGCTCAACTAGCTCAATAAAGAATATTATGACTAAGATAATATACAACAAATTATCGTTAGTCTTCAACGAGGAAAAATATAATAGAATCTGATAGACAACAAATTTTAAATCAATATTAGCAGAAATAATAATTCATTAGAAGAGTTAAGTAGAGAATGCAAACTACTATCTTACATGTATGAATTTAAAAGTTCATCGTCTATCTTTTATCCTGTAACATCAATCAATATACATCTGGAATCAAATATTCATCTTTTATTCTGGGCGAAGATATTCATCGATTAATCATATTCATTTAAACACTGTTCATCTTTGCACTACTGAGCCAAAGATATTCTTGAAATCATTCATCTTTTTCTTTCTGGGCCAAAGATATTCTTAAGAAATCATTCATCTTTACACTTCTGACCAAAGATATTCCATAATATCATCATTTAAGATCGAGGATGATGAAAATATTTTTTTAAAGAAACGAATCGGTGAAACAAAATGACAAGGATTAAGGATTAAGGATTAGTACTTGGTTTTATCCATGTCCAAAATACCTCAAAAATAATCATAGTGGTGTAAAATTCAAGAATGATCAAAACATGGATCTGATCGAGTTAGTATCCGAATAGATATTTTGGACAAAAAAGAAAAATTTTATTTTTTCGGTGAATAGTCTTAGTATCGTGAATAGTCTTGAGTATCGTGAATAAGTAACTCAGACACCAAAAGATAGAAATTCCACAAAAACATCTTCACGCTTACGTGAATAATACTTTCGTGAATAAAGTAACTTTCGTGAATAAGAACTTCGTGAATAGTAACTCGTGAATAAGAACTCATGAATAGTAACCCGACATGAAAAAAAGTTCCAAATTTGATAAAACTTCAGATCAACATTTCGATATAATGATATTGAAGAAATAATATCATTCTGAAAAAAAATAATATCCACTTACCTCGAAAAGAAGAAGATTTCCTTGGAATAACGCAATGAATGAACTTGCATAGTATATCAATACTCAAAGTATACTCAAAATACTCACAAGAATACGCTCAAAATATCGAGAGAAAAATAGAGAAAACTTGAGTTTACGGTGTGATTTTCAATTCTAACCTAAGCACCCTATTTATAGGAAATTGCTTAGAACACCAAAAAAGCGAAAAAATTTAATATAATATTAATATAATTATACAAATTTTCCTTAGCCCACCTTTTGGTCAAAACACCAGCCACACATGTTAATGATGTCCAAAAAAAATACAAAAATGTTTTCTTAACAAAAATAATTTAAACTCCCAAAATCAATTATTTGAAGACTTGAACTTCAATAATTCATAATAAATAGCCCTTTCATCAGAAAATTCGAATCTCATGAGTTTTTATAGGAAATTCAATTCTCTACAACTTTGCAGAAGAAAGTTTTCCAAATTCCAAATAGAAATTGACCGAAATCCACAAGCGGGTGATTTTACAAAATTATAATCAAATTTCTATCGATAATTGTGTCCACCAACACACAAAACATGTGTTAAACATTTAATGCCACAAAATACTCTTCCTCCTCATATACTCATATATCCCACATTCATTGTAAAAATATCACCGTTAAATATATTATTAAAATAATATATTTAAATGAATTATTTTATCGAGAAAAGATAAAATATTAATTTTCAACAATTGTCATTTTAAAAATTTTCTCCATCTATATCCACATAAAATCAATATTTTCCTCATCGTATAAATCAATAATTAATTATTCACAAATAATATTACGAATCACAATATTGACAACCGTGCAGCGGTTCAGGAAGAGGGGCTTTCGATAAAATTTCTTCTTCTTGGCGTATTAGATGACCAAACCTCTCTCTGATGCGAACTTTCTAGACATTGCCAATAATGTTATCTAATAATATTATTCAGATAATATGAATTATTGCTTCGATAATGAAAAAATACTATGTAATGACAATTATTGAAACAACAATGAATATAAAATATCAACGCAACAATTATTAACTCGATAAAATCTTTGAATAGTAATTATCAGTAACCATTATTGAGTAGTGCCTTCTTCACGTAAGAATCAATAATTGGTGCAATCTGGTGTCTTCTTGTTCAACAACGGCGTATTAGTGTGTTTTAACCACCGGGTATTCCAACAAGTATTAACGGTAACAAACTACTGCCGTTATTTAAAACAACTTATATTTGTCGTTTCTTCATCCAATCGCTTTTTAGTTATGGGGCCCACACATGGTTTGCGCTACTGGTCGTCATGCGAATATTCCGGCGCATACGAATATTCCACGACCAAACGAATATTCCCGAACAACAATGAATATTTTATAACCACTTGCTTATTTTGAAATATTTGCATATTTAACCCTAACTATCCACATTAATCAAATCAACCCTTACTATTTCAAAATAATAAATAAAGGAAATTCCTTTTTATTTAAAAAATTTCGGTCTTCAACGCGATATTCTTCGTACTTTTACTACCGAGTAGTTCAATAGTATTAATCAGTTAAAACTTCCGTAGTTATTTTCCATAAAAATATTTTTGTCGTTTTCTCGATCGAATAATAATTACATTGTGGGGTCCACCAATGATTGTTAATAATCGTCATCTAATATTCCCAAACATAAAGAATATTCCACGACCAATCGAATATAATACAACAAACTTGCACACTTTACAAAATTTATAAATCTTTACACAACTATAACATTATATCAAATCTACTCCATAATATTTAAAAAATATTTCGAGAAATTTAAATCTTTATTCATAAAATCTGGGGTCTCACAATTTTTATATAAATCTATATTATTAATTGGGTTTGTTAAAATAGAAATAAGTTAATTTTATATTTATTATTATCCCTTTAATATTTTTTCTTATTTTTGTAATAATATCAATAAAAGGATTATTAATATATAAAAATAAATATCATTCATTAATAAAATATAAAGTGATCATTATAAATCTTGCATTATTAGTATTAATAATTTTATTATTAAATTGGTTGAGTGAAATTTAAATGGATTTAGATTATAGTAATTTATTTTATTATTACACATATATTTATTTTTATATATATTTTAATTATTATTTGAGTACGAGTAAATAATATGAAACATTATTTTTAATATTAATATAAATAATGTGATTATTAACAACTATCTTGAATAATAATATCCATACAGATTCAACTAAATAGATATTCTTATTAATTAATATATACGTTGATAATTTGGACAAGTTTTATATCTCGGAAGTAGGAAGTAATCTTGCGGATTTTTGTAGAGCTCCCGTGCGATCGTGAACGAAAAATAGTGACATCTTCCAAGGACCACTTCTCTCAGAAAATATCACTATTGGCCTTAACGAATGAGTCAACATACTTGCATACAAAAATGCCACAGTCTGAGTCGTTGTGTTGTTGTTTGATCGAATCTTTGCGGTCTACACGGTAGGATTACATTGAATGACACTTTATTGTCGGATTACCATTTAAGTAAACAAAATGGTATCAAATGTACTGCATGTATAAAAAGTAGTTGGTTAATGAATTTTTAATATTAAAAGACATTATAAAAGAAAAATATTTTAAAACTACACATACCGCAACTTTAAAGAATTTTGCGTACATTTCCTATAACTTCATATGTTTGGTATCATTGTAGTACAGGTCAATTATCGTAACCAACCAATCTTCAGCTCCAAATAGGAACAAGACAAAATGGGGTTGATGTGTACTACACACCGGCATGAATATGTATTGGTATTCGTGTAAAGGTGGGCCAACATCATGGTTTACATACGGAATCATCTACTGACACATAATTAGAAATTTCATATTGTTGTCCTTCGAGATGATCCATGTATGCCTCCCAAATCGAAGTATATTTCCCTCGTAAGGCCATGCAATCCTCGACATCAATAAATTTAAACTTTTTCTCCTTCCTAAGGTCACCATGGTTTTTGACGTGTGATGGTATGCCTTGCATGAACCCGAACTGTCTCATCACATGGTCCGGCATCTGAAATTCCACAATATCAAAGTGGATCAAGGGGACCCCACCAGTTCCCAACAACCTGACTTCGAACAAGATCAAGCAATGCGCTATAATCATTTGATGAGTGATTACCAGGAGTTAGCGAGCAAAGCGGCTTCTTTCGATCAGAGTTACAAAATTGTTCTTAAACCGAATGCACGAGGAAAAGTTGGTTGACCCGGTATGATCCGGATGAGAATATTCTTGAATCGGCGGATGGCGACATTGATTGCACAAATTGGAGATCCAAATCATGATATGGGATACGATAATGACGATGAAGATCCGGAGGTGGAAGCGAAAAAAGAGTTTTTGCTTTATTATTTCTCGACATAAAGGGCCGCAAAAAATAATCTAGATTCAAGAGTGCACTCGAGAAAATTATTCCTTCTAAGCCTCATCGAAAATGTGCTATTGGTGGCTTTGAAACCGACCACGATAAGCGAAATCACTATCGAGTGCTAGGGATTCTTGAGCCAAAAAAATAGGCGTCGGTTGTATTAATCATGCTATGTTTTTTTTTATTTTATGAAAATGAACATGTAATGTAAGACCCCAACTTATTATAAATAAAATTGAATTTTCTCTATTCATTATTCTAAATTAATAAGGTGTTAATTTAATATAATGCTTTGGTTATGGGTGAAATGTGCACATTTTACAAAATAAGCAAGTGGTTATAAAATATTCATTTTGCTTTGGGAATATTCTTTTTGGTGGTGGAATATTCTTTTTGTGGGGGATATATAAATGCGGCCAGTATGACCATTCGTTGGGCTCATAAAAGAATAAGCTGTCGGATGAAGGAAAATGACAAAGTTTAAGTTTTATAAATAACGGCGTAATTATTACCGCTAACACTTTGTTGGAATACACGGTGGTTAAAATACGATGTCTGGCGTGGTTGCAAAGTAGTAGCACCACGGTATTCCACAGTATTGTTGAATTATTGATTCGTACGTAAGAAGGCTAGTACTCAATAATTGTTATAGTAGTTACTGTTCAATATTTTATTTTATTGATTCAATAATTGTTGCGTTGATATTTTATATTATTGTTGTTTCAATAATTGTCATTTGCTGATATTTTCCATTATCGGATCGATAATTCATATTATTTGAATAATATTATTAGATAGCATTATTGGCAATGTCTATAAAGTTCTATCAAGGAGAGGTTTGATCACCTAATTGCGCGCCAATAAGGAGAAATCCTTATTGGAAAGCTCCCTCTTTCCTGAAAACGGCCAGATTGTCATAATGGTGATTCTGTAATATTATTTGTGAATAATTAATTATTGATTTATATGATAAGAAAATATTTATTTGATGTGCATATAAATGATGGATTTATTTATGTGGTTATAAATGAAGGAATTAATGCTGAGGTATTTTATCAGTATTTTGTCAGAATGGAAGAATTAAAAATCATCCGTTTGTGAATTTTGAATATTTTTTGTTTGGAATTTGGAAAAACTCAAAGCTACAAAGTTGTAGAGAATTCAATTTCAGGCAGAATGGGTATAAAATTCGTATTTTTCTGATAAACGGACTATTTTCTATGAATTATTGAAATTTTAGAAAATAAAATAATTTTTTTTTAATTTATGGGTGGGACCCACTTTTTGGTTGGTGTTGAATACCCATGTGGGCTGCTGATTTTTTTGTCAAAGATGGTTGCTAGCTTGCATGCATAGAAAATGAGAATTGAAATAATATTATTTTATTATTTTAGTCTCCTATGGCGTTCTAGCATTTTCCTATAAATAGACGCTTAGGTTAGAATTGAAAATCACACCAGAAACAAGTTTTCTTTCTCTCTAGATTATCGAGCGTATTTTTGTGAGTATTTATATACTTTGAGAGTTGTTCAAGATAAGCTTCCTTGAACTTTCTCCGATATTAGATCGAAATCTGTTATTTTGAGGTAAGGGATGTTATTTTCTTTCGAAATGATATTAATTTCTTCAATATCATTATGCCAAAATATTGGTTTAAACTTTTTAATCAAATTTAGAATTTTTTGTGTCCAGAGTTACTTATTCACGTATCTGACCTTATTCACGAATCGACCTTTATTCAATTGAAAAATAAAAAATTTTCTTTTTATCCAAGATGTCTATTTTGGCTACCATCTTTGATTGTATCCATGTTTTGATCGTTATTTTTTTGAATTCTGCGTCACAATTGGTTATTATGAAGTATTATTGATCTTGGATAAACTGTTATATGAATCCCTAATATTTGTCCTTCGGTCTTACTGGATTCGTTTCCTTTAAAATATTTTTCATCATCCTCAGTCCTAAATGATGATATTACTAAGTATCTTTGGTGTAAGACCCCAACTTATTATAAATAAAAATGAATTTTCTCCATTCATTATTCTAAATTAAATTGATATAATGCTTTGGTTATGAGTGAAATGTACAAATTTTACAAAATAACCAAGTGGTTATAAAATATTTATTTTTATCGGAGAATATTCTTTTGGTCGTGGAATATTCTTTTTGTCGGGGAATATTAAATGCGACCAGTAGCATCCATTCGTGGGGGGCTCATAATGAATAAGCTGTCGAATGAAGAAAACGACAAAGTATGAGTTTTTATAAATAACGACGTAGTTATTCTGAGTTAACACTTGTTGGAATACACGGTGGTTAAAATACACTTAATCTGGCGTGGTTATGCAATGAAGACACGGTATTGCGCGAGTATTATTGAATTATTGATTAAATGCGTAAGAATGCCTTTACTCGATAATTGTTACGATGAATTCTTGTTCAATATTTTATTTTATTGATTCAATAATTCTTTGTGTTGATATTTAATATTATTGTTGTTTGATAATTGTCACTTACGATATTTCCCATTATCGGATCAATAATTCATATTATTTGAATAATATTATTAGATAGCATTATTAGCAATGTCTAGAAAGTTACATTAAGGAGAGGTTTGGTCACCTAATTGCGGCCAAGAAGAGAGAAATCCTTATTGGAAAACCCTCTTCCTCACAAGGAGCAGATGCGGTTGTCATAATTGTGATTCTGTAATATTATTTGTGAATAATTAATTATTAATTTATATGATAAAAAAATATTTATTTGATGTGGATATAAATGATGGATTTATTTATGTGGTTATAAATGAAGAAATTAATGCTGAGGTATTTTATCAGAATGGAGGAATTAAAAATCATCCGTTTATGGATTTCGAATATTTTTAGTTTAGAATTTGGAAAAACTCAAAGCTACAAAGTTATAGAGAATTCGATTTCGTGTGGAATGGACATAAAATTCGTATTTTTCTGATAAACGAGCTATTTTCTATGAATTGTTGAAGTTTGAAAAATAAAATGATTTTTATTAAAATTATGGGTGGGACCCACTTTTGTTTTACAACATGTGGGCTGCCAATTTGGTTCAAAGATGGTTGGCCTTGATTTTTAACAAAGTGTGCGTAGAATGAAAGAAATGAAATAATAATATTTTATTATTTTAGTCTCCTTTGGCGTTCTAGCATTTTCCTATAAATAGACGCTTAGGTTAGAATTGAAAATCACACCAGAAACAAGTTTTCTTTCTCTCTAGATTATCGAGCGTATTTTTGTGAGTATTTTGATACTTTGAGAGTTGATGTTTGGTACAAGTTTTCTTTGACTTTCTATCAGATATTCCGTCGAAATCTTCAGTTATTTTGAGGTAAGGGATGTTATTTTTTCTTAAATGATATTATTTTCTTGATATCATTATCTTAAAATATTGATGAACTTTTTAATCAAATTTAGAACTTTTTGTGTCGGGGTTACTATTCACGTATACGACACTATTCACCGAAAAATGAAAATTTTTCCTTTTGTCCAAGATGTCTATTTTGACTACTATCTTTGATTGTATCCATGTTTTGATCGTTATTTTTGAATTCTTCTTCACAATTAATTATTATGAAGTATTATTGATCTTGGATAAACTTTTATACGAATCCCTAATATTTGTCCTTCTGTCTCACTAGATTCATTTTCTTTAAAGTATTTTTCATCATCCTCAGTCTTAAATGATGATATTGCTGAATATCTTTGGCCTGTAGTGAAAAGATGAATGATATATTAACTGATGAATATCTTTGGCCCGTAGTGCAAAGATGAACAAGTGTTGAGATGAAAATGACCAACTGGTGATACAAATGAATATCTTTGGCCTGTAATGCAAAGATGAATATTCAATTAAAGATGTATATTGATTGTTGTTACAGGAATAAAATATTGATGATGAACTTTTAAATCTTAGAAGATAGTAGAAATCATTCTCTACTTGACTCTTCTAATGGATTACTGTTTTCACTGCAGAATATTGATCTAAAACTTGTTATCTATTATATTCTATTAGATTTTTCTCTGTTGAGGACTAACGATAATTTGTTGTATATTATCTTAGTCATAATATTCTTTACTAGGCTAGTTGAGCTCACCCTTTTCCTTTTTGTTCTATTTCTCTTTTCAGGAGGTGAGAACATGTGGCGAGGATATAATCGGGGTATGGAGTGATGGTTACAGAAAGATGTTTTAGCAGTCCTCACTATTTCTGTAAAATAGTGTTTGAATAATTGTAATGAGGACTTATTTAAGTGTGGATATTGTCTAGAAGATAATATATGTATTTAAACTCACAGTATGTGTTGTCGTATTTTGCACGACAATTGTATTATTGAAGTTGTAGTTTGCTTTCTGTACTATGTATTTGGCGACTCAGAATGGGTGTTGTATACCTATTTTGGGGGCGTCACAGTTGGCTTGTAGTGCAAAGATGAATGATTAACTGATGAATATCTTTGGCCCGTAGTGCAAAGATGAACATGTGTTGAGATGAACATGACCAACTGGTGATACAAATGAATATCTTTTAAATCTTAGAAGATAGTAGCATTCATTTTCTACGTGACTCTTCTAATGGATTGCTGTTTCCGCTGCAGAATATTGATCTAAAACTTGTTGTTTATTATATTCTATCAGATTTTTCCCTTTTGAAGACTAATGATAATTTGTTGTATATTATCTTAGTCATAATATTCTTTACTGGGCTAGTTGAGCTCACCCTTTTCGTTTTTGTTCCATTTTTCTTCTCAGGATGTGAGAACATAGCAGGACCGAGTCGGGGTATGGAGTGATGGTTCTAGAAAGATGTTTTAGCAGTCCTCACTATTTCTATAAAATAGTGTATGAATAATTGTAATGAGGACTTATTTGAGTGTTGATATTATGCAGAAAAGACAATATTTGTATTTAAACTCACGATATGTGTTGTCGTATTTTTACCGACAATTGTATTATTGAAGTTGTAGTTTGCTTTACATACCATGTATTTGGCGACTTCGAGAATGGGTGTTGTATACCTATTTTGGGGCGTCACATGTAATATCTACTATTCCTCTTAATGTTATCGATCTTAGTATTGGTATAATATGTACTTCTAATATTGATAATCACATTATTATTATTATAATAATACTTCACTACTTTTATAAATTGGATAAGTAAATTAATTTCTGAAATGTCTTGAAAAATTATCATCATTACTTATTAGACTAATTGAACTAATTTTATTAATAATAAAATCATTGCTTAATATATAAAATCATTACTAATAATCATTGCTTAATAATAAAATTATTAATACTAATAATGCAAGATTTATAATGATCACTTTATATTTTATTAAAGAATGATATTTATTTTTTATATATTAATAATCCTTTTATTGATATTATTATAAAAATAAGAAAAAAATATTAAAGGGATAATAATAAATATAAAAATTAACTTATTTCTATTTTAACAAACCCAATTAATAATATAGATTTATATAAAAATAAATCGTAATATAATAATAATATATAGATTTTTGGGGATGGTGAAGTTTTAATATAAAGATATATCCTTGGTTGAAATGAACAGCTAGGCTCGTGGTGCTCGGGTGGTCATATGACGAGGGTTTGGTGTTGGAGGTCGTGTGTTCAAATTTGTTTAGCAGTGAATAGTTAGATCTGTTAAATTCTTTTTATTTCCCAGCTGTACCGGTCGGGTTCAATTTATTATTTTATTTTATTTTAATTTGCTGAGTCATGACATATAATGGAGAAAAGAAAAAAAAAAGGGTAAGCCGGTACAAGCTGTACCAGCCGGAAAAAGAAAAAGAAAAAGGATAAGCCGGTACAAGCTCTTCCGGCCGGATTATTTTAATAATAAATATTCATATTGTATAACTATACTGACAAAAATATTTTACGTGGGCCTCTCTTATTAAAATAGAAGCCGGTATAAGTAAATATATGGGCACAACAACTTGTGCCGATTTATCATATTTAACTTCTAATCTCAGCCTTCAAATCAATTTATCAACATTACAAAAAGAGATTGTTGCACAGTTCTCATGGCAACCGGTTGCCATGGATGGTTCCCTATACATATAGTACCCCCTTTAACATTTATAAATTATTAAACAACATAATTAATCCCATGTGATTTGTAGATAAGGTTTACAGACGTTGACCATGCGTAATATTTTTTTTTATTTTAAAAAAAATATTTATATACAGTCGATAATTCAATATGCATGCTAATTAAGAGATTCCTTACATTGCATACACGAAAATATCTGAAAGATATACTTTCCAATAGTATCGTATTCAACAGATCATCAACTCAATCTCTTGATCCGATCCCTATAAATGTAGATGTACCATACACAAAAACGTGTTGTCAATTCTCATCTTGTTTTTCAATCCGGCCCGCCCTTCCCTTTAATTTTACTGTGAAACCCTAGCTAGCTAGCTAGCACAGAAATTAATACATACATGCATACTCCTACCAGTGCTATGTTTTCCCTAATAATTAACCCTAGAATCAAGAAGTTGAAAAACCAGTCCATTAGGGTTTTGAAGAATTTCACCAAGCTCTTCAAATCCTTTAGAAATCTCCTCTCTTGGAAGCAAAATACCACAAGTCGCCTAAAACAAAGCAGCAGCGTCGTACATGCCTATGAGGAGATCCTGAGAGAACGAGGAGCACGTAGAGTGCTGCATGGCTTGCATGGCGCAGAAGCGGAGGAGGAGGAGGAGGAGGAGGAGGAGGAGGAGGAGGAGTCTTCTGATCAGAATATTTCTGATGATGACGATGATGATGTTGATTACATTCTGAGGTTTTGGGAACTTCAGCTGCCTCCTTCACCACCAATTAGATCTGTTGATGACTTCATCGGAAAGTTGACCCGTTGGCATAGCGTGTAGATTATTAATTATTCTCTTATTTTCAAAATATAATTAAGAGCAATTTTTTTTTTTAAAAAAAATGTTAGCTCTTATAATTTGAAACTGAGAACATATTTTCTTTTTCCTGTTTACTAGTAGAATTAATCCAAGTGTTTTAAGATTCTTAAGTGCGTGTGTGTGTGTATATATATATATATATATATATATAGAGAGAGAGAGAGAGAGAGAGGATTGATCGATCAGTAGGTTTAGATATATGATTGTGGTTTTATTAGGTAGCTAGTTTGGGTAATTAAATGCATGTTTTAACTCAAATTCCGGCTTCATTCAGTCAATGGTTTATATACGAAGCATTCATCCAATAAATAATGTATTCATACTAAGGATAACTGTTCATGACATCTATGGTTCTTTTGATTCAATGAAATTGCATGCTTTTGACTTCAATTTTTTGGAAAAGGATGATTTTCCTTGAGCGAAATGGAAATTTATAGAATAAATTCAAATGAAGAGATCAGAAATCATCATCCCAGCCTCACAGAATATTTAAGGGGAAAAAAACATCATGAAATAAAGAATATCATCAGCACAGATTCCATCATATTCCAAAATTTCACACACAATGTATGTGGTTCTGTGTTTTTAGTACTTATAACTCTGCTGCAATAAAGGGGCTAAGCGTTGAACCCCAAACAACTCGATAAGATATAGCAGTACAAGAAGTATCTGCTAAAAATAAATAGTATTAAAGTAAAGACATGGAAAAAATTAGCAAGTCCTGCTGCTCTGGCAGCTTAACAGGACTCGTGCCTAAATCAACAAAAACATGTGGAAGATGGAACTTCAGTGAGCCGAATGCCATTCCAGTGACAACAATTCAGAAGGAAATTTTCACTACTTCAACTATGTAGTTTTAGTAATAAGGAGTAAAAGAAGAAACTTTGACACCCTTGGCAAGCAAACTTTTATCTCGTCTGTCATATACTAAAGTTCTTATTTATAAGAGATCCAACCTCGGATTAAATGAAAATTTTTGTATCCGTCCACTCTTGCATGGCCTGTTTTTAGCAGACTCTATCTCCAGCAATTCTGCAAAGTGAAAGAGAAAATGCACCGCAACCTTAGACAGAGGAAAGCGTGACAAGTAAGGATCCAGACTTTGTGACTCAAACTAGGAAAGACGGCAGCCTTAAAACAGATAATTGGTTGTGTTTCAGAGCATCTCAGGCTGATTTCTAGTGCCCATGAGAGATTTTGGTGTACTAACCATAATGTAGCTTGCAGGTGTTTCAGAGCATCTCATGCTTGCATCTTAATAATTATTATGGGTCATCAAAAAACACTTATTCCCAATACCAGACTGGGACCAAATGATCCGATCATGTCATATAACTACAGGAGTAGAAGAAATGAGTGTCGATCCGCTATCCTTAAAAAGCACCAAGAAACTTGCCAGCAGAAGTATTTTGTAAGAGAAACTGCTCTATTACATCTTCATTCTGAGCAACTGTTAAACTACACCATCAAAAGGTGAAAGAAAAAGAGGATTTAAATTTTCTTAACCTACCTAGAAACTCTATAACTTCAGAACGAACACCTGCAAGTGTTGTACACAAGGATCCTCCAACTTTTAGCAATTTGAAACCATTTCTTAGTAGTAGTAACTGCAAGAAAAAATAAACAGAGCATTGGAAGAGAAGAAGAGGAAAAAAGATGGGGTTCAATGAAATGATTTAGGAGAGTTAACATATTCTAGAATATAACTTCATAACACAAGGAGTCATTACAAAGCACAAATAATTCTTTTTGCAAACTATCCATTTCAGGATAAGAAAAGTACATTATACAAATTACATATACTATAGCAATTATAAGTTGTGGAAACAAATGAATGATTTCTTGGCATGCAGCAGTTCCTAGAACGCAGCATAAATACACAATGACACCTGGCCATAGGTTCTAGACTGGGAAAAGAATAAAGTGAACTGTATAAAAGCTGTTCTACTCTAGATGATGATACAACTGGGTTGAAACTACAGATTCCCACTAAGGCAGGACAAAATAGTAATTGAACCTATAATATACAGCTCGCAAGAAACTTTATAAGCAACTAATCAAAACATTGTTGCTATATTAAAAATTCAACAATGAATTTCAAGCTGACTCTAGGTAATAGTGCTAGAAATCCTTAGAAATAGATTTATGAGGAAGAACATCAAATGCTGATATAAAATTCTTTATCTAACTTTATGGATGCATAATGAATTATATGAAAAACACAGGATTTATTAAAATTGAAAGAAATTAAATAGTACTTCCCTATGTGCAAGATTCACAATCATCAGGAGCTCATGGAATAGAAATTGATGCTTTAACTAATTGAGGCTGAAACCATAACCAAAAACTAAATAAAAGTGTCGGTAACTAAAAATAGACTAGTTACCTGTAGGACAGTCAAATTGTTAGTCTTCTCGGCATTCAAGCCACGCCGCTGAAGGGTGGTCCAGCACCAATTCTCAAATTTTTGGATGTGTTTGACTGATCCATCATGTGTGCATTCTGCATCCACAAGGACCTGATCTAAGATCCAACCAACCATTAGCTTCTGAGCATAATGAAGAAGCGAGTCATAAGATGCATCCAATCTAAAGATTGTAGAAGCAAAACACTGAGATGATCAACTTAACTTGCTTATCATCAAAAGAAACACAGAGATGATCAGCTTAACTCGCTAATCATAAAGTGAACACACAATGCAGGCACAATTGAATTGTCAAGCTAATAGGAGAAGAAGAATGAGACAATAACAAAGAACAAGAAAATATTTTTTACCTTGTCAGAGCCGGAGTGTGAAACCTCACTGCCATTTGCATTGTGATATAACTCCCTCTTACTGAGCCCTCCAGAATGCAACCCAAAAAATATAAGCTCTGGGTCTTGACCTGTGGGACTAGCAGTAGTTTACCATTTTTCCGAGCTTTATTTGCTGTTTTCCTTTCTTTCCAAGGTCTCCTAGATGTCCACTCCTTGTACATATCTAACTTTTCTTTCAAGGCAGATTCCCCGTACAGTACTACAAATAATGATAATACTTCAAAAGACAGAAACATGGCTGCATACTCTTCCCAAAAAAAGAAAAAGACAAAAAGGAAGCATTAACACTAGATCATAACTTCAATACAAATTTATTGCATGTTTCAGAATTTTAGTGAACCCTGACAGGAATAAGGGAAAATGTTGTTCCATCAGCAACAAATAGACAACATTGATCTCCAAGTGCATATTTCTGCAACATAGTTGTACAAGCTGCCAATCTCTGTCTTGCAACATGGCACCAATCACAGATCCTGAACTGCCAAGGAGGTCTGATATCATGCACAGTTTGGCACCTGAACAGGGACAAAAAAGAAAGAAACTTTGAAGGAGACCTAAAAAGTTTTCAATAGGATACCAAGACTAAATACAACGAATTAATATATTTCATATAGTGATTGATTCAACTCCATCAACATTTCCTAATATATACATAAAGATCTTCACTCATTAATATCGTACGGTAATCAGGAAGCACTAAGAATCTAAGATCAATTCAGTGGTAACTCAACCAAAACTCAAGCTTTCACTTGGTAGTCTATGTTATGGAGGCAAAAAGATAGGTTCATTCTTTGGCTTGCAGACCAAGAAGATCTTACAACATAAAAAATATCCCTTAAAAAGCCAAATTAAGCCAGACAACTGAACTGGTGAGCTGTGAAGTGTGAAAGTAGACCGCACTCATCTTTATTTCTTTCAAATTTGCAATAAATGAGGTGATTTAGACTCCTATTGCTCTATTCTACTTTATTTTGCATCAAAAAGAGCAATCATATCACTCTTGCATTCAAAACGATGTGTACAACTTGTAGTTTTCATTTAGTGAAACCTTCTTATTGTTTCATTATTTCCTTCAAATTTGCAAACAAAGAGGTGATTTAAAGTACTATTACTTTGCTCTACTTTGTTTAGCATCAAAAGGAGCATTCCTATTACTCTCGCATTCAAAACATATATATATATATATATATATATAGTATAAGAAAAAACAGTTTAGTAAAGTATGCACGAAATGAGATTTACAATTATAACTAACTTCAGAGGAGGTACTTCTAAATTGACTAGAATGACTTCCATCAAAACTAACTAGGAAAACATGTTTACCAGGAGCAGCACAGAGGTCAAGGACATGATCTCCCAAACAGATATCCAAAGCTGTAACTGCAGCTCCAGATGCTGCATCTATTCCATATATCTATCGCCAAAAGAAAGTGAGCACAATCAATAATTATTTTGTAGTGAAAAATTTATATAATGGGACAATATTGCATCCAGATGACTAGTTACAGCAAGAGTGGCAAATAGTTGAAGTTATTTACATGCCTCATCCTGATCCACAAGCAGCTTTTAGAAGCTATCAACATATACAACAATGAGGTGGAAAACTAGAATGAGATCAATCAGGTTGACAACAAAATTAGAAAAAGACGACTTTAAAAAAAGTAACAAAGACTCAAAGAGCAAGAATGAGTAACACCAATCAGTCAATCACCACACAGAGCCTATAATTCTTATCATTATTATTTTGGTAAATACAAAGCAAATAAAACTTAGGTGTCCTAACTATACTGCAGTTGAAGCACCTGTCACAAGTGTGCTTTGGAAAGCTAGTGAAAATATAATTTAAAAACCAATGCAAGTAATAACATTTTATCAGGACTTTTAAGCAAGATAATCCGAGTTAAAATATGGTCACCTTTCCGTCTAGATATGCCTTTGAGTTAGCAATCTGAATCTGAGGTGGAAAATAATAGAAATTGGGTAACCAGACCACTTTCTCAAGCTTACATTTAATCTCAGCTTCAATTTCTTCCAAATAAACTTCACATCCAGGTTTTAACCTTTCAAGAAGAAAAAAACTTACATTAGCACAATACCATAACACCCAGCAGAAAACGTATAAAACACTGACATGCAACTCTTCTTGATTTTCATCTCATTCATTTATTAATTCAGCACCAAAGAAAAGTAGAAAAATTATCTGTACCTTATATAACGAGGGGTGGTATCACTGGCAGTATAAATTGAGGGATCAAGAAATGCTTCAGGCAATTCTAAACTTGAGGTTGCTTTGACGTCCATGGAATAATAAATAATACCAATACCTCCTGATCATATCATATCTTATCATCATTCCAAAACCCTGAAATAAGTGATAGCAAAAACCCCTTAAAGAATCCATATTTTGCAAGTGATACTTAATTATCTATATTTTGCAGCCCCTAACCTCTTAGGACTGAAATTTTGCATCTAGGTTTGATTCGAGAACCTTAAGACGGCGTCGTTTTTATTGAACTAAATAAACGTCTTCCTCTCCCAATAAACTCGAACAAGAAAAAGACTTCCGATGAGATGAGAAATTTCTTCATCTCCAGAGTATTATTAATCTTTGTATGTTATACAATCAAACCCACCAAGGGAATCGTTCATCTGAAATCATTATCCACTTCATTCAGCGAAACTCCTGCAAGATTCAGTAACTATTAAGACTGCCTTTGTGTGAGATGTCATTATTATTCGTTCTGTGTATTTTGAAGTTGAAGTATCTGCTGTGTATTTGGTGTAGGTGCAGGTTTCAACAGCTCTGGAATATGTGGGGCTTTGCATGTAGCTGATCCACTAGACGCCTGTTCTTCACTGTTTAACAATGGCTTTCAATTTGATGACCCAGCTGCCCTAAAGTTTACTTTGATAGTTAGGGGAAATTGTACTTTTCAGGACAAAATTCGAAATGCTCAAGAGGGTGGCTTTCATGCTGCCATTGTTTATGATGATCAAGATCAGAGGAATTTGATTTCCAGTAAGCAATTCACTCCTTAATCATTATTTTTTTCTTTTAATATCTCTGGGGGTTTTCTTTGGTTCATTGTTTTTACTTTGATTGATTAAGTTCAGTAGTTCAATCTCAATTGGTTCGGATAGAAAATAACAAGTGTAGATGAGCTTCAAAAATTAAAAGTTAATGAAGAAGTGAGTGTCCATGTACATAAATGGCTGCATAATAATGTTTTAAGTAGCTTTTGATGTGATAATTTAGATAAGTGGAATTAAATTAGAGGGTAGCCATCAACACAACTGATTTTGCTGAATTAACCTGGGGATTTTCTTCAGGTGACGTCTTCCAGTTTTTTGCTCTCATTGATGATGATTGATGGTGTTTTTAATAATGCTCAGATTTAATAATTGTACTTGGCTTAGTTGGCTCTTCTGCTTGACTCCTTAAATCTGAATGCTATTTGTAATAGTAATTAATTCTTTGCTATGAAGAAACTAACTTGTTGGTGGGGGTTACATGGCTAAAATAAGTTGTTTTATATTATTCGTTATTATAACAAATATAGTTTCTGCTTTCCAATGCACTAGTGATTGGAAGCTCTGAGGGAATATGGATGCATGCGGTCTTTGTTTCAAATGCAGCTGGTGAAACTCTAAAGAAGCATGCTCAAGGAGAAGATAGTGAATGCTGCATCATCACATCTCTGGGGGAAACAGCCTCAAATGTGTTGATAATTTCATTTATCTCTCTTCTTGTTATAGCATCTGTCCCGGCTACATTTTTCTTCACCCACATTTATTGGCGGAATCAGCGAAGATCAAGTAACCTTGGAGGAGGAAAACTGGTGGAATCTCTTCCCTGCTTGACATTCAGTGCTGCTCAAATAAGTGGATACATGGGAGATACTTGTGCAATTTGTCTTGAGAGTTATCATGATGGGGAAAATCTCAAAGTCCTTCCCTGCCAACACAGTAAGATTATCTTCATACTCTTAATTTTTTTCAACATTTATAATACAAATTGTAACCATCACACTTCCTTGTAGATGTCTTACTTTATAGTATAATATGCTTTTATGACTGCCATAGCTGTAGTAGATGGTCAGCATCATAGAATGCAGAATTATTACTGCTTTGAAAAGCCTCCAAGTTGAAACCACAAAAACTGATTCTACTTTCCAGTGTCTCTTCACAATATATCAATTGATGTACTAGAAATTTTCTTTTTCCTATTTCAGAATTTCATGTCAATTGTGTGGGCTCATGGCTGACTAAATGGAATACACTCTGCCCAGTATGTAAGTATGATTTGAAAACTGAGTTGCACATTCTGAGGTGAGTGAACGAAGGCGACGCTTAGTTTTAGTTTTGTAGTGCTCAATAGAATAGACAGTTCTCAAATTGTAAATTGCTGCAGATATCTTTTTGGTTAGTGAAAATCTTCACTTTCGCCTTTGACAGTTGTTGTATCACTTATATTCATCCTAGTCCATAAGTTTTTGTAAGGCCCATATGATAAGAGCAAATTGGCCTATATCACTTATATATAGGACTTCGTCTTGTCCTGATGATGTACTAATTTTTTTATATCTAATTCCAGGTTGATGATGCAAATAAATCATAACTGATTGGTTGTAACCTTTCTCTCAGTAAAGCTGATGCTTAGCGTTACTCCATTAAGAGCTTGTAATGTTGAAACTTTCAATCTAAATACTTGGCAGAAAAATGTGGTCAAGTGAGACTTAGCTCAGATCCCAAAGTGCATGAACACAAGGACTGAAACTCAACACTAGCTTTTGACTGAAAAAAAAAAACTGTTTTAATGCTATGCATACATGTGGGAAAAAAAGAAGACCATCCAGATCTCACAATTATGTATGCAGTATGTCGGAGGTAAGCACTCCCAGATAACTGAGAAAACTTCCTCTAAAACATGTGTGTTCATGAAGCTATTCTAGTATGATTTCAGGTTATTTCAGAGCATTTACAGTGGAATTTCAGTTCTAGTGTGATTCATTCCAGTGTAGTTGAATTTGTAATTTCATTGAATTTCATTTCAAATGGTAGTTGAGATAATAGTTGAGGTTGTGACTTTTGAGTTGCACACACATAAGAATATGAGATGGGAGTTAATTAGTTGTTAGTCACCATGTACATTGTAAACTTACTTCTGGAATGATCATTTTCTGGATTAATCTCTGAATTTAACATCCCCTCTCTCCATATTAGATTAGCCCTAGAAACTCAGTTGGCTTATCAAGAACCTTTCTCCCCTCTGTGGTTCTTAGTCGGAGTTGTAACCTCATATCCCAACAGTGATACCAAAAGGAAGAAGAGTGGACCACCCCCAGATATTCAGACAGTTGATAAAAGTCCGGAAAACCAATTCTGTTTTTGCACTCCATTTTCACTCATTCAGTTTTTATTTTTAACAGGTGAAATAGGTGACTACATTGAAATCCTGTAACCATAAATATATATATATATATATATATATGGGACTGATATGTAGTTAGCGTTGGTTGGATGGGGAGATTATCCTTTCAACGCACATCCAGCAATCCATTCCGTGATCAAAGAGCTACTAATATTTAACCTGTCTGTCCGCACAACTGTTATTAAGACGAGCACAAACAGTTGTGCGGATTGGGGTCCCACATATCGCACAATGGTTATGCAGAATGTAGTTTTTACCATTATCCGTCTATACAACAATTAGATTGTACTTAGTACAGTCTTTGCATAACAATTCCATGGATATCCTCATTCTTTCCTAAATCTGCGTTCATTGTCATTCCCTATAAAACTGCGTTCATAAAAACAAAGAAGAACAAACTCTCTCAAGCTCCAATCCACAAGATTGGTAATTAAGATGTCATATTTATTTCTTTAAATCTTAGACATAGATTTGTTTGATGTTGAGTCTTGTCATTTCATATCGATTGTTGGTGAAAATATATTCCATAACTATAATGATGTCACTAGTTATATATGTATGTATTCCCTGCAGACTCTTCTTCTTCCTTTTTTCCATTTAAATGAGACTCCAATCTTATCTGTGTATGCCATGCCAAACTTTATGATGCAGTTGCGCATTACTTCAATTCTTTTCTTTTTTTTTAATCTTTTATATTACGTGGATTTCCAACTTCTATATCCGAATGATGACAAGACAGACACTATACCTAAATTAATTTAATTAGTGGAGAAAGCCGTGTAGTAGTATTCAACAGAAAGGTATTACTGCATGCTCCTCCTATAAATAAAGCAGTGTCAGTGTGAAAAAACAATACCATTTGTCTCCACACCTGTGACCTGACTGATTTTATCTTCTTCCAAAACAATCAAACAGCACACTGATTCGCCTATACCTCAAATTCAGCTCCCCGTTTCAAATTAAATTCATGGACTGCCAACCAAGGTACATATATATATATATATATATATATATATATATATATATATCATGTGTATATTAGACATAACTAGCTATTATATTTATGGGTGCTTTGTTCCTCTCTTGCTGTCTTGTAATCATTTGGGTTGAATCTTGTAGCTCAAAAGATGAAGTTGAAATTGTGAGTGTGGATGTTAATGAATCTAAAGATCTCATCTTTTCAGGCAATCATCGATATCTTGATGTTAGGTAAATTGGGATCCGGTTAATTTACCGCTTGGTAAATGAATTGGTTATTATCTATTATATTAGACATATCATTAGTCTTGTGAATTGATTAAATTTTATTAAATTGAAGGCTCCTTATATTTCTTTTCTATATGGTATGGGGGTAAATAAATAAATATATTTTATTGTTTTAATTTTAATGCTTTTTCTTCAATTCAATATACTTAGAACGGTGGAAGAATTCAAGAAAGGCCATGTAGGTGTAGAGAATGTTTTTAACATTCCTTACATGTTCAATACCCCTCAAGGTAACTTATATATATATATATATATATATATATATATTTATTATTAATTTCTTGGGTGTATGTAAATTTCTTTTTATTAATTAAAAGAATTAAATTGATTCTCAGGTAGAGTGAAGAATCCCAAGTTTTTGGAACTGGTTTTATCAGCTTTCAACAAGGAAGATAATCTTGTGGTGGTAAAAAAAAATATATATATATATATATATATATATATATTGGAAATATTTAATTTTAAATTAAACAAGTGTACGTTTTTAGAAATCTAAATAGTGAATTGTTAAATATGAAGGGGTGTCAAAGTGGGGTGAGATCTGTTTATGCAACCACTGATCTTCTAAAAGCTGTAAGTTTATCAATTCCTTTTTCTTTTCCCTTCTTATTGTTTTATTTTTATTTATAAAATTTCTGGAAAATATAAATAAATTTTGAATTAGCATCCTGGATTGGATTGGATTCCACTCCTTTGTTATGTTTTAACTCACTCATTCAATCTTTTAGGATTTAATAAATTATTGACATCAATAATAAATCCATAAATAAATATTGCAGGAGTTCAAGCATGTGTACAACATGGGAGGCGGATATCTTGCTTGGGTGGCCAATGGATTTACTGTGAAAATACCCCAAACAGAAGAAGAAACACTAGAAGAAGCAGAAACAGAGCTCTAATCTAAGCACTTGATTCTAGAATCTTGTTTGAATTAGGATTAGGGTTTGGGTTCTACTCCATGAATGTTTTATTAATAATAATATGATGCATAAATAAATAAATGGTCAAAGCTGGAGGCTCTATTCGTTGGGTTTTGTTATCTCTAGCCTGTAGTCTTAAATACTAAGTACCTTTCCCTCCATATTATCTATACCTTAATGCGTAATTTAATGTAATGGAGTAGTACTAAAATGTACTAAGTACCTGGGTTCTGTCAATATTTATCTGAATCAAAATTCACCTACGTTAATGATGTTTAAATCACTTCCCCTCCATGTTTTGGCCGACAGGCGACAACCGCATTTAATTATTATCTGCATAGTTTCTTAGCAAGTAACCAACCAAATATATATATATATCACCTACATTAATGATTTAATTTAAATCATTCCCAACTCTTTCAACTTAGTAAAAAAAAAAAAAAAAAAAAAAAAAAAATCGTAAGTAAGCACGAAAAACATAAAAAAAAAAAAAAAAAAATACAAATAAGATAAAACAACCTTTACATTTAAAAATTTTCATAACAAATATTTGTATATATAACAAAATATTTTATTATAAAATATTTTATAATAACAAATGTTTTTATAATATATTTTATAACAAAATAAAAACATTTGTATAAAATATTTGTTTTTATAAACATTTTTTTTATTTTCTATACCAAATATTTTTTATCCAAAAGGGTTGTATATATATATATATATAAATTTATATATATATATATAAAAAATTTGTTTGATAAAAAAAATAAAACGATAATCTTCTTTAATCATCTTTAATAGCCGCCGATAAAATTATATAGAGACAATTTATATTTTAATTTTTAATTTAAATATATGTCAAAGTAACATTTGAATTGAGGGAGTATATGAATTTTGGTAGGCCACGAGTGAGTAGGATTTATGGGACCCAGTGCCCAATTGTTTGCAACACTTAAACACGACCTCATGCATATGTACATATTTTATGTTGGTGTCATAAATTTGATTGCTACCACTTACCAGCATCAATGGCCTGCAACCAGCACCACTGAGCTTATTATGTGTATAACAAAATCCCTCACAACCTTCAAGCTGGAGAAGAATTGGTCAGAGATTCGAATTGGGTATCTGCATTTTACATTTATACTTGGAATTATGAGATATCTGCCCATAATCGTAATCTAAAAGGGGTTTGATTATATATATTCTTGAAATTGAGAATGGTGGAGGCAGAGGAAGGAAGATCCTTGACTGGAACCCCAACATGGGCTGTTGGAACCGTGATTACAGTCATGGTTACTCTTGGTTTCTTCTTTCAGGCCTCCCTCGAACAATTTGGCAAGGTATTAAACCATACATTCATTCATTCATCATCACTCCCTTTCCATTTCTATGTAGACATATAAATATAATATATATATATATATATATATGTGTGTGTGTGTGTGTGTGTGTGTGTGCATAATTTTGGGGGGTTTTGTTTTGATTTACGGCTTATGGATTTCTTGACTGATTTAAACTATTTTATTGTTTTTAATATCTATCTCTCAGTGGTTGGATAGGACAAAGAGGAAAGCTCTTCTTGCTGCTCTAGACAAGATCAAGGATGGTAATGAGCAGTGTATTACAAATAATGACCTTTTTCTTTTTTCATTTAATTTTGTTGTCACATTTCAATTGGGTTATTTACGATTTGGTTGTTTATCAAACCAGAGTTGATGCTTTTTGGACTTCTATCATTGCTGATGGGTCATTGGATAATCTACGTGGCCAAGATTTGTGTTAAATCGTCGGCCCTGAGCAGAAGATTTTATCCTTGTGCACTGGCATCTGAATTAAGTGATGCATCATCTCTAAACCACATCTCTGTTTCAAGTTCTAGTTTTATGAATTATTCAGCTTCACGACATCTGATGAATGATGTGATGGATGATTATTGCCCTGAGGTGATACATTTTAGTCTGTTACCATTAAATTACATACTGATGCTTTAGCTATTATTACTTATTTTTGTTTGATTTCCTTCCTTGGTTTGTTTATTTCGGCCTATTAAGTTTTTCTAGAAAGAACCTTTTAAAAAAACATGGATTTGCTAGAAAGTACAAATTGGTTGTAGGTAGTAAGTTTATAACTTATCGTTAATCATTGCCTAAAAATAGCTTGAATTCTTCATCATCTACTATATGTTTTCCAGGGTCATGAATCATTCGCTTCGCGTGAAAGTCTTGAGCAGCTTCATCGATTCTTGTTTGTTCTAGGCATAACTCATGTATTTTACAGCTTTGTTGCCATTGCCCTTGCCATGATCAAGGTAATATATCTCCTCCATAGTTACGCTCTCCTTTGCTCCTTGAAATTTATCCATGTCAAGAGAGCATCAAAAGTCTTCTCTCTATTTTTTGTATGCAGATCTATAGTTGGAGAATATGGGAAAATCAAGCTAAGTCAATGGCTCTTCAAGGATCACAAGGTGGTTTAATGTTGATTTGCATCTCTCGTATTACGCTTTATCTGTATAAAAAAAATCTCATGTTATCTTTTATCTACTTTAGTTTTTTCTTTTAAAAAAATTAAAAGTATTAGGCATCGCTTGGATCTCTGAAATTAGGTTCCTCAGAAGCTGCTTCTAGCGGTTTAAGAATGAGAAGACTATCTACTTTCATTTCCCACCAAACGTCCCATTCATGGAGCCAGCACAGAGTTTTGGTTTGGCTGGTAATTGCTACATTACTATGAAATAGTATTTGGATGATAAATTCATTCTTTCTGGCTCTAAAATGCCGCCTCACTGTTATGGTTGAATTGATCGATAATTATTTTTGTACCAAGTCCCTATAATGGTGAAAATCAGCTCGACCTTGAGTGATCTAGAATACTAGGTGAATTGTTGCTGCTTCTAGTTGCTTTCAGCCGGTAAACGAACTCGGACCTCAGGAGTTCTAGTGCCTATAAAGAGAATATGTATGTTTTTGTTTTTTTAAAAAAAAATGGGTACCTATCACCTCCCAGTTGAGTTATCCTTATTTCACTTTCGCGTGTTTTAAGAAAGTAGTGCGAGTGGTGGAAAGTTTTCTATAGAGTTGCAAAAAGTGACCTTGTATTGTAACCCACCTTAATTTATTTGTTTTTTAAAAATAAGATTAAAATATCAATCATAGTATAATTAAAAACTAGGTAGACAAGGTTGTGGGATATCCAAAAAAGAAAAGGAGGACAACTAATTTGAGTCGGACGTAGTAGCAATTAATAACTAAAAGAAATCCAGAGACTCAAGCCAAAGAGGATAGGATGGCTTGAGGCTGTAGAGATGGCCACATAAACTCTATCAAGAGAAGAATTACAAATTTTGTAATGAAGTTGGTAGCTAATAAAAATGATTTCTATGATGCGTGAATGCAAAGTGTGTGTGTGTGAGAGAGAGAGGGGTCTCCATTTCTATTTTTGCATGTGCCACGTAAGCTTCCTAATCTATTATACGTTCTAAAATACTCAAATCTTCTCTAGTGCCTAAAATAGTAGATAGTATTATGCTTATACAATTTAGTTTCCACTTGGTATGTATTACAGGCATCTGATTCATTAAATAATGTGAACTCTTTTGGCAATTTTCTTTCTCAAAAAAACTACTTTATGCGCTGAAAGGTTTTCACTTAAATTGCAGTACTTTGCATTGCTAGATTTTCCTTCTCACTTCATATGACTTTAACGTATGAAACTCTTTCTTAGTTATTTCCTTTTTCACTGTCTTGGCTTCCTATCATTGTCTGACATAAACTCAAGAAGTTTTTCCACTTTGCAGCTTTGTTTCAGTCGCCAATTTTGGAGTTCTATAAACCGAGCTGACTACATGGCTTTGCGCTTTGGCTTCCTAACAGTAAGTTTTCTTGTTCTTCCGTGGGAGACTAATTTTCAAAATGGTTCTTCTTCTTTTTTATCAAGATGTGCATCTTTCAATCAGACATGAGAACCATTTACGATAATGTTTCAGCTGTTGCTGATTTTATTTCTTTGTTTCATGCTCATAGGATGTAGGGAGCTGCAACCCCCCCCCCTCCCCCACCCCAAGGGGCTGGGGCCATATTTAAGGAACCTGTTTTTTTTAATTATTATTATTTGAAAATTAAATGAATGTTACAAAAAACTTATTTATTTAAAACATAAAATTATTCTGGGTGCAACTGCAATGCTGAAAAAAATCTAGAATTTGGTTAAATGAAAGAAATACATAAATACCAAAATAATATATTTTTCAAAAACTGATTTCAATAATGTTTTTGAAACTCAAAAAATTACTTCTCAAGATAGCGCTGTTTCGATAACACTATAAGTAAAAAGTACTCAACTGAGAGCCACCACTCTGGAAAACAGGCACTTCTTAATACCACAACTTACACCATGTTTTGTCACAAATACTTGTTAATCTTTCCTCCCCTCCTTTTTCTTTTGCCTCGTTCCAGGCTCATCAGTTGCCATTAGCTTATGATTTTCACAATTATATGCTCCGAAGCATGGAGGAAGAATTTCGAGATATTGTTGGCATTAGGTACTACAAGTATACTTTGATTTTTGTAGGTGGAACATCCTTAAACTCAACTTGTATAGTGCATAGTTTTGTTCACTGTATTATGTAATCATTCGCATGTCATAGATTTTGCAGTGTATATACCTATTTGTCTATATCGGAAAAACTTGTTATTCCAAAAAAAAAAAACTCATTCACCAAAAAAACTGTATTATGGCCTATTTTTACTGATTCTAGTATGAAACGACACAATGTTCTCAAATTTGCCTTCATAATTTAATTATCATGCCACCACTACTACCAAACAACGTAATATTTTGAGGAGATTGTTTGCAAATAGGAATCTATCTCATCCTCATCATCACATATAACAAGATCATCTACATAATCATAGTAGTTTTCCCAATAACACGCTTTAAGAGTGTGACAGGCGTTGCTATTTTAATGTCAACCGTCAAATATTTGGTGAATTTAATGGATTATATGAAATAATATGCTTTTCTTGGCAAAGCATGTGATAGCTCATACCCTTCTCTTGCAGTGTCCCACTCTGGATTTTTGGCATAGCATGCATTCTTCTTGGATTTCATGGTAATTTTCATGTACCTGAGCACTCTTAATGTGAAGCTAATGCCTGGTGCTGACATAATAGGATAATGTCACAGAAAAAAATAAGACATAATATGATTAGCTACCATAGCACTAGAAATGTGTTGATGACATCATGTACATCATCACCTATATCTCACAGAGCCCATTCTGTTTGGATATCATGCTGTGAGAATCTGTGACCACTTAAGAGCGGCGGTAGAATCAATTTGCATTACCTTACGAGCCAATGTCAGTTATAGTGTCGGAGATACTGTAAAAAATCTCCCCTCTTAACAGTCATTGGGATAGTACTGATGTAGCTTCAATTCCCCAATCATGCTGATAGATTTGTGATATAATGTATGATGTGCAAATTAACAAGTGAATACTTGAATACCTTTGTGATGTTCAGAAAGGACCTTGATTTTAAGTTTATTATTCAAATTAATCATGCTTTCTTTACATTGTAGCTTATCTCTTCTCATCTGATCTGTACTGCCTTTGTTCAGGATCAAACATTTACTTTTGGCTTTCCTTCCTTCCAGCAATTGTAAGGACTTGCCATTTATTTTTTGTCTTCTTCAATTCAAATGTCACATTTGTCCTTATGTTTCTTTCTTCCTCCCCTTTCTCCACTTGTATACAAAAGTTGATTCTCCTGGTTGGTACTAAACTACATCGCATAGTGGTTAAGCTGGCTGTTGAAATCATGGAAGCAAGTCCATGGGGAGAATCTCAAAAGTTTAATCTAAGAGATGAGCTATTCTGGTTCAGAAAGCCCAGGCTTCTGTTGCGGTTAATCCAATTCATATCATTCCAGGTGAATCTGAAAATACCTCCACAATACTGATCTAAATCTGCATCCAAAAAATAAGAACAGTAGAAAAAAAAATTAGAAACTAAAAAGGAGTTGGGATCTCATTCACTAAGATCAGCTGTTTCTTTATTGCTTTGCAGAATGCATTTGAGATGGCATCATTTCTTTGGTCACTGGTAAGAACTGATTTACGAAGTTAATGCTTAGATCTGAGTTTTTGCTTGTCTAGTAAACCATGCTATCCAGTATAAAGTCAGAGTATATTTACATATCATAGTCAGACAGTATATTTGCTTCTCTACTACAATAGTGAACATTCCCTTCTAATGGTTTCTTTATGGCTTTGTTATAAAACGTCAGTTCTTATTAATAACTTTAATTTCATTTTGATACCAAGCTTTCAAAATAGTTACCGAACTGAATTTTTCACCTTTCGAATAACTGAACCATTAAAAGATTTATTCTGTTAAAAACAAAGAATCTACTCCAAAAATTTAAGAGAAGTGGGTCACGGGCTGTGCATGAGGAGAGATAAAGTACCAAATCATCTAGCTGAGAATGCAAATATAAAAATGAAACAATAAAATCAAAGTGAGTCTTGGCATGAAACTTAGGCATTATCTATTAAGTTCCTGGCAGCATAATGAAATTGAGAAGAATCAAAAAATCAAGAAGGGGGACCAGGATGTCGAACATCCTCTGCATTATCCCCTCTTTGCAGCTCTGCCATCTCCAGTAATTAAATTTCTATATGGATAAATTTATACTTACACCTATATGTATGTACATTAATGTCTTCATATTTTATATTGTTGAATCCACAAATATTACTTTTTCTGTTTTGTTACGTGAACAATAAACACCCCATCTCCCTAGTCATGACACCTAATGGGGCAGACAAACTTGACACATTTGTTAGTTGTTTTGTTTCTTGCATTTTATGGTATTAATACAAGAAATAAAACACATACTACTATTTTATCCCTTGCTATAGAAGCAGCTGACATTGATGCTAGAGCAGTGATTTTCAATGTCCTTTGAAATCTTCTGAATATTGTCTCAGCTTCAGACATTATCATATGCAATTATTTTTACACTACACCTATTGGATTCGTTATGTATAATTAGAAATATAGAACATATCGATATCACCGGATTGACTAGTAATATGTTTTTTTATAAGATAGTTATATGTGGGGTAACTGCGATTTTCTTTTACAGTGGGAAATTAAGGAAGGTTCTTGCTTCACAAAAAAACACAGCTTCCTTGTTATCCGCCTTACATTCGGGTACATGATCTTGGCATATTCTATTTATTCATTGCCTGCCAGTTATAGCTTCTCTCTTTTCTATGATAGTATAATGCGTATGATGGGCATGCAATTCTAGATAGACTTTCTAATTAAAATTTTATATTCACATGGATCAAGCTATTGATTTACTGCAGGGTAGTCTCTCAAATTTGGTGTAGCTTCGTCACTTTTCCCCTCTATGTTATCATTACTCAGGCAACTTGAGAAAAACCTCTACTTTCTTTCTATTCATTTTTTTTTCTCCATCTCTCTGTCTCACACACACACGTGGTGTATTGTTATTTGTTGCAGATGGGTTCAACGTTCAAGAAGACCATAATTTCCAAAAGTGTAAGAAATTCACTTCATGGATGGCAAAGGAGGGTGAAGGCCAGGCAAGGAGAGCACCCTTTTACCCTTGTAAATACATCATCGTCTACATCCTCGGATTCTACAGGGAACAGCATGGGGAGAATGTATGCCGTTACTTCAAGCAGAATGAAAGGGTGCTCCTCAAGATATGAAGATACCTCAGTCTCATGCCAACATGCCTCTATGGAACGTGATCAAAATCATGAACATTCATCCGAGGAGAAGCTTCAGGTTCCACTTTATCCAAGTCCTCAGTCTAATACATTCAATGACAACTACAATGATGAAATTGAAGAAGCTTAGGCATTAATGTTGTGAAAGATGGGCCGTGTGCTCCTTCCTTTACATAGTTCAACTTTGCTCGGCCAAGCATGAGGCAGCTGTAACATTGAAAATTATTCAGTTTTTTTAGGAACAAACCCACGGGCAACACACACAGATCTATACTTCTATACTTCGCAATAACAATATTTTGGATTTTTCGTTCTAGGACTTACCGATTCAAAGTGAAGAGATGGAGATTCGAAGTGGAGAGATGGAGATTCGAAGTGGAGATTCTTCCTAGAAAGCTTTGTTTTGTGAAGATTTGGAGAAGAAGTCTGCCGATTGAGAAGGATCGATTTGGGGTTGATTTATTTCTAGGCTTGGTTCTTCTGCTCTCTTCATTCAATAAGACTTCTGCTGAATAGATTTGAAAAATTGAAAAGAATTTCTTCGTTCTTCTGCTGCTCCTTCATTCTTCTGCTAGCTGATTCTAGCTAAGCTAGGGCTTAGTTCTCTCAATTTCTATCGAGGAGAGAGGACTGAGGAGCTTAAAGGAAACACGGAGTTAGCTTTAAAAAAAACACGGGAGTCTTATTAAATAGTTCTGTTGTTTAAAGAAGTTCTGCTATTTAAAGTTTTGCTCTTGAAATTTCCTCTATATAATAGATCATGTCCGGTTTAAATTACGGACCACAAATTATTTATTTATTTATTTATTTTGAAAACAACTGAAAAAAGCAAAAAAAAAAAAAAAAAAAAAAGGCACAAGGCAGGCAGTTTTTGGGGCTTCTAACTATTTAGCTTTATATATTTCACATCAAGTCCTCTCACCGCCTCTATATTATAGGAAAAATTTTGACGTCTAAATACAAATAATTTATATTTAATTTTTATGTTCAATTATAATAAGCGAATGGAAGATCTCATATATATATATATATATATATATATATATATATATATAAAAAGTGTATAATGGATTGGGGATTGTAATATATATAAAGGACAACATTTGTTTTCTGGATATTTTCATAAATTTTCTATCGCATGAATTATAACTGAGTTATAAAAATCACGAGAGAGAATTTGTACTACGAAATATCAAAAAAGATTAAGAGTTTGTTTGAGCTTGTTTAAAAAATGTGATTATTAATTTTAATTATAATTGATTTTAAAAATATAATTTATATTTGGTAAATAAAATACTTAAATTAATTAATAATAAGTGAAAATAATGTTTGGTTAAGAAAATTTGTTAATCACTTATTTCTTCAAGTGTAAATTACTAAAAAGAAATATTTTAATAAGTAAAGATGGGTAATTGATCATATGGCATGACTAAAATAAATAGGAATATATTAGTAATATACTTAGTCAAATTTAATTATTAGATTTGATAAATAATGGTTTTTGATTATTTATATAAAAGTTATTATAAACTGTTTTAAAATTAATTTAATTACCAAACACTTTTTGCTTATTAAAATTGATTATAACCGGTTTATCCCAAACACCCTCAAAGGTAAATTGACAACCTAGCTTGCTAGCTAGAGGAAAAAAGAGTATAAAAATTATATATATGTGAAAGAAACTATTTAATAAATATAAATCTAATTCTTTATATTCCTAAAAGTTCTAATAATAAGAACAATTAATATTAAAATGGATTGTTAAAATTAAAAATATCATCTCCTTTTCCATCAAAATTAGCAGGAAAGGAAAATTTGAAGGCAGGACTACAAGTACAGTACTCGAACAGGTGATGGTAACCCTTGTATATATGTTGACGAAGAAAAGTTGAAGCAGACAAGTTTCTTTTGCATTCCCCATAAGTATGAAAATTACAATTGATTTACTCTCCTTAGTCCTCCCATTTATGGGGGAAAAAAACAAGGAACTGTTTCTCATATTTGGCTTCTTCACTTTTAACTTCAGCCCTTGTGTTTGTGATATTTCTATACTCCTTGTGCAACCTTCTTCGACTCAAATAAAAGCTAGTAATCCTTTTCAGCCACCAAAGAGTACTTAAATAAAGGTTACCTAAATCGGAAATTGTTTGCTCAAAACTCAAGACAAGAAGAGGTCTCTAGCTAAGTTAATACAAAAGCTCACCAACAAGCATCCGAACTACAAAGCTAATTAATGTACTTGGGAGAACCACGACAAAGAAAAATCTATCGTCAAACGTTTCATAAGAAAGATAAACTTGTAATATACAAAAGAAATATTCCAATGTCATCAATCGGTAGAATTTATACAAGAGGTGGTATTCCTAAAATTCTTTACAGTAACAGTATGCTCATATCTTGACAAGCTATTTTGCAAAAACTAGGGAATTATGCAAAAGCTAGCAAATTCAATCATGAACTGCAGAAAGATGACCTTACCATCAAAACAATCCTCAAGTAGTTGACAGTAGCATCACAAACAACTGACAGTTTACAGTTTGGTGATGGGAGGTTGACAAACAAATTCACACACTACATGCCCGTCAATTCTCCAAATTCAACCTGACTCGCCGCCTATTCGAAGGGCCTTCTCGAATTTGACCAAATAACTGAGGCCCTTGACCTAACAAACCCACTTCCTTCACTCTCTGTTATCCTCCTTTTTTGTTGCCTGCCAGTTTACAGGACGGTTTGATTTTAAATTTGAATGTTTTGATCTGTCTTCTTCATAGGACAGTGGTTGGAGTCCTTGCAAATCAGGTTCAGGAACAAATCCTATAGGCCATTTGGATTCATCCATTTTCCTAAATGTAATTGATATCCTAGGTAAGCATACAAAAATGAAGACATGAGTTCAAGCGAATATATCATCCTTTCAAGCAAAGATGAGCAGAAACAGTTCTCAACAATACTATCAAATGAGTTTTGGATTATACCTTTTAGTAGGAACTGCTGGAACACAGTGCTTAGCCACATCGGCCCCGTTTCCATTGAAGACCAGAACAGATCTGGAGGAAAGCTTATGCAATCAGAAAACCACTTGAAATTGATTTGTAGACATAATAATAACAAACGAAATGGTCATGCATCATATATAATCACTAAAGTACATGCAGAGTGGCAGAACAAGGACAAAGAAATATTATAATGTTATTCACATCATACTCACCCAACTGGCAGTGCTATTGGAAAAGGACCATCAAACTCACCAGCACCCACAATCTTCAAGTTTGATCCAAAAACTATATTGCACTGACTAAGAAATGACACGGTACAGAATGGCCGAAGAAAATCATGATTGTCGATATGAGGTGGTATGCAGTCCCCTTCATCGTAAATATTTACAATACAACTATCAGGTACACAGGTTGGAGGAATAACATGCCATTTGACCAACCGCCGGATGATAACCTTGAAAAGATGAGGAATGGTATCTACAAGTTCATTATGGAGGATGCCTGGGGGGTTACCTTTCTTATCCTGCAAGAAGTCACTGAAATTGTAATGCATTCTATATGTTTCATTACTGTGCTCATTAAAGCAATTTCAGTCAATTATCATAACTATGTATCCAGTAAGACAGAAATAGACACATAAAACTCAAATTTATAAAGGCAGCAAAGGAAATACAAACTTACTGGTGCATAATTATAACAACAACCAAATTGGATAGTCACGCGTCCCTTGCCTCTCATCCACTTATGGGGTGCAGTATAAGTGCGCTCTGCAAACAAAAGGTACACACTATGATATCAGCATATCAATCAAGCATATCTGACACAAAAGTTAATAAAAGAAAAGTTTACCCAATTTGATTCCCTAATTGAAAATTAAATTTGACTACTAAAGTGTTGTAATTAATCATAATTGCCTGCCAACACGTGCAAAGTTTTTGAATTTAAATTAAATGACAAAAATAATTGCATCCTTTATATAAAATTATCATTTTAAGAAAACAACTAGCACCAAATAATTAACCTTAGTGCAAGAGGAGGTACAATAGATGTTATTTATGGGGTGAAATAACCAAGAAAGATATCATCAGAAGCTTGAACCAGTGTTAACTGCTAAGTGATTACCATCTGAAGGTAGGGTTTGGTACTAGTCCAGATGAAAAGGATAGGGAAATAAGTAGGCAGGTAAATACATAACTTAGTTGGTAACGTAAGACTACCAAAGAAATATCCAATCAAGAGAAAATGTCAACAAAATTGAGGAAGAATCCCTAGACCTCAGATAGTTTGTCACTTCTTTCAAAACGTTCATCAACAAGTTACAGTCACCGACCATCTGAAGGAAGTTATAGATCATATTTTATTCATTTTTCTGGACTGGCGACAAGCACGACAAGTCAAGAGTCGAGAAGAAATTTATATTTATTTTATGAAAGTTTTGTTATGTCGAATTTGGGAAATTTTGATGTAATTATTTATTTACCTATTTATTAGTGGGGATTTAGGATATTTATATTATTAGCAAATATTATTATTTAGTTATGGAATTTTAATCATTTAGTACTTTTATTGTTCTCCAAGTAATATTAGGATTTTGAGTCTCTTTAAATAACGAGTAATCCCCACAAGATTATAATTCTACGTATTATTGATTATTGATATTAAGCTATGAGCTATTTTCCTCTCTTTTGTGGTAGAGAAACCCTTGGGATAGCGGTGTGCGGAGCATCACCCCACTGCCCCAGTACAAGATCCTTGGGGTAGTGAGGTTGTAACTAATAGGAGTTGATCTTAACAATGGAAAAGAAGTTTGAAAGTATAAACTAGAGCCAGTTACATAATCACTTGCAAAATATGTACTGTGCTCACGTAATTGTTGTTTAAACATTTAGGTCGTTATATTTCATGAAATTCTATGCTCTTCATTAGTTTACACAGTGAACACTTCGACATGCTACAGTGAGATAAATGAAAAAATTGATCTTGATCTTGCTCTTAAACTCTCATAAGGTTCCTATTCTTGTCCCAACAATTCAAATTCATGTTATTTCACAAGTGATCACAACTCATAGGTTCAACAAACGTTTCTAATCCTATTTTTTATCCGAGTTGCCATGGGCAATGTATGCTTTTCTGTTGTTCGGGACAAAACATATAACATAATTTTTTTAAATCTAGTCTAACATTTCACCGCACTTAATAAATCTCACTCCACGGGTATTCGGAAACTTACTACTGTCTTTGAGAATCAGAAACCTAAAACTATATCTAATGAACAAAGTTGGACTAGTTGAGCATTTAGTTTCACTGGATGAGTCATGCATACGTTTTTTTAAAACACTGCCTCAGAGCACACACAAAAAAGTAGCATAGTACTCCAACTCCAGTTCTCGCAAAAACTCTACAAAAAGTAGAAATAGAACGAAGAATGCAATTTATTTTGCCCAAAACCAAAAAACAAAATAAAAATGAATACGTCTTGGTATATCAAGCCATTCTAAATGATTTAATTTTCAACAGTTAGATAACAAACAGAAACATGATTGCAAGTACATGAAAGGCTTTTATGATATACGACGGCATAGAGTACTAGTCTAATTTGACTGACCTTTTAATTTTCCATTATTCCCCTTCTCCTGAAGCTCATAAACTTTATCAACTATCCTCTTCTGCTCCACTGTGCTGAAAACACCAGTGTGTAGCTCCAGGCCATCAAGAATGTTCACAAGTTTTCCATTAATTCTCTCAAAACAAATGTAATCCTTCTTCCTCTTCACATTAGTAAACCGAATATACTCTCTTTGCTCCCTTGATAACATGGGTTTTGAAGAGACTTTCACAGCTTCTGTCCCCTCTCCTGATGAAGCATTACCATAAGACAACAGAGAAGCCAATGCATCCTCTTCATCTGCTTCAAGCTCGTCTCTCTGTGCCATATCAGCCCACGACATATGAACCTGTGGGTTTTCAACAGGCGTAGACATGCCAATCCTATCCCTCATCGAGGACTCAGCCAGTTCTGTCCACCCATTCGCCCCATCTTTCCAACTCCCTAAAGAATTTGTATCTGCGGTATCGTTTACACGGTCCTTCCAACTCCCAATAGAATTGGTGTCATCCTTATCATGACCATCAATATATCCATCCAAATCCACAGTACTTGGTGTTGAAACACTTAAATTGTCTTCTTTCTTCAAGGGCTCAGCGCCATTGTCTGCTTCCACAATCACCCAACAACAGAAACAACAAATACTACTATCAGATAACATATGCAACCAAAAAAAACCCTAAATTTCATTGAATTGTAGGACCATCCTCATCTTAACAAAGAGAGAAAGGGATAAAATTCCCCAATATCTGATCTTTATAAAATAAAATAAAAACCTTCAAGTACAAATGCGTACATGCAGTCAAATATATAAATACCAACACATAATGTAATATGTGCAAAGAAAACGTAGACCTATTAGATTTTCTCTCCCTAAAGTATACCTGGGTGGAGGGATCGAACTCGATCGGAGAGGGTCTGAGTGCAGCGTGGGCAAAGACCTCTTGATAGAAAAGGTAGCCAATTCGATAGAAACTCCGATGCGATTCGGAGTTCGTCGGCGTTGTAGTTAAGCAGGAACGAGTCAGTCGTACGAGCTTGAACGCCATTCATGGTGTTCTTCACAAGGCGGACTCAACTCGGATAGAATCGGTTGTGTGTATTTTTTAGAGAGAGAAATAGTGGGAATTCGAAGTTGAAGAGGACATTAAAATGTTAATATTATTTCCTAAATAAGAATATACGGGAGGGGACACGCATAATATCAGCCAAATTACTTTTACACCTCGTTTCCGAGAGTGAGCCGGAAAATAAAAGAATGGAAATGTAATGGGAGATAGATATGTCTATATGTATTTTTGATACATAAATTTTTTATGAAAATAAAGTGGATTTTATTTTAATGTGATAAAAACATGTTAAAATTTTAAAAATATATATGAAAATAGTTTTTTTCAAATATAATTTATAATGAAAAAAAAGAAGAATATAAAATTTGTGTATTTTTTTTATATATTATTACTGAGTTTATTAAAAAAAATCAAGTTTCAAATTTAAACTATTAAGTTTATTTTGTATTAGTTTTATTATGTTTATAATTCAGAGGGTTTAATAAAATTATAAAAAGAATATATATATATATATATATATATATATATATATATATATATATACACACACACTCAAAGGTCAAAGTGTACATCCAAATATGGATCCAGTTAGCATGAAATTTATTTTTTGATAAGTTTTCGATTGAACCATAGGTGTGTCTATATAATCTTGTATAATATGTAGAAGTCGCCTTTAGTCAAGACTTATCTATTAATAATCGATTAATTTATTCAAAAATAAACTTTATACTAATCAGTTCCTCCAAATATATACCAAAGTATAAAATAATAATAAATAAAGAGAGAGAAAATGTTGAAGAGAGATGATAGATAAATATTTTATTATCCTAACATTTTATACTTTGAATGTACAATTTGAATGTATACATCAATATATTCTTGATATTATGTTATTAGTTTTTCGTCCAAATTTATTTATTTTTGGATAGAAAAATTTGACAAGAAAATTGGTTAAATTTTTCATCTATTTCTTTGTTTTTTCTCGTTTATTAAAAAACTCAGTAACACAAAAAAAAAATTAGTTTTTTTGTCTATTTTTTTTTTCCGTTTATTTTAAAACTTAGTGACACAGAGTAAAGGGCAGATTTGGTAGACCAAAATATTGTTTTCATTGATGATCATATGAATTGGGTTACAAATACTCCCTTCATACCACAAAAAATCATATTTATAAAATTTACAAATATAAAAAATATATTTTGCCTCATATATATTTTTAAAAATAATAAATTATAAATTTAATAGAATGGTATGACAATAATAGGGAACTAATATTTTTACATACCCTTTCTCACATGAGCATACAGTGAGTCTCACTTTTATGTAAAAATGAAACATGTGCGAATAGTGTTTCCCAAACAACATTACGATAATAAATTAGAAGGCATGTCACTTTATACTTACTATTAATATTAAAAAGGGGAATATGGCCATACACAACTATATATATATTATTTGTGCAGATACGTTATTTTGGCAGATTTGTTTTTTTTATATATATATAAAAAAAACTTATCTTCTCTCAAATCAGAAATTAAAAACAAATATGCCAAAACCACATAATTTTGACAGACTGCATAAATAAAATACACAATTATGTATGGTCATTATTTCCTATTAAAAAAGTATAATTAATTTTTTACATTTTAAACTTTTATGAGATGAAAAGAGTAACAAACAAAAAGGGCAATCAGAAGACCCCAAACTTTTATAAATAAAGATGAATTTTTTTATAAATATTATTTTTGAATATTATGGAATAAATTTGATATAATGTTATAGTTATGGGTAATATTTATAAATTTTACAAAGTAAGTAAAGTTGTTATAAAATATTCGTTTGGTGGGGAATATTCTTTTTGTTTTAATATTCGTATGCGACTACTCAATCATTAGTGGACCCCACAATGTAAGTATTATCGTAGTTAGAAAAGCGACAAAATTATTTTTCTATAAAAAATAACTAGCAGAGGTGTTATTCTGGTCAAACTGTTGAACTACCCATTAGTAAAAGTACGATGTCTGGCGTAGTTGTATAAGTAGCACACGATATTGATTATTGATGCTTACGTGAGAAGTCACCACCTATGCCCAATTATTACTACTGATGAATTCTTTGCATCATATCTCTTATATTATTGATTCAATTATTGTCACAGATCATCTCAGTATAATATGTTATAGTATTAAATTATTAATTGAGACGACAAGTTATAAATGATTAATAATTGTTGAAAGATTAAATATGTGTTGATTAAAAATAAAATGATTTGTGGTAATATTTATTCAATCCTTGATGTATATAAAGATTACATTATGAGGCGTTTGTGGTAAGTTTGATTATTTTATGGGGGCCCATATGTCATCATCTAAGAGTCCTTCATAATTACCTTAGAATATTACCTTTGTGAATAAGTAATTACCTTTGTGAATAGTAATTACCTTCGTCGATAGTATTTACCTTCGTCAATAGTAATTACCTTTGTGAATAGTAATTACCTTCGTCGATAGTATTTACCTTCGTCGATAGTAATTACCTTCTTCATAGTAATTACCTTTCATCGATAGTAATTACCTTCGCCTACATAGTAATTACCCTTCGCAAATAGTAGTTGTCCTTCATATTACCAAGAGTTAGCTCGCTTCTTGATTGTTCCAAGGGTTAATTACCCTTCAAGAATAGTAGTTGTCTCTTGAATATTACCAAGAGTCATTTTGACCCTTCGTTAAGACCAAGAAACCACCCTCGGTTTTTCTATAAATAGAAAATTTCATTCTTTCATTATTTCTTTAATTCAATTTGAAACTAGTAGAGAGAAACTATAGAGAAAAAGAAGAAAAGTATTTTCTTTCACTTTTTTCAATATTCAAATTTTCTAAGGTAGGGAATATTATTTGTTGTACTCGTAAGGGTGTTATTTTTTTTTATTCATGAAGAGAACTTACATTATTCCATTCTTTATTATTCTATTGGAATAACTTTTAGTAAAAGTGGCATACCCTATACATGACACATATATATGCGAATACCTATACTTGGTGAAATTCTTATATTATTCCATTCTTATTTATTACATTGGAATAACTCAGTATATGCGAATCCCTATACTTGGTGATATTCTTCTATTATTTTATTATTACATTGGAACATCCTGTTCATACATGCTTTCTGGACCTGGGACTGTTCCGTCTTTATTATTCTGTCTTTTATTATTCTATTGGAATATCCTATCTCGTGTGTTTTTACAATGGACCTAGTTTCGTCTTTATTATTACATCATTATTATTCTATTGGAATACTCACATGCGTGTGTTTTACATCGGACTGGTTCCGCTTTTATTATTCTCAGATTTATTATTCATTGGAATAACCTATCTATCACAATCTGCGCATGCGTGGTGATTTCTTTTTTGTTATTTCATTTGCTATTATACTCATTGGTTAAAATTTTGACTTCTATACTCCATGAATTTAGTGGAATATCCTTGATATTTGCGCTTCATCCAAAGATTTTTAATGAAAATATTTTTCGAGCATTCTTGAATTTTACTCTACAAAGCAAAGATCATGTTGACAATTTGGGCGTTATTAGTTCTGAATAAATTAATTAAGTGAACTTGTTTTATTGAATTATTATGTCATTGTCATCATCCTCATGTTATATTATGTTATCTTTTGGCTTACGTGCGTAGATGAACTTAGTATGATTATGACCGAGGATCATTCGGTATAATCATGGCTTGATATAAATGATGTGACAAAAAAGTCCTCGATGGCACGTAATGCACGGTGATGGATAGTTTTTGGTATGATTATGACCGGGGTGATTCGGTATAGTCATGACCATTGATAATTTGATGAAAATCCTTGATCGTGAATACGAGAGATGATTAGATATTGTGGTTTATTCATTAAACCGAGTCTTAGTGATAAAAAATTGATGAAAATCTTTTAAAACCTAAAAGATAGTAGACTTTATTTTCTACTTGACTCTTTTAATGGATTAAATATTCATTGCAGATTAAACCCGGGTTGTCTATCAGTATTTTATCGGTTTAACATTGTTGAAGACTATTGATAATTTATTCGCATTATCTTAGTTATAATATTTCTTATTGGGCTAGTTGAGCTCACCTTTTCTTTCACTTACATGAGACCCCAGATTTTATCAATAAAGATTTAAATTTTGTCGAAATAATTTTTTAATATTATGGTGTGAATTTAAGATAATATTATAGTTGTGGGTAGTATTTATAAATTTTGCAAAGTATGCAAGTTGTTATAAAATATTCGTTTGGTGGGGAATATTCTTTTTTGTCGGGGAATATTAAATGCGACTACTCGAATCATTAGTGGACCCCATGACGGAAGTATTGTCGTAGTTAGAAAAGCGACAAAATTATCTTTCTATAAAAATAACGGCGAGAGAGGTGTTACTGAATTAAAACCGTTGAACTACCCAAGAGTAAAAGTGCGATGTCTGGCGTGGTTGTATAGTAGCACACGATATTGATTATTGATCTTTACGTGAGAAGTCACTCAAATTATGCTTTCGATTATTACTACAATAATTCTTTGCATCATATCTCTTATATTATTGATTCAATTATTGTCACAATTATCATCCATAAAATATGTTATAGTATTAATTCAATAATTGAGGCGACAAGTTATAAATGATTAATAATTGTTGAAAGATTAAATATGTGTTGATTAAAAATAAAATGATTTGTGGTAATATTTATTCAATCCTTGATGTATATAAAGAGTCCACATATGAGACATTTGTGGTAAGTTTGATTATTTTATGGGGGCCCATATGTCATCATCTAAGAGTCTCTTCGTCGATAGTAATTACCTTCATCGATAGTAATTACCTTTGTGAGTAGTAATTATCTTCGTCGATAGTAATTACCTTTGTGAATAGTAATTATCTTCGTCGATAGTAATTACCTTTGTGAATAGTAATTACCTTCGTCGATAGTAATTACCTTTGTGAATAGTAATTACCTTTAATCGATAGTAATTACCTTTACCAGCATCGAATCACTTGTCGTTTCACATTACAAAAGCGATCGAACCACTTGTCGTTTCACATTACAAAGCGTCCAAACCACTTTTCTTTTCACATCACTAATTAAATCGAGCCACTTGCCTTTTCACATGGCGGTCTTAAGCTAGAAATCTTCTATAAATAGAGGCCTAGTGCTTCATTATTTTTCACTTAATTCATTGAAACTCTCAGAGAAAACTATAGAGAAGAAGAAAAAAAGTATTCTGCTTACTTCATCTTTCCAATATTCGGTTCTTCTAAGGTAGGGAATATTATTTGTTGTACATCGTAAGGGGTGTTATTCTTTCTTATTCATGAAGAGAACTGTTTTTGTTATTCCATTTATTATTATTACATTGGAATAACTTTTATATCGCTTGTGAATTTACCTATACTTGGTGATCTTCTTCTTTATTCCATTCTTTATTATTACATTTGGAATATCACATGCATGTGTTTTACACGGACTGGTTCCATTGTTTATTATTCGCATTTATTATTACATTTGGAATATCACATGCATGTGTTTTACACCTGGACTCGGTTCCATTGTTTATTATTCAAAGATTTATTATTACATTTGGATCATCCATCCGTAGTGTGAATTTCACCCGACTGGTTCCGTTATTATTATTCTATTGGAATAACTTTGCCATCACGAATCGCATACATGGTGATTTCTTTTGTTATTCCATTCTTTATTATACCCAAATGGTTAAAACTTTGACTTATATACTCCATGAAATTAGTAGAATATCCTTGATATTTGCGGCTTCATCCAAAGATATCTTTTCATGGAAATATTCTTCCGATCATTCTTGAATTTTATTCTACAAAAGCAAGATCATTTTGACAATTTGGACGTTAATAATTCTGGATAAAATAATTCTTGAACTTGTTTTATTGAATTATTATGTCATTGTCATCATCCTCATGTTATATTATGTTATCTTTGGCTTACGTGTATAGATGAACTTAGTATGATTATGACCGAGGATCATTCGGTATAATCATGACTTGTTATAAATGATGTGATAAAAGTCCTCGGTGGCTTTGTAATGCGTTGATGGATAGTTTTTGGTATGATTATGACCATTAATGTGATTCGGTATAGTCATGACCATTGATAATTTGATGAATATCCTTGGTAGTAGTGCGGGGTGATTCGATGATGTGGATTATATATTAAAAGCTGTCTCAAACTATAACAAATGATGAAAAAACCTTTTAAAACCTAAAAGATAGTAGACTTTATTCTCTACTTGACTCTTTTAATGGATTGCTTATTCCGCTAGCAGATTAAACTTGTTATCTATTGTATTTTATCGGTTTAACAACTTTGTTGAAGGCTAATGATAAATTATTCTGCATTATCTTAGTCATAATATTTCTTCTTTGGGCTAGTTGAGCTCACCTTTTCTTTCACCGTTCTCTTGAGAAATGAGAACATAGTTGGGACGAGTCGAGGAACGGAGTAATGGTCCGAGGGATAGCATTAGTAGTCCTCACTATTACGTAAAATAATAGTGTGATAATAGTTGTAATGAGGACTTCTTTTGAGTTTGTATAATATCTAGTAGACAATATTTGTATTCAAACTCACGAGTTTATGTCGTATTTTACACTTACGCTTATATTAGTAAGTTGTATTTGAATTTATGTACCATGTAAGTGGCGACCCAAGATGGGTGACGTATACCTAATTTTGGTGGCGTCACAGTTGGTATCAGAGCTTAGGGATGTGATCACTGGCTAAGATGGGAGATAAGAACTAGGAGGGGAGAGACGGGGAATTCCTTCGCTAGTATGACCTACCTAAGTTTATTGGGTATTTGATTGGTCGGTCGAGTATAGTGATAATATGTTGCATGTCAATTAACCCTTATTTTGTGGCGGTGTTTAAAAATGGCATCCGAGAATGTTGAGAATAGTAATGGAGCACGAGACTGCTGATTCTCCACGGATCAATAATCGGGACAATGTGCAACGAGGATGGCGATAATCCTCCCATAAACAACAACACCGATCAATTGATTGAACGCATTTGATGCGTTTAAGAAGTTTTAGAATTCATGCGACATCGGTAGCAAGCGATCATTGTCCAAAACGTGAGGTGGAAACACGGAAAACTCTCGGCGGTCACCGCTTAAACAATTCAAGGAACTGGGACCACCGGGAGTTTAAGGGAGAGCCAAAACCACTTCGGAGGAAGCATGGATAAAGCAGTTACCAAGATATTTGATGTCTTGGGATGCTCCGAAGAGCAAAAGGTTCCTTTTGCCTTTATGTATTCAGCGCGAGAGGCGGATTCTTGGTGGGAATCGGTAAAACGTACTCAACTTCTTGTCTTGAAGATATCTTGGGAGAAGTTCCAGGGCATTTAACGACAAATACTTTCTGAAAGTATTACCACATGAAGGAGGTGAAGTTTATCAAGTTGGAACAAAACAATATGGCCGTGTCGCAATACGAGGAAAAATTTGCGGAGTTATCACGGTTTTAAGTCCCCACTTGGTGGATAATGAAGAGAGAATGGTGCGAATGTTTTTAAGAGGTTTGAAGCGGAGATACGTCAACATCTTATTTCTCATAAACTGTGTTTTTATTCGGATGTTGTAAATAGGGCTCGATTAGTGGAAGCGCGATAACGAGTCAACGCAACTAAAAGAGAAGCGGTAAAGCAAAACTATAATACCGGTGAGTAGTCATCGAAGCGGTGACAACAAGCGTGGAGGAATCAACAGGGCCAAATATGGTAACCACTTGGTGGTAATCGAGGGCCAAAACAATAAGAATGGACATTTCAAGAAAAGGAGATTCAACAATGATGGAAAGACGTCGACCACGACACCCGTTGTTAAGGAAGGAGAAAGACCACCTGTCATATGCTTCAAATGCGGAGGAGGGGACACATCGATCCGAATCTGCGCCATGCGCCGTCAAAGCATGTTATAATTGTGGAAGAAGGTCACTTAGCTCGATTTTGTCGTTTCTGAATACAAATTCAACTAGGATGGAGGCACCAAAGGTCATCCCCGACAAACCAAAGCCGATAGTTTAAGAGAGAGCATTTTTTTCTCGTGACGAGGAACTGAATAAAATTATCACGGGTAGTTAATCATAAGCTCTTGCGAAGTCTATACCGTGTTAGATACCGATTCTACCCACTCTTTTATTTCACTAGTTGTGTTCAACGTTTAAATTTGACTCAAGAAGAAGTTAAACTTTGACTTATTTGTTGAAACTTCGTTAGTAGGAGCCTTCGTTCTGCATTTACTTTTTTAAATCTTGTTTGATTCAAATAAACATTTTCACGTTACTGTCGATCTTATCTTTTGAAAATATTTGCCTTTGATGTGATTTTAGGAATCAATTGGTTAACTACTCATCATGCTTTTCGTAAGGTTGTTAGCTTTTATATTCATAACCAACTTGTTGTATGCGAATTCAAAGTAACCAAACCACTAAAGTCAATCATTGTCATATCAAGCCATAAGTAAAGAGCCCCGATCCTTTCGTTGTTGACTTCCTTGTGTGAAATGCAAGCGGACGACTTTATGTAAATGACGTCGTTCAAGATGGCAAGTTGATAGGTATCATTGTGAGGTCTTATCCGGGTTAAGGGATAGAAGTCACGAGTTGGTATTAATGTGACGTCTTATCCAAGTCTTGGACGAGAAATAATGAGCTTTGAATGATATTTCTATCATTAATAAATTTCTTGGCGTATTCTTGAAGACTTCCTAGCCTACCCTAGAACGTGAAATCGAATTTTGTATTGACCCCATTTGATAAAAACCCATTTCTTAAACCCTCAAATATTTCTTCAACTAAAAGGATGCATTTTACGTGGATTATGATGAAAGTCATAATAAAAGTATAGAACTGATGAAAATCATGGGTATATGAAGTATTAGTAAGTTTTAAGATGAGTTATGTTGGTTAGTATGTGAAAACATGAAAATTTCTTAGAAATCACAAAGAGTTGAAAATCAGATTTTGGTGAAAAACGTAACATGAAATTCAATTGACCATATCTCCTATTATATTTTGAATTTTTGAGTGTGGTCAAGTCCTAGAGTTAGATCTATGAGTTACCTAACTAATCCAAGTGGAATTACTGGAAAAGGTGTTGTAGATTTTTGTGTGGACTGATTTTAGCAAAGGAGTGCAAAGCTGCAAAAACCGAAAAAGCTGATGCCATGATTTTAGACGGGCTGTTTCGGCCACTTAAATTATGAGAAAAATTCTGGCCTTTTGGGACATGAAGGTATATGGTATAAAGTACCTCCTGTCCAAAAATGAGCTCATTCTGACTTAAAATGAGCAAGTTATGACTATTTCAATATTTAGGTTTTTCCGATTTAAAAATGCTATAACCGGAGTTCTATAACTCAGATGACCATGAAATTTAAACTGAAAGCTCACGTTAACATGTGTAAGGTCCTGCCAAGATTTGGGAATTTTTTAGTTAAACTTGAGGTAGCTAATTTCTTAAGGAATTAATTAGAAATTGATTTTTGAAAAATAGTAAATGAATTTTAAAAATTCGAGAAAAATATATTTTCATTATGAGACTATATTATGCTAAAACCCGTAAAAAGAAATATTTTTTGGGGACTGATTTGGTATTTTTCATGAAAATAGTTTAATTCTGAACATATGAGTTAAATATGTTATGTGAAGTAACAAAGTTGAAAATAGGATTTTATGGCTAGAGAATCCTATATAGAATATATGCATATTTTTTTGATGAGGATTTGATAATTGGTGATGATATCTTATGAGTATGGCATTTTGGATGATTAAATGCATTATATGGTAAAGCGTAAACAATTGAGATAAATTGTTTATAAATTTAAGAAGTGATTAAAATATTGTTATAATATTAATGATATTAGATTATGAGATTATTAAGTGATTGATAACATGGGGATATTCTTGAATCTGGATAAATTATATTATAAATGTTTAATATTTATCCTTTATCTCATTTGATTGATTCTTTATATCGTTATCCTCATGTTTATATTATGTTGAAAGTCATCTACGTGGCACAGTAGTGCGTAGATGGACTTGGTATGATTATGACTTGTTCGATATAATCATAACCGTAATTAAAAACACGATTATCTTTGGTAGTAGTGCATGGATAATTTGTGGTCGTGATACTAATGAATACACGATTATCTTTGCACGTAGTGCATGGATAATTGTGGTCGTGATACTAATGAATACACGATTATCTTTGTACGTAGTGGTGCATGGATAATTTGTGGTCGTGATACTAATGAATACACGATTATCTTTGGTAGAAGTGCATGGATAATTTGTGGTCGTGATACTAATGAATACACGATTATCTTTGGTAGTAGTGCATGGATAATTTGTGGTCGTGATACTAATGAATACACGATTATCTTTGGTAGTAGTGTATGGATAATTTGTGGTCGCGATACTAATGAATACACGATTATCTTTGGTAGTAGTGCGTGGATAATTCGTGGTTGTGATACTTAATGAATATCCTTGGCACATAGTGCGGGGATGATTCGATGATATGGATTAATTATTGAAATTTGAGTCTCAAAGAATGAAATATTAATTCATGGATGTAGTAAAAGTCATCTTTGGTAGTAGTGCATTGATAGACTTGGTATGATTATGACCAAGATTATTCGGTATAATCATGACCGTAAATGAAAACACGAATATCCTTGGCCAGTGTGGTGCATGGATAATTCGTGGTCGTGATACTATTAAGCTGCGTCTCAGCATTATTGGTTTTACAGTTGTATATCTTTGGCCTGTAGTGCAAAGATGAATTGTGAATAAATATCTTTGGCCGGATTGCAAAGATGAATTTAATGTTTTCAACGATAAAGGTATTCAAGGTATCCTCACCTCTTTATCATACTAGTGTATGCATTCCCTAATTTCGAGGGCGAAATTCTATAAGGAGGGGAGATTGTGAGACCCCAGATTTTATCAATAAAGATTTAAATTTTGTCGAAATAATTTTTAATATTATGGTGTGAATTTAAGATAATATTATAGTTGTGGGTAGTATTTATAAATTTTGCAAAGTATGCAAGTTGTTATAAAATATTCGTTTGGTCGGGGAATATTCTTTTTTGTTGGGGAATATTCGTGCAACGACTCAATCATCATTGGACCCCACAATATTACTAAGTATTGTCGTAGTTAAAAAAGCGACAAAATTATCTTTCTATAAAAATAACGGCAGAGGTGTTACTGTTAAAAACCGTTGAACTACCCAAAGGTAAAAAATACGATGTCTACGCGTAGTTGTATAGTAGCACACGATATTGATTATTGATGCTTACGTGAGAAGTCACTCACCCTATGCTCAATTATTGCTACAATAATTCTTTGCATCATATCTCTTATATTATTGATTCAATTATTGTCACAAAGATCATCCATATAATATGTTATAGTATTAAATCAATAATTGAGACGACAAGTTATAAATGATTAATAATTGTTGAAAGATTAAATATGTGTTGATTAAAATAAAATGATTTGTGGTAATATTTATTCAATCCTTGATGTATATAAAGAGTCCATTATGAGACATTTGTGGTAAGTTTGATTATTTTATGGGGGGCCCATATGTCATCATCTAAGAGTCTCTTCGTCAATAGTAATTACCTTCGTTAATAGTAATTACCTTTGTGAATAGTAATTATCTTCGTCAATAGTAATTACCTTTGTGAATAGTAATTATCTTCGTCAATAGTAATTACCTTTGTGAATAGTAATTACCTTCGTCAATAGTAATTACCTTTGTGAATAGTAATTACCTTCGTCAATAGTAATTACCTTTACCACGCGTCGAACCACTTGTCGTTTCACATTACAGGCGTCGAACCACTTGTCGTTTCACATTACAGGCGTCGAACCACTTGTCGTTTCACATTACAGGCGTCAAACCACTTTTCTTTTCACATCACTAGTCGTCAAGCCACTTGCCTTTTCACATGGCAGGTGCTAAGCTAGAAATCTTCTATAAATACAGGCCTAGTGCTTCATTATTTTTCACGAATTCACTGAAACTCTAGAGAGAGAAACTATAGAAAGAAAGAAGAAAAGTATTCTGCTACTTCACCTTGCCAATATTCAGTTCTTCTAAGGTAAGGGGTATTATTTGTTGTACCCGTAAGGGGTGTTATTCTTTCTTATTCATGAAGAGAACTTCATTATTCCATTCATTATTATTACATTGGAATAACTCAGATATCTGCTGCCAATTACCCTATACTTGGTGATCTTCTTCATTATTCCATTCTTTATTATTCATTGGAATATCACATCGTGTGTTTTACACCGACTGGTTCCATTGTTTATTATTCCGTATTTATTATTCCGTTTGAATATCACGTCATGTGTTTTACACGACACCGTTCCATCATTGTTTATTATTCAATGCATTTATTATTCATTGGATCATCCCGCTTGCGGTGTTTTTCACGACTGGTTCCGTTATTATTATTCTATTGGAATAACATGTACATCATGCGATCTATCGTATACATGGTGATTTCTTTTGTTATTCCATTCTTTATTATACCCAGTTGGTTAAAACTTTGACTTCTATACTCCATGAAATTAGTAGAATATCCTTGATATTTGCGGCTTCATCCAATATCTTTTCATGGAAATATTCTTCGATCATTCTTGAATTTTACTCTACAAAAGCAAAGATCATTTTGACAATTTGGACGTTAATAATTCTGGATAAAATAATTCTTGAACTTGTTTTATTGAATTATTATGTCATTGTCATCATCCTCATGTTATATTATGTTATCTTCTGGCCTACGTGTATAGATGAACTTAGTATGATTATGACCGGGGATCATTCGGTATAATCATGGCTTGTTATAAATGATGTGATAAAAGTCCTCGATGGCTTGTAATGCATTGATGGATAGTTTTTGGTATGATTATGACCGACTGGGGTGATTCTTATATAGTCAATGACCATTGATAATTTGATGAATATCCTTGGCCGTAGTCAGGGGTGATTCGATGATGTGGATTATTTATTAAAGTTTGAGTCTCAAATATAACAAATGATGAAAAAACCTTTTAAAACCTAAAAGATAGTAGACTTTAGTCTCTACTTGACTCTTTTAATGGAATCTTATTATTCCACTGCGATTAAACTTGTTGTCTATTGTATTTTATCGCTTTAACACTTTGAAGGCTAATGATAAATTATTACGCATTATCTTAGTCATAATATTTCTTCTTGGGCTAGTTGAGCTCACCCTTTTCTTTCACTTTTTTCTCTTGAAAATGAGAACATAGGCGGACGAAGTCGGGGAACGGAGTAATGGTCCGAGGATAGCATTAGTAGTCCTCACTATTACGTAAAAATAGTGTGATAATAGTTGTAATGAGGACTCCTTTTGAGTTTGTATAATATCTAGTAGACAATATTTGTATTCAAACTCACGATTTATGTCGTATTGTATACGGCAGTTATATTAGTAAGTTGTATTTGAATTTATGTACCATGTAAGTGGCGACCCAAGATGGGTGACGTATACCTAATTTTGGGGCGTCACATGTTAATCTTCGAAAATGAGAATATAAAACCTTTAAAACCTAAAAGATAGAGTCTGGGAAAAGAGTAATGGTCCCAAGATAAGATTAGTAGTTCTCACTTATTCTTCATAAATAAAATAGTGTGACAATAAATGTAATGAGGACTCCTTAAGTATGAATATTGTCTAAATGACATTATTCCTATTAGAACTCTCAGTTTATGTATTATCGTATGTTACACGACAGATGTATAATTAAGTTTGTATTTGAATTTATGTACCATGTAAGTGGCGACCCAAGATGGGTGACGTATACCTAATTTTGGGGGCGTCATAGTTGGTATCAGAGCTTAGGGATATGATCCTTGGCTAAGATGCGAGATAAGAACTAAGAGGGGAGAGACGGGGAATTCCTTCGCTAGTATGACCTACCTAAGTTTATTTGTTATTTAATTGGTCGGTCAGAGTATAGGGATAATATTTAATATATTAATTAACCCTTGTGTTGTGGCAGTGTTTGGAAATGGCAGCTGAAAATATTCACAATGGAGTGAATGTGACCGTTGTGACACCTTTAATCACTAATCGTGTTAATGCGAAGGTCGATTTGAGGAATAAATTAGAGATATCCACGTAGTGAATGAAGAACTAATTGTTGCACCCAAGCTAGTTGCGGTAGGTAGCGGTGAGAGAGTGAGAAGAAGAAGAGGAAGAAGAACCCGAGGAGAATTGGTTAGAAGAAATTTATGATCAAAACTTAGAATTACAAAATCGTGTTCGTGAGCTAGAAGAACGAGTTGAAGAACGGCAAACGGTCATGGAACAAAGGGATACAACAATTCAAAATTGGGTTACCCGATATGTGATGCTCGAACAAAATCACGCTTTGGCGGTGTAAGATATTAAAGTTGGAATCGAGAATTTAAAAATCAAAGATCAAATTGAAGAAGAAACAACTGAACGAAGGAGAATAGACGATGCATGGGTAAAAGGCGCACAACGCGTTGATAGTGTAGAAAAAGACGCTTGCGATCCAATAAAGCCAAAATAGATGAAATGGACTTTGCTTTTGACAAGAATTGGGAGAACCAAACATCGAATTCGGAATTACCTTGTGCATAGCGGTCAACCCGAATTCGATATGGATCGGAGAATAATGATTCAAATCATGGATCGAGAATGTGAAGAAGCACTTAAGGGTGGAATGTACCTATATAGTAAAGTCAAACTTCGGTAATTTAAGCGAGGCGTTTATTTAGAAAACCGAACGAAGTTATTATGGGTAAATTAATTATAAATTATTGCGAAGTCTATACTTTATTCAATACAAGTTCTACCCACTCTTTTATTCTACCTAGTTGTGTTCAATGTTTAAATTTGACTCCGAAAAAATTAGACTTTGATTTATCTATTGAAACTTCGTTGGGAGAAACCTTCGTTACCTCCAATCGCTTATTAATCTTGTTGTTTCAAATAAACACTTTCACGATCTTATCTCTTTGAAAATACTTGCCTTTGAGGTAATTTTTGAAAACGATTGATTAACTACTTATTATTCTTTTTGTAAGGTTGTTAGCTTTCATATTCCTAACCAACCTGTTATACGAATTCAAAGTAACCAAACCCTAAAGTTAATCACTGTTATATCAAGCCATAAGTAAAGAGCCCCGATCTTTTCGTTGTTGACTTCCTTGTGTGGAATGCACCGAAGCCAGACTTTCTGTAGGCGACGTCGTGAATGACGATGACAAGTTGATAGGTATCATTGTGAGGTGCTATCTAGGTTAAAGGATAGAAGTCACAGTTGGTATCAATGTAACGTACTATCCAAGTCTTGGATACGATTAGCAGTTTTGAATGATATTTCTATCATTAATAAATTTCTTGACGTATTCTTGAAGATTTTCTAGCCTACCCTAGAGCGTGAAATCGAATTTTGTATTGACCCCAGTACAAAAACCCATTTCTTAAACCCTCAAATATTTCTTCAACTAAAAGGATCTGTTTACGAGGATTATGATGAAAGTCATAATAAAAGCATTGGACTAATGAAAATCATGGGTATATGAAGTATTAGTAAGTGTTATGATCAGTTATGTGGTTATTATGTGAAAACATGAAATTTTCTTAGAAATCACAAAGGGTTGAAAAATCAGATTTTGGTAAAAACGTAACATGAAATTCAATTGACCATATCTCCTATTATATTTTGAATTTTTGAGTGTGGTCAAGTCCTAGAGTTAGATCTATGAGTTTTGTAGCTTATCCAAGTGGAATCACCGGAAAAGGTCTTTGTAGATTTTTCATGTTGATTGAATTTAGCAAAAGAGTCTAAAATCTGGAAATTACAAAACGCTATCTTTGCTAGAAACTTTAAGGGGCTGTTTTGGCCACTAAATTTATGTGAAAAATTCTGGCCTTTTGGGACATGAAAATATATGTTATAAAGTACCTTCTGTCCAAAAATGAGCTCATTCGACTTAAAATGAATAAGTTATGACCATTTCAATATTTAAGTTTTTTGATTTAAAATGATATAACTAGAGTTCTATAACTCAGATGACCATGAAATTTAAATCTGGAGGCTCACATTAACATGTGTAAGGTCCTGCCAAGATTTGGGAATTTTGGAGTTAAACTTGAGGTAGCTAATTTCTTAAGGAATTAATTAAAAATTGATTTTGAAAAATAGTAAATGAATTTTAAAAATTCCGAGAAAAATATATTTTCATCATGGGACTATATTATGCTAAATCCCAGAAAAGAAATATTTTTGGGACTGATTTGGTATTTTTCATGAAAATAATTTAATTACGAACATATGAGTTAAATATGTTATGTGAAATAAAAAGTTGAAAATATGATTTTATGGCTAGAAATCCTATATAGAGTATATGCATATTTTTTGATGAGGATTTGATAATTGGTGATGATATTTTATGAGTATGGCATTTTTGAATGATTAAATGCATTATATGGTAAAAGCGTAAACAATTGAGATAAATTGTTTATAAATTTAAGAAGTGATTAAAATATTGTTATAATATTAATGATATTAGATTATGAGATTATTAAGTGATTGATAACATGGGGATATTCTTGAATCTGGATAAATTATATTATAAATGTTTAATATTTATCCTTTATCTCATTTGATTGATTCTTTATATTATTATCCTCACGCTTATATTGTGTTGAAAGTCATCTCGTGAAACTTACGTGAATAGATGGACTTGGTATGATTATGACCAGTTGTTGTTCGGTATAATCATAACCGTAATTGAAAATACGATTATCTTTGGTAGTAGTGCATGGATAATTTGTGGTCGTGATACTTAATGAATACACGATTATCTTTGGTAGTAGTGTATGGATAATTTATGGTCGTGATCTTAATGAATACACGATTATCTTTGGTAGTAGTGCATGGATAATTTGTGGTCGTGATACTAATGAATACACGATTATCTTTGGTAGTAGTGTATGGATAATTAAATGGTCGTGATACTAATGAATATCCTTGGCACGTAGTGCGGGGATGATTCGATGATATGGATTAATTATTGAAATTATGAGTCTCAAAGAATGAAATATTAATTCATGGATGTGGTAAAAGTCATCTTTAGTCAGTAGTGCATTGATAGACTTGGTATGTTTATGACCAAGATTATTCGGTATAATCATGACCAGTAATTGAAAACACGAATATCCTTGCCAAGATGGTGCATGGATAATTCGTGGTCGTGATACTCTTATTAAAATTGCGTCTCAAATTATTGGTTTTACAGATTTGTATATCTTTGGCTGTAGTGCAAAGATGAATTGTTAATGAATATCTTTGGTATCATTGCGAAGATGAATTTAATATTTTTAACGATAAAGGTATTCAAGGTATCCTCTTTATCATATCAGTGCGTCGCACCTAATTTCGAGGGCAAAATTTCATAAGAAGGAGGTTTGTAAGACCCCAAATTTTATAAATAAAGATGAATTTTTTATAAATATTATTTTTGAATATTATGGAATAAATTTGATATAATGTTATAGTTGTGGGTAATATTTATAAATTTTGCAAAAAGTAAGCAAGTTGTTATAAAATATTCGTTTGGTTTGGGAATATTCTTTTTTGTCGGGGAATATTAAATGACGATGGCTCAATCATTAGTGGACCTATTAACGGAGTATTGTCGTAGTTAGAAAAGCGACAAAATTATTTTTCTATAAAAATAACTACAGAGAGTGTTATTCGAATAAAACCGTTGAACTACCCTAGGTAGTAAAAGTACAAGAATACGCTGGCGTAGATAATAATACACGATATTTGATTATTGATGCTTACGTGAGAAGTCACCCAATTTATGCCCAATTATTGCTACAAGAATTCTTTGCGATCATATCTCTTATATTATTGATTCAATTATTGTCAAGATCATCTCAGATAATATGTTATAGTATTAAATTATTAATTGAGACGACAAGTTATAAATGATTAATAATTGTTGAAAGATTAAATATGTGTTGATTAAAAATAAAATGATTTGTGGTAATATTTATTCAATCCTTGATGTATATAAAGAGTCTGTTATGAGACGTTTGTGGTAAGTTTGATTATTTTATGGGGGGCCCATATGTCATCATCTAAGAGTCCCTTCGTCAATAGTAATTACCTTTGTGAATAGTAATTACCTTCGTCAATAGTATTTACCTTCGTCAATAGTATTTACCTTCGTCAATAGTAATTACCTTTGTGAATAGTAATTACCTTCGTCATAAGTATTTACCTTCGTCAATAGTAATTACCTTCTTCAATAGTAATTACCTTCGTCGATAGTAATTACCTTCAATCAATTGTAATTACCCATTCGCAAATAGTAGTTGTCCTTCAATATTACCAAGGTTAACCGCCTCTTCTGTTCCAAGGGTTAATTACCCTTCACAAATAGTAGTTGTCTCTTCAATATTACCAAGAGTTATTTTGACCTTCGTTAAGACCAAGAGCCACCCCGCTTTTTCTATAAATAGAAAGCTTCATTCCTTCATTATTTCTTACGAATTCAACAAACTCTGAGAGAAAAACTATAAAGAAAGAAGAAAAAGTATTTTCTTACTTCACTTTTCCAATATTCAAATTTCTTCAAGGTAGGGAATATTATTTGTTGTACTCGTAAGTAAGGGTGTTATGTTATTTTTTTTTATTCATGAAGAGAACTTCATTATTCCATTCTTTATTAATTATTCATTGTTGAATAACTTTTGTAAAAGTGGCATACCCTATACACGACATTGTATATGCTAAATACCCTATACTTGGTGAAATCCTTATATTATTCCATTCTTATTTATTCTCATTGAATAACATGTATATGCTGAATCCCTATACTTTTTGGTGATATTCTTCTATTATTTTATTATTCCGCTTGGAACATCCTCAGTTTCATGCTTTTACGCCGGGACTTGGTTCCGCTTTATTATTCTGTCTTTATTATTCTATTGGAATATCCCGTCACATGTGTTTTACACCTTTAACTCAGTTCCGCTTTTTATTATTCTGTCTTTATTATTCTATTGGAATACCACATGCATGTGTTTTTTATCTGGGACCGGTTCCGCTTTTATTATTCTCAGATTTATTATTCATTGGAATAACTGCCTACATCTAAGCACCGCATGCATGGTGATTTCTTTTGTTATTTCATTTGCTATTATACTCAGTTGGTTAAAATTTTGACTTATACTCCATGAATTTAGTGGAATATCCTCGATATTTCAAGGCTTCATCCAAGATTTTAATGAAAATATTTTTTACGAGCATTCTTGAATTTTACTCTCTACAAAGCAATATCATGTTGATAATTTGGACGTTATTAGTTCCCGAATAAATTAATTAAATGAACTTATTTTATTGAATTATTATGTCATTGTCATCATCCTCATGTTATATTATGTTATCTTTTGAACTTACGCAAGAGATGAACTTAGTATGATTATGACCAAATGATCATTCTAGATAAATCACGACTTGATATAAATGATGTGACAAAAGTCCTCGATGGCACAGAATGCAAAAGTTGATGGATAGTTTTTGGTATGATTATGACCAGGGGGTGATTCGGTATAGTCATGACCATTGATAATTTGATGAAAATCCTCGACCGTGAATACGAGGATGATTAGATATTGTGGTTTATTCATTAAACCGAGTCTTAGTGATAAAAATTTGATGAAAACCTTTTAAAACCTAAAAGATAGTAGACTTTATTTTTTACTTGACTTTTTTTAATGGATTGCATATTCATCGCAGCTTAAACCGGTTGTCTATCAGTATTTTATCGCTTTAACATTGTTGAAGACTATTGATAATTTATTCTGCATTATCTTAGTTATAATATTTCTTCATTTTGCTTTGAGTGAAAGCTCACCCTTTCTTTCAACGCTTCTTCTGTGAAATGAGAATATAAATTTGGGGACGAGTCGGGGAAAAGAGTGATGGTCCCAAGATAAGCATTAGTAGTCCTCACTATTACATTAAATAGTGTGACAATAAATGTAATGAGGACTCCTTGAGTATGGATATTGTCTAAATGACAATATTCCTATTAAAACTCTCGGGTTTATGTATTGTCGTATGTTACACTGATAGATGTATAATTAAGTTTGTATTTGAATTTACGTATCACGGTAAGTGGCGTAAGAGATGAGTGGCGACGATCACTAATTTTCGGAGCGTCAAAGAACAACCATGTAAATTGCAACTGCTGGGACTACTTTTATTTGTAGTAATTGAATTATGTAAAATGCTTTTGTGGTCCTCGATAATGTAAAGTCTTATGGTAAATTTGTCAAATAAATAACATCGGGTAAAAAAGTATGATCTTGTTTTGATTAGTTGCCATTTGCCAATCCTTTAAAAAGACAGAGGAAAAAGATTGGCTACTATTTCAAGTTGCATGTTGTGCTTAAGGTCGCAGGATGTCGCTTGTTCAAATATAAACAAAAAAATTTATTATTAAAATAAATATCCTTCAAGAATATAGCACATACTTAAATTTTTTTGGCAAAATTATTAAAATTTAAAAAGTTGAATAACATTTCATAATATTTGGATAGCTCTTAAGTTGTGTTTGTGAGTTTAGAGAGATTGAATGGGAAGAAAAAGTGTAGAAGGAGATGAAATGAGATAGGATTATAGTTAATTTGGAGAGATTAGATGGGAATAAAAAGTATAGAAGGGGATGAGATGCAATAAGATTATAGTTTTTCATTGTGAGTTTTAGAAATGAAAAAAAATGGATGAGATTTTAATTAAATTTTCTCTTATTTGTGAGTTTAGAATTAGGAAAGAAAAGAGAAATGATTCTTATTTTTAAACTACACTATTACTATATTACTGTTACATATATAAATATAAGAAATAATTTAATAATTTCTATCTATTAGAATTATTTTGTTTAATCTTTTTTTTTACTTTGTTACACATATATATTGACTTAGGAGCTGTTTGATTAATACTGAATGACTGACCGATTCAGTCATTCAATGTGTTTGTTTCGAATAGAACGATTTGGGCTGAATAACTAAGTCCCATTTTGAAGTTGGATGACGGCTGAAAGATTTTTTTTTTTTACAATATTAACTATTATATTAAGTAATATTAAATAAATTTACAACATTTTTGAATTTTTTCAAAGAGGTAAAATAATAAAAATATATTATTTAGATATTTCGTATATGCTAATTAATCAAACAATTTTTTTCATTCAGATTCAAATTACGATTCATCCCGTCTTTATCAAACACCCCTTACTTATACTATATTTATTTTTATTATAAAACATACTTGTAATTTGAAGAATTATAAAAAAATCTATTTCAACAAGGGATTAGAAAAATAGAGAGATATTAAAAATTAATAAATAATTACTTCATCACTAACATCCCAATAAACAAACAAGGATAAAGTTTGTTTTTCAAAAGACATAGATGAAATTAAATAAAACAATTAATCTTGTACCAAAATCATATTCAACAACTTAAGTTTATCTCTGTTAGAAGGAGCTATTTACAACTAATAAAATATATTCATAGTCAATTGTCTAAAATGAAACCTCCACTAATAAAGTTTAAACGGAAATAGAGACGTTAGAAAAACACAAAAACTAAAAAATTACATGTACATTTTAAAGTGTACTCCTTAAATAAACAATTTAAACAAGTGTACTCAAATAAACAATTTTAAGTTTGTTGAATGAAACTTCAACTTGCAGAGATGTTTATCATTTTTTTCCAAAGGTCATCTCCCACTTTTCTTGCGGATAGTCAAAAAAATTTCTCACCATCTTATCATTTTCTACTTTATATTATTATATTCATAAAGAATTAAATAAAAATTCAATTGATATTAATTACAAAATAATTAAATATATATTTTATTTATTTTCTTATTTTTTGGCAAACTTTTCTAATTTATATTATTATATTTGTAAAAATTAAATAAAATTTTATTTGATATTAATTACAAAATAATTGAATATATATTTTATTTATTTTCTTATTTTTGACAACCTTTTCTAATTTATATTATTATATTTGTAAAGAATTAAATAAAATTCATTTGATATTAATTACAAAATAATTGAATATATTTTTCATTTATTTTCTTATTTTTTACTAACTTTTCTAATTTATATTATTACATTTGTAAATTTTCCTCCATTTCCACATAATGAAAGCCATATATAGGACCGATATATGCCACATCGTAAAATTTTTACACGCCATCGCACTATATGCACAATTTCAATTCCAAAGTCAACAATCTTAACTAATTATAAACTTTTTGTTAAGAATCTCAGTTCGAATGAGTTGGTAAGAAAAAAAATTCGATGGCCCATTCAGAATCGTAATTAATAACATAAATGTTGACTCAAAAAGCATTTAACCCTAAAATCATCAAAATCCTTCATGAGATGAAGCAGCACACGTCGATAGGTACCAATAAGTTCTTTAATTGTCCGACTCGGATGGATGAAACTCAAACCGTAAACTAGAACGCGTCCCAATTTAACACGATACTTTAAATATTTTATATTGATGATATTGATTTATATGTAATTACTTTATCTATTTCAAAAAAAAATATCAATTCCAGACTTTTGAAGTCAATTTTTCACTTCAAATTGATGTAATTCATTACATTTAATTTTTAATAACTATACATTTTATAATTAATAGTATTTTTAGATAATTTATAATTTTAAATTCACAATATAAACATATTCCATATTGACTTGAAAAAATAAAGGTGAGAATTGCCCTATATTTTGGTGGATAGAAAGTTAAAATTACAAAAAGTAAAATATATATTATGGAGAGAAAATAGAAATAAAAAGTAGTATTTAACTCCACTACAGTCATCATACACCAAATTATTGGCAAAGCATCTGCATAAAAGGTTTCACACCACACCAAGTCACAGGGACTTGTCAATACCTACAATGAGGAAGCCTGTCCTCCCAAAAGGATAAGAAAATCCACCTAGTGGCTGCTGTTGTTCCTCCAGCCAAAAATGAACACTACTATCCTATCTTTCACAAAACCTTTCACTGCCTTCCCTACTCGGTTTCCCCAAAGGGCTGCTCAGCTTCACCATCGCCAATCACTCATTCTCTGCCCCACAAAAAGCTCCGGTGACAGTAGTAACAACATCATCACCAGCAAAGAGGGTGCTGATGATGCATCGCCACCACTTCCACCATCTGGAACGCAGCCAGACAGCGTCCAGATTCGGTTCAAGAGAGGATCAAGGAGGAGAGCTAGACAACAGCAAGAAAGTGGTGGCGCCAATGGGTTGCCTAAAAAGCCAAAGGCTTCAGCTCCCAAAGACTGGGAATCCATGACCCTGATCGAGAAGGCAGTAGAGCTGTATGTGGGAGAAAAGGGTCTGTTGTTCTGGATCAATAAGTTTGCTTATGCCTCCATCTTCATTATAATTGGGGCATGGATATTGTTTCGGTTTGTTGGTCCTGCCCTGAACCTTTACCAGCTGGATGCCCCTCCTTTGTCTCCCTCGGCCGTACTGAAGGGATCCTGATTAATTAGTTCATAATAGGAGTAATTGCCTGAAGTAAGTAGCCACTTGCAGGCTCAATGTTTTCCTTCTTTTTAATTTTTTCCAGAACGGGGAGACGGAGAATGTAGGAGATTTCTATATTTTTGTTTCAAACATTTTCTTCCAACTTTGGTTGCAAAGGTGTAATGAGAGGAAATAATTGTGCCATTAAAATGCCAATTGGTTTTGTATCTTAAGATTTTTTTTCTTTTTTATGTCCACTCAAAAAGAGCATGCTGTCTAGCAAAAAACAAATGCAATAGTAATAGTAACATTTATAATATTAATGACAATAATCAAAGGGCACCATTAACATTAAAACATTAAACATCACTCTTCTCTTCATCAAGCTGTCCACAGTAGGGCAATATCCATAGTGGACCACTGTCACTGTAGCCAATTAACATAATAATCTCACATACTCCAAAACAAAATCCATTAGGCTGTTGATTACATTCATCTAAGGAACACAAAGGAAAATAATCAAAACCTACACGAATACCAGTAAAGGTGATGGCAATTAAGCATATCCAGAGTGAATCGTTATGCGGCACTAACCGGTTCGGAAAGCGTCTCTCTCTGTGTCTTGCACCTGCAAACACAATACGTCAACAAGTCACCACAGTACTTGGCAAAGGAAACACCTATATATATATATATATATATATATATATATATATATATATATATATATGACTATTTCCTTCCTACTCTACTTCGAATGATCATCCAAGTATCTGATTGTAAAAGCATAAGCTTAGCGGCTGTTTGTTTAGGTCTGAATGGCTGAATCGATCAGCTATTCATACGATTTGGGATGAATGGTTTAGTGTAATTTTTTTGACTGAATGGGCTGAATGAAGTTTTTTTATTTTTTTTACAATATTAACTATTATATTAAGTAATATAAATACATTTATAACAATTTTGAATTTTTTTAGAAGGGTAAAATAATAAAAATATGTTATCCAGATGTTTCGAACATGTCAATTATCAAATAACTTTTTTCTATTCAGATTCAGTCATTCTGTTTTTATCAAATACCCCCTAGTTGTTTGTACACTTGTTGTCTTCAATCTAAGTAGTGTTTTACATGGCATTTTCACAGGCAGCCTAATAGTTCACACTAAAGAGATCATCCAGGAAGAGTAATGGAGCCATGGTAATCCAACATTGTATGCTATTTATGTGTTGTTTTCTATGGTATTGCTGAAAGGATTTATTCTAAAATATAAATGGCAACAAATTGTTCTCCAATCTTGCAAATAGTTGTAAGTTGTGAATATTCAAACCTATTACATTGCGCTCGAGATGCATAATTGTGATTGTTGCAATTTGTGCACATCCAATCCCCATCACGCCATTGCTTAGCTCTGATAAGCAACATGAATGAAAGTATTAAGAGATCATAAACGATGAAAAGATCTTTGCAAATATAACAAACTTAGTAGCATGTAGAATATAAAAATCCTTCTATGCGTGTACGGTGTGTGCATGTACTCTTCCCAGCACATTAAATTCAAAGATAGCATTTGACTAATGCCATTATGCATTTTAATCGAAAATACTATCAGAAACTTACCATTCAAGTCTCTGTATTTTGTTAGTTGACATTATATATATATATATATATATATATATATATATATATATATACACACACACACACACACACACACACATGCCATTATGTAATATAATCGAAAAAAGTATATAAAGAAAATCTTTAACAAATCTTATTTGGTTGTTACTAGTTGAGCATCATAACTTGTGTGTTGTCTAGTTCTCGCAAAGATAACAGCCATGAAAGCATAGACTTTGTAAGTGACATGACAAACTGAGTTCAATTCTTACCCTTTCCCAAGGAGTGCAGGTGTCATCATTAACTGTGGCAACTGCAGGTTGACTTGCAAATTTGGAGCTGCAGAGATTCCACCAGGACAGGGTGGATACATACCGGCTGCTTGATTGACACCAGAACTTGCATTCTGCTCAAATGGTGGGTATGCTTGCTGCAGCCCGAATGTCTATGCATTTAGAAATTCGTAAAGTTAGGGAAGGAGAAAAGGAATTTGTCAGATGAGGGTTGTTAAAGCTGTTCAATCTGAAAATCCATCCAGAAATAGTAGCTTACGTGTCCTGCATTGAGTCTTTTGTTATCCCATTCCTGAACAAATTCTTCTGATGCTAAACGTTTTGTTCCAAGTGCTTTAACAAAAGAAAAGGTTCGAATACAGTACCAGATGAGTTAGAAGTACATGTTTATGCCACTATCAAGTCAAACTAAAGTAAAAAATGTCAACTATAGAACTCAAATCAAGAGGAGGAAATATTAACTGAAAACAAACATATACTTTTTCAGGCTCATTATTAATAGGGTTAAGTTCAGATGACCACCTGGGGTTTAAGCGGTTTCCCACTTAATCACCTGTAGTCAGTAAAGCTACATTTAAACACCCGACTTTTTGAGTTAAAGTGAAAGGGGCTGTAATGGTAAAAAAAATATTATTAAATGTCTGAAATACCCCTCTTGCCTTTTATCATTTTTTCTACCCATTTCACCTCCATCGCAGATTTAGATTGAAGGAAACCTCACTCTCAAAACTCCAAGAAAATCAAAACCCATCCCCGATTCCATCCCCAAATACCCATATTAGCAACACTTCAAGCTCTAGTAGCAAGCAAGAACCACAATGGACTGCCCCCCACCCATCACCACCAAAGAACTCCTGCACCCGGCCATAAGATCCGAGCCCAAAGAATACATACCCAACAACCTTCGTCCAAGCGAGCAGTTCCTCCTTCAAACAAGTAGTTCAAATGCTCACCGGATCCTCCGAGACAAGAAAACACGCCGTCATTGCTCTCCTCCTGACCAATTCTCGCGCTTGAAGCTTTACGAGCGCAGAAAAAATGCCTCAAGAATGTGTCTCCTCACAAAGTGATCGACTCTCGGTCCGGGTCCTTCAAGCTTTCCGTCCACGGCTCTCGGTCCCAGTGACTCCTCTAATACCCGACCCGTTTAATAGGTCTCCGCACAGTGGTTTTAGTCCTAGTGTAGATATAGATATGGAAGCTTAAAACAAAGCAATTGTCCACAAGGGGTTTTACTTGCATCCATCACCATCAAATACTCCAAGGGATTCGGAACCCCAACTCCTGCCTTTGTTTCCCGTTCCGTCCTCAAATTCTTCGTAAATGATTTTCTATTTTGATGTATTATTACATATGAAAATATGTATATCTGGAATTTATGAGGCTAAGTGTTGTGATATAAAGCAGCAGACGGCGGCTTAGGTCTAGGGAAGAAACTGGGCATGTTTATAATGCGGTCATTAAGGAATTGGGTGTTTTGAGGGCTAGGGCTAATGGGGCTAGGTCAAGATTGGAGGCATTTGATGGGCAAATGGCAATTGGCAGGGTTTAATGGTGGAGTTTTAATTTGATTGCGGTAGCAATGGTGAAATTGAGGCTATGTAAGCGAGATGATGTTGAATTGAGGCTATGGTGAGCGAAATTGAGGCCGTGGCAAGATGATGAGCGACTGATGTTGAATGCTATGGCTGGGATTTTTCATGGGTCTGATTTTTATTATATTATTTTAATTTTCTGCAATGTTTTATTAGAAAATGCTTGAAGAAGTCTCTGCTGATGAAACTGAAGTTCTTGAGAAAATTCTCTTGTATTTGAAAGATATGGGGAAAAGTAAGAATATCAAGGAATTTATTGTGTTGAAATTGAAAATGGAAGGTTATATGACTTCTCTCTCCGCAAAAATTCTTGGATCTCTAACTTTGATCGCCTTCTTTAGGTCTTTGTTTTACTCTGCTTTTTCTTGTTTTTTGATTCATGATTTGGGTTTTAATGTTATATTAAGTATTTAAATTACGGTGTATGTGTTTTATATTTCATATAGTTAATCTATGAGTCCTGCTATTAACAAATTGCCAAGGAAAAGAGAGAATCAAGAAACAGTTTTGTCTTTTAATGAACTGATGTCTAACTTCTTCCCATTTAATTATAACTTGCAGAGACATACAAATGGAGTACTCAAAACAAATGGAGTACCAAATTGGCGTACTCAAATTCTTCATCAAGATCGGTGGGTTGATGTCCCTTCATCAAGATCGATGGGTTGATGTCCCTCCATCCCTGTGAGCCCTTGTTGTTAACGCTCGGTGATGTAAAAAATGGGTTTTAGTAATGAATGGGAATTAGAAAATTTTCCCCCCTTTCTTTTCTTATTGTTTTTTTGGTTATGGATTGTGATTCGAATTGAAACTTGGAAACATATTGCAATGTTAATGGAAGAATTTGGGAATTCTATTTGATATTCATTTGTAGTGATTGAAGATTTCATTTTTTTGTTGGATTCTTGTTTTTATAAATGATTTTACAGCTGGGTGTTTTAAATGAGGGTAATTTAGTCTTTAGCCAACTCAACTAACGGAGTTAAGACGGAAAACACTTTTTCACTTCAACTCAAAAGGTCGGGAGTTTAAATGTAGGTTTACTGACTACAGGTGGTTAAGTGGAAAACCGCCCAAACCCCAGGTGGTCATCTGAACTTAACCCTTATTAATATAAAGAAAGTATTTAATTTGTCAAATTCTGCATTATGTAGTAGCATTAGAAGTTTGGAACCAAGCTTGACCTAAAGAAAATTATAAAAACAACAGAAAGACAGAAAGAAAGCATTGTGCAAAATTTCCTTATAACAACCAATCTAATGTCTCAAAAAGCATCACGCGAGTATTGCATGATAGCAAAACTGATATCCTACAATGAAAGGGTCAAACATGCAACCATCTTGTACTTTTATTTTTAAGTCACATACAAACAAAGAAATAGGTGTACCTGGTGGCATAGAAGTATTACACTTTTTGCACTGCAAATAAAAAAACAGACATGCGTGATGATTACAAAGAAACAATTTTTCTAAATTTAAAAACAATTCTTTTCAGTTGGCAACTCATAAATTCTCAAGCTACGATGCCATACCTGCAAACGAGAAGAATAATTGTGGAATCCACAGTTACAGATCCAGTCACCATTTCGCCATCCTTTCTGAACCATTAATTGATTTGCTTGGTTTGTATATGGAACTCCATTATTGAGGTTCCCGCCTAAAGGCCAAGTAGAGGCTGGTTGAACTCCAAACTTATTGGAAGTTTGAGTTCCATAAGTATCAGCTCCACCCAAAGGCCAACTAGAAGTTAATGGTAGTGATTGTTGGAGAGATCCATTGCCTAAAAATCCCATATTTATCTTTTGTTCCTGTAATCCTGTTGCCCTGGCAAAATAATGTGGATGAGTTGGCAGAGAAGCTCCAGGCATTGCAATTGCTGACATAGCTGCTACCTCCTTTGGTTGCCCACACTTTTTGCACTTCTCTCTTGAGGCATAATTGTTGTTAGTGCAACCTATTGATCCATTGCCACACACACACCAACCCACAAAGCAGCCAGGGAAAGGAAAAAGAAGCCAAGAATATGCACACCATCACACCCCAAAGTATGCAGATGAAAAACACAAATGCTCAACCTTATGATAAATCTAAACTTCTCAACATAATAGATTTCATAAAGGCAAGCAAAATCAATTATTGCAAGATAATCGCATTCTAATTTTCCAAAAGTGAATACATGACAGAGAACAACCAAATATGACAAGGATAAAAATTGGGAAGTGGCAAATATCCCTATCCTAATGTCTGACTCGCTCCAAATTTCGAGCATCCAATTAGGCTTTATGGCTACCCTCCCATTCTCTTTTATTTCAAGAATCAAGTGTAGTGTGTTTGTTACACTTGGATCACAGAAATAGTCATTTCAACTTATATTAGTTGCAAGGCAATCCTTATTTCACAATTAATAACAAAAATGCATTGGATTCCTTGGCATTATTTCCCAATTGGACAAGAAGACACCTTTAAACAAACCCTCCCCCCAAAAAAATTATTTAACAACAAAGGTTATGTCTAAAATTTGAAGAGTAAGCATTTAGGCGCTAGAATATTTCATCTGCCGCCATATCAATCTCTTTCCAAAAATTTCCCACTAGTGTTTCCGGTAAACATGTAGAAAACATTCAAACCCAAAATTAAGAACGAGAGTGAAATTAAAATTTAATAAACCAAAGAAAAATTCAAGCTACAAATGACCATCATAAGCAGGAAAAAACTAAAAACAAATATATATATATATATATATATATATAGAGAGAGAGAGAGAGAGAGAGAGAGAGACGGATGGTGGTGCAAGTAGGTAAAAAAAACTAACCGGAGCAGATCCAATCACCAATACGAGGGAGCCATTTGGAATCAGGAGGGGTTTTGTTGTCGACGAGAAGGCGGGGTTGCTTACATCTGTTGCAGAAGGATCTGAAGGCATAATTTCTATTCTCACATCCGCTGCACTCCCAATCCCCTTCTCTCCCTTCTCCTCCTTTCATATGTCCCTTTCTAAATCAATTGATAGCAGCCTTTCTCCTCTTTCTCTTCTCGTTTCTCCCTGAAGAAAGAGAAACGAAAGCAAGGAGTAAAGAGAGGGTTTTGCTGACACGGACGCCTTACGGGAGCTTACATCCTATAAATTTTATTTAAGTTTTTATTTTTCTCCTATAATTTATACACGCAGTGTGTGAACCGATGCTGTATCAATTTTTTAAAGCTTAGACAATTTTAACAAATTATTTTTAATAGAATTCCAAATCAATTTTTATATGATCAAAAACAAGAGCACGAAGTATAAAATGTTGTAGAGAACTAATCGCAAGGTTTTCAAATAAAAGAGTACATTTTTATATTATTCTTTTTTATATGAAAGTAAATACTCCCTCCGTCCCAAATTAATTACTCAGTTTTAACTTTTTAAAGTTAAATTGACCATTTTTAAAACTAATCTTTTTACTATTTTTGCTAAAATATAGACAAAAAGATTATAACCAAAAAGAAGTATATACAATTTATTAGTAATCCTAATTTTTTATAATTTTAGGAATATATTTATATATCTTAATTATTAATTTAAAATAGTCAATTGGACTTTTAAAAAACAAAATCGAAGCAATTAATTTGGGATTTTATGAAAGAATAAATATCAAAAACACATAAAAATATAGTTCCGTCTAAATAACTTTAAAACTACTTTAGCTCATATCAAATGAGATAGCTAATTATTATTGTGCATGGGCAGAAATTCAAGTTTATTTCCATATATATATATATATATATAAAAACAAATTCTCCCATTCAACTATTTCATCACTTACTTAACCCATCAAAAAATAAAAAGGAAGGATAAAAAAACACTACTCACCAAAAATAAAATTTTTAACTTAGCCATTGTTCTTTTTCTTAGCACTTGGGACATATATAAAGATTGAGGGTAAGGATTTTGGGAATTATTATTTCCAAGAGAAATTTGATATTTTTACGAGGTTTACATAATTATGAAACTTATTTATTATTTATGTGAGAATGGAGCTCGTAAAACTATCAATTTTCCCAAGGTAAAAGGTGTAAAACTAGAGAATAGCCGATTCAGAAGTTAATACAATGTTGTTTGCATAATTTTTTTTTATTGGAACTGAGTGATAAATATTCACTTTTTTGAGTAGCTAGGAGGGGTGTAAGTCCGACAAATTTTGTCCAAATGACACCCAACATATGAACTGAGAATAATGCATGGTTTAATGGTTCCATCTCTTGTCGTTTATCCTGACTTATTATTTCATTTTATTCATGCCTCAAATGCTCCGAAACAGTAAAAAACAAATGATCATATCCATAATAAACTCTCTTTTTAGAAGAAAAAAAATTTGTACTAATTTATTTGTCGTTTACATTTTTTTCGGAGATATTACCTATAACTTCCCTCAAAAGACAGTTATTATGGAACCTAGAGTATCATTCTTTAACCAAAATTTGAAAGAAACGACACGCCGTTCTACCGCATCTGCACTACATTGCTAAAGTCGTCTGCAAGCCAAGAAGGTATCCAATTTCGGCAGCATCCCAACATCCCAAGTATAAAAGAATTAGTAATTCTCTCTCTCTCTATTTCAACCGATCAAACAATATATATAAGCATTTTGGAACAAGTCCGGTAGTGGGGTGGATTCGTTCACTTATAAATCATTGAAAAATTTTGAGTTTTTAGATTTCAGTTCAGTTGTTAGGTGTAAAATAAGAAGATAAAGGAAATATATATATATATATATATATATATGTGTGTGTGTAAGTGTGCTTGTATACATACAAGCGCGAAGCGTGTATGTGTGTGTGTTATTAGAATTTAATTTGTGCAGATTGATTAATGGAATCAAAAGAAGGCAGGGACAAACTGGGTTGGTGCTGGTGGCTACTCGTATCAGTGATCGCCGCTCTTGTTGTTACTGCAGCTTTTATCACTCTATGGAGGGATTTTCATTATTTCCACTCCAACAATTCTCATGCTCATAGAATAATGGTTAATAAATATGCTGATGCTCTTAGCATTGCCATGCAATTCTTCGACATTCAGAAATGTATTCAATCTCTTTCAAAATTGGAATTGCATTTTCTTTGCTAGTTCATTCCAAAATTAGCGGCAATACGATGCAATGCAATTTTAAATTATAAAGCAAAATTTAAACTTATAACATGTCATTAAAAATGGCATCATAGTAGGCAAATTGTTTTTTAATGTTAGTGTACGTCAAATATTATGTGATGCATCATGCATGCATGTGATTGCAGCTGGAGAATTGGTGAAAAATAAGATTGGATGGAGAGGAGATTCGGGCCTATACGATGGGAAAGAAGAGAACGTGGATCTGTCAAAAGGAATGTATGATGCCGGGGATTCGATGAAATTTGGATTTCCAATGGCTTTTACTGCAACTGTTTTGTCATGGAGCATTTTAGAGTATGGAGATCACATGAAAAAAGCCAAGGAATTGCAGAATGCTCAAGACTCCCTTAGGTGGATCACTGATTATCTAATCAATGCCCATCCTTCAGACAATGTGCTCTATATTCAAGTAATCCTTTATTTCTTTACCCTTATTCAAATTGATCGTTATAATGTAATGTGTGACAAAAATTATACTCTATTTTTTAGCCATCAGATTTAACAAATTAATTTTTTGTGCATGTACTTGTGGACTATTGAAATATTGTTGTATATTTGTTTGATTATTTGCCTGAAGGTTGGTGATCCTGAATTAGACCATACATGCTGGGAAAGACCTGAAGTCATGACAGAGAGAAGGCCACTCACACAAGTGAATGAATCGTATCCAGGAACAGAGGTTGCAGCAGAAACAGCAGCAGCCATGGCTTCTGCATCATTAGTTTTCAAGAAAATCAACTCTGCCTACTCCAAATTGCTCCTTAAGCACGCCCAACAATTGTTCACTTTCGCAGACACATATAGGGCTTCTTATAGTATCAGTGTCCCCCAAGTGCAGAAATATTACAATTCTAGTGGATATGGGGATGAACTCCTGTGGGCAGCTTCCTGGCTTTATCACGCTACTGAAGATCCCTTGTACCTCAAATATGTGACTATACGAAATGGTCATGCATTTGCTAATTGGGGCAGCCCGTCATGGTTTTCTTGGGATAACAAGTTAGCTGCAACTCAGGTATAGTGTACTGAATATTTGAATGCACAACTCAATGAATTTCATTTGAAGTTTAGTGATTAACAAATCTGTCATGCATGTGTGCTTGCTGATTATGCCTTTGCTAGGAACAAGAATAAGATCAAGAAAATGGCTATATTTTTCTAGAAAAGCTCCCGGAACAATCGAGAACATTCATTCATTTTAATCTTGTGAATCTTGCCATTTATCCGATAATTTGATTAGTTTGGTGAAGAAAGATTGATGAAACATGGTAATTATAATGGTGGAATAGGGAGTTGTGTACCAAAACTCAAGTAAATCTTTTTTACAAATTTTGGAGCAGGTTTTACTATCCAGGGTAAATTTCTTTGGTGCAAAAGAGATGTCGGATGAAGAAAAACTTGGCCTGCAGATGTACAGAAAAACTGCGGAGTATGTTATGTGTTCGCTTTTACCAGATTCACCAACAAAGACAACTCAGAGAACAGATGGTAACTCCATTTTTAGCTCTTCAGCAGCTCTATTAGAATGTAGAACACAAAAGTTAGGAAAAACCTACTTTTTGAATCCCTCGAGTTGTGCAAGTCCAATTTATTTTGAACCTTCTGGATTTTGGAAACTTAAATTAAAACATACATTTAATTTTTTAGTTTTGATTCAGATTAATATTCCCTATTTTAATAGCTGGCAGCTGAAGTAGTAAACTGAAAATGCATCTGCCTCATTCACAATGTTGTCGGATCATGTCATAATGTCCTCTGCATGCTAGTGATCTCGAACAACATAGGGTGCATAAGAAGTTTTGGTAATTAAAATTCTGACCAATAGAAGTAAAACTTAAAACTAAATTAAAGTTATGGAAAAGCCAAACTGAATCATATACATTCCTTTTCTTCTTGAAAGCCGATATTAGATGAGGAATGGTCCCATTAATTTAATGCAGGTGGCATGCTATGGGTGGGCGAGTGGAATGCTATGCAATACTCCATTGCCTCAGCATTTCTAGCAGTTCTCTATAGTGATTACATGCTTACATCCAAGACACCAACCCTGTACTGCAATGACAAACTATACGACCCAGTGGACCTCCGCAACTTTGCCATTTTGCAGGTATTTTGTCAATCAACTTTAGAGTCTAAAATCTAAATCCCCTGCCCCCCTAAATTACACAAACACATTGATTTAATTGCCAAGCACATCCTTTTGTGCTTCTCCATGTAACTATTGAGTCGACTCAAAATCATGTATAGGCTGATTATTTGCTGGGCTACAATCCAATGAATATGAGCTACCTTGTCGGGCATGGGAGTAAGTATCCTAGCTATGTACACCATAGAGGTGCCTCAATTCCTGTGGATGCCAAAACAGGCTGTAAAGACGGGTTCAAGTGGCTTGATTCGGCCGATCCCAATCCAAATGTAGCTGCTGGAGCACTTGTTGGAGGGTCATTCCTAAATGAAACATATATTGATTCCAGAAACAACTCTATGCAGGGTGAACCAACCACTTACAATAGTGCTCTTCTTGTTGGCCTTCTCTCGGGACTGGTCACCACTTCTTCAGTAATCAAGTCTTTCGCATGAAACATTCATACTCCTGTAAATTCACCCTCTCCTGTATTTATAGGCGCTTCTAAGTAAAAAAAAAAATATATCATTTACTTAAAAAATGGCCAAAGTGAAGTATTTTTTTTGTTTCTGATAGCATGGTGTTACGGATTATTTCATTAGAATGGTATAGGGGTAATGGAAGGCTTGGATTAATCCTCTTATGTGACCGTAAAGAAAAAATCAATATGGTGATCCTGAATCCGCTCTTGACAAATTTGTTTCGGAGTTTTCGGCTTCCATGGCTAATTGGTTTGAAGCTAGGAGACAATCTCTTGCAAAATCCGTTTCAGGGCATGATTAACAAATGTCGTTTGGTCAGATTATGATGAAAAGGATGAGCATGGTGATGCGATTATGGAGTTTGAAGAGGAAAAGATGAACCCATGTACCGGAGATGCTGATCAAACTGGTGACGAAGACGTCGATTCAATTGTACCCGAGGTTTGGTGATCGTAATGTCTTTTAGGCCGAAATTGATTATTTAAACCCACAAATTCATCAAGTATTCAACCAATTGGATCATCCTATGTATCGCCTAAGGTTCCATTCTCTTCTATGAAACCAACAAGCCCTTCCTTAAACCGATCTTGACGGTGATATCAGATTTTGCTTTTGCAAGAGAGTCCCTTAAATTCTGAGCTTGAGCAGGGCCCTGACCCTAAGTTTAAAATTGCAAGAGAGTCCCTTAAATTCTTAACAATCCATATGTTTGACCCTCAGTTTAAAATTGTTGTTTTACCCCTTGTTTTGCCGATTTGAGGGAAAGGTCCTCCTAATTTTTTTTTCCTTGATTTTTATGGTGGTGTTGGAGCAGAGAGTTCAAACCATTATGGTACATTCAAAATAATTTTTATGGTTTGTTTATCCTACGAAGTTTTGTTATACAAACCCTGATTAAACTATATATTTCTATGTCATTATTTTAAACTTACCATTTATGTCATGGTGATTGTGTGGAAGTTGGATTCCAGTGGGGTGATAAATTTGTGGATCCTTTACTATAATCGCAAGCCATAAGTTCTTCAGAGCTAGGAATTTTCAGAGTTGTACTTTTGAGTTTGTTCATCAATAATATTGATATGTAAGGAGGAAGTGAAGAGTACATAGAATTTTGAGATTTTATAAGACCTATATATGATTTATTTTTTTCACACATAAATTTATGAAAATACAAAAGAAGCAAGCATTGACATCATACTTTAGCATCTCAAATGTTTGTTTTTGGTTCTGTGAAAAAATCTGAGAAGAGAGTATACAAATTGAATCATAAGCCTGGATAGCTGATCAGTTTAATACTAATAAATTCATGCAATACGCATAAAGATTTTAATACTACACTCTTTAGAATAGATAGAGTAAATTTATGTTTAAATAGATGATGTCAGTTGACCAAATTTGACCGTCTATGTTTATTAACATGACTTTTTAAATCATTTTTTAACAAGTAAATAATGACATAGAAATATATAGTTTAATCAGGGTTTGTATAACAAAACTTCCTAAAACACACAAATGCTTAGAAGAAGAAGAATGTTCTTACTACTATTTAACAAGGCAGTCAAAGCTTTCTATTTCTAACTGCCACCCGGTGGCTAAATTATTCAAGAGAAAATTAAAATTTATTAGATTACTAAATAAAAAGTTAAAACTTTTAATTAAAAAGAGAAAATAATAATAATAATAATAATAATAATGTATTATATAAGGTTGTTAAAATCGGATAATTATTTTGGGGTTCGTATGATCTAAAATCGGATCGTAGAAATGTAAGATTCTATAAATAAATAAAAAGAAATATAAATAATTTTAATATAAAAATGTAGCTCCAATACATAAATTAATTACCCAGAATAATAATTTTTATTATTTATATTGTAGCTTCGGATTTGGAAGGAGTAGTAGTATTATGCTTAATTAAGGACATAAATGTAATTTGACAATAAAGAACGAAAGAAAAGGCAACCCAGAATGATTACCTGCCCCAACAATTCATTTGATTTTCATGTTCGGTGGCATTTCATCCATCATCGTCTTCGGGAGCAATATCTATTGGGGAAGCTCCCAAATTTTGTTCAAAATCAGAAGGTCTCTCTTCGTCTAACTGAAAGTTTCCATCTTTTTGTCAATCCAAAGTTTTCAACTTTTCTATGGTTTCCTTGTCCTATACCTATTTTGTTCTCCACGTTACAAGTGCTTTTTGTTGTTTATTGTGGCTGATCAACTTCTCGATATTGTTTTTTTTGGGGCTGGGGGACATTATCCCTCTTTTCCCCCTTCTTATGGAGAATTGGTTAATTTAAGCTTTTACTCTAGGGTTTATCTTCGAACAGTTCATGTTAGTTCCATCACATTAGTTTCTTTCTCTTTACAGTACTTTGTTAATTTCGTAATTATTTATGTTCTTAAAGCTCATTGCTCTTCTTACATCTGAACGTGCTTTAACCAGTTCCATAGGTTATGAAGTTGTAAATATATTCTCTAAAAATTAATATTTTATAATAGCAGCTCGATAATTTTGTTAGAACCATTTTGTTTAATTCACCAATAGTTTAACCCGTACAATACGTGTGGCTGTGTGCATTTATAATTTTCTTTGTTTATATTTCAATTGTAGCTCGATGATGACCCATATCTTCAATTGTATCCTGAAAATATTATTTTCTTTATTTTTTTTCTCAAGGGGTCTATATCTTGAAATTTTACTCATGAACGCACGACAAGATTATCATGATCAACTAAAACTTAAAATATCTTTTTTTTTCTTTTCTACTTACAATATCTGATTGAATTGATATAGTGTTAGGGGGTGTTTGATAAAAATTGAATGAATCTGAATCTGAATGAGTTGAATTTGAATTCGAATGAGTTGAATCTAAAGCTGAATGAAAAAATTTGTTTGATAATTGACATGTCTGAAATATCTAAATGACAAAACTTTATTATTTTATCACTCTGAAAAAATTCAAAATTGTTGTAAATTTATTTAATATTACTTAATATAATAGTTAATATTTTTTTTTTAATTTTTTTTTACTTCATTCTGTTGCTCATTCAGCTAAAAAAATCTGACTTAGCCATTCAGATTCAGCTCCATTCAACTCTAAACAAACACTCCTTTAGTCTTTTTCAGTGCAATATACCCCTCCATTCCACAAAAAGAGTCGCATTTGATTTTTTTCATACTTTGAGAAATCCTAATACTTAAAACTGATGTGTGTTTATTTGATCTTGATTAATGCAATACTTAATATTGTAAAGGAAATTGATATTTTCACAACACTTTTTTTCCACATGAAAAATGTCGCTTCTATATAGCGACCGTGAAAACCGTCACTATAGATCCTATAGTGACGATTTCATGTGAAAATATCATTTTATGTTGTAGATTTATCAGTTTCCTTGTAAACTACTAAAAAGAATTACAAAGTACAAAAATGTTATTTTGAAAATTAAAATAAATTCACATCACAATTAGAATTTTTGGATTTTGTAAATTAACTATAATCAAATTCAAATGAGACTCTTTTGATGGAACAGAGGGAATATGAAATTTGATGTTTCATTAAGATTTGCTTTAATTTAAAATGCTTATTACATAAATGCAGAATGTATCATCTTTATTAGGTTGCTTTTTACGTTTTGTTTTTTAATTCAGCTTTATATACAAAAGAGGAATGGCCACGGAGGAAGATGTATATTTGTCAACTTTGAAGTCTCAGTTGAGCCAAACACAGATAATATGGAAGCAGGAGATGGAGCGTAACCAGTCCCAAGTGGATGTGTTACAAGCAAAACTTTTGGAGGTGAAAGCTTGTATACACGGGTCTGAGGAGGATGCAAAAAAGGAGTTAGAGGTTCTTTGGCATAGGGTCAAAACGACCGCAACATTGTTGACATACTTGAGGTCGAAGGCAAGAATCATGGCAGTTCCACACTTAGCCCATACCTCCTGTGGCATCAAACAATTAGATGGAGTGGGGCTTGTTGACAAAAATGGGACACCATTGTCTGCTTGGTCAAGGAATGTTGATCTTTCTTCCTTTGACAGTCCAGATGTTGAATCATGGATTGGCATCAATAATCATCCTGGTGCCCATGATGAACAAGATGGCCTTTATATCGGTGAGATACTCAAGAGTGTACAAATGATCACAGATGTAATGGAATCACTTGTGAAACGGATTATCATGGCTGAATCTGAAACTGCTAGCGAAAAAGAGAAGGTAACAATAGGACAGGAAGAGATCAGAAGGAAGGCTTTCCAAATTGAAAACATGTACGTAAAGTTAGATGAGATGGAAAAGTTTGCATTGGGTACGAATGATATTTTGAGTGAAATGCGGCAGAGGGTTGAAGATTTGGTGGAAGAAACATCTAGACAAAGGCAGCGAGCTGCAGAAAATGAACAGGAACTTATCCGTGTGAAGCGAGACTTTGAATCTTTGAAATCCTATGTTAGTAGTCTCATCAGCGTGAGAGAAACACTTCTTTCATCGGAGAAGCAGTTTCAAACTATTGAGAGGCTTTTTGATCGGTCAGTATGGTTTCTTTCTTTTTTTTCTTTTTTTTTTGCAAATCAAATTTGTGGTACTTTATCTCTTGCATTATTGCTGCACTTTCTACCCAAGAAACCAGTACCCCCGTATCATGGATTTTCATATAAGCTGACATTGCTAACTGTACTTGATGCATTTACGTGGTCTTTTTACAAGATCTGTGGTTTTTATTTGTTGTCACCAAGTAGTTGTTTAGTCTTGGTTTAGGTTACGCAGAATATGGGTCTAAGCAGGTTATCAAGTCGTCGCCTAGGCGACACCTAGGCGTCCAGTCGATGCATGTTGTTAAGTCGTCTGGGCGACTTGGTGAGAGGGGAGAAAGTCGAGCGACTTGGTGGGCGACTTGGACGACTTGGCGGGCGACTTTGTGATTGAGCAAATTTTTGGGTACTAATGATACTTCATGAAGACAAACCTTAGTGGACAGCAAAATTTATATATATATATATATATATTTTATATTTATATACACAGATCCCCATGATCCACATATATATATATATATACACACATATGTGTATATATATATATATATATATATATATATATATATATATATATATATATATATACACACACACACACACACACATCCTGTGCTCCACTAGTTGTTGCCCTCCACTAGCTTCTCGATTTTGATGACCACTAAGGACTAAGGTTTGTCTTCACTTGGGAGAGCATAAATTAAGTAAAATATATTATTTTGCTCTTTCACTCTTTACATTACTTTATATGCTCAAGTTCTTTTATATTGTATAATGACAAAGTAAACATCAGACAACAAAGTTAAAAGCTCCACATGACCAAGAACTGATAAACTTAATAGGCTAAGAATACCAAGAAATCAAAACCTTTATAAACTGTAAAACATGTAACTTGTTTGGGACATACTGAATTAATCTATTATATATATATATATATATATATATATATATATATATATATATATTCCTCGACAATTACCGTATGTCTAAGAGAAAGAACTTGCTTTAATAAAGTATATTGAATTAAACTAAATATTACAAAAGTATCACAATTTATATAATTTGAAGTTGTACAAGTTCAAAAAATTACAAGTTTACAACTATAATAAAATTATCTATTTTGACTTGATCTTGTTCACTTTTTGTTGTGATTTGATATGTTACATGTATTATGAATATGGTAAATTATTAGAAAAATAAATATATCAATATTCATATAAATATTAAATATATATAATTTTATTCATATAAAATTTACATTGTTAACGACTTGTTGACTTGTAGACAACTAGTCGGGCGCCTTGTCGCCTAAGTGCTTAAGCTCCAGGCTGTTGCCTCGCCTTGACTTGACTTGTCGCCTTGATAACTATGGGTCTAAGGAGTTAACAATGAGTTATTCTTCTTTTGGCCCTTTTTGCCCGTCATTGCTTTTTTTTGTATTTTATGTCGTTTCTTTCTTTTGTCCCTTTATTTTTTAAATAAAAATTAGAGCTTCTAAACTATTCGGAAGGTAACATGACTATTCAGATGTACTAACTTAGTTCTTTACATAATTTGAAGGACTTGTAATATCCTTGTTGGATTTCTGTTTCATTTCAATTAAATGGATTTGTTTATATGCATGGAGAGACATCTTCTTGAGCACAAGAAATTGTGATATGGCCGGACCAGTTGTGCTGAATGCATGAAGCACAACTGATTTTTAGTCTTCAATGTTTGGTTCTAGACTTCTGGTTCTTCTTGTTTGTTGCAATTAATTATTACGCTTCTTTTTTCTATCCCTTACATTTATTGCCTTTCTGTAGCAAAATCATTCTCTTGAATAGTTTAAACATCATAAAGCCCTATAGTTTTTAAACCTTCAAGTTGATGTTGTTTATGACGAATTCTCAAGCATTGTAGTCACCCCCGGGGCGGGGCCAGGGGGGGTTGGTTTGAAGATTTCACTCTTATCTTAATTACGCTTTCTAATGAACCTAATACTATCTCTTACAAAAGTCACTAGTTCCTAAGGCTTCGAAAGGAGCTTCTTGGTGACAGCATTTGTTCTCAAGGTTGAAAGTTGGAGCTGGGTTGCAACTTGCAAGTTCATTTATGCTAGTCATGAACATCCAAAGGGATTAATTTCCAAAACTCATTCTGGTATATTAGCCCAGTACTACTGAATGACCAAGCCCAGATTTGAATGTCAAGCTTCATGGCTTTACAATTCAAGCTGCTGCAACACTTCAGATGACCCAATAGGCCTCCTACGAGGTGTCGTGTAGTTACGCTAACATAATACCATTTGGAAACTTGTCTGAAATCTGAATAATTTTTTTTTGTAAAGTATTGAAGATGAGTGTTAATATGAGGGTTTGGGAAGGTAAATGGAATTACAGTAAAAGATAAAATTTGAAAGTAAGACTTGTCCAATTTTTTCGTTGAAAGTTATTATTTTCATTAGAAGCATAAAAGGCGATGACTGAAGTCTCTGATGTTTTGGCCGTGTGTTGCATTAGCCATCTATTGCACACTAAATGTGAATGATTTGCACTAATAATCTCGAGTTGAAATGCTAAATAACTAGATAATACACGAGTGGAAAAGGTAAAAGATAGAGAAAGCTGGGTTGATGCTATGAGAATTGATTTAGTGTCTTGGATCGAACTGTGAATATGACTGTGCTAAAGCTAACTAGGTAAGGATAAACAAGGCTGGCTTCACTTAAATTGGGATAAAGCTTCTTGATTTTCACTGAACTGTGGTTAACCTGGTTTAAGTGACAAATTACATAACCCCTTTTGTGTGATGAATTTATGCATTTTAGATATGTATTTTAGGATTATGAGATTCTAACACCATAAAATATATGTTCGTCAAACTATGTGACAAAATCAGTTAACTAATTAACGCTCTCGCCTCACGCTTATTAACAGCTTGAGCCAAAATTTAAGTTAAAAAAATCCCTGTACTCTTACAAGTTCAGTATGATATTAAGATATTTAGCTCTTAGGATGCGTGTGGTTGTTGTATCCTTGCAGGCGGAATGTGCGCTGCCGGGAGTTTGGGATAACCTTTACCTATCTCCCGTGTTTTGCACCCAAAAAGAAAAAATAATGTGTTTTTAGTTAATATTAGTGATTTGGCACTGCACCTAAAAAACTATGATGTCATTATTGCTGTTAATTGTGAAGCTTCTATGCCTTTTGAAGTAGTCACCCCATTTTCAAGCTGTTTCATAAACTGGCTACTTGTTCCTATTAACAAAACGTCCCATTTTTCTTCACCAATCTATAAAACAACATACGGGAATGTGGACAATATTATGGGAAAAGCAAATCCCAATGCTGAGCCTGTTGTAATATTGTCTTTAGAGTTGGGGGTTGCTATGTTGGGTTGTCTAGTTTTGGTGAGGTTTGAGGATGGTTTATCCGGTTGTTTAACCCATCTTGGCTTTTCGGATTTGGGTTTCCAAGCTTTAGCTGTGAATTACAGCGCAGTTTTAGCTATTTTTCCGTTGTAAATTATCTTTCCAAAGCTACCCATGGAAAGATAAAATCACAAATAATGAGTAAAATTTGGAGTTTGCAAAGTTATTCTCCTTGCAGTAAAACATATTACTGTTGTCTAATTTGTTGAGTTTTTTAATGGAGCAGGCTAGTTGCAAAGACAACACAGTTGGAGACTGAGAAGGTGCAGAAAGAGACTGAAGTACAGAAGCTTATGGAAGAGAATGTGAAGTTGAGCGCTCTACTTGACAAAAAAGAGGCCCAACTCTTGGCCATGAATGAACAATGCAAGGTAATGGCCCTGAGTGCTTCCAGTATCTAGTTTGGCAAGGCTTAGTTTGTCCTTTGCATGTTGCTGAATGGCTTTGGACTTGACTATCGCGCCAAACTTTTGCGGGGGAGTCTGTGAGAATGATGTTTCGGATAATTTGTGTGGGATTGTTACATCAAATGTATCATTGGGAGGCCCCTTTTAAACTTGCAACCTATTTCTTCAGATGTTTTTAACTTGTAATTAGCCAAAATGATTTAGCTGCTCTGCTTATTGGCTGGAGCTAATGAAGTTCTGACGATTGGATTGCCATCTTGTTTGAATATGCATTGCTGCACTTTTTGCTTTCATGCATGTAGAGAAATGGCGCACAGCTGCTGTAAAGACTCCTCCATCCCATAAAAATGATTTAATACACTTTTTTTAGTATAAATAACTCACACAAGTCGAGTGTATTTAAGATTCTCTCTTTTTCCTAAAAATAAGGTACTATAATAGACTTCATGTAATATATTGAATTTAAATTGTGCACTTTAGACATCTTTTGTATGGATTATTTTTTTCTACTTTCCAGTCGTCTTTATGGAATAAAAAAAAGAGTAATTTTAACATTAATATTACAATAGTTTATAAATGTAAGTAAACATTATTTTTTGTGCTAAGAGTCTAAAAGTAACCTAATAATAACATATAAGAAAAACAATTATATGCTACACGTGCTAAAAGGACTTTATAAATTAATAAATCGTTATTAACTCAAATATGGTAATAGTGGTGTGGAGATAATATAGCATTTAGTTTTTTCACTTAGATAGTTAGCTTTTTAGGATGAGTTCCTTTATGAATATATTCGTTACATAAATAAAATTTTCTTTTTTAAGACAAAAGGGAGGTCAGTGTTATAGTAACACTCAAAACAATATTTCTATGTTATGCATAATTTCTTTTTTATAATTTCACAAAATATTATTATTATAAATAATTAAAGGGATACCTTTTACAAAAGAATACGTGAAAACCCTCACCTGTACAAGGAACTTTTTTAAGAAAAAAATGAAAAAGAAAAAAGAAAAGCTTCATAAGTACAATAAATTTTATGAACATTTAAAATTTGTTGGGAACCACTTATTTTAAAATAATTTATAAGATAAAATATAAGTTGATTTATAAGTTATTTTAAGTTATGACTTATAATTAGAAGCGTTTAAAATTAATTTGATTTATAAGTTAAAAATTAAGTTAAAACAAGTTATGAAGGAATATTGAATTATATGTTAAAATAATATAAAAATTATTAAAAATAATATTAATAAACAGAGGATAAAATAGACATTATATTTAATAAAACTAACTTATTAAGTCATTTTAAAATAAATCACAAATAATTACTTATTTTTTTGACATAAAACTTAATTTATAAATTAAAAAATAAATAATTATCAAATATTGAAAATCAACTAATAAGTTCGTTAATTATAAGTTGTTCCCGAACAGGTAAAACCGTAAAACAATAGCTATCGTTGTAAAATTTTAAAACACAAAATAACTATTGGGCATTAAACCTAACCAAGAACCCTACACTGAGTTTATTCTTCAAGCATCTGAAACCCAACCAAAGAGACGACGTAGCATCACAAGTATCCAAAACCCAAGGTCTGCAAAATTTCGATCGCATTAAACATTTGAAATATATATATATATATATATATGAATTAAAACGTAGAGGTTTTGATAATAGGGTTACCTTCTTCTCATTATCTTCCGAACTTTTTCCAATTTTGAAGCGCCGTGGTGTTGGAGCAGACTCGCCTCCATTTGGAACATTATCGCTTTGTATTCTCGGAAGTGTATAATTTAACGCTAACAACATACAAGTACTCATTATATTAATAGTTTAGTCCTTGGAATTTTGATAATTTTTTAATCTTAATAGTGGATATTTCTATTTTTAAAATACTAAAAACAAACTTATTTGTGGTGTTATGGTATGTGTATAGATTTTGAAGTAATCCCGTCAGTGATGTGATATTTGGGTGTCATTGTGGGATAATTATGTTCTTTACTTTTGATATATTAGTTTGGCTCATTTTAATTGTTGAAAAGTACATATTCTGATCTTGCCCAATATTCGCATGCAGAGATATTTTGAGAATGCTGAAAGGAGTAGTTCACTCATTTTCAGGTGTATGTTTCATGGGATTTGGTGTTTAGTCAAACGAGAATGCAAGATGCATGATAATTATCTGTTATTTTCCTCTAGCTTATTGAAGTTTTAATGTATGCATGATCATTAATGACTAGCTAGCTAGTTCCTACGACTCCTCAAAGTTACGTGTGGAGCTCTATATACAATACCTTATTTTGATAAGTTGAGTCGTGTATATTTTAAATTTGAGGTTACACATTTTTATATTTCATTACATTTAACATATTGATTATGGGTTGACTGCAGAGTTCAATGAAGAGACTTAAAGATGTTGAAATTTGTGTTCCAATAGTTTATGGCACTATGTCATTTTTTCTTGGGAAAAAGGCCAGTGAGTAAGTGTGATTTTATGTTGATGCATGTGTTAGAATGTTTTCTTTATATAACAATTCCAAGTACAATTAGTTTCTGAATTGCTTTCCCATCTGTTAGAACTCAATCTCACAAGTGGACAGTTTATGTGCGTGGGGCAAGAAATGAGGATCTGGGAGTGGTGATTAAGCGCGTTGTATTTCAGCTGCATCCTAGTTTTAAAAACCCTGTGAGAGTGATTGAATCGCCCCCTTTTGAATTATCAGAATGTGGCTGGGGTGAATTTGAAATTGCCATCTCCCTTTTCTTCCACAATGATGCCTGTGATAAGCAATTGAATTTGTGAGTCTTTGATCTTGTTTACGTGTTTTATCATTTACCCTTGCTGGCAATTCAATTGTGATGACTCTGTAAGTATTTTCAGGTATCACCATTTGAAGTTGTACTCTGAAGATGAAACTGGTCCCCAGTTAACCAAGAAACCTGTGGTCGTGGAATCTTTTGATGAGATTGTTTTTCCGGATCCTTTGGATAACTTTTTTACTCGTGTGCAGAATCATCCTGCTGTTGTGTCCTGGATTCCTGCTACGTTGCACTTGCCTCTGGGTAGAATTTATTCATGCTATAATTTGGACTCTACCTTTGTGTAATTCGTTTAAGTTAGGTTTTAATGCTTGGGTCTCTGCAACAATAGTAGAAAACGCTCATGAGGAAAAGAGAGGAGAGGCGAAAGATCATCGGCTAAGTCAGTGGTTCACCAAATTTTCGGATGGGGATGAGCTATTAAAACTTGCCGCAGCTCGTCAGCAGGTCAGTATTGCTTGCTTTTTTCTTTTGGACACATAACTTTTCCTTTTGCGCATTTGTGTGCAGATCATTTCCAATTTTGGAAACTCTGAAACTAGAAGAAAGTGGCAGAAATCAACACTTACAGTTTCTGTACCCTTATTTGGAACTTGCATAATTCTTGATAGAAAAGGAAATATGTGCAAAGAGTGATAGCTACTAAGTTAAGTTAAGTTTAACATTTTATTTTCTTTTGTAGAAACATTAGATTTTATTAGTAAATAGAAATTTCAAAATGACAAGTGGACGATGAGAAATCCTCTTAAACTAGAAAAGTGGAAAATAACAAAACCCTTAGAACAGGGCGACCGTCCACTCCCTTCGCAAATCTGAACACGGAATCCCACCAAAGTTAAAGTTAATTTTAACCCAACAATAGTTGTTGATGCTAGAAGTAAAACATCTAATGGAAACACCCACTTTATAGTAAAAACACAACAGCAATAAAGTTTGCAGAAATAGTAAATAGCTGTCATTTAATGAGTATAATCTTCTTTTAAAAAAGGAATAGGAAAGAAAGGTTCTAGTATTTTTTGACTTTTTTAGCAGATACGAGAAGTCCCTGTGAGGAAAGAAAAGTATTAGAGATGGTGCAAACTAGTGGCAAATTGATCTAAAGCTCACTCCTTAAGACAAAATACAATTGTCCCCGAAAGTATTGATAATCATTAAATAATTTAGGTAAAATACATTCTAGAAACAATGTTCTAAAAATTCCCGCCTAGGCATTAGGCCCCTTCTTGGTGCCCCACCTAGGCCCCCCTTAGCGCCTCGCCTAGGCGCTAGGCCCCCCTAGCGCCTTACTTGGGCCCAAAGCGGCAAAAAAATTCCTCCAAGAAATTAGGCGGTGTCTAGGTGGGGTCTAGGCGAAGAGATTTTTTTTATTCTAATAACTACCTAAACCAAATCTTGATATATTTATTTTTCTAATGATTTACTATATTCATAATATAGGTTGTAGCATATCAAATCACAACAAGAAGTGAACAATATCAAGTCAAAATGGATAATTTTATTATAGTTATAATTTTTTGAACTTGTACCAACTTCAAATTATATATATGATTATACATTTGTAATATTTAGTTTAATTCAATATAATTCTTAAATTTATGTTTAGTTTCTTAAGTTTTAATATTGAATTAAATTCTTGAAATTTTAAAATTTATTATTTAATAGCAATCTTGTTTCTGAATAAAACTAATACGTTAAAAATATGTTTGAACTTTGAACAATTGCATGTTTGTGTTTGAACTTTGACATTAGCAATATAGATATGTGTTTGAACTTTAATCATAGATCTTTATTATCTTTATTATAAATTGTTTTGCTTTATATTATTGTTTTGTTTGGATAAATGTAAGATAAAATATTAAAATTGACTTAAAATAAAAAAATTCCGCCTAAGCCCCACCCAGGCCCTGCCTAGGCCCCCTAGGCGCTAGGCCCCCTGGCCACCCGACACCTGCCTAGCGCCTTTTAAAACATTATCTAGAAAAGATTATGTTAACATTACTGAAGTGTATTTACTCATTCATTGCTTGAGATTATTTGGTGTTGCTAGGATAAAGAACAGTTTCATGTGTTGTTGTTTATAGTACTTCCCCTGTTTGAAAATGAGTAGTATTTTTTTCTTTCTTGTCTAAGTTTTGAAAAAAAAAAATGGATGAGAGTTGGGCCTATAAAAACAATAATGCTTTTGATAAGCACGAGTAACCAAATAAAATAAAGGATACTGAGGTTTTCATATGACACGTTGACATAAGTTTTCCCAATAATTTTCCTTAACAAATAAATTACTCTTTGAGGTTTGATATTGATAATTAATCTTCCAAGAAAATTATGTTTAAGTGTGTCCAATGTAAACCCCTTATATTTAGGGGAAAAAACAAAAACAAATTTTCATTATAGGTAGATATCAAACATATGAAACACCAATATCATGTATGGTTCAATAAGTAGCGTGTAACACTAACATTGATTTTTACCTATATGAATCATGAATACATCATTAGTTCTTTCTTTGTGGTGATACTTGATCTACTCCAAGTCAAATCAGAAGCCATTCTAATTTTTGTTTAGACGTAAAGTCAATTCTTATAATATTTGCTAGAGGTAAAAAATATATAATTTAAAAAGTTTTTGGAGACCATGTTGCTAGGCTTGTTTATTATGAATGACACATGGGAGGACAATAGGTTGCCTGCCGCGGAGTTCCTCTTTTTGGTTTTAGAGAATAGAAAAAGAAACTATCTTAACATTCAAGTGAATTATTAATCTTATAGGAAGTTTTTGGATGCCGCTTCAACAAACCCTGCATGCTTCAGGTTTTGGCTTAGTTCAGTTGATAGATTCGTGGATGAGTTTTTTAATTTAGTATTTATTTATTTAGACTTTGTGTAATGTTGGGTCATGGATGATGAATGTATAATGGGAAATTATTTATGCTTCCCTCCACTTTTATCTTCATTCATCAGCAAAGTAGAGTACAGGTCTAAACTCTAAAGTTTTTTATGTACTTATGTGCTAGCAAATAATTATTTCTTATTCATCCGCAATGATAGAGTACATGTATGACTTTTATAAATAGTTATGTGCTCTCAAAATCAATGATAATTATTATTTTAAATAGAGTACATGTATTTATGTACTTCAACAAATGGCTTAATAGGACTTTTGTAATATATGAAGACCTGTGGGATGATGTCTTTTGACAGTATTTGCTGTATGTTAGGTGCAAGCTCACATTGTTAAGTTGAGAAGACAAATGAGTGTGATGGATGGGCTGCCACAAACATTATAACCCTCTGGTTAGAGAATGTAAATAATGGAGGTAGGCTTTTGTGTTCTTAAAGATTTATATGTTAAGAACAACTTACACGTTTAATGGAATCTGTACATGTTTCTCAGATCTAAAGGTCTTTTCAACCTTATCGATTTTCCATTCCCTTCTATTTCACTGTTCATATATATATATTTTTATTCTTTTTTTGGGATGTGACGGTGTGTTTTAGTAGGCATGCATAGGCGTGTTCTGTAAAAGGTGAATGACTGAAGCTTTCTACAAACAATGGTATATGATTATTTAATTTCTAATTTGGTGGTAGAAAGGAATATAACCAATCTCTATCATTGGTGTTAAAAGTGGAGAAGTGGTGGTTAATTCCATTTCATATTGTGCATTTATTGAGGATATTGCTTCTATTATTTTATTGAGTGTTCAAGTTATGAAATTTTTGTTTTGATGTTTTGCTTCATGTTTCATCTTTCTTTTTATGTGCAAGCTCATATGTTTAATTTCTGGGAAGAAGTTATTAGCATGTCCTCCTCCTAGTCGCCGATGTTTGTATGCTTGAAATAATTATAAATTGTAGATTAAAAATGTTTAGTGAAGTCATGTATTAGTTAATTATGAGATGTTTTAATTTGACGTGTCATTCTAATTGGCTTTCCAGAACCCCCTTAAGATTTTAATTCAAATATAATTTTGTAACAATCTATTCTAACTTCACTGTTTCCATGCATATCCTTCTAGAAAGGCTTGAGCAACCTTTCTGTTTATTTATCTTAGGGTAGCGCTGTTACCTAACCTCATCTATGATCTATTATCTGTTCCTGTACAGCCACAAGGATTGAATATTTCTCCCTTAGCCGTCGTAATTGATAGTATGACCAATATGAGTCTTCTCTGGTTCTTGTAGCTCAATAACATATTTAGCATATTGACATAGAAGGCTTTGCTGATACTTGTAATTGGTACCCTTAGTCTCTTTCTGCAAACCTGTTCTCTGAAAGACATTAAAGACAATGTCTCCCTTGCCAAAGTTTACAGGAGAGATGTGCATAAACAGTATCCCATTAGGCAGTTATAGCCTCGTAGATTTTTCAGAATTTTAGTTTGAAAGGGGAGGGTGATTCATTCTGATGGGTTGGGATAATCTTGTAGCACCCCTTTATCTTTTTTGTTGTCTTTATATGAGGTTCTGAAGGCAAGAGTAACATGGACTTCACGTGCTGATCATTAGAATGTCACTATCAACAATTAGAAAATTCATTTTGATGATTACTAAGATGGTCTTTGCCGCCTCTGATGATAATGATTTTCTACCCACCATTTTTTCAGTCATAGAAAATGATCTGTTAGCCTATCCTGTTGGAGTTAGTCAACTTAGTCCATTAACATTGTTTCAACATCTTTTTGTTTTCTGGTTGTGAATTATAATCGGTATTTTATTCAAAAATTCTGAAAGGTGTTTTAGTATTGTCTATGAAGTTCCAATTTGAGTGTTAATGTCTCTCTTAACTAATTGTGTTATGGTGTTGAACATAATGTTATCTTATGATGAGTAATGTATGAGGGGAAGAATCCATTTTGAATTTGGAAATGAAATTGTGGAAGGCAGAAGACCAACATTATGACAGCTTTTTTGGGCCTTAGAACATGGTGTTTTCTTATGTAGTTGTGTTATTAGTGCGGAGAAGAGTGTAACAAGTGGCTCTTAGTTTTAGGAAGAAAAGTAGTAGTATGTAGTATAGTATATAGAGAGAGAGGTCTGTCTGTCTGTCTGCTTGCATCACTGGTGTTTTTTTGGGAAGCTTCGGCAGGCCACATGGGGAAGCCATGTATTGTTCATAAATTTGTCTTGTGTGTTTTTTTTTTTAATTTGTTGTTTGTTTTTAGTTTCCTTGGTTGCTAAACATTAAAAATTGCTGCCTCTAACCTATGCAAATATTTTATTATGTAATAATAATACATATATCCCTCTCACCAGGAGCGAGGGTGTGCATGTGTTTTATTGGAAAGAACATTACGTAGTAGTATATATTTTGGGAAATTAGATTAAAGTGCGACTCTACTTGCTGTAGGCGTTTGCTGAATTCGTAGCAACAGTTGTGATTCATTGTACATGTTGTCTCAGATTGTCTAGAAAGCACATCACTAGTTAAATTATAAAGGGAGTAGAGTAGATAAATATTTGCTCTCTAGTTTTAACCAAACGCTCCACTGCATGGTTACTACTGAGCATACTTTGTTTTACAATCAAGTTCAACCCATGAATTTTATAGCACGTTATCATTTACTCTGTTAATCTAAACATCCGATCCTCCAAAGAGGAACTGACCACAACTCTTAGTAGGGGTTTGAGAATTATTTCTTTTTTGCAGCCGTTGCGTGCAGGAGAAATGTTTAAAAATATCTCCACCTTAATTACATTTAAATAATTTCTTAAGTAATAAAATTTTACACATTGGCAACTATATATAATGTGTTTATTTTTATAAATAATTTCTTAATTAATAAAATTTAAAATTGTTAAATATATTCAATGTATTTATTTGTATATTTCTTGAGTAATAAAATTTAACATTGTCAATTATATTTAATATATTTATTTTTATAAAATATTTGTATAAATAATTTCTTATGTACTACAATTTAACATTGTCAATTATTGTGATAATTTGATTATTTAAAATTGCAGAAGTTTGGTATGGTCAATTGAGAAATCAAATTTATTTATTTATTTTTAAGTTTTTAGGCTCCTCAATTTAAACTGCAGATGTAAAATAATATAAATGAATTCCTTAAAAAGTTGCAAACATAGTCTTGTTTCACTGTACGACTTATGTAATTGCTGCAGCAAATTTAACAGAATCAGATGAAATTCTTAAACCCAGAAGCATGAAAAAGGTAACCCCTTCGATTGGTGGAAGCAATTTGAGGAGAGAATTAGCAGCAGGAACTAATAATGAAGTTGGTGGCCCTTCTGACTATGGACTCAGAGAGAACCCAAAGAAGACATGGAGGGTTGTGGATTCAATTCTTCCTTCGCCGCTAGAGAGAGTTTGCAAGCATTTGATATTGTGTATGTCATTTGAAAAATATTGCGGATTTGATATTTATAGCTGCGGAGTCTAGAAAATTAAAAAAAAATTAAATTAAATTTGGTTTGCTAGTTTGTTATACCTAGCGTTCTTAGTTTAATATTGCGGATGGGAAATTTTTACAAGGAGAAGGAGTATTTTGGACATATGTCTCGTCCCCAGTATTAAATTACATAGTACTGAAAATTAAATTGCGGACGGGATCTCTATTAACCGTTTGATCTACGGATGAACGATCACGATCTGTTATAAGGACAACCTTAAATTAACAATGTTTTCTGGTGATGCAGCGCTGCAACGCTTGATTTGTTTCTTGGATTGGCGTTGCGGCATCGTGTTGCCAAATTCCAATTTTCAGATGGCGATTTGATAGTAAATCGCCAGATTGGCACTGGCGACGCAGCGCCACAACACCGATCCAAGGAACAAATCAAACACCACAACGCATGATTGCAATTCAATTGAGACGCCGCAGCGTTGCATCACCCAAATATTTATAAAAAAAAAGTTATGGATCAATTCTCATATATATATATATATATATATTAACAATTCATGGCGCTTTTGTTATTGTACTAATAAACCTAGAAAAATATGTGAAAGCAACACACTTGCAATAATTTTTCTTTTGCATGTACTATAAACAATTTAAGATTTTTGAATATAGATCGTCTTCAATTAATAATCTATCTCCATTTTGCTTGCTTGCTCGTTGAATAATAGCCAATGGAATTCCATAGGGGCCCCGCTTGGTTTAGCTCATAGTTACCGGACGGGTGTGCTTCTTCCCTGTATTCTTTCGTTAAGAAAAGAAATGGACACAAACGCTACCAATTCAAAAGGTATGAAGGAAAACTCTCTCTCTCTCGGAAACTGGTTCCCAGGAAGATGTAAACCTTGTCCTTTCCTTCTTTTTGGTAATGATGTACTTGTACAAGCTACTAGCCTAAAAAATTGAGTCTACATATGCCAAAACAATCCCATGAAATATCAATTCACTTTAATCAGACATCTTACAGCTATACATACTACCATGTTATAGGCTTAGGATCTAGTTGTGGTCAAATATTATAACAGAGGTAGTTGTGTCATTAAATCAATTTCACTATTGACTTACAAGTTACAACTACACTTTTTCATATATATATATATATATATATATATATATATATATATAGTCTTCCATAAGAATAGGTTCTTTATGTAGATCTTATCTTTTTTATTTTTGGATAGTTGATAAAAACATTTGGATTTGAGATTGAAACATAAATATACCCACGGTAGTAACAACTTGCACTTTTATTTTTATTTTAATATGACCATAACACGTGTTGTCATTTGTTTAACTAAAACGAATTTTTAATTTTAAATAATACGACCGCATACGAACATGTACTTCTACTGTAAAAAAAAAAAAAAAATTCCAAACCGTAAAGAGCCTCTTCCTACTTACAAAAAAAAATAAAATAAATTAATAAACCATAAGAGCCTCTTCCTTGCTAAAAAAAAAAAAAAAAAAAAAAAAAATCTAAAACAACCTTATGACTTTACGAACAGTATAAAAATCAAATAGTGGCACAAGTTCTTTTATTTGCTATTTTTATAACAATATTTATTATTTTATAAAAACAAATATTTTTATAATAACAAATAAAGAATATAAAATATTTTATAAAAACAAATATTTTTATAATAACAAATAAAGAATATAAAATATTTTATAAAAACAAATATTTTATAAAATGACTTAATATTCTTGACAATATTTGTTAATTCTTTATATAACAAATATAACAAATATATAACAAATATATTTTATATCCTATTTTATATAACAATATTTGTTATATAAAATAGGATATAAAATATCATAAAGAATTAATATTTTAAATTAAAGTGGGAAGAAATTAATATATTTGTTATATAAAGAATTATAAAATATTTTTATATCCTATTTTATATCCTATTATAAAATAACAAATATTTTTATAATTCTTTATTTGCTATTTTTATAAAAATATTTTATATTCTTTATTTGTTATTATAAAAATATTTTTTTTATAAAATATTTGTTTTTATAAAATAACAAATATTGTTATAAAAATAGCAAATAAAAGAAACTCATGCCACTATTTGATTTTTATACAAGTAAAGTAAGAGGTTGTCTTGCCATTAGATTTTTTTTTTTTTTTTTTTTTTTTTTTTAAGTTGCATGTTCTATCTCTATCAGATTATTTAATATTAAAATTGCTTTTAGTTAAACAAACCGACAACACGTTGACTATGATGGGGTCCCTCATATTAAAATAAAAGCCGATCTGTTGTTATTACAGTTAAGATATATTTATGTTTCAATCTCAAATTTCCAATAAAGCTTTTATCAATCATTCAAAAAAGGAGTGTTGCACAACTCCATCTATACTGATTAGAACCGATTCTTATGGAAGAACCCTATATATATATATATATATATATATATATATATTCAAAGAGAGATGTAGAGGGGGAAATTAAATGGTTTTGGGGGTGGCTGGTGGGTGGTCCATGATGTTTTTAGGAGTGACAACAAGGTAGGGTATAGCTGCTGAGATATGAACCCGTACAAGGACTAATTAATTAATTAACCCTAAACATCCATGCCTAGCTACTTGCCCTTCCCACACTCCACATGACTTTGTTTTCTCCCCTCCTAGTCTTATAAGTCCTCTTTATATACCTTTACTCCCCTTTCAATCCTTCTTCACCACGTACCTTTCATATATACCATCTAGCTCTCTCTTCTCTCTTTGATACACTACCAGAAGTTCTCTTAACTAATATAATTACCACCAATATATATATATATTTAGACATATAATGGCCCTGAGGAAATCAAACAAACAAATTCAAACAGCAGCACTGAAACAGATGATCAAAAGATGTTCTAGCTTTGGAAGAAACGACGGCAGTGGTCTTCCTCATGACGTGCCAAAAGGCCATTTTGCAGTTTACGTGGGAGAGAACAGAAGCAGGTATATTGTTCCGATATCATGGCTTGGTCACCCCGAGTTTAAAAGCTTACTTCAGAGAGCTGAAGAAGAATTCGGTTTTAATCATGATATGGGTCTTACCATTCCTTGTGAAGAAGTAGATTTTCTCTCTGTCATGTCCATCATCCGATATTAATGAAACAAACATCGATCATATCGGTCCGTTGTTGCAACTTGCATGGGCCGCGCCGGGGGAGATAATATATTATAGTCTAATTAATTAAGGGATCGATTTAGCAAAGATATATATATATATATATGGTTGATTATACCCAATTAATATTGTGATTCGATTGTGATTCTAATTAATCTCTAACCAAAACCGATTTAACCCTGTATGTTTTCTTTATTTTTTGATGGGGTCGGTCGATCTCATGTGGTTTGGTCAACTAATTTGTATATTGTCAATTTAAGTTGGATATTTTCATCAGTGGTGTGCATTTGCACCCTTGAAAATATACCGGTATTGCATGCAGTGTCTTCCATATTTGGATTGATTTACCTCCAGCTAGCTTCAAAGGATTCATGAGAAAGGCTCCTGCAAAAGTTAGTTGGTAATTGTGTACGTTCTCATGCTCATTGATCAGATGTTGAAGTTAGAATTTTGAGTTTTTTCTTCTTCTTTTTTGAAGCCGAGTATTTGATATTTGAAACCGACAATTAATTGGCCGGTGTTTCAAGTTTATTATTTCTTAATTTTGAGTACTATATATACTTATCAAATTGATTGTTTCAAATTAATTTGCTAGTAGCAGCGACTTTACGATGGTACTCCCCCGTCCCATAATATATATCCTTCCGTCTGTATCAAAAGAAGATTACCATTTTATTTGTAGTAACTTACCACCAATCAGTTGGTTGAGTGGTGTGCCTTTCTCCGTCAAACAAATTAAGAGGATAGTTCCGGACTCGGCAGTGTTCGATATTTGGATCTCTTTTATTATATTTTCTCTTCAATTTTAACCAAAAGAGAGTTCGAGCTTTGCCACTAAATCCGATTCTGAATGAGTTAAATTTGAATAAAAAAATTATTTAATAATTAGTATGTCTAAAACATTTGAATAATAGATTTTTATTATTTTTTCCTTCTAAAAAAATTCAAAAAATTATTGTAAATTTATTTAATATTATTTAATATAATAGTTAATATTATAAAAGAAAAAATCATTTAGCCGCTCATTCAGTCAAAAAAATAAAACTAAACTATTCAGTCCAAATCGTCTTAAATGGTTAATCAGTTCAATTATTTAGATAATTTTTTTAAAAATTAAATCTACTAAATAACTGAACGGATCAACCATTTAGCAAAAAACAAACAGTGGCATAGTGGTGTATAGCTGTAGATTTGTTTCTTTAATTGTGTTTTTTTCCCTTAAAAATAAATACTCAATTTTAATACTTTGATTAGGAGGGGCGACTTACTGACTTGTTGGTCACTCATGCCTCCTCACCCTGCATGCAATTTGCACATGCAGGTGGGGCTCATTTCCTAATTGGTCGTCAAGTTATTATGAGGTCAGGTGGAGGGGGGTACAGATATAATAATATATTTAAATCCAAGGACTGATTAGGACTTTAAGTAGATATTTAAGTACAGATATAATAATATCTTCTCTTTCATTAATTAATCAGAGCTAAGTCAGTCGTGTCTAATCAAAGTTTTCTTTAATTATCATATGATTGTTAATATTATTGAGATCAAGTTTTGTTACTTATGTTAAATTAAATTGAAAATGATATATATATATATATATATATATATATATATATATATTCTCTATAATTCACCTCAGTACGTACTTTGACCAAGTATTTGAATTGGAAAATCATATGATTTATTCGAATTAAAGATTAATTAAGTTATATGAAAGTTCATAATATTCATGATATATAAAATTACTCTTTTGACCCACCACAAAGTTCATGAATATATTCATGAAACAATTACTTTTAAACTTTAATATGTCTATTGATAATTAATTAATTATAAGTCGAAGGGATTTTCATGACTAGCTAGTAGCTAGCTACCTAGTATGCTTTAGAGTGCATAACCTTTCAAGTGTATGATACAACGCAATATTTTACACTCCATCTATATTTTACAAATTTTTAGTCAGATTTGTGAAAATTTTAAATTTAAAACTGATATATATATATATATATATATACTTTTTGTTATTATTGTAAAACGCTTGAAAAGTATTTTTAAGTATAAAATTGTTATTTTAAAAATTAAAATAAATTTGTAACATAAGTTGGATTTTAAGATTTTTCACATTAAATGAAAATCTTTTTATATATGTAATAGAAAGAATATCTCTTTACAAGATCAAACATGTTTAATTTTAGTCTATTTTTAGAAGGAAAAACTCCAATTTTAGGATTAAATTTTTTAAGGAAAATGAAACTCTAAGTTTGGATCGGAGATTTTCAATTGCGAGATAATTCCAAATTTCGGGGAATAAGTAGTGATTTTTAGGAGTCTTCTAGAGCTCGGAAGATATTATTGATATATATATATATATGGAATTGATATATCACAACATATAAGCGATTTGCTCTATATATATTGATGAATTAATCAATTATCGTCCAGGTTAAATTCATTAAAAGAATTGAACAACGTATGTTAAATAAGAGTTGAGCTTACAATCCGAACCGTGTATATATATATATATATATATATATATATATATATATGCTGAGGTCTTGTCTTCAAAAGTCTATTTTATTTTTATTATTAAACGAATCTTCAAAATTAAGTCTAATTAATTGCTACAATTTGGTGAAGGAAGAGGAGAACCACTAGTGCATATTGAGTTGGCCTAGCTAGGGTGGTAGTAGCGATCAGACACAAGTTAATTTGGAGTAAATTCATAGAGGACACTTGTGTCTCTCTGTCTGATACATCTCCTCATCTCTCTGTTTCTTCAAGCTTGTATTTGGGTTCAATTCTCCACATAACAACATCGATCGATCATATCCCACACCACACATGACACAACTAACTACAAGCTCTAACAAACGAACATATATACCACCTAAAATATGAACAGAATGAATATATTGCATGCCAAATGAAATATAACCAACCTATCTATATATAGAGAGAGAGAGAGTTTGGTTTTCTCCAAATGTGAATCGTGAGGAAAAGAAATTAAAAATGAAGCCATTTATAACGATTTGTGGCCGATTCATGGACACGGGACCGTATATATATACACATCAGGCAGTACCGTCCTTGATTGTATGTGAGCAAGACATGTGTACGTTGAAATTCTACTAGGTAGTTTCTGTTGACATTTTCCTTAATTTTTCTCCTTCTTTCAATAATTAATTAAACCACCATTACGATATATGTGATGAGATGATGCAGTAGCTAGTTTAATTACCATTGTGCTACACGAACAAGTGTACGTATTTAATTTTGTCCATCTTTAAAGCTAGCCTAGCTAGCAGATAAAGAAAATAAGATCACTAAGATAATTGACCCTGATGATATATAGTACTAATAGTAGATCTGATTTGCCTCATGATCATGATCATGATCACCCCACGGACGGGCCAGATGAGGTACGTACTATATAAGATTTTGCATGACATATGTTTGGTACTTGGTAGTAAGAAACAACTTTCCACATAGTTCAAGTACATAGACCGACTTTTCCATCTGAGTGTGAGTAAACTCACAAGTGATTAATTAATGAGTAATACTAGAGACACAAACTATTTTATAAAATATTTTACAAACTGTTGATGTGGCATACTCCACCTCAACATATTGATCAACAAATTGTTTCAATATAATTTTTGGCCCCACACAATATGTTGAGATGGGTATCTTGCACATCAAGAATTAGAAACGTTAATAGAATAATTTGTTTCAAAGATTATTCTTAATTAATTGATATATCTAGATCTCAAGCTCCAAACTTTGGAGGGTGGTCACAGTTCCCCAATATGTATATTTGTAACCAATGAATTAATATAATAGGGGGAATTTTTATATTTTATATTTGTCTTCTCAATGTTTCTTCTTCCTTATGGGTGTCGATCAAATTAGAACCTAACATTACTTTCATTTAGCTAGGGTTTAAAAGAAATTAAATTTAGATTGGCACCTTGATGCAGAACGGAAAATGTATGCTCTAAAAACGTCCACCTGGAAAATAATACAATTTTAATTATAAAAGATAATAATTATTGATGATTATCCTTCAACTCACAAATCGGATTTTATAGCTAAAGAATTCATATAACTTATGAAAATAAACTCTTAATAGCTAACTAATTAATATGACAATAAAATCCTAATAACCATGACGCCATTTTCGAACCCGAAGACCTCTGCCAAAGTCAAACCCGAATCCGAAGACCCTCCCGAAGTCGATCAAACTCGGCTCTTCGGAAATTATGGTCGTTTCCTTGAAGCATTTCTCCTTTCCGGTTTCCTATCTAACTTTCTTCCGACTCCAAAGTCAGTTGTACTACATCACACCTGCAGATTTTGGTGGCTTTCCAGTATCCCGAAATGATTTGTGATGATCACATCGGCAAACTCTTTCAAGTGGGACGAGTATATATCAGAAAGTCATGTCTAATTAGACGTTCCTTAGAGCCATATATATTATACTTTCTGCTTCTCTTCATCGCTGCTACAACCCCCATAGCACGGCAAGCTTTGCTGCTGTAGCTGCTATCTCTCGCTCCTTCAATAACAGAAGATCAAATCGATGACAACATTTTGAAGGAAGAATTAATACATAACTAGAGAATATATTACAATTAGTTTTTTAATGGTACCAAAAAAAAAGGCTAATGATAAGTAATTAAGTTTTTTACCTTCGACTTGTTGCTGCGGTCTGAGGAATGTGAAGATGAACACATTGAGCAATTCTTGTTCCTAATTAAACCAAATGAAGATGTGGAAGTTAAGTGAAACGTATACGAGCTAACTGAAAATTTGAAAGATTGTTTCAAGTTCACAGTTAACATTTTTCTTAATTAGTACATGGAGTTCAACTTCAATGAAGACTCGTTTACAGAACAGCCCCAAAACTCATGAATTGCATGAGCATTCATGTCCATATGTTCATAGCCAAACCAAAAAAAAAAAAAACTAATTAGAATATACAAATTAGAAGCATATATGGATAACTAGACAACACATGGAAGTATCAGAATATACAAATTAGAAGCATATATGGATAACTGATAAGATTGCATTCATTTCTCATGGTAAAAGTTATTAAATATGTCAGAGAATCATGTACTTGTACAGAAGTTCAATACTAACTAACCTCTGCAATTTCTCTTTTAGATTCATGTATCTGATCAGAGAATCCTGATGATTGCACTTTTCTTCTTGAAGCATATTATCCAAATTCTCCGTTTTCACTTCTAAATCCTGCATTCACAATTCACGTCTTATGATCAGACTGCAATTATATTTGATCTGAGACTTATCAAGCTACGTACTTACCTTTTGAGATGCTTCCAACTGAGATTGGAGATCCACTAGAAGCTGCTCTTTTTCGTGTAACTGAAACTTAATCATCTCCCTGAATTTCAGTTCACTGGCTTGAACCAATACATGAGAAAGGTCGAGAAAAAAGTCAACTAGTATAATTTTGTTGAGCAGAAAACTATCCACAGAGGCAGTTAAGTCCTTTGGTTCAATATCCGATCCCTTTTCATGAGCTTGCATAACTTTTCTGTCTACAGATAATACAAATTGGTGAATACGAGAGACAGCAGCTACCAAATCCTGGTCAGTAATACTCTCTTCATCAGTATCAGGTTTATTGACTTGAATCGACAAGAAATCCCTCTTTGTCATCTTTGTAATATTCTGTGAACTAGCTTCTATATTGTCTGAGAACTCATCATCCGGGTGAGATTCCTTTGCAGAGAAAGACGATGAGTGACAAGGCAGAGAGTTTCCTATTTCCTGCATGGCATGTACAGTATCATCCATCGCCTTCCTCATGTCAGTGTCCTTAGTCTGAGATTCCAGTATCACAGGAATTTTTGATAAGAGATTCAACAACAGCTGTTGAACCATGTCAGAATCAAGCCCTTTTGCTGACTTTTCCACATCAGTGGATTCTTTATTTGCTGGTGGATTCATATTGGACTGCAGTGTAGACTGAGAAAGATTCTTCCCCTTTTTAGTTTCAACAGTAGCATTGCCATATGATGTTTCAGTTCTTGAGGTAGAGAAAACCTTATCTCCTTTATTTGTTGAACATGCCAGTCTCTCCATCTCTAGAAAATCATCCATAATTTCCAACGAATTGGCATTGACAGGCTTGCTCCACTTGCTAGTGCTCTTATGCATTGTGTGATCAGAGAATGGAACAGTTGCCTGTAAATTGACAGAACTTCCATCTTCAGACATAGAGGCAGCATTACATGAACTGCTTGTATTATGAATTACACAACCTTCTGCAGGGATCTCAAAAGACGATCGCCATGAGCTTATCTTTTGGTTTAGAATCCCTATCTGTGCTTCCAAATTTTTGAACCTCCCGACCATCTTAGCACATATGTCCCTTGAACTTTGTAGTTCGCTATTCTTTGTGACCAACGTTTCTTTCAGCATCGTTATTTCTTTTTCCATCAGCAACAGTGATTTAAAATTCTTTCCTGGAAGAGGAGGCTTTCGTGGTTGAGGTTCTACAGAATCATGGCCCATATTTCCAATTTCCTTTTTCATTTGTGCCAGTGTAGCAGGGCCAGGAAACTTTTTGCGCACAAGATTGCGTAGCCTTTGGCACTCTGCTTCAAGTTTTGCCATTTTTTTGACATCCTCCAAATGTTGCTTGTTTGCAGCTTCAGCAGATCTTTTACCCTTGTTCTTCTCTTCCTTTCGGATTTCAAGTTCCTTGGTAACTACATGCAGGTTGTACTTAAGGGAATTTATTTGATTTTCATAGGATTGCATATTTCCTTTCAGAAGTTCACTGTCAACCTCAGCTTGGGATTTTTGTTCATTGATCCCAATTAGCATACTAGACTGTTTTTGCAATGACCTTGAAAATGCAGCACTTTCAGCATCTGACTGGAGAAGCCTTTGACTCAAGTCAGCTATCTGAGCTTCAAGACCGACCTTGATTTTCTCCCATTGCTCGGTTTTATTTAGAATTAATTCTTGCAGCTTCTGATCATTTTCTTCCTTCACAGTTGTAATCTGCCTCATGCATTCTTTGAGAGCAGCATCTAGATGCGATGCTCGATCTTCAGCAGTAACTTTGAAGACTGTGACTGATTCAAGTTGATGCTTCAATGCCAGAGCTTCGGCATTAGCCTTTTCTAATCCTAAAAACACAGAAAGGTTGAGTAAATTTAAAGGGGAAACAAAAAATTGGAGGACAATTAAATGGGTCGAAAGGAAGAACCAAAGGCAAGGATGTAAGATAATGTGTTTCTTCCGTAGCGGAGGTTTGCTCACAGGATTCATTTCTTTTCTCTCATAAAGGCATAAAAGAAACGCACGCGTTGATTATAGCAACAGCAAAAACCAAGTGGTTCTGATCTTCCTTTGAAGCAGAAGCAATAAAAAAATATTCGTACCTGAAACAGCTTCGCCAGCAACTTTTTCATGTTGTTTCACTGAAGTGTCCTTAGCAGTAATCTCTAGATCAGCTGCGTATAGATCATCTGTCAAATCATTCACTCGATCCTGCAACATACTAATTTGACCTTCCAATGTATCAACTTGATCCTCCAAGCTACTCAGATATGTATATGAATCTAGAGGTATCTGAATATAGTTAACCCTGTTACTGTTTTCCTGGTCACAGAAGTAGAATTCATAGATAGGTAAGACCAATTAATGTAGCTAAGAAAAAAGAAGACGACACTAACCACTGGCCAAGAAACTAATCAGTTAAATCCAGGGTGGGTGGTTAATTACTGGTTAGTTTCCACTTTAAATGTGACCACTATGTGTAATATCATAGGAGAGGAGAGGAAAATGTTAGCATGCTAAAGACATTATTATAAAAAGCTGTATGCTACGGATGACAAACATGGCTAAAGACGGAAAGCAAAAGTAAGAAGAAAACTCATTCATGCATCTTTAGCTCTTTTTGATTTTATGGACATACGTACCTTTTGTCGTAGAGATTCAACTGAAGAATTTGTGGCATCGGCCTTTCTCTCAGTTATTCCCTTTCCATGTGATCTTTTATTTAGAAGTCGAATTCATGTTCCATTTTAAGTATTTTAGAAATTAATATATATATATATATATATATATATATATATATATATATAAGCTGCACAGAAATTAATTGTTGATTTTATGAAAAATTTAAAAGAAAATAATTGGAAAAGTTTTTGGAATGTCCAAAATGAATAATTTATTAGGCGTTCTATATGTCATTCCTCTCAGAAACTGGTAATTCTATGACAAAAGAATGGGGGATCAATTTCTTTTGTTTTGTAAAAGTAGAATGGTGAGTGTCTCTGCTTGCTTGCTTGCTTGCTTGCTTGCTTGCTTGCTTGCTTCACCCTCAGAACAAGGAAATTAACAAACAATAGCATAGAGCACTATAGCAGCAGCAGTCTAGCATTACAAATAAAACTATGTAGTAGTAGATGGCAATAATATTTTAGTGTACATGTATGTATGTATGTATGTATGTAAGCTTACCAAAACAAACGCAGATGCACAGAAATCAAATCTCAAAAACTTGATTTTATTTTACTACTCAAAAAACATAAGACTCTTCCTGCAATACAGATTTATTTAAAGGAATCATCATACGAAAAATAGAATAAAATATTTGACCTCATGCCTCTTTTGACAAGTTCATGAGTGAGTGGGTACTAGGTACTGGGTACTGGGTACTGGGTACTGGGTACTGGGTAAGAAGAAACTGACAGACGGACAGACATATTGAATTGATCTCGTGTGTTGTCCTGCTCTACTGAATGCCGCCTAATAGCAGCATTTTTAAAAGACCAAAGGGACCTACAATCCTACATACATACATTACCTGTGTATGTCCCACTTTGTTTGCTCTTCTTTTCCCAATTGGCCATTTCTAGTTCATTTAGGTTTATCGCCAGCCTGCAAATATTTTGATTGATTTCTAAATTATTTGGCATTAAATGGATAAAGATCGGGTCTACTACGCCATGATTTAATGCAATTTTCGGAAGCCGTCAAATTAATTTTTAATCGATTGGTTAATAGAGTGTTGACTCTATGTGTGTCATTATTCTATTGGTTAATTGACCAACTTATCAAAAAATAAATTTCGTACTAACCGAATTGATCTTTTTTGCCTTCACCCCAAAAGTGTAAACAGCATGAGACATGATTTTTTAAAATTGTAATTATTTATTTACTACCACCACATAGTTAATGTATTATAAATTTATTTTTAGAAATCCTAGTTTTATTTTATAAATGCATCTAAAATTATTTTTAGGATGGGAGTATGAAAATTAATAAATTCATAAAATCCTCACCATATATATATCCTATAGGACGGTGAAATTATATAAAATCATTGTTATATATCCTATAAATATATAATAATAATTTTCATTGTCCTTACATTTATAATGACATTTTTATTATAAAAATATCAATTTCCTAATTTTTATATTACAAATTAAAAGAACACTGAAATTAGAGGAAGACCCTTTCCAATAGAATTGTCCAATTCGGCCGGATATTCTCTCCCGCAGTTGCAGACAATCCCGATGAGGCTCTCGGAGAATAATCTATTTCTCTCTCATCATTTATTGTGTGATTTGCTCATGAGCGTGGCAGTGAATAGAGCTTCGGCTATCAGACTTCCGGATCGGATCTCCCAACTTCCTAAAGGTTCCTCTAATCAACCCCTCAAAACAGCGGTGTTCACCCTTGGAAGCTTTTGGAGGTCCGAAGCTGTGTTTGGTTGCGTGGACGGAGAGTTGTTCGGACTACTGCTGGTTACGCAGGTGGATCCAAAACCAATCCCGAGTACCGTAGCTTGGGTGATCACGCTGAGTGTTCAGGTAGTCTCACCCTCTCTGTTAAGATGCATACATCTATTATTCTAAATCACATACTCCCTTTTCCCACACACACACACACACACACACACACACACACACACATATATATATATATATATATATATATATATATATATATATAACTGATTCTGTGTGTCCTTTATTGCAAGCCAAATGCAAATCACTTACAGCTAAGTTGGCTTAGGTGAGTTAAATAATAGTGAATGGTATCTATTTTATGGATTAATGTTCCAAATGCTGGTGAGAATTTTCAATATTATTATTGTTTGTGTCAAAGAAATTGGTGTACGAGTATTAAATGGCAAATATGTGAAAATGGAGCATGTAGCTTGTTGGGTCATGATATTTCTCCTATTGGACCGAATGGATTGGGCCTACATATTCAGTTAGTCCATTGGGTCTTCATTATTGGGTGTTGACATTATTGGATCTAGTCACTTTATTATCTTTATTAAGTCCTTCTAGTATCGGACCCAATCAGTGGGTCGACTCATCATATATTTAAAATATCTACATCTTTGACTTGTAATGATGAAAAAGTATGACGGTTGACTAGAGAACCCGCCCATGCATTAATGTGGATGGGATTATAACCGACCACTGCGGTGGAAGCGATGACTAAAAAGCGTTGGATAAACTATATGCGATCGGTGGAACCCATCGGATCAAAGGGGTGTGTCGGGTAATAGTGGGTATGCTTGTAATCCGAAGCGAAGAGAGTATAACTTAGCGAGGAAGTCTTCACAAAGAGGTGCGCTCTAATACACTTCTTCATTCATAATCACATATACTGGAGAGATTATTATTTCTCTCTCGAGACACTTGAACATTATATTCCTCCATTGTTTAACCTTGTGAACACGTATCTCGACTCTCACGCTTTGAGTATCCCCGTGGAACCGCATGCGTCGAAGCTTGTGGTGTTTATCGTGTTTCTTGTCTGCGAGATCGAGCGTCTTACGTGATTGGGGCGTGGCGAGAAGATCCTGGCGTTAACATTGGCGGCGCTAGAAGGAGGCGTTTTTCTAGTGTTCTTGAGCTATCAATCACAATATTTCCGGTTGTTCTACATCCGGAAGTTATGGCACCAATCGGGGAGTTCTCGTTCGAGATCCCACGACAAAGCTTAGAAGATGGTTGGTCTTTGTTCTTTGATAAAGAGCGAAATTATGATCAAGGGCAAGTAAAAGGCACCCCGCCCATAATTGACGCCGAAGTGGTCGGTGATAAAGATGATGGTCGAGCGAGTAGATGAAGACCAATGACCATTTCTGTTTAATAGAAGAGGGTAATCTGCCTATTGGTCTTGGGATGATGGTCGAAGCGAGTAGATGAAGACCAATGACCATTTCTGTTTAATGAAGAGGGTAATCGCTTACTATTGGTCTTCGGGATGATGGTCGAGCGAGTAGTAGATGAAGTCCCAATGACCATTTTCCGATTGGCCGAGAGGGTATCCCGCTCTATCGGTTTTGAGGATGATAATGGTAGATGAAGTCCCAGCGACCGCGAAGAAGAGGGTATCCAGAGGTTTCTGCATTATACTCGAGAATACAAATCCGAAGGCATCTCGCCTCTGAATATCCTCATCCTCATCGACGTGAGGAGAGTTTCACCGAAGTATATCCAAAATCACACTCCAGAGAGTCCACCGAGGCACAGCCTATAGATACTTTTCTTCTTGAGATGCCGTACCCAAAGTTTGTCGAGTTTCAGATTGACACACAAATGCACCCATATTCCTAAGCATCAAGAGGATACCTCATCCTAGGGGTTCTCGGGACTATGGCACAAAGCGGATGAGGGAGCAATTCAAGAATATATTCATCCGAGAATGCAAAAAAAGGTACTCTGCCTTGAGTGTTCTCTCTCATGTGAAGGACTCGTCACCAAAAGCGGATCGATAAGCCGCACTCTCTTGGAAATTCGAACACTTGATGTAAATATTTCCAAAGTCGGTTGACATTATGGTCGGACAATTCTTTTACGAAGCTAATAATAGTTAAAGAGAAGCGAGGAATCGACAAAGCCGTTGCGAGTTCTTGGTGAAGCGAGCTAAATGGACATTACATGCGATGGATATTCTATTTTGGACATCGATCTGACAAAGAGGCTATCGAGGGGTCGATCACAATAACAATTCCGTTCTTGATGCATTATCGAAGTTGGCCCTTCTGGATGCTTATAACTTTGATGGCGGATGGCGTCTTTCCTTGGATCGGTCTTTGGTAAAAAAACCAATTACAAGAGTGTCGACTTTGTTCTCATTGATCGAGAATCTTTATCGAAGGACCTTTTTCATCATCATTACTCAAACATTTGGTTCCATCCGAGAAGCGAGTATATTCTTGGGAAATTCACAAAGACATCTGTGGCGATCATTTGACCCGAAGTTGTTGGCTTTATAAAGTACTTGGCGGGGATATTCATGATAGAACCGAGGAGTCGGCCTGAAGACATTTAGGTGGCTCATCCACATTCACTTTTGCCTTATTGATCCACGGTCCTAAGGTCACTATGGTGTAAGGAGGTATGGTAGGACTTCATTGGCCATTCGATGGTAGCCCCAGTCCTTTTGATCCTATATTGATCTTATCGGGGTGGTAAGTCGATGGTCACTTATTGGTCCGAAGGTCACTTTATGGTGTAAGGAGGTATGGTAGGACTCATTGGCCATTCGATGGTAGCCCAGGTCCTTATGATCCTATATTGATTTTATCGGGTGGTAAATCAATGGTCACTATGGTGTAAGGAGGTATGGTAGGACTCATTTGGCCCATTCGATGGTAGCCCAAGGTCCTTATGATCTATATTGATTTTACCGGTGTGGTAAATCAATGGTCACTATTGATCCTTATATCTTGATCCTTATATCTTGATCCTTATATCTTGGTCCTTATATACTTGTTACACCCGGTGTGGTAGCAAGATTTCGATGGTGCAAGGAGGATCATCCAAATTCACCTCACACATGGCCGATCTCACACTTGAAAGCGATAAGTATACATTACTTTATTTTGTTCAAGTGTTGAGTTCGGTTCATTCAATATTGTTCATTAAATTCTATCCATTAAATTGATTCACTTCATTTCATAAATTAAGCATTATCGCGCTTATCTAGTTCATGTCCTAAGTTAAGTTCATACAATTTAATTGATCTTGAATTATTGACAAAAAATGTTCATTCGAGTAATAAGGCGTGAAGTTGATATTTTAAATATTAACTGCTCACAACAAGTTAAATTTTTACGAAAAGTTCTACTGACTAAAGATAAGGAGAGGTCGTCTCTGAGAACTTCTTCCTTGTCATCGTCACCATCTAAAAGTCTAGAAGAGATGGATCTACCTTGGCAGAGAGCTTTTTCTTGCCTTTACTTGGCGATTTCATATCCTTTGGCATACGTATGGGCGATCTTATTGTTCATTTCGGCGGATTTTACGTATTACTGTATCTCCTTACGAAAGTCTTGATCGATGGCGGACCCAAATCTCTAAGGGCGAAGCTCTTTGAGCTCTTCTTGACTTCCGGACGATGTACGGATGCTTTGATCCTTTAGCTTGACGGATCGGCATTTATATCGGTGATGACCCGATGAGTGGCCTTGGTGCGTTTTCGGTTCTTCTTTGATCTTGTCGATATCCTTGAAGGCATTCATCGTTGAGAAGAACAATGTCGAGGTTGATTCTTTCCTTTTGCCAAACATAAACTTGAATGGCTTTTTCCTTGGTATTCCCTTGGCATTCTCTTGGTATTCCTTGGCATTCTCTTCCTTGGCATTATCTTGGTATTCCCTTGGCATTCCTTGACATTCTCTTTCCTTGCATTCTCTTGGCATTATCTTGGCATTATCTTTTATCCTTTTCGACTTCTTTGTATTTGGGATGGAAACACACGAAGACAATGTTTACTACAGATGACCATATTAATCGATCGATTCAGTTGATGGTCAAATCTCAACTTCCTTGATGCGGTATATCACTCCTTCACCCATCGGTTCCATGATGGAATTATTGCCGAACAAATGATCATCGATGTCGCTACTGACTTGAACCTAGATTGAAGAGAATGGTTTTTTTGGCGAAGGTTTGGGTTGTTCGAGAGGCGGTGAAATATTTGTTGTTGTATGTTAAACCGGAGCGGGCTCTTTAAATGGACTTCCATCTTAATTAACATTGGCATTTGATATTCACCATATAGGCTTTTGGTGTCCGTATTTTGGGCCTTCATTGGTCTTATATTAGTTCCTTTTGTCTGAACCGATGCCGTTTATAGTTTCTATTAAACCTCCTGTTTAATAAAAAACTAGAAGCGATGTTGGGTCGTGATATTTCTCTATTGGACCGAATGGATTGGGCCTACATATTGATTAGTCCATTGGGTCTTCATTATTGGGTGTTGACATTATTGGATCTAGTCACTTTATTATCTTTATTAAGTCCTTCTAGTATCGGACCCAATCGGTGGGTCGAATTCCATCATATATTTAAAATATCTACATCTTTGACTTGTAATGATGAAAAAAGCATGACGGTTGACTAGAGAACTGCCCATGCATTAATGTGGATGGGATTATAACCGAGCCTGCGGTGGGAGCGATGACTAAAAAGCGGTGGATAAACTATATGCGATCGGTGGAACCCATCGGATCAAAGGGGTGTGTGTCGGGTAATAGTGGGTATGCATAATCCGAGCGAAGAGAGTATAACTTAGCAAGGAAGTCTTCTACAAAGAGTGCGCTCTAATACACTTCTTCATTCATAATCACATATACACAGAGAATTATTATTTCTCTCTCAAGACACTAGACATTATATTCCTCCATTGTTTAACCTTGTGAACACGTATACTGACTCTCACGCCTGAGCTATCCCCCGACGGAACCGCCGTCAAGCTTGTGGTGTTTATCGTGTTTACTGTGCAGGATCAGGGCGTCTTACGTGATTGGGACGTGGCAGAAGATCTTGGCGTTAACATAGCTTATAACTCTGTTTCAAAGAAGAGAATAAAGACCTTGAGGTCCTATTTATCCAAAGTCAAGGGTCATTAGGGAGAATCATAAATATGAGAATATCTAGTGTGCAATAACTTGTTTGAGGATGATTGGAAAAGTGGGAATTGATCCCTGTTGATATATGACTACATCAGGAATACCTTGAGTTCATATTGTTCTTAATTCTTTCCAATGAAGTTCTCACTATAATCTAGCAATATATATATATGGAATTTATGGTCAAGTGGTTAGCTTTAAGGCATAGTAACAATTAGATAGATGTATAGCTTAGAAAACTAAGGTGGGTAGTAGGCTTGAGAAATACTTGGAGTGCATTTTAAAAAAAAAACAATAATAGTAATAATAATAAGCATAATAGTGAACTTGTTGTATTATAGTAGATATTTCTAACATGGTGAATACATGTGTATAATGCCTATCATTCTATCAAGAAAAGATACTAGCTTTGTTATTGTATAGAATGTATTGACTATTTTGACAAGAATGTAGGAACAATAAGTGCTATCAAAATTGTGATGTAGACATACACAGGTAGTTTTGGAAATAAATATAGAAGAATAAACGGAGATAGAGGAAAATAATAATGATAATAATTTGATGATTTAATGGAGAAGTAGACTCTAAATCGAGTCACGACGGCTACTCGTTTTGACAGTTTTCTTTCAATTGATTCATCTGATATTCAAATAACAAGTGCAAGAAATAGGTGGGCTTCAGGTTGTGGTGGAGTCTCCACGATATAGTAGAATTGGACATCCATAACAATGCCAACAAATGCTTTATTTCCATGGAAAAACGGATTATCGATATTCCACCAAAATCATGCAGAATTCAGTCTGACCCTTCACCCCATTATGGATTTCTTCATAAATTCTAGAGACTCTTCACATTTAGTCACGTGTTGATGACATCTTCAACAATATCTTATGTATATCTGATTTTCCATTCATCTTGCAAATTGTAATAATGAGGACTAGTGCAGAGCACTTTGACGTGGTCCTTCTGCATGTGAAGTTAGCGTTACCTGAGGTGTTTGCTTCTCATTAACTTTAATTTCTTTTCCCTTATGACACTTGCATTAGTGCATTAGGGATTTCACGTGCACTCACACAACCTTTCAATTTGATTAGTATCTTTCAACATGAGTGGCAACAGGATATCCAGTGATGCTGTAGATGAGCTTCAGAGATTATTTTTTTTCTTGTACTCTCACAATTTTCTTTTCAGAAAACGTTTGAATAAGCTAGTGTTAGAAGAATTCTGGTTGTTCTCTTTAATGTTGTGGTGTTCCAGTACCGCGGTTACACTTTGGCACTTAGGTGACTCTGACATGGCAAAGCTTATTTAATATCTTCAAATTTCAGCTGCTACCATCACCTCTTGGAGTTGCATGTATCTTCATATGTACACATGGAGAGATGCTTGGTTGTTTTTGTGTACTGACTTCATGAATTATTTTATATTGACTGCTGTTGAGCTGGTTACTTTTGTCTCGGAGGATGTTTGCGTTTAATTTAATTGAACACTGAGATGGAAATCCATTTCCTTGATGAGTAGATTTTTGGCACCTCAGAGCTAGGTATATTCATATGTGGGACCTTTATACTGGGCTTGAGCTGATGCATGATAATTTTTGTTGACTCTGGCGGTTGAGATCTTGTAAGGCATGTGCTCTGCCCTATACGAGTGATAACTGAATTTGCTGTGTTTCTTGTTCTATTGATTGCATTGATTTGACCTGATAAATTTTGCTTCTTGCTAATAAGAAATAATTTAACAGCCCATTTTATGCGATGAAAGGTAACAACCTGTAAGTCATTCTGCCTGCTTAATGTAGATTAGTGACTAATGCAGACGCAAACAGGCTTATCCCACTAACCTAGTATCCTTGGGTAAAGTCAGCCTGTTATTAGCTGTACAGACTTTGCAGATTTTTAACTCTTCTATAAAACAAGAAATTGTTTCCCTGTTAGCACGTAAATAAATGACTGATGATCATTGTTTTTTAAATTATTGGGTCACTAAATATGCTTTTTGCCTCTTAGGAATTATCTATTTTTCTCATCCTGTCTATGAAGGAAATATTATGTGATAGAGTTCTATGAGTTGTTTGCAGATTGAATATGATCCTAGGGTTATAAATTTCAGGAAACTTTTGGAGGTTTTCTGGTCTAATCACGATTCTCGGCAAGTATTTGGTCAAGGTCCTGATGTTGGTAACCAATACAGGTAAGCATGCTTGGCCTTTACTGACTTTTCTGTATGTTGAACCGGTACCAACTAGTTAATACTAGTAATGTAAGCAGATCTATTATCTTTGCTAATGGAACTGAAGAGTTCAGATTAGCTGCTGTAAGCAAAGAAAGAGAGCAAACTAGGTCAAAGAGCAGTATTGTGACTACTGAAATTCAACAGCTTGCTTGGGACATTTTATCCTGCAGAGCCTGACCATCGGGTTTAGTATATCTAGATCAATTCTTTAGCAACATGTTGTGAATGTAAAACAAAGCCCTATTTTGATATTGCAATTCTAAGTCTTGTTTAGTTTGTTAAAAGGGAAATAGCAGTTTCAGAATTACAAGTTGCAACTGAGGTGAAACATTGATGAGCTTGGATTTCTTTGATTTATGATAACAAAATGCACAGGTGAAATTGGAAGAATATGGGATTATATAATTGTACAGGCAATGATATCTTTACAACATGTGGTCGTGGTTTTCTAGTCCCTGGCCATTATTCCCTTCACTGGAAATACCTAGGGCATTTTCAGAAATCTTAAACCTAGCATTTTAACTGAAACACTGATGAAAAATCCATGTTTGAAAATTTTCAGAAATTTGAGTTTAAACGAAACCACTTCCTTCTTCAGCTGATCGGAAATTTGCCTGAAGAAGAGCTAGAAATTTCCAGCTTGGCATCAAAACTAAATGGCTACGCAGCAGAGGTTTGTACATGGAGGATTCAAAAGAGACTGGATTCAAAGATTAACGATATTGTCAGGAAAGGTTGGCCCATTCTTAGAGAAGTGTAGTTACTAGTTAGACAATCTCTTTCTCAAGACTCCTTCAAGATGCAAGCTGACTTACTGAATCCAAGTGCTGCCATGTAGTAATATTGAGATTTCCCAAGCAGTGGACATGTAAAATTTCTCCATGGTCGAATAGAAATACCATCTTATTTTGTATCATTTCTTTTATTGCAAAAATTTAAATCACTTTGGGAGTAGGATCCTGGAGCAAAGAGTAATGGAACATTTCCTGTTAACAGAATAATCCATGATTCATTGATTGTTTGTTTCAATAACTACTTGAAGATCTTGTCGGACAAAGAACCAGTACCAAGGACATCAAAGAATTTTTTTTCTTCAAAATTAACAGTTTCACTATTTTCCTAGTGCCCGTTAAATTAAATAAAATTATAATTAAACTTAAAAACTTACCAAGTAATATACAAATTGACTTTTAAAGTCTTCAAATTTATTTAATTTTAATTAATATAATAGTTATAATATATAATATATAATAAAAATTAGAGTAATAATTACAAATTTTATTTTATTCGCAATACTTATTTTTAAGTTTAATAAGATGTTCTTCGACTTCAAAATCCGGCTCCTTTGTTTTGCGCTGTCGTGGCGTCTTGTGATTGGATAACGTACGTTTCTGATATCCTCCTTTATAAACGCAAGCTCTCTCTGCTCCTTCTCGTTTGTATCTCATACTTGTAATTCTCTCTCTATATCTCTCTTCCTGTTTATATAGATACAGATAGAGTAGATAAAGAGATATATTACTATCAGTAAAGATAGAGGGCGATCGGAAGAGAAAGAAGACGTCGGTCTCAACGGCAGATCGAACGGACAAACAGAAAAAGAGGAACAAAATGTCAGCATCAGCCGCATCGGACAAAGTTAGGGCTTCTCACATACTCATAAAGCACCAAGGCTCTCGACGTAAGGCTTCCTGGAAGGATCCAGAAGGTCGAGTTATTAGCAACACCACTAGAGAAACTGCCGTCTCTCAGCTCAAATCCCTTCGTGAAGACATCGTTTCCGGCAAGGCTAAGTTCAAGGACGTCGCATCTCTTTACTCCGATTGCAGCTCCGCCAAGCGCGGCGGTGATCTGGGTCAGTATATTTACCTTCAGTTAGGGTTTCATTGATCTGTATTTGGCTTATTTTTTATATATGAATGCTTGCGTGAGGATAAGGTTATAAGTGTAAATATGTATATCCTCTGATTGGACCCTTGGGGGGAACAGAAATTTAGGTAAACATGTATTGAGTTTTTCTTTTCTTTTCGCCAAGTAGGTATAAGGTTTTCTACTAGACACCTCTTATAAAGAGATAATTTCTGATGGGGTGTGTTTTCTAACAATGATGGGTGCCTTTGATGTAATTGTTTGTGTGTTCCTAGTTTTTTTTGTTTTGAAAAATTACTGCAATGCATGCCAACTCTGAGTCTGTGTAGATCTAGAGAAAGACTCAGAAAATTAGCCTAGTTCGGCTTTCATATATTCAGCTTTCTCTTAGTTGTCTAGATATTTTGGTTTTTTTAGTCCTTTACCCTGTAGGCTGTAATCCAAAAGTCCTTCTCTGAAACTGAACAACACCTCAAAGTTTATTTCTCAATTGAGCCTATTCACTAAGATTATGAAGGTGATCGCACTTTTGTATGTTGGGATGAATGTTGTTTGTTCAAATATGGGGACTGGACGGTCAAATATATGCTTTCCAGATAATTGTATAATTAAATTGTTATGTTGTCATTTGTCTGTGTTAACAGTTTTTGTAGCACAATACGTAAGATTGCTTATGAGCTTATCTACAGTATTATAGGTAATCCCATGAGAAATTATTTCTATTGATACTGGCAAAAAGGATTGTTTATTTTTCTGCTTTCCTAGTTGACTTGAATCTGAAGGTGGATTTTAGTGAGAAGAGAGGCACAAAATTTGTAAGGACTGTCTGGGGAGAACAAAAATTCAACGATGTCTGTAGAATGGAATGGAATAGGCTGTCTAGAATTTAGTTTTAAAAATAATTAATAGATATAATTGTGAAGGTTTTCCACAGGTCACTTAGACATTATATACAACACCGTTTCAAAATATTGAATTACTTGACTTCGAAAATACGAAGGATTACAAAGGCAAGTGATCCTATATTTTAGAATGGTGTTGTATATATTTTTTATTTGTATCACTATTCACTGGTAACCTTGGCATGCTTAAGAAGGTCATGGCATCTCGCTTTTGTAGAATGCAGGCCTTCACCCCCAGCACACTCAGAGTAGATTAGGTTGCTTCTAAGTTGTTTTCTTGCCATGGTATTTTGAAAAGAAAAAAAAAGATGCGTTTTTATGCCATATTTATACAAGTTAAAGTTACATTCCTTAAATTGGTTTGGTTGTCATGATTGTTTCTCTTTCACATCTTACTCTCGCAAGTATGCATTAATTATAAGATTGTAGTGAAAGCCCCAGAGACCTCCGCTTGAGCCTGTTTCTCACCGCTCAAGCTATTTGTCTGTGTACACAAGGATGTGCTTTACGCTTAGACTGCCAAATGTGCTTGTATCTTAAATTCGTCCCTTTTATTATCGTATCTATTACTCTATTTTTATGTCAAATACGAATATGATATGTGTATGTGTGTTGGACTAGAATTAAAAACTCCCAATTGAGAGAGAGATTCGCAGAGCCAATAGTCAACATATTACACTTGAGTGACTGGTCTTTGTTTTGAAATCATAACTTTGTAGTATTTTTGTTGGTTGTAAATGACTTCGTCTGGAGGGAACTTGGTCACCAGTTCGATAGATCTGGAGCAATTTTGTATTTAATGCAATAAAATAATTACTGAAAAACTTTGTATTCTTTGCTCTGTTCAAAGGGTGTGAATAATTACTGAACAACTTTGTATTGATTTGCTTAACTTGTCTATTCAGTACTTAAAAGTATCCATTTTCTCCATTTATATTGTTGGATCTGACAAATTATCGTTGCAAATCAACCAAAATACAAGATTATTTTAGGGAGTTGGTAATACACTACAAATAAAGTTGTTGGGCATCTCATTTAGCTTCTTTTCTAATAGCTTCAAATGAGAACTGACCTTTTCTAATGTAATATTTGGGCTTCAACACTTACAAACTTAATAGTTTTCAAGTAATATTTGACAACTGAATGGATAAAGAGACAGATTCTAGATTCATAACTACCTATCTCTCATATGAATTTATGGTTTATTAAATATAGATAAGATATTTTACTGTCTTTTGGATTAATTGAGACAGAGTGGTGTTTTCTCATCACATCTGTGGTACTTCTAATTGGAGTGTGGAGAAGTAATGGCCTGAACCCACTGAGTAAATTTTTATCATCATTCAGTAGATTTGTTAACAGAGGAAGTTACTTCTGATATGTCAGTACTTTGTTAAAGCTCTTGCTGTTTTATTTATAAATATTTTATTAGTATTTATGTTGGATATACCTACTAAGTAAATTAAGAATTGAGCAGAGGGACTTCTCATTGTCTCATCATTTATTTTGTTTCTCTGTTGTAATTTGGCATATAAAAGCCTAGATGTTGATCTTGAACCATTACTACCAAGTTCTTATTAGGAGTCTTTTAAAATCTCTATTACCATCAGAGAACCAAATGTAATTAAATTTGGACTAAACCAAATCTACATGCAGGTTCATTTGACAAGGGTCAGATGCAGAAGCCATTTGAAGAAGCAACTTATGCATTGAAGGTTGGGGAAATAAGTGACATTGTGGATACTGATAGTGGTTCTCATATCATCCTGAGGACAGCTTAAACAGATGTGCAAACATTCGTGTGTAATTGAAGGGTATCCAAGTGTTTGTCGAGCATCGTTTTTAAAAATCAATGACCTTGTTATCTACTACTTGTATGCCTATACCGTCAACTGTTTGCTGTCTTTTTTTTTGGGTTATGTTTATTAGACTACTTGATAACGTAGAACTATGGTTAATTCAGAGATTTTCGAATTGTTTTCTTCTATCAAAAAAAAAGGTTTTTTTTGGGATAAAGTAGTGGTGGGTGGGAGTCAATTTAATAAGTTCGGATGTTCACGTCTTGATGCTCATTGGTGCTATCTCATATTATCAATATTATAATGTAGATTAAAGTAGTGGTTTTTGGATTTTGATCATGTGAAAATATTAGCTCATTATTATAATATACTCCATCAACGTTAAAAATTTTAAAGGTTGTTTGAAAAAATTATGTACAATTCATATAAAATCTCCTTTCGTTTCAAAAAAATTTTATAGTTTCTTTTTAAATTAATTTTATTTTATTTTTCTAAAAATAACAAATTTTATAGTTTCTTCATTTAGTTTTACAACCTCCGTCCTCAAATACACTTTTTTACACGTTAAAAATAGAATAGAGTATAAATTAAGTTGCAATCCTAACCAGTGGAAGACACAAAAATATTACAATTATGAATGTTTCCTTCTTTCTTAAAGCTAGCTATTTCACTCGACTATTGAAGATAATATCAAGCTAGGACTCTTTTGTGCTACGGACGTAATAATTAACAAACTCTATGCAAGAGGTGAAAGGTCAACTAAGATAGGATAAAGTTGCTTTTTCACTATATATATATTATTTTTCTATGTTATTCCATTTCAATCGTACAAGTCTAGGAGTAAACTTAAAGGAAGAAGTTAATTATGCTATTAAGTACCACCAGTGTTGCTGGTTTAATGAAAATTTATTATTAATAGCTCGTCTGTCTTACGGTATATATTGTACAGTGCAACAACTTGTCCCCTGATGGTTTTACACCTTCCTGTCTCCTCCTATCCCGGCCGGCCGGAGCTCACAAACCACCGAAATGCTCAATCTGACATAATAGGACTGTAAATAAATGGATGCAGTAGTACAGTACTTCGCTCACTCGGATAACTTCCCCCAGTTCCTTTTTTTACCGTTTATCATCAAACCTTTTCCTTTTTCCTATTTCTATCATATCAATACTTCAACTACGTTTTAGATAATTAAAAAAAATTCACACAAATGCACTAACATTCATCAGCCACATAAATAAGACCCATTGCCCATATTGGTCATAATTACAAATGATGTTCAAGCAAGCATATTATCAGGTCTGAAGCTTGCAAGAACCAAAACTAAAGATTTCTCAATGAAAACTTTTTTAAGAAAAGTATCTCCAACTACCAAGTCTCGTGAAAAACAAAAGTCTAAGAAGGAAGATAGAGACAACCGAGTATACCTTTGATAAGCTTTCCTCGTTTCCCTGACATGTTTCCTATTAAAATCGCTCAACGCAACCCTCTTTCTTTTTACATCCTTCCACTAGTTTCCCCATCTAGCTTCATTCTCTTTGCTCTAGGTGGTGGCTCCTTTACTCCAGAAGGTGTTGGTCGATCTGACATAATGTGCAGGTACTGGCAACGGGAGCCATTTCGACATCCCCTCGGGCCATTAAAGTACATGCAAGGCTTTTGATTCTTTGGCATTGATGCACTTGAGTTCATGTTCAGTACCAGTTCCAGCCCTCCACACTGATTATTCTGATGCTTTGGCATTGATGCACTTGAGTTCATGTTCTGTACCAGTTCCGGCCCTCCCAACTGATTATTCAGTATGCCAAGTAGTGAGAGGAGATCATAATCCAGAGTTCCTTGCATTCCTCCATGTTCGCTAGTAGTGTAACTTCCATGCATCGCTGGAGGAGCAGTTGATCCTACAAAAGGGGGTGAGTGAACAACGGCTGATGTAAGTGGCTTCGCATGCAAAGCAGACTGTAACACATTAGCTGTAGGCTGTGTGTTAGCCATTGGCAATATAAACGTACCTGTCTTTGGGTCAGGAATCGGCACTGAAGGTGTCATGAGCTTTGTCCTAGGCACAGGTGCAGAAGCAGCTCCTCCTATCACAGGGGGCGGGCAAACATCTTTTGATAGTGGCCTCATATGCAAAATGGACTGCAACACGTCTGCTGTAGGCTGCTGGTTACCCCGTGGCAGTTCTGAGATATCTTTCTTTGGGAAAGAAAATGGAACAGATGGTGTCATGAGTCTTTTCTCAGGCATGGGTGCAATTCCTGTTCTATCAGAGGCTCCATATTCATTAATCAGTCTCTTACACTTTAAGACATCAGGGTCTGGATTGGGCAAGGGAACCAATGGTGCCATTAGCGTTGAGCAAGCAAACCGATCACTTTCAAAATAGGCATGTCTTCTATGATCATTGATCAAGTTCTTGACTAAAATTGGATTATGTGTGGCACTGGGCAAACTAAGCAAGGGTGACATGGGAGTCATTGTTACTTCGGGAGGTGCTACATGTTCATCAGTCAATTTCATTATCCCCAGCTCAGGGTTGGAGCTGGGAAACGATGTGAAAGGAGTTGTTGTTTTGGGCACGGAGGTGGGCACAACGGTATTGGCAGGTGAACTGTGTTCATTAATAGCTGTTGCTCTGGGCAAGGAAAGTAATGGTGACCTGGGATTGGTTGCTACTGCAGAAGATTGTACATTTTCATCTGCCAATTTTATCATATCCAATTCAGGTTTGAAGCTGGAAAAATACCTGGAAGGACCTGTGCTGGAAGATGCACTGTGTTCATGGGTTGTTGCCCAGGTCAAGGGTGGCAAGGACGTAATGGGAATGGTTGCTACTCTAGGAGGAGGTTCATGCGTATTTAAAAAGGACACAGGAGGCATTGCCTTGGGTTCTGAGATGTGCACAGCAATCTTGGAACGTACACCATGTTCATTAGTACTCAACTTCATCACCTGATCAAACTTTGAACTTGGCAAGGAAAATGATGATTTTACCTCATTCGGCATGGAGGCAGTTTTACTTCCAGTATTGGCAGAGGCACCAAGTTCACTAATCAATTTAGGAACAATTTCCGGGTTGTTAAGAAAAAGCATCAGCAAGTTTGTGTCAATCAAACTTCCCTCATCTTTGTGCTTCACGTCTAAAGAAAGTAATGGTGACCTGGGAGTGGTTGCTACTGAAGGCGATTGTACATTCTCATCTGACAATTTCACCATCTGCAATTCAGCTTTGGAGCTGGGAAAGGCTATGGAAGGACCAGTGCTGGCAGGTGCACTGTGTTCATTTGTTGTTGCTTGGAGCAAGGGACGCAATGATGTAACGGGAATGGTTGCTCCTCTAGGAGGAGTTTCATGCTTATCTGTCCAGCTCATCATCTCCAATTCAGGTCGGGTGCTTGGAAATGATACAGGAGTCATTGCCTTGGGTCCTGAGAAGGTTGACATATGAACACCAGTCTTGGCAGGTACGCCATGTTCCTTAATATTCGATGTCATCGCCTGATCAAGCTTTGAACTGGGCAAGGAAACTGATGATGTTACCTCATTTAGCATGGAGGTGGGTTTACTTCTATTGGCAGGGGCACCATGTTCAATAATCGATTTAGCAAAAGTTTCAGGGTTGCTAAGGAAATGTATAAGCAAATCTGTGTCAATCAAACTTCCCTCATCTTTGCTCTGTGCATATGCAGTTAAAGCAGCTGCCGCGCCAGCTGCAGCAACGGCCATCATATCACCTTCTAAGGCAGGTTGCTTTGAAGATTCAGGAGGATTAAAATTGGGTGTGTTGAGATTACCGGAGGTGAACATATCTTTTGGTTGGCCCAACTTTGAGCTAGCAACAGTCTGGAATGGTGCCACTGTATCAGTTGGAAAACTTTCTTCTTTCCCTTCTTTGATGGGAGATGACAGGCTTAGTGGTGTATTGCTGTCATCATAGTAATCAGCCACGTATAATGACCTGGAGGGACTATATGGAAATCAAGAAGTATTGAATAAGTTCCGGTATTGAGAGGAAAAGAACTACCAGAAAGAAAGTGAGAGGCAAGAGACTAAACCTAGAAGGAATGGCAGAATAACAAGGATAAACTGCTTCGAGCAGTATCTGCCTACGGCTTTGTGCAACCACTTCTGTGCTTTCTTCCCCAAGGCCACATGCCAGCTAGGATCCATAATAAACTGTAAATTGAAATGTAAAGAATTAGTCAAATCTAAATTAATTAACAGAAGTCGAACAAAACCATATAGCCTTTTGAAGTAAAGCAGCAGTCAAACATAATATTTGATATCATCTCTCAACTCTTACTTTGGGAGGGCATTCCCATTTAATTTGTGGTATGTGACGAGGCTTCTCCTTGCTTTGGTTCACATAAAGTTTTCCTTTCAATAGGTCATGATCCGCTCTGAGATGCTTGTCAGTTCCCATGCTGTAGAAATTTGATGCCCAGGATGACTTTAATTGAGAATACGCTGAGCTTCAGGACCAACTTGAGAAGGATAATCCTCTATAAGAAACAACTTTGCCTGTTTGATGGCAGGAAAAACTCCTTAAAACTGGTTATAATTCAGGGAACAGTATGATATCACATTTCATTGACCTAAAAGGGATATATATATATATAAAAAAAACAGAACACGAACACATGAAAGGACTGAAAGGAAAAGCATCTAGCTTACAAATATATTGAGTGAATAAATTAGAATATGAAAAATATGAAAAGAATCCCAATTATGTCAAATGCTGATGAATCCAACAACAAGACCACCTGCATCCTGAAATGTTCACACCATCTCCTTACAAATACAAAAGCTTTAAATATCCAAAATAAGCAATGTTTAAAATTAAAAAAAAAAAAAAAACAAAACAAAACAGGACCAAGGTCCAGGCTACTCCAGAAAAACCTAATCAAATCAAGCCAAGTGCAAAACATGCCTAAGTTAAGTAAACCCCAATAATGTAGACATGTCGGCAACGTGAGCTAATATTAGTTTCACTGAGACTAGGATTTTATCTTTTGTATATCTCATTCTGTTGTTTCCTTCAGCTCAAGCTGTAACCCAAAATTTATTTGTAGAGCAAATACATTTCTTGATTTTCAAGCAAATCAATCCACCATGAAGAAGAGATCACAAAGCCAACAGCCAACATATTAGGAGGACCCCATCACGAAAGGAGAGTTCACAAGTTCTGTACATTAGTTACCTGGAATCACGTGGTTCCAGCACAACAAAAAAACATCTTGAGAAAAAATGGAAACAATACTTACAAAAACCATATGATACCAGCACCAAAAAGATTATATATATATATATTAAAAAAGTCTTAGAAAAGTAAACAATAGTATAATAATCAACAAATAGCAACACAAAAAAAATAGAAGTTAACGAAAGGCAGGTTAAACCACTATAAAGTTTTTCGTTGCATCCTGTTGCTTGTTTAAAACTAAAGCATATTACAAGGCAGTGAGTCAAATGAAATCTAGAATCAAACTTTGTAAAGAGAAAGGACAAAAAAAATCTAGACCATAAAGCCCTCGTGGTTAGGCTGCCTATTGAACCAGGTGATGCTCACTTTGAAAATTGAAAAATGGTAAGAATCACATGCATACACGAAAGAGAACTGACAATCTTAAAACCTCCAATCAACTATACAGCAATAATGTCTTCTCAAACTCAAGTCCCAGTATGCTTCACAAAAAGGTTGAGGTTAACAAAAGGGGCATCCAACAATCCAAAGTCTCCAAATGCTTATTATCTCATTCATAAATATCCACTAGAGATATTTCTCAAAACACTTGAGTAACTTATTTGTAGTTTGCTACTAAACCAGTTGCTTGACCCTTAATTGAAACCAACAGTCTTTTACAAGAAAAAAAATCTCAGGTACCTATAGCCCCAATATAAAGAGGTTATCATATGAAGAGAATGGAATCAGCTCGCCATCTTATTCTCATACAAAATCAAACAAACAGAAATGACCAACGACAGATTAGTATATCGAGAAGATTGGACATCCAAAGTAACAATTCAATTTAAACACTGCAGCAAATCAGAATGTAACTTTCCACAACCAATTCACAGACTGGTTGGTATCTTTTGATAGTTTACCACATTACCCAATGTGTCAAACCCAAATTACCGGTAATTTCCCATTTCAAGCCCTGCGTACCAGTCTAATGTTTTTACTTTTATCTTCACAAATACCTGTCTAGTGTTTTCTCTCCCACCAACCTGCAATATCAGACAAAATCAGTTGAATGCTAAATAAATCATAACCTATAATGTCCATATAATTAGGGATGTCAATGGGGGCGGATATGGTGCAGGGGACTCCTCCAAATCGTTTCCGCACTCCAAATCTCCGGCACGCATTAGAGAAATTTCATATCCACCCCACCTCCAGAATTTGCACACCAGATACGCCCCGCAACATACAATCCATTAAAAAATATACAAACTAATTTAATAAAAATATTGTAAATTTTAACAAAATACAATTGACAATTTAGGAAGTCTTCAGCTATTAATATTAATGCAAATATTCTTAAAATAAAAATCCTAAAATACATAATATGTAAATATTTATTTTTGTAAGGATGTTGGAGTAATATATATATATATATATATATATATATATATATATATATATATGAGATCACTTCTTATGGAATTGTTGAGAATGATCTGATCTAGTTCATGGCGAAACCACCCACCAACTTCCTGGCAAAATGCATAAATAAATAAATATATATATATATATATACACACACACACACATGGAGTGGATTCAGGGGCAGTGAGATTAGGAGGACCACCCCAAAGTCAATGTGGATTTTGAAATTTACCCCAAATCCACCTCATACGCCATACTTTAGCCTCCATATCTGCCCCATGTGGGGCAGGGTGTGGCGAGGGAGGAGCCCCGTGTAATCCACCTCATTTCCACCCCTGCATATAATCCTGAATACTATCTGTATTCTGTCCAGTAGAGAATTAAAATACAATTCCTTGATACTTGAAAAGGTACACACCCAATCCAAGGCTGCTTTCGAAAGTAATGATATTAGCTACACGACGCTGTTAATAAATGACAATACGTAAATCTCCATTAATTCATGGAACTAACAAGTAACATTATTGTTAGCCCATCGACACCATGATTAATTACATGATATCCTGAAAATGGTCACTTAATGGTTAATCAATTAATTAGCTACAGACAGAAAATATCATGATAGGTTTCACTATTCACTTTATCCAGGGGAATATTGAGAATTGTGTACAACGGAGGCGTTCTGAACCCATTTCACTCTAATGTTGTTTGTACATAATTCTTTAGACTTCAACATGAACCTCCACAAGGAAGACTATGCTACCAAAGAATCAAAATAAAGTACTACATCAACTACTCTTTCAGGCTTTGAAAGTTTGAACTGAGTCGTAAAATAAATTATATAAAATAAAAGACAAAAATAAATAAGTAAACAACCAAAATTTTACATAACCCTCCCCAAAACCAATATACACTAGGTTGAAACAAAATTTGTGATCTCTACTGTTTGTGGCCTTATCACGAATTGCAGTTTAGTAATTCACCCACCAGAGAAAAATCTAAAAGTCAACAAAGGTAGAGGATACCTTCTAATTTCTGCTCTCTAATCTCTATAACCTGCATTCCTGGCATACTTGGAACTTTTTATTAAAAAGAAATACTATATGTTTAGTTTTGAGTAGCCCATTTGGAACTAATGTTTTGATTTATCAACAAAATACAACATCTACATAAATATCTCCACCAGAACGGCATTAAGCACGTGTGCACTGCATTATTCCATTTAAACAATCAGACTACTTAAAAGAGGTTATTTCTGAATTAGTTTTTAAAATTATCTCCCTCTTAATCCAAGTGGCACCAATTAAAATGGAAACAGATCAGACTAACTGAAATGATATATTCTTACTTTAAATATAATTGATAAACACAAATATTACTCTTCTAATTACGTCATAAAATATATTTACACTTTTCCAATAGAAAGATAAAAGACTCACATGCCAACAAATAACTTCGTTTCTATTTGCAGAAAGTGATACGCACTCTCACGCTTAATAGGTTGAGCTTTTGCCGCACCAAGCATGCCTCCAGAATTCAAATATCTACAATGTATATAAAATTCAAGAAATACAACATTAATAACGTATTACTGACCATATCATTACATACATTTTACAAGCACATATTTTATTTTTATTGTTTTTTATAGTAAAGTTTGGCCCCAAATATGGGGATTTGGAACCAACGACCTCAAGGTACTCAAGGCCTCTGTCATTTCTCCTATATTTGGGATTTTCTAGCACAAAATATTTATTTTCACCATACACAATATTTTCAAATGATTACTGAAAATTAAAAACACTTGACTGTTGCATATAATGATGATTACAACCACAAGCAAACATATAAAAAGCTAAATCATTCCAAACAATATACACAAAAATAATTATTTAAAATGATTTATAACTAGCCCATAATTAAGGTGTGTCTGAAATTTGAAAAAATAAATGGCTTTCACTTTCCTCCTCATCAACAACTCCATCACAAAGAATTTGGCTTCACTTTCACATCCTTGATTCTGATTGCTGATTTTTTTTTTATATTTATTTTGGGTTTTAGTTGACATGTCTATATATATAATTAATAGCACAAAATGGTCTCTCAACCATAAAATTTAGGAATGGTCCTTCAACTCAAAATTTTACAAAATACTTTAAAACTCTAATCTAAAAATAGACAATAAACTATAAAGCCTAATTTGTGTGGTTATTAAAAAGAGTATATTAGGACTCTATCAGATAAAAGTTCAACCAAAATAAACCTCTTCATCCCATTCAACAAAATTCGTTACTTCGTGATCATTAGAGTTTAGGGTTTTACTCTCTCTTTCTCTTTGCATTATTCCTACTATTCTGTCTAACAAAACTAAAAAGATGAATACTTTTTAGTCTACCGATTCGAAGGATAGAGAAATTGATTATTGAAATTATATCATGCAAGTATTGTTGTTTCCCTCAAAGTAATTCCCATTAATTCTTTCTATATGTTCATTTGTTGATATGCTCTATTTATATTGTTTTTTTTGTTTCAAATGGTGTGTTTGCGAGTTATATTTAAAGGAAGGATTTTTGTTCCAAAATTATATATATTTTAATTTTGGGCCAATATAATTAGCTTTTAAGTTTAAAAATATAAAAGATGACTACATAATGTACAAAAATCATTACTATCATAACAAAATAATAAAATATATAAACATAAATTATATAAAAATTCCAAATAAAAATATAAAAAAAAAATCAAACATAACCCGTGCTTTGCACAAGGTCATTGTGCTAATTTAAAATAAATTTTATGTTGAGATATTACCGGCTACCTCGTGGTGCTCGGGTGGTCACAAAATTATAAGTTGGAGGTTTTAAGTTCACAACTGATCAAAGGGAATTTTATTGGATAACAAATGCATTAAGATCCATGTCAGCGCACCACGTAGGATGGTCAATGCCAACTGGCAGCTAAGGATTCATTATTCAAATTCTCAGAAAGTATGAGGCTGCTCGACGTTGACCAACAAAAACGGACATGATATTCAAATTCATCAATAGTATAGCGGTCAAAATTGCATTTTACTCATTTAAGAGATTCTTTGTTGAACGTCATATTGGTTATTGTGGCAAAGAACTAATCCTTTGATGCAATTGGGTAATTATGTGTAAGAACTTTGCAAAGATTGGTGAGCTACCTTTTTTAAGTATTTCTATTTATGTCCTCTTAACATAGGGTTGGTGGACTCCTTGTCCCCCTATTTCTATATTATGTATTTTCATCTTATAAAGTTCTTCTATTTTTGAAAAAAGAATTTACTACTAGAATATTTTAGAGATCTTAATGCATTGAACATAATGATTCCAAAAAACTCACAACCACTAGATATATCAAACTTCCATTATAACTCTCACTCATTGATTAATCCTAATATTACCGTGATAAAATATGGTAGTATTTAGAACAATTCAATTTTGTTTCAAGTAACAATTTAATGGCCCATCACTCATTACTTGCCAGATTATTTAATTCTAGAAAATGTGAGAGCCATGTGCATTATACATCGGACGCTTAATAAGGTAACCTAACCATCAAGCATAAGTATCCGCTTTGATTGCAAATTTCTTCCCCTGATAATAAACGGGAGATACTTCTCAAAGTTGGATTAACGGTCAAACTAATATTAAGTGTATTACAGAACAACGCAAGCAAAAAACATGTGTGACAATACCAATAAAGTGGCCTTGTAATTTGGTTATGCCTGTTGGATCCACCAATGCACTAGTCAGGTCGTATATTTTGACCGTGGACTGTAGCCATTCATTAGAAAGCCACATTAGCCACTTTCGGGGCATCTTTTAGGGCATTAAGGAAGAACAACCTTTATTTAAAGAAAGAAAAATGCTCCTTTAGACAAACAAGACCCTATTCCTAGCGCATTGGATGGGGCATCGGAGCCATCAAATAGTGGAAAACACTTGTGAGCTAAGATTGATTTGAGGTTCATGAACTTTTACAAAAAATCATCGTAAGTTAGTCGAAGAGGGCTATAAGCCTACGAAAACCAAAAATCTTCAAAAGAACGTAGGAACCTATCAGAGCACAGCATGATGCAAGAAAAGTTTTGAATTTTTAGAAAGAAGATGGAGAGAGAAAATTAAGGAAATAAGAATCTATCCTCGAGGAAATCAATAGAAACACATATAATTGGCTCAAAACCTTTTCAATATCTTAATGGATTGCATCACTTATATAGCATACAAGATTTTAAATTTTGTTCTAACATAGGTAACGTAATCTAATAAGGAAACTCTTCATTATTATATAAAACCTACTAATTAAAAGATAACCTAGTACCTACTAAAAGATATATTTTAGCTGCAACTAAATTATTTATAACTATGGTAATAGTTAATTTGTTGGATTGTTCCCCATTACTGCACTTTTAGCTTGAGTGTCAAAGAGCTTTTAAATTACCTAAATCGTGCATTAATTGATGAGCCCATAATATAATTTCCTAAATAAACTAACCCATTTCAAGTACACATGAATGAGTCAAATTATGCGATAGGTGATGTATTAGCACTACAGTGTAACTCGATTGTACAAGAGTCGAAAGCTCAATGAGACTAGTATCGATGTCTAAAGCAAAGGAGATGACATAGTACAATGCTTAAGAATGTGGAGGTGAATCATGATTCATGAATAGAAACTTTCTACTGCAATCGATCTGTTCCCTATACTTGACCTTGCTCAAGGAGAGATGTTTTCTGGATAGGGGAAGCCACCCTATAACCTTTAACAATGTGGCAACGAATGACTTCCTGATCCAAAAAAAGGGCACACCAACATCGGGACTATGGTAAACAAACTTGTCAAGCTAATTGATATTGTACTATTGTATAATCTTGGACATACCAACCATCTTTAGAAAGGCAGTGTAACATGCAAAGAATATCGTACAACAAACCTCTTAACTAAAGTAAAAAAAAAAAATGAAAGGTATAAGGAAGTGTTTACTCCTTTGCATAAGCCTCACGAACTTGATTGAATAGTACAAACCATTATGAAAGTCTAGGACAGGACAAACCCGCCAAAATTGGGTTGAACAATACAAAGATACTGAAAGCCCATGCAAATAGTCCAACAATAAGATTATTCTAGAATTTAATAGTTATTTAATTTATTGAATTTAGTAGTTACCCAAATTAAAATCCTACATGGTTGTTAAATGTTACTTAGATTAGTAATTATATGCCTGTTAACCTAATAATATTATATTTTGAAGCATTATTATTTGTTCATGTCTTCTATATTCCTCTCAATTTCTTCTCCAACCTTAAACTCTAATTCAAAAACCCTACCATGGTCCTCGTCAAATTGAGCTCCAAAGGTAGTGAGCTAATAGCATTTACTATGTGACTTTGGGATTTTTACTTGTTTGTTGGAAATGAAAATGAAAAAAAAAACCGAGCCTACAAGCAAGTGCACTATTGCTTTCATTGTTGCTTAATTTAGTTTAAGGTGTGAAGGTTGAAATTGGAAGATTAGCCAGAGTGTCGCCTTCATCTTGACATCGACTCTTAATCCTTCCTTGTAGTTCTTTTGCAGAGGTTACCTTTATCTTGACCCTGACTTTTGATTAAAACTTTTTTTTAACTTCCATCTAGCCAACATCCTCGTGAAGTGACTGATTCTTTCTTTTCAACTAGAGAAGTATTTTCTCTTTGATTCATCGAGATAAATTGTACCAAACTCCTGGGCGACATAAACTTTGAGTCCTAGTTACTTCTTCCAACAAGGTAGGTAACAAAGAAGTAGGGAAGGACGGGCCCTATTTTGAATTGCATCAGGCATTGAAGCACTACTTCATCTCGTCGCCCTTGAATTCATTTATTTGCTAATTTTGTTTATACGGAAGATGTATCCATAAGATACACAAAATTCTGGCCGGATGCAATGCCTCAAGTTCTACAACATGTTCTCAATGTTTGTTATAGACTTAGTGAGGCAAAACATACATTGTTGGATTCATTCTTTTGATAGGTTAAAACTGTAGTGTAAATGGTAACTAAAAGAGGTATCAAAGCTCTGCCTGCTCTGGTTTTTCAACTCCCAAGGTCTTACGATCAAGTCATCCAAACTGCATGTGAATTTCCCCATTAAATTCTTGGTAAAATTGCACTATGTAATCTTTATGAATTTTGTTTGCCAGTAGCTTCTCTCTCCACATGCACATGGGGTTGTAAAAAGGAAATCAAAATATGATTATATTAGAAAGCCCATTCCCTTTACAGTTTAAGCATCAAGGGACTCACTAACCATACTGATCAAAAAAATTGAAACTATACCAAGTCGATAACCTCTACATTGAAGACATATCTAAACATGTTTTAAATATATTTGACAATCAACAACAACATGGAATACCTAATTAGAATTTGCTCTTATGTGGAGTAGTTAGAGGAATTTAAACCAAAGTATATTAAAGGATGAAGAGTTAATGGAGCATAGAGTGAAAAACTTGCCTCTACAACATTTCATTTATGGATCACTGGGAATTATCCCGAATGTGTATCCATATATAATTTGTAGGGGACTGTATTATGGAGGTTAATAAATAAATATATGTATAATTCTTGTCTTTAAAATTTATAGGTATTATATAGATACTTGATGAGTGGGTTTTATACCTACGAATCTGGTATTGTTAAGCTTAATTATTGTTATCTTTGAGTAGTTTTTTTAGTACCTTTTTATTGGTTATTGTGTTTATTTCTTGTAGGATGGAGCTGGAGGGACAAATTGGTCATTTGGGAGAAGAAAAGAATTAAAAATCATTAAAATTGGAGTTGAGTGACATTTTTGTAAATACATGGTCCCAGTCTAGTGCCTAGTGCGCTTGGACTTAGTTATTCCTAGCGCCTAGTGCGCTAGTACACGGTCAGAGTTGGTTTTTTGATTTCTTTTTTTAGCCAATTTGAATATAATTTGAATTATGATTTCTATTAAGACTAGGATTTATTATTTTTTTAGGGTTAGGAAATTAGGAGGCCTATAAATACTTGTTGAATGGCTCTTAGAAAATTAATTCTTTTATCGCAGCAGCTAGAATTCAAAGATGGAGCTCTAGTGCAACAAACCCTTTTAACACCAATGGAGGCAAAAAATTGAAGGAGGCTTGGCGATGGAAATCTTCATAAGAGTTTTTCTTCTCTAATCTTTTTCTTTACTTGTATTATCCATGGTTGTTAATGAATATTTGGAAAGTTTAAATTAAATTGGTTTGTTATAAAATTAATATTTGGAAAATATTAGAATTAATTCCTCGTGGAATTGTCAACTCTCTTATCATTATATTACTTGTTGACCATGTATACTTGCATGTATTTATTAATTGCGAAATCGATCAACAATACTGCATTGTACTGAATTATAAGCATTCTTAATTATGGCCATAAGAACATAATCGTATGCAATTTTACCTAAACTATTTCAATATTTACTTATACATTAATTTTTCAAAGAATTTATTTGGAAGTTTCAACTACTACTTAAAATTATTACCAAAGTTCCTTAATCTTTCCACCAGAAAATTTCTATTCATATCCACATAATAACTTCATTGATGTTTCTAAGTGTTCGAACCAATAGTGTGATGATTAGCATGCCTTCACTTTTTCCTTAGTAGTAAATAGTAATTGTATATAAACACGCTTTCCACTTTAATCATTCTGATACTTACACATTCGCGTGCATAATAATATTAGGAGTATCATTAATTGTTATAAGAAACACAGCTTTGTTAAAGAATAACAGCAGCGCAACATAGACTAGGACATAACATATTACCAAAATTTTAACCCACTTCTTACAAACTAGAAACGAGAAAGCCATGGCTTGTCAACATGGCCTTCTAAGCAGGGGCAACACGGCAATGGAAAGGATCATTTTTCTCACTTCTCTTGTGCGTAAAGAGATTATCTCAAGTCAACTATCCATGACAAGAATGAACCTTCACCATTCTTTATTCCAAAATTTACTTGAGAAGATAAAAACAAAATACAAATCAATAAGAAACAGATTAGGCAAGGTACAACTAAATAAAAAGATACAAGCTAACATGACAACATAATGATTTTGCTCAGAAACAAATAAATATAGTTGCAGACAAGACTGAAGGATACTATTTTAGCAAGAACCATCCCCATCTTGCATCAACCACAAAAACCTGAAGATTTTAAGTGGACATGGTACAACTTAAAATGTAAATGACAGCTAACAAATTTATGTCAAAATATAAAAGTATCCATTGTTCTCCAATATTATTATAGCAGATCCTGGTGCATAATTTCCCATAATATTAGAAGTTTCTGTTTGTTTGAATAATTCTTTCTGACATTCACTATCTTCTTTCAACACTCGGTGTCACATATTATGTGCAAATGAAAATATTCAAAAATATGAAGAGGACTAGCCATCTTCACATTACCCACTTCTACTATTGACTTTCAAATTAAAGTGCCGATAATGTTTAGTCGTACATGATCTTTGCTTTCTTTTCTTTTCCTCTTTCATCGTATATTTTCATTCTATAATTTTGGCGCATTTTGTTTCTTTCTTCTAAAAAAATTGGTCTCAAAAAAAGAATGGGTGTTATCAACCTAATCAGATACGCTTCCACAAAGGGTGTAAGATAACTTTCAATTCAAATTTTATTGATTGGTGTTATCTCACAGTTATCATACAATGTGTATTATTAGATTGAATTGTTACATTCAGTGTCCAATGTCACTCCAATCAGATAAGACTTTTTGCAAGTAAATCATGTTTACCTCAAAACTCTTTAAGATTGTTAATCTTATTAGTTTATTGCACTATAGGGTTCACTAAGCAGTAGGGTGTTTCCAATAAGTATTTAGTCATCTTTATAAAAATTAATCATGCAACCACCGAGGTTTCCATGTTAATCTCGTCTAAGGTGTGCCATGTCATTGACAGAAAAAGTGGGGTTAATGCAGTTAACAACTGGCAAAAATGGGAGCTTCAATCTTCTCTAGAGTATGGCTAGGTCTCTTGAGAAAATTATGAGGGTTTTCTCTGGGTTGGTTCTAGGAAGGAAAAGAGGAGTCGTCAGGATAATTGTGATCTAATATGTCCTCCTAGGCAGGAAGAGTGTAGCTTTGGGAAAGCTTGCATCTAAGATTTTGATCCCAAAACAAACATGGGTAAGAAGATTCAGCAATCCTGATAAAAAGATATTGTAAAGGGGAAGCTCTAAACTTTACTACAGAAGTTACACTAGCCAAATAAGTAACTACATCTGCAGGCCCAACATTAAGTGAATAGACAAAAGCTGAATCACATCATATAAGTATGTTGTTAAGCTTGAGATGCACTCAAAATCAGTATATATGCAAAGGCAGCGGTTTTGGAGTCCATTTGAAAGTAAGAGATTTTCTTCAACTTTAAGGTTCACCTCTCATGGAAGCATTTTAAGTGTAGAGCAAGTGAAGTGTCAGTGAAAGTTGTTCAATTGTACCTAGAAGCAGAGTGCATTACCTTGGACAAATAGTGAGCAGAGTCCAAAAACTAGGTAGTTACAACTTAACTGTCTCTAGACAACATAAGACGTGAAAGCAGATTCACATTTGATTACGTTTTAAGAATATTATTGACTTCTCAAAAGTCAAACCTTTGCATGTAGTTTAACAGGGTAAGAACACACAGCTATGAGTTTTGGCATTTAAACAAGAGTTTTCCCATTACTGTGGGTTGCAAGATTGAGAAGTTACTAAAAGCCAGACTTCCACCACGTGACCTTAGGAACCCTATATAGCATTGCATCAATTACTTCTGTTCTCTATGTCAAGTGTCAAGTTCCATAACCTTTCTTGGGGGTTGTGCTTCAATGGCATGCATTGAATGTTATTGGGGATTCAATATGTATGCCCTCATTGGAGCCCCTCATTTGATATTTCTCATGGATTAGGCCATTGGCGGCACGTCACTGGTCTTGAAAGAAGAATTTGGGTAATTATTTATTTGGAAAACAATTAAATTATGAACTTATAATGATGGATGTATATCAGGCATTTTATTGCCACATTCCTCCTCATTGCAGTAATATCATCCAATTAATATCTTAGGAGATTCATGTCATCTATGCCAGGAAAAGTCTGAGAGGTACCGCCGTTTGTAAAGGATGTCGAAAGCCTGGTTTATATAGGATATTTATCTTTTAGCTTCTTGTATTCTTGGAGAAACAAGGTATGATTTCATTCTATTGATTTCTTAGGAGAGTTTTCATTGGGGCCCCATTTGAGGGTGAGGGGTTTTCAAAGTTGTTTAGGGCTTTTACTGGCAGGTTGTGTTTTTCTGTGTCCAACTACTCGTGGTAAATTCCGAGGGTATTAGGATTTAGGATGACTCTCCCTTTAGTATCAGTGTATTATATGTTATCTTAATTATAAAGAAAGTCTTTTATTCCATAAAACCCTTACCAAGTCTATAAATTATTATAGCATTACATAAGACTTAGAGGGTCTGAAGCACTGGAATTTGGACATTCCTTTTCCATTTCTATTGACTCGTCAAAGAAGATTTTATTACTTATTACATCAATAATCAAAGAATACAGTTTGCAGCCTCATCTGGACGTATGAAGTGTGTATAGACGCTGCCACCCGAACAAATCCCTGAGCAGTTAAATCATGCCATTGCCGCAAAATTCAATATATGCTATAAAAGACCCATCAACACTATTGATTTAAATGGGAAAAGCATATCATCAAATGTTTTCTTGGTATGGTTATATAAATTTTCTATTGAAGCAGAACACCTTTTGTAGTTCTTGATTGTTGGACTCTATTTGATTATCTAGACAACGCAAGTAACTAAAATCCTGAGTAAAAAACTCATTTAATTTGCACACTAAAGGTGATAACTTGGATAAAAATGACCACCCACAAATATTGGAGCATCCAATTCTTTTATTGATAACCTCTCATTAATACATGATATTTAATTTTAAAATAATAACCAAAACAGATGAACTGTTCACTGGTACATAAATTATTCATCAGAGTGAAAAACAACAAGAGGGTAATACAAATATATAAAAATAACATCATATCCATATGACAAAAAAATACTTGAAATATTCTGGAACAAAACAGCGAAGGAAAACACATCAAATTCACAAGCATAAGTATTTGACCAAGGAAATGTGAGTATACCTGACAAAATTTAGCACCTCAAGCCCAAGAAACCCTGTTTTGCTCCTTCAATCTCTTCAAAAAACCACTTATACACTCAAAAATCAAAGAGTTTTCAAGCTCAGTGCACACATTTGATCTAGAATTAGTCGGAAAACTCTATCTAGAGTGTTTGAAGAGTGAGGCGGAGATAGCAAAGTGGGGATTAGAGCGGTGGAAACCCTAGCTTTGTTTGGTTTTATGTGCTGCCGCTGTGGTCTAGAGAGAGTAAAATAGCACATATGCCAAGTGTTAGTGCTGCAAATATAGCCGTTCAACACGTCTCCCTCGCGCGGATGAGCGCACAACACTGTATTCTTTGCCGTTTCATAGCTGGAAGCTCTCATTGGAATCAAAATAGTAATTGCTTACGTTTCTTTTGGTTTCTACTGAAATCTGATTATCGTGATTTTACGGTGATATCTGATTCATATACCCCCATCATATATATATATATATGATTATTAATTTCACTGGCTGGCGGCGACAAGGTACAAGGTACATTTTGCATTCATGATTCTCATTCTTTCTTTTGCTTTCTCAGCTCGGTCCCCATAACTCCCTCTCCCTACTTCCACAAGGAAAAAAATTGATATTTTCGTGTGGGAGTATTTTTACATGTAATATTTTTTATATTTTAGCTTAGTATTTCCTCGCAAGAGAATTTTTTTTTTCATTCTATAAAAATAAGTCAAATAATTCTGACATTTATTATTCTAATTCAAATATAACATTAGCTTGATCTCACTTTTATGTGACCTTTCTAGAGGTGGCAACAAATGAAATAATCGGCAGCAGATGAATGAGTTAAAAGGTTCGGGTTTTTATTTAAATGTTAGGTTAAGTGGCAGGTTTGCCCTAATCTTACCAATGGGTTTTTTTCTCTATTATTTTTTTTTTTAAAATTTTCTACACCAAAAAAATAGTAATAATAATAAATATTAAAATAATAAAATAATTTATAATAAACAATAATTCTAATTACCTACATTAATTACATACCTCAATCAATTAAAATTTTAATAGTATTATAAATTACTTTCAAAGTATATAATCAAATTTGATTTTAAAATTAATATAATTTATTTAACTTTTAAAAATGCATTCATGACTCCACAAATATTGTTTCAAGAGATATCTAATTAATTTCCAAGATTTACACGGTTGGAACTTGGAGATGCCAAGATTTTAGCAATTTGAATATTTAAATTGATTTTCAAAAGATTTGCATGACATGATTTTAGGCATTACCCAATATCTCATTATTAACAGTCACATCAATTAAGAAATTTTAAACTACAATTATTATTTACTACAACTATAATGATTAAAAATATATTTTTATATTGAAGATTGCATTAAAAATAAATAGTTGTTGTAGATTAGTCATTTAGTTTGAACTTTATTTATTCGTCTAGCACTTGATTTTTATAAAACTAAAAATCACTAAAAGCCCAAATAAAAAATAAGTTTTATTTACCATTTATATAAAAAATGTCTCGCAAAAATATTATTTTCCATAATAAAAATATCAATTCTCAAAATTAACAAACAACTAAAAAAATATAAGTACGCAATAGTTGATTAACCTACTTTTTATTTTGAATTTTTTTGTATTATAAATATATTAATTGTTTTATTCTATTAGTGTTAAGAATTTAAATTTGGGAACTAATATTTGTGTATGTATTTTTTTATATTTTCACATGATCCTCTCTCGTATAAGCATACATACAATGGATCCTATCTTCGTGTGAAAAAAAAAAACCATATAAAAATATCAAAAACACGTATGAAAATAGTGATCCCCTTTAAATTTTTGAGAACCTAATTACATATTTTATGGGTGTCATTATCTCGAGAAGTGCATTTTTTTAAGTCGTGTTATATATTACGATAAATTAATGTTTAATTAAATTTATCAATACATATGATAGGTAAAATGCTGGAAATTGATATTTTCATAAATAAAAAAGTTAGTTCTACAATGTTCTCGTCAAATGATTAATAAGTGGGAGGGTCCAGTCTCATGTAAAAGTTGACATTGTGGAACTAACATTTTTACTTATGAAAATATCAATTTTCAAAAATTATAAGAAGATCTCACTCATTACACACATCCTTAAAAATGTTACCATTATGGAGCGTTTGTTACTGATCATCTAAATTGGTCATCTTAAATTCTTTAGTAATATGAGTTGGTCATATTTATAGATTGTGTTTATTACACTAATATTCTTACATAGGTAAAATGTCAAGATTTCTAGTAATCAAATGACAAAAAATAGGCAATAATATGAGATTACGCATAGCAGTCATCTTAAAATTCTTATTTAGACATAAATGACCTTTTTATGTTTAATAAATGGGACATAAATATTCTTATCAGTCACATAATTTATATTTATATTTTAATTTTTTTTTTTTTTTTTTTGTCAACATGTTTAGTTTAACTAAAACAACTCATTATTCATATGAAGTATGTGGTGTTGTTTGTTATTATAAGTTTAATTTATTATTAATGATATACTTGAAAATTTGTGCTTAATAATTGAATCAATTGTGAATTGTTATTTTATAAACATATTAAATTTTTAATCGATTACTAAGTAATACAAAATTATATAGTTCAATAATTGTTGGATTATATTTGACAATAATTATATGGGTAAATCATCCAACTAAAATTAATACAAATATATTTGAGTAAAATATCAATATTATAAAAAAAATACCCAATAATCTTGAATTTATATAAAACACTCGTAATAGCAATAACTATAATCACATATCTTATATTAAACAAAAATGACAAAATATGACCATTTTTTTTAATGATAATCATATACCAATAATATATGTTTAGGTGCATATCCATCATAACCTATAACAAAACCCAGTTAATACTATTTTAACTAACAATTAAAAAGTAAATATAAAATTAGTATATATATATATATATTTTTTATTTTTCTAAAGAAACTCAAATATCCTTTATAAATGAAGAGTTATGATATTGCGATAAATTAACGTCTAATTATATTTGCAAAACTTAACAATACATGTAATTTGTAAGAATTATAAGATGATTTCAATTATTACACATTTCTCCCAAAATATTTTCATTAATACTTATTCAACAACTAAAAAACCGAACGTAAACATTCTCACTATATACATTTTTCATAAATGAAAACTTAATTAACACATTTATCACTGGTTCAATTTAGTGTGCATATATCAATATCATTTTATTACAAAGAACTAATATTTTGAAAAAAATATATTCACATAAAGAATAAATAGGACCAACATTAATTCATGCGAGTATGATCTTATTGAATATTAGTAATTTTGTTTTAAAATAGTGTGTTAAATTAAAAAGGTTAATTTAAATGATTTTTTTGTTGTTGATAAATAACTTAAATGATTTGAATATATTTAATGACGGTGAAAATATTAATGTTTAATTGACTCATGTGTGCTTTAAAAAATAACAAAGATGATAAGAAAAAAAATGATATTTACACATGTTCAAATGATATATTTTTATGTGGGAGATGAAATTCATTTATTATTCATTCGAGAGATCATATGTAAATATTAAATCCTATAAAAAATTTGATAAATATGAGAATTTGGTTCAAATATTAAGTATCGTACTGGGTAACGATATTTTGCCTAAAATTATATATTCAAAAATTGTATTATTTTATATTAAAAAATACTAGTATATTTTTAAGCTCGAAATATCAACACTCTTTAAAATAAAAGATAGTATGATAAGCCGTCAAAAACTAGAATGATTTAATTTTGAAATAACCATATGAATGAATAAATAACAAGGAACACAATTATTTGGATGGAAAGAAATCGAAATGTGAAATAAAAAGATTTGGCTTTATTAATTGAAGGAGTAAAATAAAGGATTTTCGTCCATACTTTGTATTAACTAAACTTCACCTTCAACCCCGTCTCTCTCTATCTCTCTCTGTCACTCTCCCAGCAGCGCCTGTATCTGTCTCACTCCCCCAGGCTCCCAGCAGCGTCAGTCAACAATGGCATCAGAAAACAGCATACCCAGATCCGAATCAACCCCCAACGGAGCGGAGCCCAAGCTTAAAGTAGCCTTAATCACTGGGATCACTGGCCAAGATGGCTCATATCTTACAGAATTCCTCCTCAACAAAGGCTACCAAGTCCATGGCCTGATCCGGCGCTCCTCAAACTTCAACACCCAGCGCATCAACCACATCTACATCGACCCCCACAACGCCCACAAGGCTCACATGAAGCTCCACTTCGCTGACCTCACCGACGCCTCCTCCCTCCGCCGCTGGATCGATACCTTACTTCCCGACGAGGTCTACAACCTCGCTTCCCAATCACACGTCGCCGTGTCCTTCGAAATCCCAGATTACACCGCCGACGTCGTCGCCACCGGCGCCCTCCGCCTCCTCGAAGCCGTCCGATCCCACGTCGCCGCCACAGGCCGCTCCCAGATTAAGTACTACCAGGCCGGATCATCCGAAATGTTCGGATCCACCCCACCTCCCCAATCCGAAAGCACCCCCTTCCACCCCAGATCCCCATACGCAGCCTCCAAATGTGCAGCCCATTGGTACACTGTTAATTACCGGGAAGCTTACGGGATCTTTGCCTGCAATGGTATTCTGTTCAATCACGAATCCCCAAGGAGAGGGGAGAATTTTGTGACCCGGAAGATCACCCGGGCAGTAGGCCGGATCAAGATCGGGCTGCAGAGCAAGCTGTTCTTGGGGAACTTGCAGGCCTCGAGGGATTGGGGATTTGCCGGGGATTATGTGGAGGCAATGTGGATGATGCTGCAGCAGGAGAAGCCTGACGATTATGTGGTGGCGACGGAGGAGTCTCATACAGTGGAGGAGTTTTTGGAGGTAGCATTTGGGTATGTTGGGTTGAAATGGAGGGATCACGTGGTGATCGATAAGAGGTATTTTAGGCCAACTGAGGTTGATAATTTGAAAGGGGATTCTAGTAAGGCGAGGAAAGTTCTCGAGTGGAAGCCAAAAGTTGGGTTTGAGCAGTTGGTGAAGATGATGGTTGATGAGGATGTTGAGTTGGCTAAAAGAGAGAAAGTGCTTGTTGATGCTGGTTATCTGGATGCTCAGCAACAGCCTTGATCTACTACTATTATGTAGTTTCTGAAATTCAATTACCTATTTACCTTTAAATTCAATTGTAGTTTCTGAAATTTTATCTGTTCAACAATGGTTTATAGAGTCTTCGTTTTTTGTGTTTTCTCATCTTTCTATAGGATCCCCATTCATGAAAGTTTCTTTAATTGTTGTATTGCAATATATTAAATCTGTTTGATTTTTAAAGTTTGGAGAGAATGAAATGATAATAGTGATGAATTCTTTTGGAGTATGAGCAGATCTTTCAACTGTTGTATCAGTTTGGAGAGAATGAAATGATAATACCAACTGTCGATTTTTAAAGTTTGGAGAGAATGAAATGATAATAGTGATGAATTCTTTTGGAGTATGGGCAAGATATCTTTACCATGCATCAGTCATTCAGTTGGTAACCTCTTTAATTTTTTCCTTTTTTCATCCCAAGTCGTTTCACTTGGTATCAGATTTTCGCTGAATTCAAACTTTTTGCAGGCAGAGCTCATGTATGAGATGATTAGGGAATGGCCTCGCCATGTGAATGTTCCTTTCCCAATTGGTAAGGTAATTACATGATCTGTCGACTTATGGAAACTTAATTTATTTGGTCCCCTAGATCCACACTGCAAATCTACAATATGTCAATATCATTATCAACTGGAGTAGTTTGATTGTGTGTCTTCTGTTTAGTTTTTAAGCTAGGGTCGTATCCTCTGTTGTAACAAGGATAGCTACCTCCCCTAGTCCCTGGATTGTTCAACTAGTTCTGAAACTAAATAAATGATAAGAAGTTTCACTCGTGGATTTGGAAGAGATATCAAGGAAAACACATACTTGTTATACGATTAAAAAAAGTGTTGTTACTCCTAGGCTATGGCCTTAGTTTACATACCTATTTTTCTTTTATTTATTTTTTTGTATAAAAGAACAATATTTTACATACCTATGATAAGCAGCAGTTAACCGTATTAATTTGAATGTAAAGTATAGTGTGCAATTTGTATGTTGTTAAATGACTTATAAAAATACTCTTACATTAATATGCTTTGCTATAACTATTGTAACATTATGTTTGTGAAGCTTAAAAAGCAGAGAAAGAAAATGGGAAGTAGAGAAATTTGTGAGAGAATAAAAGTTCCTTGATTGTGAGTTTTTTAAGGACAAAACAAAAAAGAGAAGAAAAATTGATCAAATACTTGTATAACATATCCTTGTAATAATGCTATATTCTTTTCAGATTTTTTTCTCATAAATTTTAAATTATATTTCCTTTATTTTTTTCTCAAACTACTCAGAACGACACAGTAAAGTGTAGGGCTCCGAAGCTTATCACAAAAAAAGCTCTTAAGTAATTTCTACCCAAACCCAGCTTTGTGAACAACGTCTCTTCTACAATGGATACCTCTCAAATAAATTCATTCAAGGGCTTGAGCAGATAAAGCCTCTCTCTTGCAAAGATAGAAGCTTTGTACATGTACTTACAGATTGATCCTCATTCTTTCCAAAGTGTCATATGGATAGATGTTCCTCCATCTATCAATACTCCTCCTATCACATACCATACCTAGAGGATATCACTGCTATTGCAATGACTTGCAATGACCAGTCCTTCTACCAGTAAGATATCACATTGTTGTTGAAAATATGACCTATCAAGTGACGGAATTTTTCTGTATCCACAGACTTCGACAATTGCGCTTCTTCCAGCACTTGTATTAAAATTTTGTGATGATCTTCAAAATACAAGATCAAATCCAGAATGAATATCTGTTGAGGTGCCTCCCTTAATCTCTGCACTATCTTGACTTTATTATGACCCATTTTGCTGAGTAATTCTTCAATTTTCTTTCTCGGGCACTTTCCCCTTGGTTTGAGCTAGGAATAAATTCATTCAAGGGTTTGAGCACATAAAGCCTTTCTCTTGCAAAGAATCGATCACTGTGTTCCATCTTTCATCTTTGTAAACAAAAAGTTGGATGGAGGGAAAAGCTCTTCCAAGATACATTTAAAACTTTCAAGTTCAACTATTATAAATTTAGGTCAAGGTGCTTCTCAATCAGTTGTTATGAAGTGCAAGAAGGTATATACAACTACCATGACTTAACAAACACATTCAAAAAAAAAAACTAACATGACTAAACAAGCTATTAGATGGAGAATAAGTACTCATGATCAACAGCCTCAGGCTCAGGCAGACCAGGTTGTATCTCTGCATGGATGGTATCATATCTGAAAAATGTACAAGACTGAAAAGATGTAGCTAATCTAACTCGGCTTCTGCATTAATTGGGCTTCCTTTCTAACTGTTATCGAAGATGTTGTTAAGTCATCCGAGGTCACTGCAAATGGCTTGACAGATGACTTGAGTGATTCAGGTCCATCTGCAACAATTCTCTTGCATAAGGCGTCACAGTTACTAATCACCTCAGTCAACCTTCCCTTCAACTCCCCAAGTTCCACCTGCAATGAATGAACTGCATGCAAATTTTTAGTCATAAAAATAATTGACTCGTTGCGAATCGTGAAATCTCGACTAGAACAACACAAAAACTTGGTATATTTTGTAAAATTGATGGATTTAATAAGGGCCTCTTCTCATCTGATGCATAATTAGTACCAATTTAGGAGACATTGAGATTTTTATTTTAATGCTGAGATTCAGATACTGCTGGGCCAAAAAATTGTAATCAAAAAATAATTTCCCAACTTTGTAGTAGGAGAAAAATGCATCTCAGGGCTCATTAATGGTCTGCAACCAAGCATTAGGAAGAATGTGCACAATATTCATCGAGAGTTGATCACATCACCTTCTGATAGGTGATTTGAAGAAGTTCTCATCGCTGAGACAGAATAATTAAAATGTTGGAGAAGTTTAACTGCCAAAGCATCTGTAACATCTATCTTGTTTTCTACTTCTTCCTGCAACAACAATCACCACATGTATTACTCACAAATACAACTTTCTAAAAAGAGGACTCAGATAGCGAACCACATTATGTCGTCATCTAGTAAGCATGAACAAAACATTTAAATTCTTACATGGTGGGGAAAAAAAATTCTTGACTATGAGGAAGAGGGAGAATTCCATAAAACTTTTAGAAAAGAACAGGTCAGATTCACAAATCACAAGTGATGACAAGAAGAATATCATAAACTTTGTTTTCAATTATCGAAATTCAGAATCTAACTACAAATCATTCTACAAAAAGATCTAATAAGAGAACAATTAGATCTGAATGGAAATTTTTTCGTACGAAGTTACATGAGCTGCTATTTTTATTCAACCTCATGACTTGAAGGTGCATGAGCTACATACACTTAAATTAACAGAACAAACAGAATACTTGCAAGTTACCCTTCACATTGGCTTTTTAATATAAGAATTAACTGTGCAAACTTCAATAAATTAGGTGCAGCTCCTGGCTATTGATTAGGTGCCAAACAGTTGCTGATTCAACAATGATCATCCTTGTTATGGGGAGCAGTAAGCATTATATCCACAACTTTTTGGGGGTTAATTGTCAGAGTAACCCTTCGAAAGTGTCCCAACCGGTATCTAAAATCCTAATTAACACCATAACTATCTAAAATATCAGGGAAAAAAGGTTCAAGAGCAATATTCATAAGAATTTGCTGTAAATCTGATCTATTCCATGACGTGACCATAGGAAAGTTTTCTACATGCATACACTACTGTTCTCTAAAACGCACGCTTTGAATGCAAAGCAAACCTGTCTTTTACAAATATTTTGAGCCTTCTCCTCCTGCCAATCTCGGTATATTGAAAAGAGTTCCATTAGCACCTTCGGATTTACTGTACCTGCTTCAACCACAAGGCAATAAAAATCAATAATTTGCTTGCCCACCAAATTTTCGGTATTCAGTTCAATGTGCTTATTTTAGTTATACTGAAAACGTGGGAAAGATTGACAAATGGCTTTAATATGGAGAAAGCAACTATTGAAGTATAAAAACCAATATATTGGGACCTCAAAACCATCCAAAATAAATAGGAATTAGATTGCAACATTTATCATATGTTCATATTACAGAGGAAAAAGGATCAAGGAGTTTGATGGGTGCATGTTGTTATTAGATGTGCATGTACTCCATAAACGTGTTCCATCACAACGTAAGGCCTTCATGTTCTTCTTTTTCTTCTCCCACTTATTCTTCTTCATGAAGTACAAATTTCAGCGAATAACTTTTCAGTCTCAACTTCACTCCCTTCAAATCAGCATGTTGATAGAGGTGACAGCAACCCGATCGCCCCTCCTCTGTACCTAGAGCCCCCCCCCCTCCTCCTCCCTCCTCCTCCCTCCCCTAGCACTCCCTTTCTGAGTGAGGGAAACCCTACAACCTCCCATTGAGACTAGATTTCACTACCCACACTGCAATAAATGAGAGCAAATGGTGCACTGAATCCTAATACATTTTGTGCCAATCCATTATGTGCTAATTACAGTACCAACTTTTATAACAATTAATATCTCTTATCATGTTGCACTAACCAACATATTGCATTTCTCGGAGGCCATCCACTCCAAATCCCCACCACAGTCCGAGGGAAGGTATAAATAGACTTCAGAAACTTGTAATAAAATTCCAACTAAAACACATCCTTAAGGGACACTATCTTACCCATATTCCTGTCCTTGCGACCTGATAACAATATGCAGAAATGAAAGAAATAAAAAGAACTCAAGAGGTACTTCAATATCACAGTTACCTCTAAAAGGTAATGCATGCCCTGCGAGATATTTGTCATCCTCACTTCTCTGTCCACCCATCAACTCTGTACAGGTCTCCCGGAAATAAACTCCCTACACTGAATATAACTGCAAAAGGCTTCATATGACCCTCTCCCATTGAGAACCTATGTTCCTATAGAATTCAGCTTGTCCCTAATTTCAAATGCATTACATTGGATAAGCATATCAGCATTTCCCTACCGTTATACTAAAAGGGTTAAATACACTTTTTCCCACTCTACTTGACATTGGTTTACAAATGCATATTGAATTTTTTTTCGATCGACTCACTGAACTACAATTTTTTTTACAAACCGTTACAAATTCTGTTAAATTGTTTGACTTTTAACGAATCGAGTAGCACATGGCAGATAAACTTTGTACATGTCATATATATATATGTCCATGTGGCATGTCATGGTCCAAAAAAAAACCCAAAAACCAACAATTAAAACAATTTAACCAAATAAAACAATAAAAAAAAAAGCAATCAAATAAAATCTTTTAACTTCACAATTATAAAATTAAAAAAAAATAATAACTTAAATGTGATATTATATATATATATTGCTAAAAAATTAAATTATTTAAAAAAAGTTAAAATATTTAAAGAAACAATAATAAAAAGTTAATTACTTTCTCAATTAAATTAATCCCTTTATCAATAAAAATAATTAAATAAGCCCATTTGTTAGGCAAACCCAAAAAAGAATTTGAGAATGAATTCATTCTCACCCAAATCAACTTCTTCTTTTTTTGCATAATACTCCAAAATTCTTCAGGAACTTCTTCATCATCGACACCTTCAACACCAACTTCCCCATAATCTTTCTCAAGAGCCGCAAGATCTTCACGGGCTTCAGAGAACTCTCCTTCTTTCATACCTTCGCCGACATACCAGTGCACAAATGCTCTCTTAGAATACCAAATCAATTCCTTTTCTTCAACCCTTTTCTTTATGTTCTCTAGTAAAAGGTGAAAAATTGCCGCCACCTTCACCTTCACGGCAACCACCTCCATAACCACCATCACCTCCATAGCTACCTTCATGACGTCTACCGCTGCGGATCCACAGTCACCACACTTGCTTTCAATAAAATTTATGATCAAAACTAAATCAACACAAAAAAATATATACATAAACACAGACACACATACTTTCTGCAGATTTGGATATTTTCTCATTCCATCTAACGGATCTGGCTTTTCGAAGAGGGAGAACGAAGTCGCGTGATGCATCCAATGATTAATGCTTCTTTTTTTCTTCAATTTGAAACCTTTCTTCTCTCTCTTTAAATTTGGGTACTGAATATTTGAGGACGATTTTATGTGTAAATTAATTTGGGTTAAATTTTTTCAATCAACAAACAATAATAGTTTTTGGCATTTGGGTTTGATTCATATTCACTTTGAATCCTCGATGAAGATTAAATTTTAGTTAGAATTGATAATGATATATCTAAATCCATGGAATTTACAGTATGTAAGATTGGTTTTTTTTTTGTTTGAATTTAGTTTATTAATTAAATTAGAATTATAATAAAAGTATAGTTTAAGGAGAGATTGAGGTTACAAAGAAAAAGCTGGATTTGCAAATAAATTTATTCAACAAATTGGCATGAAGCTTGAATCAAAAGAAGAAGAAGGCAATAACGTTAATAATAATAATAATAATAATAATAATAATAATAATAATAATAATAATAATAATCCTTCCATTTCAAAATATTAGATAATTTTATATTTTTAAAGTGAATTTAAAATATTAAAAAATTAAAAAAAATATGAATTCATTAATTTTATATAAATACATTTGTAAAACTTATACATTAATATTTTATTATTAATTTATTTAATTAATATATTTTATTATTAATTTAATTTAATTTAATTATTTGTTATGTATATTAATTTGATTTATATTTTGTCTAACTATTTGTTTTAGAATTGAGTATAATTTAATTTAATTAATTATCCAACTCAGCTTCTCTCTCCTTATTAGCATATCATGCATGTGACACATAGATTTGCCGTTAATATTTTAATAGAGTAGACGATTTTTTGAATTTTTGTAAAAAAATTACAGTTCAATGAGTTGACCATAAAAAATTTCAATCCAGTGATACATTTATAAACCGAGGTCGAATGAAATGAAAAAAGTGTATTTAATCCTATACTAAAAGAATAAGTTGTAAAGGGGAAATAATTTCCTCACAAAATGTTTAGTATTTTTGTGCTGATTATAGAGTAGAAGCACATTTAGTCCTGCAAAATGATGCTTCAATCTAAATACTTTGAACGTACACAAATATAATTCCCCACTCCACACATTCACACAACTTAGAAATTTAAGATAATAGAGTAAGTTAATGACTGCTGCCACTCAAGCACAACAATTCATGATTCCTTAATTTGTCAGATGGATACTAAAGCTGAAGAATCCATAAAGTCGTCAACTCAACCCAGAATTTGAAGCAATTACAATAACATTCTTTTTCCCTTTTGTTATTTTTTTCTTTTTTAGGGTTAATCGATGGAGGAATAAAAAATCCATGGTCAGATTAGCATAGTTACCTTTCAAGACTTCAAGTGAAATCTCAATCAAATAGATAGTGATGAGAATTAGATAAGATGATCCTCATCTTCAGCCAAAGCATTTAACTGAAGTTGATTGAGTGGGCCATTCATTTTTAACTTCAATATATTGAAACTAGGGTTTAGGGCGATTATCATAAGAATAGAGAATGACTAAAATTTCTTCCAGTATTTGTATGAAACAGAAATCCTAAGCTACTAATATGAGTGAAAATGCAAAGAAAAAGGGAAATCATGTCTTTTGATATAAGAGCTCATGCACACCTCTTTATAGGAGGAATTAGACCTATAAGTTTTATTTGAGGCCCTATAAGTGAATAAGTGGCCTTCCTGGATTCCTGCTCTTCTGAGTGAGCTCTGGATATTGTGAGTCTAACAGCAGAACTCAACGAATCTTATGGGAAACCTCTACATGAAGTATTAAACTTGATAGTATCGAAGTCATAAATCAGACAGTGCTGAATATGAGAACTCAAAATTTCAATGTCAGTGTTCCTTTGTACTTTTATACTTCGGTAGTTCGATCGTGAATGTTCAAGGATTTATCAGTCGCAACAGTTGTCAAACTATCCCAATATTGAGATGATCTAGTTAATTTCGAAGTTTAATCTTCAGAAGCTTTGATAACAATGGTTTCGACATGTGTTTTCCCAATAGGAAGCTGTTCTATGCTTAGAAATTTCAAAGTCGAGACAAGCATCAAAAGCGAAAGGCAAACTTTTAGGCCTTGCATATTGTGCTCAATCTAGTTAGCTTTTGAAATGTGTACCACCTTAACAAATACACAAAATGTGACTCAATTTCATATAGATGTTGTAACATTGTATCACATACTATATAATTATAAAGCATAACTTCTAACTAATCTACGAAAATATTTTAAATTCAGTAGCAATGCAACCAACAAACAAGAATTTCTCCTTTAAATTCCAAATCATACTTACAGAACCATGGAGAGATAGATAAATTAATTAATTTTAAAAAAGAGAGAGATTTAAAAAGAAAACCTGAATTTGAAGCAGATGAGGGTTTCCTAACCAAAATGTCGGTCAAACTTCTCTCTGCGGGAGGTGATTCCAGTATCGGAGATGCCTGCCAAATACACGAGTATATGAGTGCGTATACCGAATCTATCCTGAGGAGATAAAAATAGTTAAGGAATATATAAACTTAAAAATGAAAATTAGACAGAAGAAAGTCACGATTTTGAGGGAACGTAGCCTCTCCATGATGGGATCTATGTTTTCTGATCGCCCAGATACGTTGGTGATCTCATCGTCACGCCTCTTCACACACGTGACATGAAAAGATGATGTTACAAGACAAAATTGGGGGAATGGATATGAACATTTTTCTTAAAACAAATTTGCAGTATTGACTGAAGTTCGAGAGTTACCAGTGAGCTAGAGAGGGTTGATTCCGATGCACCCATAGAAGCGGCGTAGACTCCTTCAACGACTGGAGTTGGAGATTATGGATGACAGTAACAAACATTCAGTTCAGATCAGTTTCCGGCGACCCGTCGCTAGATTTGTAACAACTGAAAATAGTGGATATTAGAGGCTCTGTTAAAACTGACGGCTCAGTTTTAAAATGAACAAAAAAAAAAGAGGAAAATTTAAGTTTTTTTTTTAATTTTTATATTTTTGAGTTTTTTAATAAACGAAAAAAAAAAAAAACAGATAAAAAATTTGATCACTTTTCCTCGCTTAAAGTTTTTTCATTCAAAATTTAATTTGGATTTAGATTTAAAAAAAATTAGAATAAATAATATTTTTATAATTTTCATATTATCCTCAACTTTTAATAAAATAAATTTTAAATTACAACTCATGTTCTCAATTTTAAATTTTTTATTCTTTTCTTTTTTGTTCTAATTTAAATTTTCTATTTTTTTTTCTGTTAAAATTAGAGTGTTAATGAAATGGTTTGAATGGCTGCATAAACGAGCCTGTTCGGGAGGTAGTTATAAGTTGGTCAAACCAGTTTATAAGGAACTTTTTTATTGTTTGAGTGTTCGGAAATGACTTATTTTTTTATTTATAAGTCAAAAATAATAAGTAACAATTTATAACTTAAAAAATAACAATTTATAAGTCATTCTTATTTTGACCAAATGTAAAATCTCTTTTGCCCTTCTATTATCTGGATAAATTACATCTCTACCCCTTATAACCCAAAACCCCTTATATATTTCTCCTCTTCTAACGTAAACAATCCAAATTGATGGTAATATTCCAGATGAATGGTATCAAATTGCACAGAGAAATGCTGCAAAACATAGCTCATAAATATAAACTAAATATAACAAAATAGTCCACATAAAGAATTACCTAGGTTTCTAGTGATAGAATCTGTAGAGAGAAAGAGGAAGAGAGAAGTAGCAGATTTTTGGACTGTGAAAAATCCTACACAGTTGACTGTAAAGGATTCCAAATTCCGATTGAGAGCAGGGAGGCGGCGAGTGACTGAAATTTTCTCGACTTCGTATTTTGGAGTTTGAGTAGGAGACGACTTCGTATTTGGGATCTTTGGACTTCGTATTTTATGAGTTTGGGTAGGAGACGAGTTTGGGAGTTTGGGTAGTAGACTTCACAAAATTTTATTAGTTTATACTTTATATTTTTTAATTTTAATATTAACATTAAAAGTAAAATAATAATTTTAATGTTTTGCTTAAATAATATTGGGTTATTTTTTTTACCGCTATAATATGTACTCCCTCCGTTTCTAAAAAGATTATTATTTTAGAAAAAAAAACTTGTTCCAAAAAGTTTGTCGTTTACAACTTTCGAAGAGAATAAATTATTTACTTTCCTATATTACTCATACCTTCTCTCATTGTTCCAATAAATTCCTTGTATTAATAGTTTTCAACTTCCCATAAAGGGAAAGTGATAGAATTTCAAATAAATTTTACTTGGTAAATGATATTTTCTTAATCCATGTACAAAAATCTTAAATGACAATATTTTAGGAACGGAGGAAGTAGTTCTTAATATAATATGGGCTTTCAATTGTTAAGTATAAAATTGGGGTTGTTTTATTCTTGTATTGAATATAGTTGTTTACCAATAAGTTGTTTAAATAATAAGTTGTTTATCAATAAGCTGTTTAAATAAGTTATTTACTAATAAGTTGTTTATCAATAATAAGTTGTTTACCAATAAGTTGTTTAAATAATAAGTTATTTACCAATGATAAGTTGTTTGCCAATAAAATTTGTTTAGATAATAAGTTATTTTTATCAATAAGTTGTTTACCAATAATAAGTTGTTTATCAATAAGTTATTTACTAATAAACTGCTTTATCAATAATAAGTTGTTTACCAATAAGTTGTTTAAATATTAAGATGTTTACCAATACGTTGCTTATCAATAATAAGTTGTTTACTAATAAACCATTTAAATAATAAGATTTTTACCAATAAAATTTGGTTAAGTAATAAGTTGTTTATCAATAATAAGCTATGTATCAATAAGTTGTTTAAATAATAAGTTGTTTACTAATAATAAGTTGGTTACCAATAATAAATTGTTTACCAATAAGTTGTTTAAATAATAAGTTAAGTTATTAATAATAAGTTTGTTTACCAATAAGCTATTTAAATAATAAGTTGTTTACCAATAATAAGATGTTTATCAATAAGTTGTTTACATAATAAGTTGTTTACCAATAATAATTTTCGATATGATATTTAATCAATATATCTTTTTATAATGTCATTTTTAGTAATCTCTACATTTTATTTTAATTTATAAGTCATTATCAGTCGAACACCTTCATAACTTATTTTAACTTAATTATGACTCATAAGTCATTATCATCCGAACGCTTTTACTTATAAGTCACAACTTAAAACAATTTATAAGCGAACTTATAAGTCATTTTAAAATAAGTCATTCCCGAACAGGTCGTTAATGACCGAATGAAAAAGTGACAACCAACATTGATAAAAAGAAAACCCCTTTTTGTTTAGTATTTTTCATCTGTTGAATTTATACCAGTACAATTCTATAAACAAGAAGCGCAATTAATTCAATTCCAAAACATACATATATTACATGATATTTTGGCCACTTATGAAGGGATAATACTTTCACAAATGAAAAAACTATTGCTAAAAAGTCGCACCAAAATCCATTTATACAAAATTCGATTGTGGAGATTATAGAGAGAGATCGAAAAAGGAAAATTCTTGCTTTAACATGGATACACCATCAAAGCTTCCGTTCGCGATCCCAAACAGTCTTTTTCTCTCTCTTACACAATTTCGTTTTTGTGTTTTATATTGGTTTGGTAGATCTGGAGTTGTATATCCAATTTATGTGTAGATCTTCTCTCTCTTACACGCAATTTTGTTTTTGTGTTTTATATGGGTTTGGTAGATCTAGAGTTGTATATCCTAATTTATGTGTAGATTTGGAGTTGTAATGGATCAGAACTCGTTCAAATTTTGTACAACTATGAGGATCTTATCTGCATTCGTATAAATTCATTCAGACGACAAGCTTGGCTATTCGGCCGGAAAATTGTGGTTTATTCTGTCAGTTGAAATCAGATCTTAAAAAATAATAATCAACCAGTCTGATTGGCTAAATCGCTCAAATTCAGAGTCATTCAACCTTATTAAGACCGAAACAAATAAGGGTTATTTGATAAAATGTGAATGAATCTGAATGAGAGCTGAATCTGAATGAGTTGAATCTGAATCTGAATATGAATGAAAAAAAATTATTTGATAATTGATTTGTATGAAACATCTAAATAATAATTTTTTACTATTTTACCCTTTTGAACCATGTTGAATGTATATAAGTATGAACGTACTAAACAATAATTTTAATACAATATTAATTATGTAATATTTTAATAATTCAAACAAATTGAATTGAATATTTTTTTTAAGATTTCAACCATACTGAATTGAATATTCTTGGAAGTTGGCAAATTAAAAAAAACCAAAAAAATATAATAATAATAATAATAATAATAATAATAATAATAATAATAAATGAGATCTAATGATGACATACCCAAAGGAACCAACCTTTTTCTTATCTCTTCCTTCTCACCTAACCTTTTTCTTATCTCTTCGCTACCTATTTACTTATCTTTTTTCCTCTCTTTAGCATACTTCTCATTCTTCTTCTAATTTTTTTTGGTCTAAGCTGCGACTTCCCCAAAATAGGTATATATCACCCATTTTGAGTCGCCAAATACATGGTACAGAAATAACTACAACTTTAATTATACAACTGTCGTGCAGAATACGACAAAACATAAGCTGTGAATTTTAATACAAATATTGTCTCCTAGACAATATCTAAACTCAAATTTAATCTTATTACAATTATTATCACACTATTTCACAGAATAGTGAGGACTACTATAGCCACCATCTGGACCGTCAATCCATTCTCCGACAAAAAGAATATACCCCGACCAAACGAATATTTTATAACAACTTGCTTACTTTGCAAAATTTATAAATATTACTCACAACTATAATATTATATCAAATTCACACCATAATATTCAAAAATATATTTTGAGAAAAATTAATCTTTATTCATAAAAGTTGGGGTCTTACAACCTCCCCTTCTTATGAAATTTCGTCCTCAAAATTCGTGTACGTACCTGGTATGTCGAAGAGGTGAGGATACCTTTATTTCATTTCAGATTCTAACTTCCAGGTCATTTCCTCAACATCGTGGTTTCTCCACAAAACTTTGACTTGAGGTATAACCTTAGAGCGTAGAATATGTTCCTTCTTATCCAAGATTTTAACAGGTACCTCTTCATGCATTAAATCTTCCGTTATCTCGTCTGGTTCTAATTCAATAATGTGGTTCGGGTCTTCCACATATTTATGTAACATAGATATGTAAAAAATGTTATGAATACACGACATACTTGGCGGTAAAGCGAGTCTATAGGGCACAGTTCCTACTTGATCGAGGATTTCAAATAGACCAATAAAATCGAGGGTTGATATTTTCTCTCTTCGTCGATTCTTACTTCATCACATTCATCAGCTCTGAGTCTGTAGCTTGAGCGGCTTTAACTTTATCGATTAAAGTCAGTTCTACACGTATATTTGATATCATCACGTGGGTCCCTAAAGTCTTTCTATCTCCATCCTTTGCAAGTCATACAAAATGGGCATCTGCGTTGACAATATCGCACTCGTACCCGCATATGATCTTTTACTTAACGCATCAGCTACCACGTTCGCTTTTCTGGATGATATTGAATGGTATGGTCGTACGTAATCTTTCAACAACTCGAGCCAACGTCTTTGACGCATAATACTTTCGTTTTAGGTGAGAAAAAAAATATTTGAGGGTTTTGTATCAGGTTCAAGGTCGATACAAAATTCAATTTCACGCTCTATGGTAGGCTAGGAAATTCTTCAGGGAATACGTCAGGAAATTTATTAACAATAGAAATATCATTCAAATCTGACGTATTTTTGTTTAAATCTGTTATATGAGCTAAGAAAGCTTGACATTCATTTTTCAATAAAAAAATGGCTCTATGGCTTGATGTGACGCCCCCAAAATAGGTATACATCACCCATTTTGAGTCGTCAATAACATGGTACAGAAACAACTACAACTTTATTAATACAACATATAAATTGTGAGTTTAAATACAAATATTGTCATCTAGACAATATTCACACCCAAATAAGTCCTCATTACAATTATTGGTATATTGTTTTATAAAAATAGTGAGGGCTACTAAAATAACTCTCTAGAACCATCATTCCACACCCCGACTAGAACTCGCTACATTCTCGCCTCCTGAGAAGAAAAATGGAACAAAAAGGAAAAGGGTGAGCTCAACTAGCCCAGTAAAGAATATTATGACTAATATAATATAAAACAAATTATCGTTAGTCTTCAACAAGGAAAAAAATCTGATAAAATACAATAGACAACAAGTTTCAGATCAATATTTGTAGCGAAAATAATAATTCATAAATGAGTTACGTAGAGAATGAAATCTACTATAATCTATGAATTTAAAAGTCCATCATCAATATTTTATCCCCTGTACCATCAATCAATATTCATCTTGAATCAAATATTCATCTTTGCACTACTGATGCCAAAGATATTCATCACCGTCATGTTCATCTCAACACTGTACATCTTTTGCACTACGAGCCAAAGATATTTATCAAAATTCATTCATCTTTGCACTACATGCCAAAGATATTCAATAATATCATCATTTAGGACCGAGGATGATAAAAATATTTTAAAGAGAAAGCGAATCCAAAGAAACAAAGAACAAATATTAAGGATTCGTACTTTAAACAATCCGAGTTCAAAAATACTTCATAAATAATCACAATTAGTAAAATTCAATAATGATCAAAACATGGATACAATAAAAGCTAGTATCCATAATCAATATTTTAGAAAAAAAAATTAAAAATTTAATTTTTGTTTGTGAATAGTGTAAATATTCGTGAATAGTCAGAGTATCGTGAATAATTAATCGATATCGTGAATAGTAACCCCGACACTAAAAGACAAGAATTTCACAAGAAAAATCTTACCAATAATTCGACATAATGATATTAGAAGAAATAATATCATTTTTAAAAAAAATAACATCCCTTACCTCGAAAAGAATAAGATCTTAATTTGGAATATCGAGATATAACGCGGAAGGAACTTGCAAATCAGATAGCAACACTCAAAGTATCAAAATACTCACAAGAATACGCTCGATAATATAGAGAGAAAAGATTTCAGTTTCTGGTGTGATTTTCAATTCTAACCTAAGCACCCTATTTATAGGAAATTGCTTAGAACACCAAAGCAGAAAATTTAATAAAATATTAATATATATTATAAATTCTTACGCACGCCTTCATTGATGCAAAATATCAGCCACACATGTGCCAAACTAGCCAAAAATGTTTTTCATATAAAAGTCATTTAAAACTCCAAAAAAAATATAAATAATAATCAATTAATTCAGAACTTCAATAATTCATAATAAATAGCCCTTTTGTCAGAAAAATTTGAACCTTGTGCCCTTTCCATAGGAAATTCCATTCTCTACAACTTTGCAGAAGAAAATTTTTCCAAATTCCAAACAGAAATTGACCGAAATCCATAAACGAGCGATTTTTCAGGCTATAATCAAATTTCAGTCAAGAAATGGGGTCCACAAACATGAAAAACATGTTTTAAATATTTATTGCAACAAAAATACTCTTCCTCCTCATTTATTCATATATCCCACATTCATTGTAAAAATATCACCATTATTATATTATTAAAATATAATAATATATTTAAATGAATTATTTTGTCAAAAATGATAAAATATCAATTTTCAACAATTGTCACATTAAAAATTTTCTCCATCTATATCCACATAAAATGAATATTTTCCTTATCATATAAATCAATAATTAATTATTCACAAATAATATTACGGAATCACGATCTTCGCAGAACTGTGTCGTTCCCAAGAAAGAGGGGGCTTTCCAATAAGGATTTCTCCTTACTGACGCGCAATTAGGTGACCAAACCTCTCTTTAGACAGAACTTTCTAGACATTGCCAATAATATTATCAAATAATATTATTTAAATAATATGAATTATTGATCTGATAATGAAAATACTGTGTAATGACAATTATTGAAACAACAATAATATAAAATATCAACGTATCAATTATTGAATCCATAAAATAAAATATTGAATAATAATTCACTTGTAACAATTATTAAGTAGTGCCTTCTTACGTAAGAATCAATAATTGGTGTAATACCGCCAATCTTCTTGTGTTTTACCACTGTATTTTAACAAGATTAATCATAACAACTTCATAGATTATTTATAAACAACTTATATTTGTCGTTTTCTTCATCAATCGCTTTACATTATGGGGCCCACACAAAATTTGCACAGGTCGCATTTATATTCCCCGACAGCAAAAATATTCCACGACCAAACTAATATTCCCCAACAACAATGAATATTTTATAACCATTTGCTTATTTGAAATATTTGCGCATTTTACCCATAACTAACCACATTAATCAAATCAACCCTTACTATTTCAAAATAATAAATAGAGGAAATTTAATTTCATTTATAATAAATTGGGGTCTAACAACCTCCCCTCCTTATGAAATTTTGTCCTCGAAATTGACGTACGTACCTGGTATTTCGAAAAGGTGGGGATACCTCGCTTTCATTTCGCTTCCAACTCCCAAAGTCATTTCATATAAGCATGGTTCCTCTACAAAACTTTGACTTGTGGTATGACCTTTGTCGTAAAACATGCTACTTCCTATCCAAGATCTTGCGGTACCTCCTCGTGCGTTAAGTCTTGAAATATCTCATCCGGTTCTAACTTCAATAACATGGTTCGGTCTTTCACATATTTACTGAAGCACATATATATGAAAATATTATGAACACGAGACATACTTGGAGGTAATCGCGAGTCTATAGGCTACATTTCCTACTCAGTCAAGAATCTGAAATGGACCAATAAATCGTGGATTGAGCTTTCCTCTCTTTCCGAATCTTATAACTCCCTTCCACGGGGCAACACGCAATAATACATGATCCCCAATACTAAATTTCACGTCCTTTCGATGAAGATCCGTATAACTCTTTTGTCGATCTTGTGCCGTTTGTATACATTGTCGAATCATTTGGATCTTTTCTGTAGTAATACGTACCAACTCTGGTCCCAACAATGTTGCTTCACCCACCTCATCCCAACGTACTGGAGAGCGACACTTTCTTCCATACAATGCTTGAATGGAGCTACCCTATACTTCCTCGATAATCATTATTGTAGGAGAATTACACCAATGGTAAATACTTATCCTAACTCCTTTGAAGTCTGGGACACGAGTCTTAATAGATCTTGAGAGTTTGAATAATCCTCTCTACGATTGTCCGTCCGTTTGAGGATGGTATGCCGAATTGAATCGTAAATCCATGCCCATAGCTTTTTGCAAACTAACCTAAAATCGTGAAGTGGATCTTGTATCACGATCCGAAACTATGGATATTGGTATGCCATACAATCTCACAATCTCATTTACATACATATGAGCAAGACGCTCAAGGGAATAAGTCTCCCGTGTCGGGAAGAAATGAGCAGACTTGGTTAATCTATCAACAATAACCCAAATAGCATTTATACCTTGAGAAACCGTGGGAAGACCCGTAAAAAAATACATGGTAATGTGTTCCCACTTCCATTTCGGAATCTCAAGTGGTTGAAACGGACCCTTAGGTACTTGATGCTCCGCCTTTACACGTTGACAAGTTAAACACCTCGAGATAAACTTTGCAATCTCTCTCTTCATATTATTCCACCAAAATGTATGTCGAAGATCACGATACATTTTGGTACTTCCAAGATGGATTGCAAATGGTGTATTATGTGCCTCCGTCATGATCTTGTATTTCAAATTAGAGTCGTTAGGAATACAAAGTCTGGAGTGGACTCGAAGTATTCCTTCTTCATCGATTCTCGCTTCCGGAATAACACCTTCTTGTACTTTCTTTTTCATACGCATCAGCTCCGGGTCGGTAGCTTGAGCAACTTTAACTTTTTCTATTAAAGTTGGCCCTATGCGTATACTTGATATCATCACATGGGTCCCCGGAGTCTTGAATTCTATTTTCATCTTTTGTAAATCACACAAAATGGGCCTTTATGTTGACAATATCGCACTTGTTCCGCGATATGATCTTCACTCAACGCCATTACCACTACGTTCGCTTTTCTAGGATGGTATTGAATAGTGTGGTCATAATCTTTCAATAGCTCGAGCCAACGTCGTTCTTGGCGTGTTGAGTTCTTTTTAGGGTGAAGAAATATTTGAGGCTTTTATGGTTTGAATATATCTCCACTTTCTCCAGTATAGATAGTGCCTCCGGATCTTTAAGCGTAAAAACGATCGCTACTAACTCTGATCATGAGTAGGATAATTCTCTCATATTCTTTAAGTTGTCATGAGGCATAAAGGCTATGACTTTCCCATGTCAGCATGAGAACACATCCTAACCCTTTGCACGAAGCATCGGCAGAGATAACAAATCCATCCGAACCGAGATGGTATTGTCGAACAGTCTTAAAATGAGTCTCCTCTTAAGCTCTTGGAAACTCTTTTCGCATTCCTCGTTCCATATTGCGATACAGTCATATTATTTTGCTCCAGCTTGATGAATTCAACCTCTTTCATGTGACGAATACTTTTGGGAAAGTACTTGTTGTTAAACAATTCTTGGAACTTTTCCCAAGACATTTTGAGTGCGGCAGGCTGAGTACGTTTTACTGATTCCCACCAGTAATCTGCCTTTTCTCTCAACATGAAGCTGGCAAAGGAAACCTTTTGCTCCTTGGAGCATCCCAAGACATCAAATATCTTGATGATCTGCTTTATCCACGTCTCTGCTTTAAGTGGTTTTAACTCTTTCAAAAACTTCGGTGGTCCCAACTTCTTGAACTGCTTAGCAGTGACCATCCGTGAGTTACTAGTGTTTCCACCTGTATTTTGGACATGAGTCTCTCTCGCCTGATGTTGCATGAATTACATAAAGCCTCTGAACATCCCATCGTTCATTATTTGGTCGATGTTATTATTTGCATGAGGATTATTGCCTTCCTGATGCACGTTATCCTGGTTATTGATCATCAGTGACTCAACGGTCTCGTGTGCTCCATTATTTATCTCAACATTTTTGGATGTCATTTTCAAATACTGCCACAAAACAAGGGTTAATTGACATGCCACATATTATCCCTATATTCGACCCAGACCAATTAAATAACAAATAAGCTTAGGTAGCTTATTATTAATGAAATTTAATTTTCTCTATTTATTATTTTGAAATAGTAAGGGTTGATGTGATTAATGTGGATAGTTAGGGGTAAAATCTGTGAAATATTTGAAAATAAGCAAGTGGTTATAAAATATTCATTGTTGTCGGGGAATATTAGTTTGGTGGTGGAATATTAAATGCTTTGTCGGAATATTAAATGCGGCGGTGACCATATGTGGGCCCATGTGAGCGAAGCGATTGGATGAAGAAAGCAGCAAATATAAGTGGTTTAAAAATAGCGGCGTAGTTATTCTTCAGATTAATCTTGTTAAAATACTAGTTGGTTAAAACACGATGCACGCGGTATTGCACCGATTATTGATTCTTACGTGAAAGGGCTTTACTTTCGATAATGGTTCTGATAATTCTTTATTCGATTTTTATTGAGTTAATAATTCTTTGCGTTGATATTTTATATTCTTTGTTGTTGTTTGATAATTGTCATTACGATTTTTTTCATTATCGAAGCAATAATTCATATTATCTGAATAATATTATTAGATAACATTATTGGCAATGTCTAGAAAGTTACATCAAGGAGAGGTTTGGTCACTAATTGCTTGCGCGATGAAGAAGAAATTCTTATTGGAAAGCCCCTCTTTCTGAGGAGCTGCACAGTTTGTCGATATTGTGATTACGTAATATTATTTGTGAATAATTAATTATTGATTCATATGATGAGAAAAATATTGATTTTATGTGGATATAGATGGAGAAAAATTTTAATGTGACAATTGTTGAAAATTGAAATTTTATCTTTTTACGATAAAATAATTCTTTTAAATATATTATTATATTTTAATAATATAATAATGGTGATATTTTACAACGAATGTGGGATATATGAGTATCTGAGGAGGAAGAGTATTTTTGTTGCAATAAATGTTTAAAACATGTTAAACATGTCGGTGGACCCCATTTATTGGTGAAATTTGATTATAGCACATAAAATCCCCGTTTGTGGATTTGGTCAATTTCATTTGGAATTTGGAAAAACTTTCTTACGCAAAGTTGTAGAAATTGAATTTCCTATAAAAACTCATGAGATTCAAATTTTTACGATAGAAGGGCTATTTATTATGAATTATTGAAGTTAGAAGCTCAAAATAATTGATTTTGGAAGTTTAAAATATTTTAAATAATAAAAACGTTTTTTGTTTGTTTTGTGGGCTACAACATGTGCATAATGAGCTGAGATCAGATCTAGGAAGGTGGGCGTAGAAATCTTAATATATATATTAATATTATATTAAATTTTACTGCTTTTGGTGTTCTAGCGTTTTCTATAAATAGGGTCTTGGGTTAGAATTGAAAATCACACGAAAGCTGAAGTTTTCTCTCTATATATTATCGGCGTATTCTTGTGAGTATTTTGAGTATACTTTGAGTATTGTTAGGCGGTGCAAGTTTCCTTGACCTTATACACGGTATTCCATTTAGAAATCTTAATCTTTCGAGGTAAGGGATGTTATTTTCTTCTCGAATGATATTATTTCTTGATATCATTATCTTTGAAATATTGGTTGGAACTTTTTATCAAATTTGGAACTTTTTCATGTCGGGTTCTTTATTCATGAGTTCTTATTCATGAGTTCTTATTCACGAGTTCTTATTCATGATTCTTATTCACGAGTTCTTATTCACGAGTACTTATTAAGAAGCGTGAAGATGTTTTTGTGGAATTTCTATCTTTTGGTGTCGAGATTCTTATTCACGTATCGACCTTATTCACGTATCTGACGCTTATTCAAGAAAATGAAATTTCTTCTTTTTGTCCAAAATATCTATTACGGATACTAGCTTTGATTGTATCCATGTTTTGATCATTCTTGAATTTTACACCACTATGATTATTTTTGAGGTATTTTTGAACATGGATAAAACAAAATGAATCCTTAATCCTTAATCCTTGTCATTTTGTTTCCTTTGGATTCGTTTCTTTAAAAATATTTTCATCATCCTCGGTCTTAAATGATGATATTATTGAATATCTTTGGCTTTTAGTGCAGAGATGAATGATTTCTGAAGAATATCTTTGGTAGTAGTGCAAAAGATGAGCAGTGTTTAGATGAACATGACCAAGTGATGAATATCTTTGGCACATAGTGCAAAGATGAATATTTGATTCGGATGTATATTGATTGATGTTACGAGGGATAAAAGATGAGCGATGAACTTTTAAATTCATACATAGAAGATAGTAGTTTGCATTCTCTACTTAACTCTTCAATGAATTATTATTTCATTGCGAATATTGATTTAAAATTTGTTGTCTATTGTATTACATTAGATTTTTCCTGTTGAAGACTAACGATAATTTGTTGTATATTATCTTAGTCATAATATTCTTTCTTGGGCTAGTTGAGCTCACCCTTTTCCTTTTTGTTCCATTTTTCTTCTCGGGAGGCGAGAATATAAGCGATCTGCAGTCGGGGTATGGAATGAAGGTTTTAGAAAGAATTGTTTAGTAGTCCTCACCATTTTGTAAAATAATGTATCGATAAATGTGATGAGGATTTATTTGAGTATAGATATTATCTAGAAGATAATATTTGTATTCAAACTCACAGTTTCTTGTTGTAATAATAAAGTTGTAGTTGTTTACATACCATGTATTGACAACTTCGGAATGGGTGATGTATACTATTTTGGGGGCGTCGCGGTTGGTATCGAGCTTAGGGATATGATCTCTGGCGGAGATCGGGGAATAGAACTAGGAGGGAGGCGGAGTAAATCCTTATTTAGTGTGTCTACTAAAGCTTATTTTTTAGTTGAATCGATATATAAGGATATTATGTGATATATTGATTTCCTTAATTAACCCTTGTTTTATGGCGGTGTTTGAGAATGTCGGTGAGAATATTAACATGGAAATGAGGCCAGTGGAGCCTTTGTACTCACCAGCGAGGAGAAGCGTCTGCAGCAGTGTGAATGTTCTCTCTGTGAACAACACCAGCTGGCGAGATGATGAGCGAGGGGATGTTTAGAAGTTTTTTGCGATTCATGCAAAATCGAACGAGGAGACTTCGTGTTCAAAATCTGAGGAGGAAATGATAGCAATTCACGGGTTATCCGCGACCAGCGATTCGAAGTTGGGACCACGAAATTTAAGGAAAGCGGATCCGATCATGGCGGAAACATGGGTCAAAACAAATTACCAAGATATTCGATGTCTTGGGATGCGGAGAACGAAGGTTCCATTCGCCACCTTTATGTTAAAGTGGCGAGGCGGACTCTTCTGGTGGGAGTGCGTGAAGCGTACCCATCGGTACGCTTTCGGCATGTCTTGGGAGGCGTTTGAAACTATTTAATGACAAATACTTTCACGAAAGTGTTAAATCGTATGAAGGAAGTGGAGTTTATTAGTTAGAACAAAACAACATGGCGGTGTCTCGATGCGAGGCAAAGTTTGCGAGTTATCGAGTTTGCACCTCATTTGGTGGAGAATGAGGAGCGTGTGGCGGGATGTTTCTTAGAGGTTTGAAACGGCGTCGTCGATATCTCATTTCTCATAAATTTTCTCTCTATTCGGATGTTGTAAGCAGAGGCTCGATTATTAGGCGAGATAACGAGATATGAGTCATTGAGGGACCCTGACCGAGGATCGTACGAGAGATAGCGATCAGCGAGAATAATGATAACCGGGTGGAGAAAAAAGCGAGACGGACAAAAATGGTAACCACTCGGTGGTAATCATAGCCGTGAAAATAGAAAAGCGAGTCGGGAGGAGATTTTAAAGAGGAGATTTAACAATGACCATGTGAAGGCAGCGGTCTTGGTGACAAGCGGTTCTAAGGGAGGAGAAACGACCACCGGTCGTATATTACAAATCACGGAAAAGAGGACATATCGATCAAAGCGCCCCCTACAGTTCAAGGTATCTTATAATTGTGGAAAGGAAGGACATATCGCTCGAGATTATGCGATGGCGAAACCTAGTTCGGAGAGGACGGTGACTCGAAAATCATCCCGAGAAAAGTCAAAGTCAGCGATTAGGGAAGGCGTTTGTTGTGGTTGTCATAATCACGAGGAACCCAACGAGGTGATCACGGGTAAGCTATTTATAAATTCTTGCGAAGTTTATACCTTACTTGATCTGGGTCTTTACCCATTCATTTATCTCTCTGCGTGTGCTCAGCGTTTAAACTTGACTCAGGAGAAATTAGACTTTGACTATCTGTGGAAACTCAGTTAGGAGAAACTTTCATCACATCCAACATTTATAAATCTTGTTTGATTCAAGTTGGCACCATCACCTTACACATTGACCTTATCTCTTTAAAGATACTTGCTTTTGATGTGATTTTAGGGATTGATTGGTTAACTGCTCTCTCATCATACCAAAATTGATTGTTTTAAATAAGGTTGTTAGTTTTCATATTCTAACTTGACTGTTTATGCAATTCAAGCACTAAACCATTAAAATCAATCAACTGTCATATCTAATCATAAAATTATTAGTTTATTGAAAAGCGGATGTCGAAGCTTTCTTAGCCCATGTTATGGATTTGAATAAAGACCGTCAAATTTGAATAATATTCTGTTGTTATTGACTTTCTGGCGTATTTCTGAAGAACTTCCGGTCTACCCCGAGCGTGAAGTTGAATTCTTTATTGATCTTGAACACAGTACAAAGCCCATTTCTAAAACCCCATATCGAATGGCTCTATTGAACTTGAGGAGTTAAAGGTCCAACTACTGAGAAATTGTTGGACATCGGTTTCATTAAATCTAGTACATCTCCTTGGGGTGCTCTGTTTTATTTGTAAAGAAGAAAAGGCGGGAGTATCGACTTTGTATTGACTATCGGGAATTGAACCATATCACCATCGAGAATAGGTATCCTCTACCTCGTATTGATGACTTGTTTGACCCGATTACTGGGGCAATTCTTTTCAAAAATCGATCTTAGATTACGGATATCATCATTGAAAGATTAGGCGAGGATATTCAAAGCGCCTTTAGAACTTCGATGCGGCATTATATGAATTCTTAGTCGTGTCTTTGGGACTGACTAATGCTCCTATGACTTTCATGGATATGATGAGCCAAGTATTCAGGAATATTTGGATCGGTTCGTTGTTGTCTTTATTGATGACATCCTTATATATTCAAAAAGTCGTGAAGATCATGAGCACCATTTGAAATTTGGTACTCGAAAACTTCGTGAAAACAAACTATATGCCAAATTGAAGAAATCGAGTTACGGCTTGAGGAAGTAGCATTTCTTGGGCGCGTGGTGTCGAAACATGGAGTATCATGGATCCGTGAAGATTGAAGCAATCTGAAGTTAGAACAGCAAAAGTCGGTGGTGAAATCGCGTAGCTTTTGGGCTTAAATGGTTATTATCGGAGATTAATTGGAAGGGTTTTCTCGAATCGCTACTCCATTAACTTCATTAACTTCGGAAGGATACAAAATTCGTTTGGAGAAGAAATGCGAGAAAGTTTCCAAGAGCTTAAGAGGAGACTTATTTGCACACTGTTCTAACAATACCATCTGGTTCGGATGGATTTGTTATCTCTGACGATCTTGAGCAAAGGGTTAGGATGTGTTCTCATGCAGCGTGGGAAAGTCATAGCCTTTATGCCTCGCGACAACTTAAAGTATATGAGAGGAATTATCCTACTCATGATCTAGAGTTAGCGGCCCGATCGTTCAGCTAAAGATATGGAGCCTTATCTATATGGGGAGAAAGTGGAGATATATTCGGACCATAAAAGCCTTAAATATTTCTTCACTCAAAAAGAACTCGACATCTGGCGGCGTGACGTTGGCTCGAGCTATTGAAGACTACGACCACACTATTGATACCATCCACTGGAAAAGCGAGCGTGGTAGGCGGCGCGTTGAGTAGAAGATCATATCACGAGGAGCAGAGTGCGATGATGTCAAGTATCTGCGTAGAGCCCGACTTTAATAGAAAAAGTTAAGGTTGCTCGAGCCACAGGCCGGAGGTGATCGTATGAAGAAGAAAGTCTGAAGAAGGAGCTATTAGGGCGAGAATTGATGAAGAAGGAATACTTGAGTCCACTCTAGACTTTGTGTTCTAACGACTACGATTTGAAGTCTGAATTATGATGGAGCACACGATACACCATTTGCAATCCATCACGGAAGTACTAAAATGTATCGTGATCTTGACATACATTTTGGTGGAACAATATGAAGAGAGAGATTGCAAAGTTTATCTCGATGTGTTTAACTTGTCGGCGTGTAAAGGCGGACATCTAGTACCTAAGGGTCCGTTGCAACCACTTGAGATTCGAAATGGAAGTGGGAACACATTACCATGGATTTAGTTCTGGGTCTTCCTACGGTTTCTCGAGGCATCAATCTTATTTGGGTTATTGTTGATAGATTAACCAAGTCTGCTCATTTCTTGCTTGAATCTGGAGACTTATTCACTTGAGCGTCTTGCTAGTATATGCGTGAATGAGATTGTGAGGTTGCATGGCATGCATGTATCCATAGTTTGGATCGTGACCCAAGATTCACTTCAAGATTTTGGGTTAGCTTGCAAAAAAAGCTATGGAGCGCAGTTCTGATTGATTCGGCATACCATCCTCAAGCAGACGGACAATCGAAAAGGACTATTCAAACTCTTGAAGATTTATTAAGACTACGTGTCCTGAACTTCAAGGCGGTTGGGATAAGTATTTACCATTGGTGGAATTCTCCTACAACAACAGATTATCGAGCAAGTATAGGTGTAGCTCCATTTGAAGCATTATATGGGCCGAAAGTGTAAGCTCTCTCGGTATGTTGGGATGAGGTGGGTGAAGCAACATTTGTTGGGACAGAGTTGATGCGTATGACTACGGAAAAGATCCAAATGATTAAACAACGTATACAAAGCGGCACAAGATCGACAAAAGAGTTATGCGGATCTTCATCGAAAGGGCGTGGAATTTAGTGTAGGGGATCATGTATTTATTGCGAGTTGCTCCATGGAAGGGAGTTACAAGATTTGGGAAGAGAGAAAAGCTCGATCCACGATTTATTGGTCCATTTCAAATTCTTGGCCAGTAGGAAATGTAGCCTATATAGACTTGCGTTACCTCAAAGTATGTCTACGTGTTCATAATGTGTTTCACATATCATGCTTAAATAAATATGTGAAAGACCGAACCACGTTATAGAGTTAAGGCAGGACGAAATAGCCAGAAGACTTAACGTGAGAGGAGGTACTGTCGAAGATCTTGGATAGGAAGGAGCATGTCTACTGCATGAAAAGTCATACCACAAGTTAAAGTTTTGTGGAGGAATCATCTATATAGAAATGACACAGGAATTGAAAGCGAAAATGAAAGCGAGGTATCCTCACACCTTTTGAAACACCGAGTCGTCGTCGATTTAGGAATGAAATTTCATAAGGAGGGAGGTTGTAAGACCCCACTTATTATTAATGAAATTTAATTTTCTCTATTTATTATTTTGAAATAGTAAGGGTTGATGTGATTAATGTGGATAGTTAGGGGTAAAATCATGAAATATTTGAAAATAAGCAGTGGTTATAAAATATTCATTGTTGTCGGGGAATATTAGTTTGGTGTGGAATATTAAATCTTTGTCGAGGAATATTAAATGCGACGGTAGCGACCATGTGTGGGCCCCATGTGAGCGATTGGATGAAAAAGCGACAAATATAAGTGGTTTAAAAATAGCGGCGTAGTTATTCTGAGATTATCTTTGTTAAAATACCGGTTGGTTAAAACACGGTAGCACCGCGGTATTGCACCAATTGTTGATTCTTACGTGAAAAGGCACTTACTTTCGATAATGGTTACGATAATTCTTTATTCGATTATTTTATTGAGTTAATAATTCTTTGCGTTGATATTTTATATTCTTTGTTGTTTGATAATTGTCATTACGATATTTTTCATTATCGAAGCAATAATTCATATTATCTGAATAATATTATTAGATAACATTATTGGCAATGTCTAGAAAGTTACATCTAAGGAGGTTTGGTCACCTAATTGCTTGCGCATGATGAAGAAAAATTCTTATTGGAAAGCCCCTCTTTCACAGGAGCTGCACGGTTGTCGATATTGTGATTACGTAATATTATTTGTGAATAATTAATTATTGATTCATATGATGAGAAAAATATTGATTTTATGTGGATATAGATGGAGAAAAATTTTAATGTGACAATTGTTGAAAATTGAAATTTTATCTTTTTACGATAAAATAATTCTTTTAAATATATTATTATATTTTAATAATATAATAATGGTGATATTTTACAACGAATGTGGGATATATGAGTATCTGAGGAGGAAGAGTATTTTTGTTGCAATAAATGTTTAAAACATGTTAAACATGTCGATGGACCCCATTTATTATTTGAAATTTGATTATAGCACATAAAATCCCCGTTTGTGGATTTGATCAATTTACATTTGGAATTTGGAAAAACTTTCTTCTGCAAAGTTGTAGAAATTGAATTTCCTATAAAAACTCATGAGATTCAATTTTTCGATAGAAGGGCTATTTATTATGAATTATTGAAGTTAGAAACTCAAAATAATTGATTTTTGGAAGTTTAAAATATTTTAAATAATAAAAACGTTTTTTTTTTGTTTTGTGTGGGCTACAACATGTGCATAATGAGCTGAGATCAGATCTAGGAAGGTGGGCGTAGAAATCTTAATATATATATATAATATTATATTAAATTTTACTGCTTTGGTGTTCTAGCGTTTTCTATAAATAGGGTCTTGGGTTAGAATTGAAAATCACACGAAAGCTGAAGTTTTCTCTCTATATTATCGGCGTATTCTTGTGAGTATTTTGAGTATACTTTGAGTATTGTTAGGCGGTGCTGAGTTCCTTGACCTTATACGGGTATTCGGTTAAAATCTTAATCTTTCGAGGTAAGGGATGTTATTTTCTTCTCGAATGATATTATTTCTTGATATCATTATCTTTGAAATATTGGTTGGAACTTTTTATCAAATTTGGAACTTTTTCATGTCGGGTTTCTATTCATGAGTTCTTATTCACGAGTTCTTATTCACGAGTTCTTATTCATGATTCTTATTCACGAGTCTTATTACGAGTACTATTAAGCGCGTGAAGATGTTTTTTGTGAAATTTCTATCTTTTGGTGTCGAGATTCTTATTCACGTATCTGGCCTTATTCACGTATCTGACAATTCATAGAAAAATGAAATTTCTTCTTTTTTGTCCAAAATATCTATTACGGATACTAGCTTTGATTGTATCCATGTTTTGATCATTCTTGAATTTTACACCACTATGATTATTTTTTGAGGTATTTTTTTGACATGGATAAAACAAAATCTGAATCCTTAATCCTTAATCCTTGTCATTTTGTTTCCTTTGGATTCGTTTCTTTAAAAATATTTTCATCATCCTCGGTCTTAAATGATGATATTATTGAATATCTTTGGCACATAGTGCAAGATGAATGATTTCTGAAGAATATCTTTGGTAGTAGTCTGAAGATGAGCAGTGTTTAGATGAACATGACCAAGTGATGAATATCTTTGGCTGTGTAGTGCAAAGATGAATATTTGATTCGGATGTATATTGATTGATGTTCTGAGGGGATAAAAGATGAGCGATGAACTTTTAAATTCATACATAGAAGATAGTAGTTTGCATTCTCTACTAACTAACTCTTCTAATGAATTATTATTTCATTGCTGCGAATATTGATTTAAAATTTGTTGTCTATTGTATTCTATTAGATTTTTCCTGTTGAAGACTAACGATAATTTGTTGTATATTATCTTAGTCATAATATTCTTTCTTGGGCTAGTTGAGCTCACCCTTTTCCTTTTTGTTCCATTTTTTTTCTCGGGAGGCGAGAATATAGCGCGAGTATGAGTCGGGGTATGGAATGAAGGTTTTAGAAAGAATTGTTTAGTAGTCCTCACCATTTTGTAAAATAATGTATCAATAAATGTGATGAATAGGATTTATTTATAATAATATGTGATTCATATTATTTGAGTATAGATATTGTTAATATAATATTTTATTCAACTCACGATTTTCTTGTTGTAATAATAAAGTTGTAGTTGTTTACGTACCATGTTGAAAGATCTCAACTTTTAATAAATAAAATTTATTTTTTTAATAAATATTATTGTAAACACTAAAGTGTTAAATTGACAAAAAAAAAAATTAAAGTTAAGGATGACATGTGCAAATTATAAGAAATAAAAATAATATAGGGAAATATTTGATAAAGTACAACGGCGCCGAAACAACTAATTATTGGTGGACTCCACAACAAAATAATGGTTGAAAATAGATAACGACAAAAATAATATTTTTAATAAGAAATTATCGGCGAAATTGTTACCTTTAAGTGTTAAAAGTAATTCATATTATTGAACCAATAATTATCATAGTAGTAATTACACGATATTTCATATTATTAAATAAATAATTGTCGAAATAACAAATGCACATTGTTTCACATTATTGAACTAATAATTGTCACCATAATAAGGGTAGCAATGAAAAGTTAGGTAATTAAAATCAAGAATATTAAATAGTTAGTCATACTTTCATTATTTAAAGAACACAAGATGTACTTAAATATTTGTGATATTAATATATTAAGTCAATAATGTAGAAGATGAATAATATAATAATAATTGTGAATAGTAAATAAAATGTAATATTAAAATGTGAAAAATATGAATAATTAATAATTAATGTGGTAAATTAAAGGTAATCTTAAAATGCTAAAAATATAGATAATTAATATGTGGTAGACTAAAGATAATCTTAAAATGTGAAATGTAGATAATGAATGAACGATAGATTAAAAATAATCTTGAAATATGGAAATTGTGGTTAATTGATGAATGATGTAGATTAAATATAGGACACTGATAAATCCACAACAGAAAATGATATTTCCACATGAAAACCGTTGTTATAGATCTTATAGTGACGGTTTTTACCGTCGCAATACATCTATATCGACACTTTTCGTGTGGAAATATTAATTTCCTAAATATAATATTGAAGTGTAAAAAGTGTACTTAATTGATATGTGGTATATATTGATTAAGTTTTTGCTATAAATATATATATGGAGTTTAACATAAGTAGTTTCGTAACTTTCTTAGTATCATTTATTCCACTCTCTAAAAATTGCTTAGTGTGAGTGTTTCTCTAACTGTATTAAGACTACCTGAAGTATTGGTGAATAGCAGTAAGAGTTAAATAATTGTCCAGGCGAGTCTTTCTATAAAAGTTACACAAGTACCCATACACATCACACAGTGTTTACGACTTGTTCTTTAGAATATTCATGTTGAAAAACTTTATATGGAATATTGTTTTGAAATATTATTCATTCAAAAATTATTTTGAAATTTATTCTATTTTATTTTGTACATTACACAAATTTATACTATCAAGTCAATTTTAACGATTTCATAATATACGAATGAATGTATACCATGAATTTTATATGCGATAATTACTAATTAAATTATAAATTTACATATAGGTTGATCAACTACATAGAAAGTAATATCTAGTCACGTGCTAAGGTAAGATATATATATATATATATATATATATATATTCATACTCCTAAATTTAAACTTTTTCATGGTAATAAAGTACTGTTCGTTTTTACAACCCTTAACATTAAACTGTAAAAATTCCTGAAAAAATTAACATTTCCTTAATAGTTGGTGTTTCATCTAATATCTTTTGACCTGAATTTTTCTGTCGAATTTTAGTCATTATATTTGAACTGTGAACCTTCAATATTTTTCTTGAACTTGATTCAATATTTTGCATATCGTGTTGACAATTTGGACATTATTGAACTATAGACAAGTTAAATTATAAATCTTTAATGTTTATTTTTTTATCTTATTACTTTTTTATGTGTTAATCATTTATATCATTGTTATTTATACTCATCATTAGGACATAAGTTGTTGTGAATGTTTTTGACCTAAGTGCAAAAACAATATGATTGTTGAGTGTGTTTAACTTGTGTGGCAAGAATACGTGGTGAAAGTTCTTTTTGACCTTAATGCAAATAGTAACTGTTGGTTGACATGATCATGAACATTGACGTTACAATTGATGAAACATTAATAGTAAATTTTTATATGGGATATGATAGTAAACATTATGTCTATTTGACTCTTTCTAATGAAATACTCATTCTATCAAAGTTATTTATTGAAAATTTATGTTGTCTAACATTTTATAAATATTTGATATATTACTGTTGAAAGTTAATGCTAACTTATTATTCGTTATTTTGGTTTTGATATTATTTACTAGGCTATTTGAACTCACCCTTTTTGTTTCATAATTAATTTCAGAAAATGAGAATGTAACTAAGGCTATTGGGGATAACAGGTGATTAGAATGACGGTCTGAGTGAGGGTTTAAATGCAAAGTCGACCATTGAACTTTAGTGATTTTTGGGTATTGAGCCCCTTTCTTTAGATCAATGCAAACTGAGCCCCTTTCTATTCAAAAATTTAGATTTTGAACCCCAAGGCGCCACATGTGCGTTGAGCTGATGACGTGGAGCATTGACCTGATGACGTGGCACACATGGTAGATCTGACATGGTATTTTATATTGTAATTTTACATGTGAGCATTGCTGACGTGGCTTCTTTTGATTTTTTTTTCAAAACATAGCCTTTGCACGAATTCGATCTCGCAACCTCACATTCGGAACTTTGGTCAAATGACCGCTACAGCAACATATGTCAACTGTTAATATCTTGCAAGAATTAATCTTTATATCAAAATATTTCATTTCCCCAAAAAAATTAAAATACTACACAGATCCTCATCTTGCTTAACATTAACAGTTGTAGTACTAATAATAATAATAACAATAATAATAATAATAAAAATAATAATAAAAAAGTAATAATAATAAAAATAAAATAAAATAAAATAAAATAGTGATAATAATAATAATAATAACATCAATAATAAAATAAAAATAAAATAAAATAAAATAATAAAAATAATAATAATACTAATAACAATAATAATAATAATAACAATAACAATAATAATAATAATAATAATAAATAACAATAATAAAAAAAAAAATAAAATAAAATAGTAATAACAATAACAATAATAATAATAATAATAATAACAATAACAATAATAATAACAATAACAATAATAAAAATAAAAATAAAATAATAAAATAAAAATAATAATAATAATAGTACTAATAACAATAAAAATAAAAATAATAAAAATAAAAATAAAAAATAATAATAAAATAATAAATAACAATAATTAAAATAAAAAATAAAAATAAAATAATAATAATAATAACAATAACAATATAATAAAATAAAATAAAAATAAAATATAATAAAATAATAAAAATAAAAATAAAAATATTACTAATAACAATAATAATAATAATAATAATAATAAAAAAATAATAATAATAAGAATAAGAATAATAAAAATTACAATAAAAAAGGACCGTGGCTATTTACAACAATCTCAAGTTGCATGTAATTTGTAACTTTTAGGACCATATGGGTACAATAGGCTTTTGGGAAATTTATAGTGTTAGTAACATTTAAAACCAATGAACTTTTAGCTGTTTCTAATTTAAACAATAAAATTTGTATTTTTTTATTATTTGTTTTAACTAAATTGTACACTATTTTGTGCTAAAAATAGATTGTTATTTTAAGTTGTCGAAATGTTGGAGTAATAGTAATATTTATGTTGTTGTAAATAGTCACGATCCTATTTTATTTTGATTTTTTATTATTATTATTATTATTATTATTATTATTATTATTATTATTATTATTATTATTATTATTATTATTGTTTTATTATTATTACTATTGTTATTAGTACTATTATTATTATTATTGTTATTATTATTAGTAGTAATATTATTATTATTATTATTATTATTATTATTATGATTAGTTATGTACATTTATGCATGTATCTAAAAAGACTTTCATGTACATTTAGTTATTTAAAGTAAATGTATATATATATATAATCTCTTTGAATTTTAAATATGTAGAAAGATGATCAAATATTCTGATTCATGTTCTTGAAAGAAATATAATATCTAGCTTCTTGATCATTTCAATTTGAGATTATATTAATGGTATGTAGTGAAGGAGAAGAAGAAATATAGAGAAATCTCATGTTTTGATATAAATATTAATCCTTGCAAGATATTAATTAGCGGTAATGTAAGACCCCAAATTATTAATAAATAAAATTTATTTTCCTCTATTTATTATTTTGAAATAGTAAGAGTTGATTTGATTAATGTGGATAGTTATGGGTAAAATCGCAAATATTTGAATAAGCAGAGTGGTTATAAAATATTCATTATTATTAATGGGAATATTCGTTTGGTTGTGGAATATTACAGATTGTTTGGGAATATTAAATGCTGACGGTATGCGATCTTTTGTGGGCCCATAACTGAAAGCGATTGGATGAAGAAAAGCGACAAATATAAGTTGTTTAAAAATAACTTGGCGTGAGTTATTCACAGTTATCTTTATTAAAATACTCGGTTGTTAAAACACAAGAAGACACGGTATTTGTGGCGCCCCAAAAATAGGTATACATCACCCATCTTGGGTAGTCGGATACATAGTACGAAATTTAAATACAACTTACTAATATAAGCGTAGGTATACAATCTGACATAAAGCATGAGTTTGAATACAATATTGTCTACTAGAGATCATACAAACTCAAAAGGAGTCCTCATTACAATTATTATCACACTATTTCACGAATAGTGAGGACTACTAATCTTATCCTCTGGACCATTACTCTGGTTCCCAGGCTCGTCCCAAATATATTTTCATTTCACGAAGAGAATAAGTGAAAGAAAGGGTGAGCTCAACTAGCTCGAAGAAATATTATGACTAAGATAATGCGAAATAAATTATCATTAGCCTCTCAACAATGTTAAACCGATAAAATATAATGAACATCAAGTTTAACTACAGTGAACCAACAATCCATTAAAAAGTCAAGTAGAAAATAAAATCTACTATCTTTTATGATTTTAAAAGGTTTTTCATCATCATTTATTATATTTGAGACTCGACTTTAATAAATATTCCACATCATCGAATCACCCCACTTTTCTGGCGAGGATATTCTTTAGTATCACGACCACAATTATTCATACACTACGGGCCAAGAATATTTGTGTATTCATTAATGGTCATGATCATGCCAACAATCGTCCCATCAATACACTACGGACCCTTTGAGGATTTTTACCACATCATTTGTAACATTACGGTTAATGATTACACCGAATAGTCTCGGTCATAATCATACCAAGTCCATCTATGCACTTCTGAGCCCACGGATGACTTTCAACATAATATAAACATGAGGATGATGACAATGATATAAGAATTGAATAAAGCAAGTTTAAGAATTAATTTATCTAGGAACCAATAACATCAAAACTGTCGACATGATCTTTGCTTTGTAGAGTAAAATTCAAGAATCTTTGAGAAGAATATTTCCATGAAAGGATACGGGATGAAGCCTTGAATATCGAGGATATTCCACTAATTTCATGGAGTATAGAAGTCAAAGTTTTAACCAATGGGTATAATAAAGAATGGAATAACAAAAGAAATCACCATGCATACGATGAGGCCATACGAGAAAGAGTTATTCAACGAATAATAAATAACGGAACCCGGTCCAAGTGTAAAAAGCGCCTGAGACGGGATATTTCAACGAAATAATAAAGAATGGAACCGGTCCGCGTAAAAACACACAAAACGGATGTTCCAATGAATAATAATAAAGATGGAACCAGTCCTGTGTAAAACACACGAATGATGTTCCAACAGAATAATAATAAAGATGGAACCGTGTCGGTGTAAAACACACGACAGGATGTTCCAAATGAATAATAATAAAAAAGCGAAACCAGAATCCGGTAAAAACACATGATGGATGTTCCAACAGAATAATAATAAAAAGGCGAAACCAGTCCGGTGTAAAACACACGAGCGTGATGTTCCAACAGAATAATTGAAGAATGTCACCAAGTATAGGGTAAACCCACGTATCACAGTTATTCCAACAGAATAATAAGCAATGGAATAACAACAGTTCTCTTCATGAATAAGAAAGAATAACACCCTTACTTTTAGTAGGAGATTGAATCTTTACTGATAGTGTAGTAACAAAATACTCTTCTTCTTTCTCTCTTATTCTCTATATACTTTCTCTCTCTAGCTTGAATGAATTAAGTGAAAATAATGAAGCACTAGGCCTCTATTTATAGAAGATTTCTAGCTTAAGCACTTTTGCCGTGTGAAAAGGCCAAGTGGCTTGACGGTTTGGTGATGTGAAAAGAAAAGTGGTTTGGCCTTTGTAATGTGAAAAATGACAAGTGGTTCGGCGCTTTGTAATGTGAAACGACAAGTGGTTCGACGTCTATAATGTGAAACGACAAGTGGTTCGACGCCTGTAATGTGAAACGACAAGTGGTTCGACGTCTGGTAAAGGTAATTACTATTGACGAAGGTAATTACTATTCACAAAGGTAATTACTATTGACGAAGAGACTCTTAGATGATGACATATGGCCTCCCCATAAAATAATCAAACTTACCACAAATGTCTCATAACAGACTCTTTATATACATCAAGGATTGAATAAATATTACCATAAATTATTTTATTTTTAATCAACACATATTTACTCTTTCAACAATTATTAATCATTTATAACTTGTCGTCTCAATTAATAATATAACATATTATCTGAGATGATCTTGTGACAATAATTGAATCAATAATATAAGAGATATGATCAAGGCAATTCTCGTGTAGCAATAATTGAGTATAGCTAAGTGACTTCTTATGTAAGCATTAATAATCAATACCATGTGCTACTATGCAACCACGCGTATTCTTGTACTTTTACCAAGGGTTGTTCAACGGTTTTAACGGTAACACCTCTGTAGTTATTTTTATAGAAAGATAATTTTGTCGTTTTCTAACTACGATAATACTTCCGTTGTAGGGTCCACCAATGATTGAGTAGTCGTCCATGAATATTCCCAAACAAAAAGAATATTCCCAGACCAAACGAATATTTTATAACAACTTGCTTACTTTGCAAAATTTATATATATTACCCATAACTATATCATTATATCAAATTTATTCCATAATATTCAAAATAATATTTATAGAAAATTCATCTTTATTTATAAAAGTTGGGGTCTTCTGAACCTCCCTTCTTATGAAATTTCTCCCTCGAAATTAGAATGCGTGCACTGGTATGTCGAAGAGGTAAGGATACCTTGATTTCATTTGATTCTAACTCCCAAGTCATTTCTTCAACATCGTGGTTCCTCCACAAAACTTTGACTTGAGGTATAACCTTGGAGCGTAGAATATGTTCCTTCTTATCCAAGATTTGAACAGAACCTCTTCATATACGTCAAATCTTCCGCTATTTCGTCCGGTTCTAACTCAATAATGTGGTTCGGGTCTTTCACATATTTATGTAACATGGATATTGGAAAAACGTTATGAACACGAGACATACTTGGCGGTAAAGTGAGTATATAGGCCATGATTCTACTCGATCGAGGATTAAAATGGGCCGATGAATCGAGGATTAAGTTTTCCTCTCTTTCCAAATCTTGTAACTCCTTTCCATGGAGCAACTCTTAACAACACATGATCTCTATATCGAATTCCACGTCCTTTCGATAAAGATCGGCATAACTCTTTTATCGATTTTGTGTGGTTTTTATTCGTTGTCGGATCGTTTGAATCTTTTCGTAGTAGTCATATACGTACTCTCGGTCCCCAACAACGTTGATTCACCCACCTCATCCCAAATCTTTGGAAGCGACACTTTCTTCCATACAACGCTTGAATGGAGCCATGCCAATACTTGCTTGATAAGCTGTTGTTGTAGGAAAACTCCACCAATGGTAAGAACTTGTCCCAACTTCCTTGAAATCAAGGACACGAGTCTTAATAGATCTTGAGAGTTTGAATAGTCCTCTCCATTGTCCGTCTGTTTTGAGGATGATATCTTTGAGCTAAATCGTGAAGTCTGTGCCCATAGCTTTTTGCAAACTAACCCAAAATCGTGAAGTGAATCTTGGGTCTCGATCGAGGCTATGGATCTGCAGATACCATGCGCGGTCTTACAATCTCGTTTATGTACATACTGACAAGGCGTTCAAGTGTATAAGTTTCTCGTATCGGTAAGAAATGAGCGAGACTTGATCAATCTATCAACAATGACCCAAATCGCATCTATGCCTTGAGAAACCTTAGGAATACCGTGCTTGAAAATCCATGGTAATGTGCTCCCACTTCCATTCTGGAATTTCAAGTGGTTGTAATGGACCTTTTGGTACTTGATGCTCCGCTTTAACTTCGTTGACAAGTTAGACACCTTGAGATAAACAATATTATCTCTCTCTTCATATTGCTCCACCAAAATGTATAACAAATATCATGATACATTTTGGTACTCCCGAGATGGATTGCAAATGGTGTGTTGTGCGCCTCCATCATGATATTATACTTTAAATCGAAGGTCGTTAGGAACACAAAGTCTGGAGTTAACTCAAGTATTCCTTCTTCATCGATTCTTGCTTCCTAGTATAGCACCTTCTTGCACTTTCTTCCTCATACGCGCATCGACTCCAGTGCGTAGCTTGGCGACTTTAACTTTATCGATTAAAGTCGGTTCTACTCAGTATACTCGCTATCATCACATGCGTCCTCGAGTCTTTAACTCTATCTCCATCCTTTGCAAGTCACACAAAATGGGCCTTTGCGTTGACAATATCGCACTCGTGTACTTGCATATGATCTTTTACTCAATCGTCGGCTACCACGTTCGCTTTTCCAAGATGGTATTGGATGGTATGATCATAATCTTTCAATGATTCAAGCCAACGTCGTTGTCGCGTGTTGAGTTCCTTTTGAGTGAAGAAATATTTGAGGCTTTTATGATCCGTAAAGACTCCACTTTCTCCCCATACAAGTAATGCCTCCAAATTTTAAGTGCAAAGACAACAATTTATAACTCTAGATCATGAGTAGGATAATTCCTCTCATATTCTTTGAGTTGTCATGAGGCATAAGCTATAACTTTTCCATGTTGCATGAGAACACATCCCAACCCTTTGCTTCAAGCATCACTTGTAGATGACAAATCCTCCGGCAGGATGGTATTGTCGAGCAGTCTTTGAAATAAGTCTCCTCTTGAGTTCTTGAAAACTCTTCTCACATTCTTCGCTCCAATAGAACTTTGTATCTTTCCGAAGTCACCGAAGTCGATGGAGTAGCGATTCGAGAAAATCATTCCACGAATCTCCGATAATAACCAAATTAAACCGAGAAAGCTACGTACTTCGGTCATCGATTTAGGTTGTTCCCGCTTTGAATAGCTTCGATCTTTCTTTGGGTCAGCGGATATTCCATGACTTGATACAACGTGCCCAAGGAATGCTACTTCTTGAAGCCGAACTCACATTTCTTCAACTTGGCATAAAGCTTATATTCACGAAAGCTTTTGGAGTGTCGACCTCAAGTGTTGCTCATGATCTTCACGGCTTTTGGAATAAATAAGGATGTCATCAATAAAGACGACCACAAAGTGATCTAAATATTCCTTGAATACTCGGTTCATCATATCCATGAAGGCGGCGGGGAGCATTAGTCAATCCAAAGGACATGACTAGGAATTCATAATGCCCGTCTTAGGGTTACGGCCGTCTTTGGAATGTCGGTGGTTCTAATCTTCAATTGGTGATATCAGGAACGAAGATCAATCTTTGAAAAGAATTTGGCTCCTTAACCGGTCAAACAAAATCATCAATACGTGGCAATGGATACCTATTTTGATGGTGACATGATTCAACTCCAGATAATCAATACAAATTCGCATACTCCCATCTTTCTTCTTCACGAATAGAAACGGGAGCACCCCAAGGAGAAGTACTAGGGCGAATAAAGCCAATGTCTAACAATTCCTGCAGTTGGTTCTTTAACTCACGAAGTTCAATAGAGCCATTCAATATGGGGCTTTGGAAATAGGTTTTGTCACGGTTCAAGTCGATACAAAATTCAATTTCACGCCTGGGGGGTAGGCCGGAAGTTCTTTGGGGAATCGTCGGAAATTTATTAACAATAGAAATATCGTTCAAAAGCGGCGTATTTTTGTTTAAATCAGTGACATGAGCTAAGAAAGCTTGACATCCGTTTTTCAATAAACGAATAGCTTTATGGCTTGAGATGACCGTGATTGATTTTAATGGTTTGGTCGTTTGAATTAGCATAATAGGTTGATTAGGAATATGAAAAGCTAACAACCTTACGAAAATAATTAATTTTTGCATGATAAGTAGTTAACCAATCAATCCACTAGAATCACGTCAAATCAAGTATTTTTAATGAAATAAGATTGACGGTAATGTGAGGTACCGATTTGAACCAAACAAGACTTATAAACGAGTGGATGTAATGAAGGTTTCTCCCAATGGAGTTTCCACAGATAAGTCAAAGTCTAATTTCTCCTGAGTCAAATTTAATCGATGGCGCAAGTAGGAGAAATAAAAGAATGGGTAGAACCCAGATCAAATAAAGTATAGACTTCATTAGAGTTTATGATAAGCTTACCAGTGATGACCTCATTCGGGTTCCTTGCTCTCTGGGAGGTCACAAAAACGCTCTCCTTGCACTTACCGGTTTGACTTTTCTGGGGACTGACCTTTGGTGCCTCCATCCTAGTTGAATTTGTCTTTGATGGCGACAAAATTGAGCTAAGTGACCTTCTCTTCCACAATTATAACATGCTTTGGACTGGCATGGCGCAGATTTGATCGATGTGTCCCTCTCCTCGCATTTGAAGCATATGATAGGTGGTCTTTCTCCTTCCTTAACAACGGGTCTTTGGTCTTGACGTCTTTCCATCATTGTTGAATCTCCTTTTCTTGAAATGTCCATTCTTATTGTTTTGGCCCGATTACCACCAAGTGGTTACCATATCCGCCCATTGATTCCCTCACGCTTGTTGTCACCGCTTCGATGACTACTCTCATTGTATTATAATTTTGCCGTTGCTCTCTTTTTTAGTTCGTTGACTCGTTATCGCGCTCCACTAATCGAGCCCTATTTACAACATCTCGAATACAAACACGGTTTATAAGAAATAAGATGTTGACGTATCTCCGACTTCAAACCTCTTAAAAACATTCAGCGCCATTCTCTCTTCATTATCCACCAAGTGGGGCCTATGGCAAACCGTGATAACTCATGAAATTTTTCCTCGTATTGCGACACGGTCATATTGTTTTGTTCCAACTTGATAAACTCCACCTCCTTTTATGTGGCGAATACTTTCGGGAAAGTATTTGTCGTTGAACGACTCTGGAACTTCTCCCAAGATATCTTTAAGATGCAATGAGTTGAGTACGTTTCTGGATTCCCACCATGTCTCGCCTCTTGGCGCAACATAAAGGCGGTAAAGGGAACCTTTTGCTCCTCGGAGCATCCTAAGACATCAAATATCTTGGTAATCTGCTTTATCCATGTTTTCGCCAGAAGTGGTTATGGCTCTCCCTTAAACTCCGGTGGTCCCAGCCTTGAATTGTTTAGCGGTGACCGCCTTGAGAGTTTCAAGTGTTTCCACCTATCTTTTGGACAGAGTCGCTCTCTCTCGCTTTCTTTGTTGCATGAATTGCATAAAGCCTCTGAACATTTGATCATTCATCATTTGGTTAGTGTTGTTGTTTGCATGAGGATTGTCGCCTTCCTGATGCACATTATCCTGATTATTGATATTTGGTGAATCAACGATCGCTGTGCTCCATTCTTATTCTCAACATTCTCGGATGTCATTTTCGAATCTTGCCACAAAACAAAAGGTTAATTGACATGTAACATATTATCCCTATATTACGACCAGACCAATAAAATAAAGACATAAACTTAGGTAGGTCATACTAGCGAAGGTATTCCCCGTCTCTCCCCTCCTAGTACTATTCTCACATCTTAGCCGGAATCATATCCTAAGCTCGATACCAACCGTGGCGCCCCAAAATAGGTATACATCACCCATCTTGGGTAGTCGGATACATGGTACGTAATTTAAATACTGACTTACTAATATAACTGCGTAAATTATGCAATCGACATAAAGCGTGAGTTTGAATACAATATTGTCTACTAGAGATCATACAAACTCAAAAGGAGTCCTCATTACAATTATTATCTCACTATTTCACGCGAATAGTGAGGACTACTAATGCTATCCTCTGGACCATTACTCCGGTTTCCCAGACTAGTCCCGGCTATATTCTCATTTCACAAGAAACGGTGAAAAAGAAAGGGTGAGCTCGACTAGCTCGATAAAATATTATGACTAAGATAATGCGAGAATAAATTATCATTAGCCTACAACAATGTTAAACGATAAAATATAATGAACATCAAGTTTAACTACAAAAGAATAAACAATCCATTAAAAGAGTCAAGTAGAAAATAAAATCTACTATCTTTTATGATTTTAAAAGGTTTTTCATCATCATTATAAATTAGAGACTCGACTTTAATAAATATTCCACATCATCGAATCACCCCGCATTTACTGACCAAGGATATTCTTTAGTATCACGACCACAATTATTCATGCACTACGGGCCAAGAATATTTGTGTATTCATTAATGGTCATGATCATGCCAACAATCGTCCATCAATGCACTACTACGGACCGAGGATTTTTACCACATCATTTGTAACATTACGGTTAAATGATTACAAATAGAATAGTCTCTGGTCATAATCATACCAAGTCCATCTATGCACTGAGCCACGAGATGACTTTCAACATAATATAAACATGAGGATGATGACAATGATATAAGAATTCAATAAAAGCAAGTTTAAGAATTAATTTATCTAGAACCAATAACATCCAAATTATCGACATGATCTTTGCTTTGTAGAGTAAAATTCAAGAATCTTGAGAAGAATATTTCCATGAAAGGATACGGGATGAAGCGCAAATATCAAGGATATTCCACTAATTTTATGGAGTATAGAAGTCAAAGTTTTAACCAATTTGGGTATAATAAAGAATGGAATAACAAAAGAAATCACCATAAATGCGATAGATCAAGACGAGGCGAGTTATTCCAATGAAATAATAAATAACGGAACCGGTCCAAGTATGTAAAAGCGCATGAATAATGATATTTCAACGAATAATAAAGAATGGAACCAGGTCCGGCGTAAAACACACAAACAGGATGTTCCAACAGAATAATAATAAAGATGGAACCAGGTCCGGTGTAAAACACACGATGAGGATGTTCCAATGAATAATAGAAGAATGTCACCAAGTATAGGGTAAACCACGTATTACACAAAGTTATTCCAATGCGAGAATAATAAGCAATGGAATAACAACAATTCTCTTCGTGAATAAGAAAGAATAACACCCTTACTTTTAGTAGGAAATTGAATCTTTGCGATAGTGTAAGTAACAAAATACTCTTCTTCTTTCTCTTTTCTCTATACTTTCTCTCTACTATAGCTTGAATGAATTAAGTGAAAATAAATGAAGCACTAGGCCTCTATTTATAGAAGATTTCTAGCTTAAAGACCGCCATGTGAAAAGGCAAGTGGCTTGACGACTGGTGATGTGAAAAGAAAAGTGGTTTGACGCCTGTAATGTGAAATGACAAGTGGTTCGACGCCTGTAATGTGAAACGACAAGTAGTTCGACGTCTGTAATATGAAACGACAAGTGGTTCGACGTCTGGTAAAGGTAATTACTATTGACGAAGGTAATTACTATTCACAAAGGTAATTACTTCATTGACGAAGAGACTCTTAGATGATGACATATATTTGAATAAAATAATCAAACTTACCATAAATGTCTCATAACAGTCTCTTTATATACATCAAGGATTGAATAAATATTACCACAAATAATTTTATTTTTAATCAACACATATTTACTCTTTCAACAATTATTAATCATTTATAACTTGTCGTCTCAATTAATAATATAACATATTATACGAGATGATCTTGTGATAATAATTGAATCGATAATATAAGAGATATGATCAAGAATTATTGTAGCTTGATAATTGAGTATAGCTAAGTGACTTCTTACGTAATCATCAATAATCAATACTGGTGTGCTACTACGCAACTACCACGCCAGACATTCTTTACTTTTACCACCGGGTAGTTCAACGGTTTTAATGGTAACACCTCTGCCGTTATTTTTATAGAAAGATAATTTTGTCGTTTTCTAACTACGATAATACTTTCCGTTAATGGGGTCCACTGATGATTGAGCCGTCAATATTTAATATTCCCCACAAAAAAGAATATTCCCAGGCCAAACAAATATTTTATAACAACTTGCTTACTTTGCAAAATTTATAAATATTACCCATAACTATAACATTATATCAAATTTATTCCATAATATTCAAAAATAATATTTATAGAAAATTCATCTTTATTTATAAAAGTTGGGGTCTTACAAATATTGCACCAATTATTGATTCTTACGTAAGAAGGCAATACTCAATAATGGTTCTTTGTAATTACTTTTCGATATTTTATTGATTTAATAATTCTTTGCGTTGATATTTTATATTCTTTGTTGTTTGATAATTGTCATTACACAAGATTTTTCATTATCGAAGAAATAATTCATATTATCTGAATAATATTATTAGATAACATTATTGGCAATGTCTAGAAAGTTACTGTCTAAGGAGAGGTTTGGTCACCTAATTGCATTGGCGATGAAGGAGAAATTCTTATTGGAAAGCCCTCTTCCTGAACCCGCACGGTTGTCAATATTGTGATTCTGTAATATTATTTATGAATAATTAATTATTGATTCATATGATGAGAAATTATTGATTTTATGTGGATATAGATGGAGAAAAATTTTAATGTGACAATTGTTGAAAATTGAAATTTTATCTTTTTCTCGATAAAATAATTCATTTAAATATATTATTATATTTTAATAATATAATAATGGTGATAATTTTACAACGAATGTGGGATATATGAGTATATCTGAGGAAGAAGAGTATTTTTGTTGGAATAAATGTTTAAAACATGTTAAACATGTCGGTGGACCCCATTTATTAGTGAAATTTGATTATAGCACAATAAAATCGCTTGGTTTGTGGATTTCGGTCAATTTCTGTTTGGAATTTGGAAAACCTTCCTTCTGCAAAGTTGTAGATAATGGAATTTTCTATGGAAAGTCGCGAGTTTTGAATTTTTCTGATAAAAGAGCTATTTATTATGAATTATTTAAGTTCTAAAACTCTGAAATAATTGATTTTTGGAAGTTTTAATTGTTTTAATTGTTTTAATTAACAAAAACGTTTTTGTATTTGGTTAGCCTCATTAAACACATGCAAGTTGCTGAATTCAGATGGTTCTAGGTGCGTAGACAAATTTGTATATATATATTATTATTATATTAAATTTTCTACTTTGGTGTTCTAAGCGTTTTCCTATAAATATAGGTCTTGGGTTAGAATTGAAAATCACACCGTAAACTGAAGTTTTCTCTCTATATTATCGAGCGTATTCTTGTGAGTATTTTGAGTATACTTTGAGTATTGCTATACGGTGCAAGTTCAAGTCATAGCCTATATTCGGTGTTTCAGCTAGAAGTACTGATCTTTCGAGGTAAAGGATATTATTTTTTTAATGATATTATTTATTCTAATATCATGATGCCGAAGTATTGATCTGAACTTTTTAATCAAATTTGGAACTTTTAGTGTCGGGAGTTCTTATTCACGTATCGACCTTTATTCACGATATCTGATCTTATTCACGAATCTGGCAATATTCATCGAAAAATGAAAATTTTCCTTTTCGTCCAAAATATCTATTCTGGATACTAGCTTTGATTGTATCCATGTTTTGATCATTCTTGAATTTTACACCACTATGATTATTTTTGAGGTATTTTTGGACATGGATAAAACAAAGTACGAATCCTTAATCCTTAATCCTTGTCATTTTGTTTCACTTTGGATTCGTTTTTTTAAAAATATTTTCATCATCCTCGATCGTAAATGATGATATTATTGAATATCTTTGGCTGTAGTGCAAAAGAGGAATGATTTCGATGAATATCTTTGGCCCGTAGTGCAAAGATGAAACAGTGTTTAGATGAACATGACTAATCGATGAATATCTTTGGCACAGTAGTGCAAAGATGAATATTTGATTCGGATGTATATTGATTGATGTTACAGGGATAAAATATAGACGATGAACTTTTAAATTCATACATAGAAGATAGTAGTTTGCATTCTCTACTTAACTCTTCTAATGAATTATTATTTCCGCTGCGAATATTGATTTAAAACTTGTTGTCTATTGTATTCTATTAGATTTTTCCCTGTTAAAGACTAACGATAATTTGTTGTATATTATCTTAGTTATAATATTCTTTACTGGGCTAGTTGAGCTCACCCTTTTCCTTGTTGTTCCATTTTTCTTCTCAGGAGGCGAGAATGTAGCGAGTACTAAGTCGGGGATGGAATGAAGGGTTTTAGAGAGAGTTGTTAAGTAGTCCTCACCATTTTGTAAAATAATGTATCAATAATTATGATGGGGATTTATTTGCTTGTGAATATTATCAGATGACAATATCTATATTTAAACTCACGGTTTATATGTTGTAATAATAAAGTTGTAGTTGTTTCGCATGCCATGTATTGACAACTCGAATGGGTGATGTATACCTATTTTGGGGCGTCACGGTTGGTATCGAGCTTAGGGATATGATCTCAAAGCGGAGATCGGGCAATAGAACTAGGAGGGAGAGACGAGTAAATCCTTCGTTAGTGTGTCCTACCTAAGCTTATTTGTTAGTTGGTCGAAGATATAGGGATATTATGTGATATATTGATTTCCTTAATTTACCCTTGTTTTATAGCGGATTTGAGAATGTCGAACGAGAATATTAACAATGGAAATGAGACCGTGGAGACGCCTTTGTACTCACCAACGAGGAGAACGTGCAACAGTGGCAATGTTCTCTCGTGAACAACACCACCGGGCGAGATGATGAACGAGGGGATGTTTAGAAGCTTTTGCGATTCATGCAAAATCGAGACGAGGAGACTTCGTGTTCAAAATACTGAGGAGAAAATGATATCAATTCACGGGTTGTCACGACGAAAGCAATTCAAAGAGTTGGGACCACGAAATTTAAGGGAAAGCGATCCGATCATGGCGGAAACATGGGTCAAGCAAATTACCAAGATATTCGATGTCTTGGGATGCGGAGGAGGAACAGAAGGTTCCATTCGCCACCTTTATGTTCCGTGGCGAGGCGGACTCTTGGTGGGAGTTTGTGAAGCGTGCCCTCATGCAACCAAGACTCAAAGGCATGTCTTGGGAGACGTTTGAAATTATTTAATGACAAATACTTTCACGAAAGTGTTTGTCGTATATGAAGAAGTGGAGTTCATCGATTAGAACAAAATAACATGCGGGGTGTGTCTCAATGACGGCAAAGTTTGCGAGTTATCCAAAGTTTGCACCTCATTTGGTGGAGAATGAGGAACGTATGACGCGGATGTTTCTTAGAGGTTTGAAACCCGGCATACGTCAGTATTTCATTTCTCATAAATTTTCTCTCTATTCAGATGTTGTAAACAGGGCTCAATTATTAGAGCGAGATAACGAGTACGGTCAACCGAGGGACCACATTCAAGATCATACCGGAGATAGCAGTCATTAAAACAACGATAACCAGCGAAAAAAGAAAAAGACGGACAAAAATGGTAACCACTCTGGTGGTAATCTTGGCCATAAAAATAGAAGAAGCGAGTCAGGAGGAGATTTTAAAAAGAGGAGATTTAACAACGACCGTGTGAAGACGATAGTCTTACGTGAATCGGTTCTAAGGGAGGAGAACGACCATCGGTCATATCTATAAATGCGGGAAAGAGGGACATATCACCATCAAAGCGCCCACAACAGCTCAAGGTATGCTATAATTATGGAAAGGAAGGACATATCGCTCGAGATTGTACGGTAGCGAAACCTAGTTCTGCGGGGACGATGACTCAAAATATTGTCCCAGAAAAGTCAAAGTCAACGGTTCCTGGAAGAGCATTTGTTGTGACATGTCAAAATGCGAGGAACCCAAACGAGGTGATCACGGGTAAGCTATTTATAAATTCTTGCAAAGTTTATACCTTACTTGATACCGGTGCTACCCATTCATTTATCTCTCCTGCCTTGTGCTCAACGTTTAAACTTGACTCCGAGAGAAATTAGACTTTGACCTATCTGTGGAAACTCCGTTAGGAGAAACTTTCATCACATCCACTGTTTATAAATCTTGCTTGATTAAAGTTGGTACCATCACCTTACACATTGACCTTATCTCTTTAAAGATACTTGTTTTTGATGTGATTTTGGGATTGATTGGTTAACTACTCATCATGCCAAAATTGATTATTTTCGTAAGGTTGTTAGTTTTCATATTCCTAACCAACTTTGTTATGCAATTCAAGCAACTAAACCATTAAAATCAATCAACGCTATATCTAATCATAAAGCTATTCGTTTATTGAAAAACGGATGTCAAGCTTTCTTAGCCCATGTTATGGATTTGAATAAAGACACGTCAAATTTGAATAATATTCTGTTGTTATTGACTTTCCGGACGTATTTTCGAAGAACTTCCGGTCTACCCCGAACGTGAAGTTGAATTCTTTATTGATCTTGAACTGTACAAAAAGCCCATTTCTAAAACCCCATATCGAATGGCTCCTATTGAACTTCAGGAGTTAAAGGTCCAACTACAAGAATTGTTGGACATCGGTTTCATTTGTCCTAGTACATCTCCTTGGGGTGCTCCTGTTTTATTCGTAAAGAAGAAAGACGGGAGTATGTGACTTTGTATTGACTATCGAGAATTGAACCATGTCACCATAAAAAATAGGTATCCTCTACCTCGTATTGATGACTTGTTTGACCAGATTCTGCAAGGGGCACAATTTTTTTCAAAGATCGATCTTCGCTTCCGGATATCATCACCAAAGATTAGAATCGAGGATATTCCAAAGACGCGCTTTAGAACTTCGATGCGGGCATTATGAATTCTTAGTCATGTCTTTCGGATTGACTAATTCTCCTATGGCTTTCATGGATATGATGAATCGAGTATTCAAGGAATATTTGGATCAATTCGTTGTTGTCTTTATTGATGATATCCTCATATATTCCAAAAGCCGTGAAGATCATGAGCACCATTTGAAGCCGGTACTCCAAAGGCTTCGTGAAAACCAACTATATGCCAAATTGAAGAAATGCGAGTTACGGCTTGAGAAGTAGCATTCCTTGGGCACGTGGTGTCGAAACATGGGGTATCTGTTGATCCCGAAGATTGAAGCAATACAAATTTAGGAGCAACAAGTCGAGATCAAGACGTAGCTTTTGGGCTTAATGGTTATTATCGGAGATTCGTGGAAGGGTTTTCTCGAATCGCTACTCCATTAACCCACTAACTTCGGAAGGATACAAAATTCGTATGGAAGCGAGGAATGCGAGAAGAGTTTCCAAGAGCTCAAGAGAGACTCATTTCGGCACTGTTTCTAACAATACCATCCGATACGGATGGATTTGTTATCTATAGCGATGCTTCAGGCAAAGGGTTAAGATGTGTTCTCATGCAACGTGGGAAAGTCATAGCCTATGCCTCGCGACAACTTAAAGAGTATGAGAGGAATTATCCTACTCATGATCTAGAGTTAGCGGCCGATCGTTTTTAGCGCTAAAGATATGAAGGCACTATCTATATGGGGAGAAAGTGGAGATATATTCAGACCATAAAAGCCTCAAATATTTCTTCACGTAAAAGGAACTCAACATGCGGCAACGAAGTTGGCTTGAGTTGTTGAAAGATTACGACCACACTATTCAATACCATCCCGGAAAAGCGAACGCGTGGTAGGTGGCGCGTTGAGTAGAAGATCATATCTTGGGAATGAGTGCGATGATGTCAAGTATACGCGACAGAGCCAACTTTAATAGAAAAAGTTAAGGTTTCTCGAAGCCACCACCCAGGCAGGCGATGCGTATGTATGAAGAAGAAAGTACAAGAAGGTGCTATTCCGAGGCGAGAATTGATGAAGAAGGAATACTTCAAGTCCACTCGGACTTTGTGTCCCTAACGACTACGATTTGAAGTACAAGATTATGATGGAGGCACACAATACACCTTTTGCAATCCATCTCGGAAGTACCAAAATGTATCGTGATCTTCGACATACATTTTGGTGGAACAATATGAAGAGAGAGATTTCAAAGTTTATCTCAATGTGTTTAACATGTCAACGTGTAAAGGCGGAACATCTAGTACCTAAGGGTCCGTTCTGACCACTTTAGATTCCGAAATGGAAGTGGGAACACATTACCATGGATTTCGTTCTGGGTCTTCCTACGGTTTCTCAATGCATCAATGCTATTTGGGTTATTGTTGATAGATTAACCAAGTCTGCTCATTTCTTGCCGATCACGGAGACTTATTCCTCGAACGCGTCTTGCTTGTATGACGTGAATGAGATTGTGAGGTTGCATGGCATGCTCAGTATCCATAGTTTCGGATCGTGACCCAAGATTCACTTCAAGATTTTGGGTTAGCTTGCAAAAAGCTATGGGCACAATTTACGATTCGAGTTCGGCATACCATCCTCAAACCAGACGGACAATCGAGAGGACTATTCAAACTCTTGAAGATCTATTAAGACTCAGTCCTGAACTTCAAGGGTAGTTGGGATAAGTATTTACCATTGGTGGAATTCTCCTACAACAACAGTTATCAGGCAAGTTTAGGTTGTGGCTCCATTCAAGCATTATATGGACGAAAATGTCGCTCTCCAGTATGTTGGGACGAGGTGGGTGAAGCAACATTGTTGGGACCCGAGTTGGTACGTATGATTACGAAAAAGATCCAAATGATTCGTCAACGTATACAAACGGCACAAGATCGACAAAAGAGTTATGCGGATCTTCATCGAAAGGACGTGGAATTTAGTATAGGGGATCATGTATTGTTGCGAGTTGCTCAATGGAAGGGAGTTACAAGATTTGGGAAGAGAGGAAAGCTCAATCCACGATTTATTGGTCCATTTCAAATTCTTGACCGAGTAGAAATGTAGCCTATAGACTCGCGTTACCTCCGAGTATGTCTCGTGTTCATAATGTGTTTCACATATCATGTACTTAAAGAAATATGTGAAAGACCCGAACCACGTTATAGAGTTAAAACCCGGACGAGATAGCCAAAGACTTAACGTGTGAGGAGGTACTGTCAAAGATCTTGGATAGGAAGGAGCATGTCCCTACGCCAAGAAAGGTCATACCACAAGTTAAAGTTTTGTGGAGGAATCATGCTTATAGAGGAAATGACACGGGAATTGGAAAAGCGGAAATGAAAGCGAGGTATCCTCACCTTTTCAAAACACCAGTGCGTGTATGTCAATTTCGAGGACGAAATTTCATAAGGAGAGGGAGGTTGTAAGACCCCAAATTATTAATAAATAAAATTTATTTTCCTCTATTTATTATTTTGAAATAAGAAGGGTTGATTTGATTAATGTAGATAGTTATGGGTAAAATACGCAAATATTTCGAATAAGCAAGTGGTTATAAAATATTCATTATTGTCGGGAATATTATTCGTATTGTTGGGGAATATTCGTGCAATGACGTAGAGTCTTTTGTGGGCCCCATAACTGAGCGATTGGATGAAGAAAGCGACAAATATAAGTTGTTTAAAAATAACGGCGTAGTTATTCTACCGTTAATCTTTGTTAAAATACTCGGTTGTTAAAACACGAAGCACACCAGTATTGCACCAATTATTGATTCTTACGTAAGAAGGCACTACTCAATAATGGTTACGATGATTCTTTATTCGATTATTTTATTGATTTAATAATTGTTGCGTTGATATTTTATATTCTTTGTTGTTTGAATAATTGTTATTACACATATTTTTCATTATCGAAGCGATAATTCATATTATCTGAATAATATTATTAGATAACATTATTGGCAATGTCTAGAAAGTCTCATCTAAGGATAGGTTTGGTCACCTAATTGCGGCGCCAAGATGGAGAAATTCTTATTGAAAGCCCCCTTTTCCTGAACCGCTGTCACAGTTGTCGATATTGTGATTCGTAATATTATTTGTGAATAATTAATTATTGATTCATATGATGAGGAAAATATTGATTTTATGTGGATATAGATGGAGAAAAATTTTAATGTGACAATTGTTGAAAATTGAAATTTTATCTTTTTCGATAAAATAATTCGTTTAAATATATTATTATATTTTAATAATATAATAATGGTGATATTTTTACAACGAATGTGGGATATATGAGTATACGAGGAAGAAGAATATTTTTGTTGCAATAAATATTTAAAACATGTTAAACATGTCGGTGGACCCCATTTATTACCTCAAATTTGATTATAGCACAGAAAATCGCTTGGTTTATGGATTTCGGTCAATTTCTGTTTGGAATTTGGAAAAACTTTCTTCAGCAAAGTTGTAGATAACGGAATTTCCTATGGAAAGTCGTGTGTTTCGAATTTTTCTGATAAAAGAGCTATTTATTATGAATTATTTAAGTTCAAAGCTCAAAATAATTGATTTTGGAAGTTTTAATTAACAAAAATGTTTTTGTGTTTGGTTAGCCTCATTAAACACATGCAAGTTGCTTGAATTCAGATGGTTCTAGGTGCGTAGACAAATTTGTATATATATATATATATATATATTATTATATTAAATTTTCTACTTTGGTGTTCTAAGCGTTTTCTATATAAATAGGGTCTTGGGTTAGAATTGAAAATCACACCGTAAAAGCTGAAGTTTTCTCTCTCTATATTATCGAAATGATATTCTTGTGAGTATTTTGAGTATACTTTGAGTATTGCTATACGGTGCAAGTTCAAGTCATGCTTTATATTCGGTGTTTAATTTAGAAATCTTGATCTTTCGAGGTAAAGGATATTATTTTTTTTTTGAATGATATTATTTATTCTAATATCATGATGCCAAGTATTGATCTGAACTTTTTAATCAAATTTAGAACTTTTAGTGTATTCAGTTCTTATTCACGTGTAACGACCTAATTATTCACGTATCTGATCTTGATTCACGAATACGGCCTTTATTCATCTAAAAATGAAAATTTTTCTTTTAGTCCAAAATATCTATTCTAGATACTAGCTTTGATTGTATCCATGTTTTGATCATTCTTGAATTTTACACCACTATTATTATTTTTGAGGTATTTTTGGACATGGATATAACAAAGTACGAATCCTTAATCCTTAATCCTTGTCATTTTGTTTCACTGGATTCGTTTCTTTAAAAATATTTTTCATCATCCTCAGTTTTAAATGATGATATTATTGAATATCTTTGGCCTGTAGTACAAAGATGAATGATTTCTGATGAATATCTTTGGCCCGTAGTGCAAAGATGAACAGGTGTTTAGATGAACATGACCAACTGATGAATATCTTTGGCCTGTAGTGCAAAGATGAATATTTGATTCCAAATGTATATTGATTGATGTTACAGGGATAAAATATAGACGATGAACTTTTAAATTCATACATAGAAGATAGTAGTTTGCATTCTCTATTTAACTCTTCTAATGAATTATTATTTCTGCTGCGAATATTGATTTAAAACTTGTTGTCTATTGTATTCTATTAGATTTTTCCCTGTTAAAGACTAACGATAATTTGTTGTATATTATCTTAGTCATAATATTCTTTACCGGCTAGTTGAGCTCACCCTTTTCCTTGTTGTTCCATTTTTCTTCTCGGGGAGGCGAGAATGTAGCGAGTCTTAGTGGGGTATGGAATGAAGGTTCTAGAGAGAGTTGTTTAGTAGTCCTCACCATTTTTGTAAAATAATGTATTAATAATTATGATGGGGATTTATTTGCGTGTGAATATTGTCTAGATGGCAATATCTGTATTTAAACTCACAGTTTATATGTTGTAATAATAAAGTTGTATTTGTTTCTGTACCATGTATTGACAACTCAGAATAGGTGATGTATACCTATTTTGGGGGCGTCACAGTTAACGCATGTCAAATTCCAATATAAAATATCACGTTAGATCTGCCACGTGTGGCACGTCATCAGGTCAACGCACATGTGGCGCCTGAGGGTTCAAAGTCCAATTTTTTTAATAGAAAAAAGGGCAGGTTGACCGGAAGAAAGGGGCTCAATACCTAAAAACTACTAAAGTTTAGTGGTCAACTTTGCATTTAACCCTTTGAGTTAGTAGTTGTAGTAGTTCTCACCAGTAATTGTAATGAAGATTTATGTGTATTATCGTACTTAGACCTGACAGTATAATTAGTTAACTGTTAGGTCAAACCATATTAACTGGAACCAAATGGGTTGGTTAACCATTTTTATTTATTCAGGTCGGTTAAAATTTGGACCCATATTTATTCAGGTCGATTAAAGTTCTGAACCGGTTAACCATTTTTCAACCCATATTTATATAACACTTTTTGATTTAAACTGTGCACTTTTTTCACGTGATGTATCATTGTATAACAGTATAACTTTTTAATTTAACCGTTCGGAATCTTGGGCTAATTACCAGGAGGCATGGATCATCAAGACGATTGGCTTAATCATTACTATCTTTGCTTGTGACTTTGAAAGTAGATCATGAATCGAGTAGCAATACTCATATATTGATAATGTTAGACATTTACAATTCATGATAAGTATAGTTCCTTCAATGTAGTAGATAAGTTGGTCTACCGACTTTGCATTAAAATATTAAGTTCGAAGAATTTATTTATAAAAAAAATAGTGTACGTTTTAATTTTGTATCGTTTTTGTTCCAAATTATAATTTTTTATTTTTTTAAAAATATTTTCAAACTTAAAATTGCGATAGTTCTTAAAAAATCATAGAACAATAAAATCTTAAACCTAATAATTTTTATATCATATTATTACTTAATTAATTTAATTGTGACGGTCAAAATTTCATTTTTCAAAAGTTTTGTTTAAAAGTCAAAACATCTTAAAATGGTTAATATGGTTTTGAACCATAACCATATAGTTCCAATCCACACAACCCATATTAAAAATGGTTAATATGGTTTTAGTTCTTAAATGGAACCATAACCATATTTTGAAAATCAAAACCAACACATAATCATATTTTGCCAGGCCTAGTTGTACTATGCACGACATTGTGATAATTATAAATAAGAGAATTTATGTATGTTGTTTATATTTTGACAATTCAAATTAAATTGTGTAGAAACGAACTAGTTATAAACTTTTGTCTCTAAACTACGATAAATGCTTAGATTATGGGTTTAATATTTAAGAAAATTATTCCACTTGTCAATCTAAATATTTATCAATCCCTTTATTTTACAAAAAAGGAAAAATTAAAAATTAAAATTAAAAATGTATGCAATTTTATATTGTATCAATTTACAAATATATCACAAGTGGGTATATAGGCAATCCATTAGAGTCAAAATACTCCACTTATTTGAAATATAGGATTTAGTTTGATTGTTCATTTAAGATGTTTTATATTTAATATTTACGTGATTTATTTAACTTTTAACAATAATAAATTTAGTAATATTATTACTATTTTGAAAGTTAACAATTATCAGTGTTGTTTGTCAAAAACTAAATTAATTTATACCAATTTTAAATTGACTTTAAAAAATTAATAATAATTTCATATTTTGAGAATTATAAAATCATAAAATTAAAGGAAAAACGCAAGCAGGTTATAGTAAAAAAAATTAACAATATTTATTAGGGTTATTAGATTTAGGTTTGTCAATGGGTCAGATCAGAGTAAATTATGCTTAGATTCAATATGATCCACCAAGTGTGACAATGAATGTAAGACCTCAACTTTTTGAATAAAGATGAATTTTTTATAAATATCATTTTTGAATATTATGGAGTGAATTTGATATAATGTTATAGTTGTGGGTAATATTTATAAATTTTGCAAAGTACGCAAGTTGTTATATAATATTCGATTGGTCGAAAAATATTCGTTTTAAACAGGGAATATTCGTACGACGACACAATCATTTGTGGGCCCCATAACAGAATAACTGTTGGACGAAGAAAATGACAAGTTTGAGTTTTTATAAATAATGCCGTAGTTGTTACCGTTAACACTGTTGGAATACTTGGTGGTTAAAATACTGATGTCTACGCATTGTTGCATTAAAGAAGATACGGTATTATTGCATAATATTTTTGAATTATTGATTCTTACGTAGAAAGGCACTACTCAATAATTATTACGATAATTATCTGCTCAATATTTTATTTTATTGATTCAATAATTCTTTGCGTTGATATTTTATATTATTGTTGTTTCAATAATTATCAACGCATGATATTTTCCATTATCAAATCAATAATTCATATTATTTGAATAATATTATTAGATAACATTATTGGCAATGTCTAGAAAGTTCTGGTCAAAGAGAGGTTTGGTCACCTAATTGCGGCCACCATGAGGAGAAATTCTTATCGGAAAGCCCCTCTTTCCTCGAACTACCGGTTGTCATTCTCGTGATTCTCAGTAATATTATTTGTGAATAATTAATTATTGATTTATATGATAAGGAAATATTTATTTTATGTGGACATAAATGATAGGTAGAAAAATATTTATTTTATGTGGTTATAATTGAAAGAATTAATGTTGAGGTATTTTATCAGTATTTTTGTCGGAATGGAGGTATTAAAAATCAAATCGGTGTTCTTAAAGCTCTATTGCGTGAGTTATAATTTTGATCCGACCGTTGGATCGTTGTGATTTTTGGATATGTTATACATATATAAGTAGAGTATATGTCCACAAATTTTGAACCGTTAAAAATTAACGAATAATTTGTTATGAATTTTATGAGGTATTGAAAATCATCCGTTTATGGATTTCGGATATTTTCGGTTTGGAATTTGGAAAAACTTAAAACTACAAAGTTGTAGAGAATTCGATTTCGTGTAGAATGGATATAAAATTCATATTTTTCTGATAAAAGGGCTATTTATTATGAATTGTTGAAGTTTCGAAAATTAAAATATTTTTTATTAAATTTGGGCGGGACCCACTTTTGTTTGAAAACATGTGGGCTGCAAATTTGTGTCCAATATGGCTGGCTTGTTATTCAACAAGGTTGGCGTAGAAGAAAAATGAATAAATAATATTATTATATTATTTTAGTCTTCTATGGCGTTCTAGCATTTTCCTATAAATAGGCGCTTAAGTTAGAATTGAAAATCACACCAGAATCAGAGAATTCTTCTTCTATAATCTTGAGCGTATTTCTTTCGAGTTTTAAAACGCTTTGAGCGTAGAAAATAGTGAAAGCTTTCTTCAAGAATATTTCATTATACCGCTTAGAATACTTTCTTTTCAAGCGAGGATGTTATTTTTGTTCAATATTCGCTTGAAATAATATTTCCTTTCATACTCTGTAGTATGTAAGTAATATTATTTCCTTTCAAATTTTAAATTCTATACTCGTTTTGTTAAAATTTTGGCTTTTATACTTCATGAAATTATTAGAATATCCTTGATATTTGCGCTTCATCCAGTATCTTTTCATGAAAATATTATTCTGAGCATTCTTGATAATGTAAGACCCCGAAATTTTTAAATAAAAAGGAATTTCCTTTATTTTGAAATAGTAAGGGTTGATTTGATTAATGTGGATAGTTAAGGGTTAAATATGCAAATATTTCAAATTAAGCAAGTGGTTATAAAATATTCATTATCGCTTGGAATATTCGTTTGGTCGTGGAATATTCAGATCGCTTGGGAATATTCGTGCATTTACTAGTAGCGACCATGTGTGGGCCCATAACTGAAAGTGATTGGATGAAGAAAACGACAAATATAAGTTATTTTTAAATAACGGCGTAGTTATTCCAAGATAATATCTTTTGTTGGAATACCCGGTGGTTAAAACACGATGTCTGCTGTTGTTGCAAGAAGATACCAGCGGTATTGCACCAATTATTGAAGGCACTACTCAATAATGGTTACGATAATTCTTATTCGCTCAAAGATTTTATTGAGTTAATAATTGCTTTGTGTTGATATTTTATATTCACATTGTTTCAATAATTGTCATTACAAAGATCTTTCATTATCGAAGCAATAATTCATATTATCTGAATAATATTATTAGATAACATTATTGGCAATGTCTAGAAAGTTACGCTTCAAGGAGAGGTTTGGTCATCTAATTGCGTGGCAAGAAGAAGAAATTCTTATTGAAAGCCCCTCTTCACGGGAACCGCTTGTGTTGTCAATATTGTGATTACGTAATATTATTTGTGAATAATTAATTATTGATTTATATGATGAGGAAAATATTGATTTTATGTGGATATAGATGGAGAAAATTTTAAAATGACAATTGTTGAAAATTAATATTTTATCTTTTTCTGATAAAATAATTCATTTAAATATATTATTTTAATAATATATTAACGGTGATATTTTTACAATGAATGTGGGATATATGAGTATATGAGGAGGAAGAGTATTTTTGTGGCATTAAATGTTTAACACATGTTTTGTGTGTCAGGACACAATTATTGATCAAAATTTGATTATAAATGTAAAATCTCCCGTTTGTGGATTTGATTACGATTTTTGTTTGGAATTTGCAAAAACTTTCTTCTGCAAAGTTTTAGAGAATTGAATTTCCTATAAAACTCGCAAGATTCGAATTTTTCGATGAAAGGGCTATTTATTATGAATTATTGAAGTTCAAGTTCAAAATAATTGATTTTGGGAGTTTAAATTATTTTTGTTAAGAAAAACGTTTTTTGTATTTTTTTTGGACATCATTAACATGTGTGGCTGGTGTTTTGACCAAAAGGTGGGCTAAGGAAAATTTGTATAATTATATTAATATTATATTAAATTTTCTGCTTTCAATGTTCTAAGCATTTTCCTATAAATAGGGTGCTTAGGTTATAATTGAAAATCACACCGTAAACTCAAGTTTTCTCTATTTCTCTCTCGATATTTTGAGCGTATTCTTGTGAGTATTTTGAGTATACTTTGAGTATTGCTAGATGGTGCAAGTTCCTTCAAAGACTATAATCTTGATTCTAGCTGAAAGACTGATCTTTCGAGGTAAGGGATATTATTTTTTTTGTAATGATATTATTTCTTCAATATCATTATCTTTGAAATGTTGATCCGAAGTTTTTATCAAATTTGGAACTTTTTCATGTCGGGGTTACTTATTCACGAGTTACTATTCATGAGTTACTATTCACGATTACTATTCACGAAGTACTATTCACGAAGCGTGAAGATGTTTTTGTGGAATTTCTATCTTTTGGTGTCTGAGTTACTTATTCACGATACTGGACTATTTCACGATACTGATATTATTCAATAGAAAAATAAATTTCTTCTTTTCGTCTAAAACATCTATTCGGATACTAACTCGATTGTATCCATGTTTTGATCATTCTTGAATTTTACACCACTATGATTATTTTTGAGGTATTTTTGGGCGTGATAAAACCAAGTACGAATCCTTAATCCTTAATCCTTGTCATTTTGTTTCAATTGGATTCGTTTTTTAAAAATATTTTTTCATCATCCTCGATCTTAAATGATGATATTATTGAATATCTTTGGCTGTAGTGCAGATGAATGATTTCAAGAATATCTTTGGCTCAGTAGTCAAAAGATGAGCAGTGTTGAGATGAACATGACCGATTGATTAATATCTTTGGCTCAGTGCAAAAGATGAACAGTGTTTAAATGAACATGACCAATGATGAATATCTTTGGCTGTGAGTGCAAAGATGAATATTTGATTCGTATGTATATTGATTGATGTTACAGGTGGATAAAATATTGATGATGGACCGTTAAATTCATAGATTATAGTAGATTTCATTCTCTACGTAATCTTCTTACATGAATTATTATTTCACTGCGAATATTGATCTCGAAACTTGTCATTTATTGTATTCTATCGATTTTTCCTGTTGAAGACTAACGATAATTTGTTGTATATTATCTTAGTCATAATATTCTTTATTGGGCTAGTTGAGCTCACCTTTTCCTTGTTGTTCCATTTTTCTTCTCGAGGCGAGAATGTAAATGAGTACTAGTCGGGGTATGGAATGAAGATTCTAGAGAGAGTTGTTTAGTAGTCCTCACCATTTTGTAAAATAATGAATCAATAATGTGATGAGGATTTATTTGAGTATAGATATTGTCTGAAGATAATATTTGTATTCAAACTCACAGCTTTCTTGTTGTAATAATAAAGTTGTAGTTGTTTCACCATGTATTTGGCGACTCGAATGGGTGTTGTGTATACCTATTTTGGGGCGTCACAGTTTAATATCGAGCTTAGGATATGATCTCTGGCGGAGATCGGGGAATAGAACTAGGAGGGAGAGACGAGTAAATCCTTCGCTAGTGTGTCCTACCTAAGCTTATTTGTTAGTTGGTCAAGATATAGGGATATTATGTGATATATTGATTTCCTTAATTAACCCTTATTTTATGACGTGATTTGAGAATGTCGAATGAGAATATTAATGTGGAGTAAATGAGACCGTGGAGATGCTGTACTCTCACCAACGAGGAGAGAACGCAGCAACAGTGGCAATGTTCCTCCCAACAAACAACACCACCGAAAGCGATGATGAACGAGGGGATGTTTAGAAGCTTTTTGCGCTTCATGCAAAATCGCACGAGGAGACTCGTGTTCAAAATACTGAGGAGGAAATGATAGCAATTCACGAGTGGTCACAAACCAGCAGCTTCAAAGAGTTGGGACCACCGAGTGCAGGGGAAAGCCGGATCCGATTAAGGCGAGACGTGGGTCAAACAAATTACCAAGATATTCGATGTCTTGGGATGCACGGAGAACAGAAAAGTTCCATTCGCCACCTTTATGTTCCGTGGCGGTGCGATTCATCGTGGGAATCAGTGAAGCGTACCCATCCAACCGCACTCGGCGATGTCATGGGAGACGCTTTTAAATAGTTCAATGACAAGTACTTCCACGAAAGTATTCGTCTATACGAAGGAAGTAGAGTTTATTAGACTAGAGCGTAATAACGATGGCGGTGTCCCAAAGACGAGGCGAAGTTCGCGAGTTATCCAGTTTGCACCTCATTTGGTGGAGAATGAGGAACGATGACGCGGATGTTTCGAGAGGTTTGAAACCCGACATACGTCGAGATCTCATTTCTCATAAATTTTCTCTCTATTCGGATGTTGTCAATGAGGCTCAGTTGTTAGAAAGCGAGATAACGAAATACGTTCAACCGAGGGACCATAACCGGGATCATACTCAAGATAGCGAATCATCGAATAACGATAACCAATGAGAAAGAAGAATACGAATTAAAGGCGGTAACCCTCCGGTGGTAATCGTGGCCATGAAAATAGAAGAAGCGAGTCGGAGGAGATTTTAAAAAGAGAGATTCAACAACGACCATGTGAAGACGTCGGCGCTATAGCAACTAGTTTTAGGAGGAGAACGACCACCGGTCAGTATGTTACAAATGCGGAAAGAGGGACATATCATTGAACCGCCCCACAACAGCTTAAGGTATGCTATAGTTGTGGAAAGGAAGGACATATCGCTTTCGAGATTATGCGGTGAAATAAACCTAGTTCAATGAGGGACGGTGACTCAAAAGATCATCCCAAGAAAAGTCAAAGACAACGATTCCGGGAAGAGCGTTTGTCGTGACCCATTAAAAATGCAAGGAACCCGAACGGTTAGCACGGGTTAGTCAATTATAAATTCTTGAAGTATATACCTTACTAGATATCGATTCTACCCATTCTTTTATCTCTCTTACTTGCGCCAACGTTTAAACTTGACTCTAGAGAAATTAGACTTTGACTTATCTGTGGAAACTCCGTTAGAGAAACTTTCATTACATCCGTTGTTTAAAAATCTTGTTTGATTCAGTTGGCACTATCACATTACCGTTAACCTTATTTCTATAGAGATATTTGCTTTTGATGTGATTTTAAGGTTAACTACTCATCATGCCAAAATTGATTGTTTTCGTAAGGTTGTTAGTTTTCATATTCCTAAGCAACTTTTGTTATTCAATTCAAGCAATCAAACCATTGTAATCAAACATTTTCATATCAAGCCATGAAGTCATTCGTTTATTACGGATGTCAAATTTTCTTAGTCCATATTATGGATTTGAATAAAGACACGCCGATTTGAATAATATTCTGTTGTTATTGATTTTTCCCGACGTATTTCTGAAGAATTTCTCGCTTACTCCCAAAGCCTCGATATTAAATTTTGTATCGACTTTGAACCCTAGACAAAACTCATTTCTAAAATCTCATATCGAATGGCTCCTATTGAACTTCGGAGTTAAAATTCAACTATAAATTTGGTACCGAGCCTTTATCTTGTAACTTCCTTTGTGGAATTCACCTAAGCGGACTCTCATAGGGGACGCCATATTCGCGCGATAGTAAATCGATAGGTGTCATTGTGACGTCTTATCCAAGATTGGGATATGAGTCACGATTGAGAGCAACCTAAGTCGAGAATCGAAATACGTAGCTTTCAGGCTTAGTTGGTTATTATCGGAGATTCGTTGAAGGATATTCTCGAGTCGCTATTCCGCTAACTTAGTGACTTGAAAAGATACAAAATTGTATGGAGCGAGGAATGCGAGAAGATTTTCCAAGAGCTCAAGAGGCGACTCATTTCGCACATATTCTAACCATACCATCTTGGAAAAGCGAACGTGGTAGGTGACGCGTTGAGTAGAAGATCATACGGAACGAAAAGTGCGATGATGTCAAGTATACGACAGAGCCAACTTTAATAGAAAAAGTTAAGGTTGCTTGAGCCACCGAATCGGAAATGATGCATAAGAAGAAGAAAGTACAAGAAGGAGCTATTCCGAGCGAGAATTGATGAAGAAGGAATACTTGAGTCCACTCTAGACTTTGTGTTCCTAACGACTACGATTTGAAGTACAAGATTATGATGGAGGCACACAATACGCCATTTGCAATCCATCCTAGGAGTACCAAAATGTATTATGATCTTCAACATACATTTTGGTGGAGCAATATGAGGAGAGAGATCGCGTAGTTTATCTCGATGTGTTTAACTTGCCAACGTAGTAAAGGCGGAAAGATCTTGTACTACTAAGGGTCCGCTTGCAACCACTTGAGATTCCGAATGGAAGTGGGAACACATTACTATGGATTTCGTTATTAATCTTCCCAAGGTTTCTCAAGGCATAGATGCGATTTGGGTTATTGTTGATAGATTAACCAAGTCTCACTCATTTTCTTACCGATACGAGAGACTTATTCCTCGAACGCCTTTCTCGTATGACGTAAATGCGATTGTGAGATTGCATGGCATGCCAGTATCCATAGTTTTAGATCGTGACCCAAGATTCACTTCATGATTTTGGGTTAGTTTGTAGAAAGCTATGGACACGAATTTACGATTCAGTTTGGCATACCATCCTCAAATGGATGGGCAATCAGAAAGGACTACTCAAACTCTTGAAGATATATTAAAACTCTGTGTCCTAGATTTCAAAGGAAGTTGGGATAAGTACTTGTCATTGGTGGAATTCTCATACAACAATAGTTATTAAACAAATATAGGCATGGTTCCATTCGAAGCATTATATGGACAAAATGTCGCTTCTCAATATGTTGGGATGAGGTGGGTGAAGCAACATTGTTGGGACCCGAGTTAAGTACGTATGACTCACCGAAAAGATCCAAATGATTCGACAACGATATCTGAATCCAGCACAAGATCAACAAAAGAGTTATGCGGATCTTCATCGAAAGGACGTGGAATTTAATGTAGGGATCATGATTGTTGCGAAGTTGCTTCCACGGAAGGGAGTTACAAGATTTGGGAAGAGAGAAAGCTCAATCCACGATTTATCGGTCCATTTCAAATTCTTGACCGAGAGTAGGAAATGTAGCCTATAGACTTGCGTTACCTCAAAAGTATGTCTCGTGTTTATAATGTGTTTCACATATCCGCATTTCGTAAATATGTGAAAGACCCAACCACGTTATTGAAAGTTAGAACCCGGACGAGATAGCCAAGACTTAACGTATGAGGAGGTACTGCCAAGATTTTGGATAGGAAGGAGCATGTCCTACGCTAAGAGGTTATACCACAAGTTAAGGTTTTGTGGAGAAACCATGCTATAGAGAAAATGACCAGGAATTGGAAACGAAAATGAAAGCGAGGTATCCTCACCTTTTCAAAACACTGTCGTCGCCAATTTCGAGGACGAAATTTCATAAGGAGGGAGGTTGTAAGACCTCAAATTTTAAATAAAAAGGAATTTCCTTTATTTTGAAATAGTAAGGGTTGATTTGATTAATGTGGATAGTTAAGGGTTAAATATGCAAATATTTCAAATTAAGCAAGTGGTTATAAAATATTCATTATCGTCAGGGAATATTCGTTTGGTCGTGGAATATTCGCATCTTGTCGGGGAATATTCGTATTTACCAATGCTGACCATGTGGGCCCCATAACGGAAAGTGATTGGATGAAGAAAACGACAAATATAAGTTGTTTTTAAATAACTGGCGTAGTTGTTCTTGAAGCATCTTTGCTGGAATACCCGTGGTTAAAACACGCGATGTCTGCTATTGTTGCAAGACAAGAAGACACCAGTATTGCACCAATTATTGAAGGCACTACTCAATAATGGTTACAGAATTAATTCTCAAAGATTTTATCGAGTTAATAATTGCCGTGTTGATATTTTATATTCTTGTTGTTTCAATAATTGTCATTACACGCATCTTTCATTATCGAAGCAATAATTCATATTATCTCGAATAATATTATTAGATAACATTATTGGCAATGTCTAGAAAGTTCGCTCAAGGAGAGGTTTGGTCATCTAATTGCTTGCACAAGAAGAAGAAATTCTTATCGAAAGTTCCCCTCTTTCTGAGGACCGCTCGTTGTCAATATTGTGATTCGTAATATTATTTGTGAATAATTAATTATTGATTTATATGATGAGGAAAATATTGATTTTATGTGGATATAGATGGAGAAAATTTTTAAAATGACAATTGTTGAAAATTAATATTTTATCTTTTTCCGATAAAATAATTCATTTAAATATATTATTTTAATAATATATTAACTGTGATATTTTTACAATGAATGTGGGATATATGAGTATATGAGGAGGAAGAGTATTTTGTGGCATTAAATGTTTAACACATGTTTTGTGTGTTGGTGGACACAATTATTGATCGAAAATTTGATTATAGCTCAGAAAATCGCCTGCTTGTGGATTTCTTTCGATTTTTGTTTGGAATTTGCAAAACTTTCTTCCGCAAAGTTGTAGAGAATTGAATTTCCTATAAAAACTCGCAAGATTCGAATTTTCTGATGAAAGGGCTATTTATTATGAATTATTGAAGTTCAAGTCTCAAAAATAATTGATTTTGGGAGTTTAAATTATTTTTGTTAAGAAAACGTTTTTGTATTTTTTGGACATCATTAACATGTGTGGCTGGTGTTTTGACCAAAAGGTGGGCTAAGGAAAATTTGTATAATTATATTAATATTATATTAAATTTTCTCGCTTTTGGTGTTCTAAGCATTTTCCTATAAATAGGTGTGCTTAGGTTATAATTGAAAATCACACCGTAAACCCAAGTTTTCTCTATTTCTCTCTCGATATTTTGAGCGTATTCTTGTGAGTATTTTGAGTATACTTTGAGTATTGCTAGATGCGGTGCAAGTTCCTTCAAAGACTATACCCTTGTGATTCTAAATGTAAGATCGATCTTTCGAGGTAAGGATATTATTTTTTGTAAATGATATTATTTCTTCAATATCATTATCTTTGAAATGTTGATCTGAAGTTTTTATCAAATTTGGAACTTTTTCATGCTCGGGGTTACTATTCACGAGTTACTATTCATGAAGTTACTATTCACGATTCTACTATTCACGAGTACTATTCACGAAGCGTGAAGATGTTTTTTGTGGAATTTCTATCTTTTGGTGTCTGAGTTACTATTCACGATACTGGCACTATTCACGATACTCTGATTATTCAATCAAAAATAAAATTTCTTCTTTTCGTCTAAAAACATCTATTCCGGATACTAACTCGATTGTATCCATGTTTTGATCATTCTTGAATTTTACACCACTATGATTATTTTTGAGGTATTTTTGGGCGTGGATAAAACCAAGTACTGAATCCTTAATCCTTAATCCTTGTCATTTTGTTTCACCGGATTCGCTTTCTTTAAAAATATTTTCATCATCCTCGCCTCTTAAATGATGATATTATTGAATATCTTTGGCTCAGTGAGTGCAAAAGATGAATGATTTCTGAAGAATATCTTTGGCCCAGGTAAAAAAAGATGAACAGTGTTGAGATGAACACGACCGATTGATTAATATCTTTGGCCCAGTAGTGCAAAGATGAACAGTGTTTAAATGAACATGACTTAATCGATGAATATCTTTGGCACGTAGTGCAAAGATGAATATTTGATTCCGTATGTATATTGATTGATGTTACGGGGATAAAATATTGATGATGGATCGTTAAATTCATAGATTATAGTAGATTTCATTCTCTACGTAACTCTTCTATGAATTATTATTTCATTTCCGCGAATATTGATCCGAAACTTGTTGTCTATCAGTATTCTATCGATTTTTCCTCGTTGAAGACTAACGATAATTTGTTGTATATTATCTTAGTCATAATATTCTTTACCGGGCTAGTTGAGCTCACCTTTTTCCTTGTTGTTCCATTTTTCTTCTCGGGAGGCGAGAATGTAATGAAGTCTTAATGGGGTACTGGAATGAAGATTACAGAGAGAGTTGTTTAGTAGTCCTCACCATTTTTGTAAAATAATGAATCAATAATGTGATGAGGATTTATTTGAGTATAGATATTGTCTAGAAGATAATATTTGTATTCAAACTCACGATTTACTTGTTGTAATAATAAAGTTGTAGTTGTTTACGCACCATGTATTTGGCGACTTCGAGAATGGGTGTTGTGTATACCTATTTTGGGGCGCCATGATAAGTTTTAACTTTTTCATGCCAGAGTACTATTCCCGGGATTACTATTCCCCAGGTACTATTCACGGGGAACTATTCACTCGAGTACTATTCACCCGGGTAACTATTCATGATAAAAATTGATTCATTTTCGGTCCAAATTATTTTTGATACAATATTATACTTGAATTTTACTCCACAAAGCAAAGATCATGTCGATAATTGGACGTTATCGATTTCTGAATAAATTAAATTATAAATATTTAAAATTTATCCTTGAACTTGTTTTTTGAATTCTTATATTATTGTCATCATCCTCATGTTTATATTATATTTGAAAGTCATCTGTGGCTGTAGTGCATAGATGGACTTGGTATGATTATGACCGTGATTATTCGGATAATCACGACCGTAATGTTACAAATGATGTGGTAAAAGTCTTCATCGTTGGCCGTAGTGCATTGATGGACAAATTGTTGGCACGATCATGACCATTGATGAATACACGAATATCCTCGCCCGTAGTGCATGGATAATTTGTGGTCGCGATATCTAAAGAATATCCTCGTCAGTAAAGTGCGGGGTGATTCGATGATGTGGATTATTTATTGTCGAGTCTCAATGATAAAAGTGATGAAAAACCTTTTAAATCATAAAAGATAGTAGATTTTATTATTTACTTGACTCTTCTAATTGATTGCTTGTTCCACTGCAGTTAAACTTGATGTTTGGTATATTTTATCAGTTTAACACTGTTGAAGGCTAACAATAAATTATTCTGCATTATCTTAGTCATAATATTTCTTACTAGGCTAGTTGAACTCACCATTTTGCTTTCATTGTCCTCTTCAGGAAATGAGAACGTAGCCGGGACTAGTTAGAGAACGGAGTGACGGTCCAGATGATAGCATTAGTAGTCCTCACTATTCTATGAAATTGTGTGATAATAAATGTATTGAGGACTCCATTTGAGTTGAATACTGTCTTGAAGACAATATTCATTTTAAAACTCTCAGTTTATGTTTTGTCGTATTTTACACGACAGTTGTATTATTAAGTTGTATTTGAATTTTGTACCATGTATTTGGCAAATCAAGATTGGTGATGTATACCTATTTTGGGGGCCTCACAATGAATCAATGATCTAATTCATTATGTAATGAATAATTGATTTGTCTCATGTTCCACTTGATATAACGATATGAATCATGATCCAAATCAATCAATTTTTAAAAAATATTCGTATAATTATATTAATTTATAAAATGTTATTGTTAATAAAATTATATTAACTTATGAAATAATATTATCGTTTCTTGCTTTTATAATTTTTAGTTTTTATTAAAATATATCCTAAATAATATCTCTAAACATCTTTATTATTTTGTTAAAAACGTATTTATTATTCAATATTTTTACTCATTAAAAACACATACACTGACATGTCAAATAAATAAACATAAAAATATTACTTGATATATCAATATAACATTATGCCTAGCATTCAGTGTGAGATACACGTTACATGTGTAAATAATATGGAGTCAAATATAATTATTATAAAATTAGAGGACTAAATAAAAGATAAAACAATAGATTCACCGAAAAATAATAATGTTATCAACAGATTAAAAGAAAATACAGGGCAATAGAGAAAAACAAAAATCATAATGTTAAACAATAATGATAAAAATAAAATAGTAATATAATTAAGGAACAATTACATTTTCTATTATATTTTTAAAAATTAATACAACAATAGTGCACTCAAAAAATATTTACACAATTAATACATTTAAAGCTTTATTTACATAATTAGTGAATTTATTCTTCTTTTAACTATTACTACGTGCTTTTGCTTCCCATCACCGCCATCTTCTCCCCTCCTCCTCCACCTTCACCTTCTCATCCTCCGCCGCCTCCACCGCCATCTTCTCCCCTCCCGATTCGTTTCTTCTTCGCCATCTCCTCCCCTCCCGATCCGCTTCCCCTTTCGTCGCCACCTCTATCTCCTCCTCCTCCTCCTCCGCTCCCACCGCTATTTCTTCCCCTCCCGATCCGATTCTCCTTCGCCATCTACTCCCCTCCCGCCGCCACCTCCACCTCCTCATTAGCCTCCATTATGGTCGTCTTCCGCCTTCCCCCGCCACCTCCTCCTCCGCCACCTCCATCTCCTCCATTATGGCCTCCTCCTCCTCCATCACCTTCGTTATGACCACCTTCGCCTCCATTAACCGTCTTGCCACCTGCAACGCTTTTCACCACCCCATTATTGGTTAAGTTACCAATTAATTTAAGAATTGTTTTCAAGTATTACTTGATTTTTTTTCATAGTGCAGTTGGTAGCCAAATCTCCATACCAAGGTAACCTATTCAATTTTATTTAGGTTACCAATTTATTTTGAATGTGATGCAGTTGGTAGCCCAACTTTTATACCAGGGTAACCTATTCAGTTTTATTAGGTTACCAATTTTATTTTGAATGTGTTGCAGTTGATAGTCAAACCTTCATGCAATTGATTACCAAACCTTCAAATCAAGGTAACCAATTCAGTTTTATTAGGTTACAAATTTATTTTGAATGTGATACAGTTGGTAGCCAAACATTCATACAAAGGTAAACATTTTAGTTTTTGTGGTTAACCAAATCGTCAAAAAAAATTCAGAACAGTAACTCAGGTACTTCCATAGATTTGTGGCGGAAGAGGATGATGAAGGGGAGGAGATGGCGATGTAGCGGCGGCGCAACCAAGAACTTCTGGAGATTCGCGGCGGAAGAGGATGATGAAGGGGAAGAGAGACGATGCGGTGATGAAGAGAATGGGCGGTGATGGAGATGAAGATTAGGATGGAGAAGATATATTTTTATTTTTTTCTCTTTTTGATTTGAATTATGGATTTGTTTTTGTTGTTAGATCCCAAAAAATTGATTTGAATTATTAATTATGGCGGTTATTTCTCCTTGATTTTAGGTTTTCTTATTAATGTAAAATTGAATGGTTTAAATTTGAATTATTAATTATGGCGATTCTTTCTCCTTAATTTTAGGTTTCATTATTAATGTGAAATTGAATGGTTTGAATTTAATTTGTTACTCTTTTTGTAATTATTTTGTGAATGTTACTCTTTTTATAATTATTTTTTGCATGCATTAATGGTGTAATTACTTTCTAATTGTTGTATATTTCTGTAAAGAACCTAATTAAAGTTGCAAGGGCAACAGATAAAAACAAAACCGTGACAGAGTCCCAAACCTCCCATGGAAGCTTTACAATATAGACATAAATTAATAATAAAAATTGATATATTCACACGAGTCTCCCTCACTCAGAGACCATGTGAGAGAGATTATATAAAAAATATCATATTTATATATGAAAATATCAATTTCCATTAATAATTCATAATGCAAATCATAAATGTTATCAACTTTATAATCTTTTGGGGTGCAAATTTGTAGCTAGCAAGTACTAGTAATTGTATTCATTGTGGTATGATACACAATTATCACGCTTTGCAAATGTCACAAACATGTGATTTAAAAAAAATTACAACTTTTCTCAACTTTTCTATCATTTCCTTAATTTTAAAAATTCACAAACAATATATTAATACTAATGTCATTATGTCACCATCCCCTCTCCAATCAAATAATAAATTTTCATTTTGAAAAATAGCCAACAATATTGACAAATGAAATCCTGGAAATTTGGGTTTGTTCGGAAATGACTTATTTTAAATTATTCATAAATTAAAATATAAGTTAATTTATAAGTTAGTTTAAGTTTTAATTTACAAATAAAAATGGTCGGCATCAATTTGACTTATTAGTCAAAAATTAAATTAAAACAAGTTATGAAGGTTGTTATTTCATAATAACTTATAGTTAAAATAAATATAAAAGATTATTAAAAATGACATTAATAAAAAGAGTGACAAAATAGATATTATATTTAATAAACTAACTTATTTTAAAATGACTTATAAGTTATGTTAAAATAAGTTATAAATATTTACTTAATTTTTTTTACTTAAAACTTAACTTATAAGTAAAAGAATAAGTTATTCCAAAATATGTGAATAGTAACAAATGACTTATAAGTTGTAGCCTTGTAGGACTAACTTATAACTTATAAGACGGATGCAAATTGTTATATTAGAAAGTATGAGGGAGGAGAGTGCACTTTTCTTTTCCGCCTTAAGCACACAAGCTTCGATCATATATATAAAATAGCCCTACTCCATTCATCCATTGCTAGATTCACCGAATTGAAGCACTAGAAAACGGAACCATTCCCCCCCTTCTATCTGTGTCAATCATCAAACCTCTCTTTGCCACTTCTTCACTGCTAGGTCAAATTATATCTTTTCCCAATTCTCCATATTTATCATCATTCCGAACATAAATCAATTATGAGAACCCGAAACGCCGACAAACCCAAACCAACAACCGCCGTAAAGCAGACACCACCGGCCAAGAAATCAGCCTCTAAAATCCCTCGGAAACCGGCGGAGCTATCTCCTGAACCGTCGGTGACACCTAAGTCCACCGGAGCGAAGCGCGGCTTATCTACCCGAGGGAAGCAAGTGAAGACCAACGAGATAAAAGCTATCCCTACGCCTGAAACAGCAGGTAAATTGAGACTGCACTTCATTCCAACGATATCTGTTTCTACTGATTGTTGTGTTTTTCTTATTTTAGCGTTTTTAGTGATTGTACGACTTTATCAACTATATAAGTAATTTAACTGAATACAAGAAGTTATATTTTTATTTGATTAGATTTTTGCATGTAACATTATTTGATTGCTACTTTTTTTTTTTATAATTTTTTTTCACTCTGAAATATGGTTAATGACTGGTTGATATTGTGTTACCTTGTTAATGATGGTAAAATTCCAATCTTTCTTATGTTTCTTGGTGTATTGCCACTTGTACTTTGCATCATAATTGAAGTAGTTATCTACGTACACATATCTATAGACGCATATTATGCATTCTTTACACAAATCTACAAGGATTTTTAGCATGCTTTAATATGGTTGTGTGGTTTCAAATGTGTAGTTGCAGAAGCAAAGGCTTCAGCCGATGCTGTTCAGGTAGCTCCTGAAACAAAGACGGTTTCTGTTAAGAAAGTTACCAGAGTGGTAAAGAGGAAGGTCGTGAGAAAGAAAACTCCAACCTCAGCTAAAGCCGCTTCGAGTGATACTCCTAAATCAGGTGATTCTGGAAAAGAGAAGGTTGAAGAATCCTCAAAGGAGGAGGTTGAAGATGTAATCAATGAAGGATATGTTAAGAACAAGGAAGTGTTTCATGTGAATGTGGAAGTATCTGAAAATAAGGAAGAACTCCCTGTTGAACATGTTGAAAAATCCATCCAGGAAGATTGCAATGTTCCAAATGATGATGAACCTTCACAGATGGAAGTAGTTGGTGATCTGCATTCTTTGGGCGTAGACGCAGGGATTTCTTCAAAACAAGACCATTCTGTTGTTACAGATGCTGGTATATCTTCGAAACAAGAAGATCATGTTGTTGTGGAAGACGTGAAATCTTTAGAGATTCAACAATCCAGTATGGTAACGAGGGAAGAGAAGGCAGAGGACATAGTTGAGAAAACAGAAATTGTTGAGGAGAAAATGGAGAACACAAGTGAACCAATTAACATTGAGAAAAACTTATCTGAAGAGTTGGAAGGAGATGAACCTCCTGAGGAGAAGGATGTGGAACATAGGGATGAGAAGAATGAGGAGCATACTGGTCTAGACATTCATGAAGAACCTGGCAGGGAAGAGCTTGCAGAGGACAATGTGGCAGAGCATGGTGAAGAAGCTCAAAGGGAACAGGAACAAGCAGAATTAACTGCTCTTGCAAAGGAACGCAAGATCAAGAAAGAGATGGAGATATTTGTAGGCGGTTTGGACCGAGATGCTGTGGAAGAGGATGTGAATAAGGTGTTTCAACATATAGGAGAAGTAGTTGAAGTTCGGGTGCACAAGGATCCCTCAAATAGCAAGAATAAGGGGTATGCATTTGTGAAGTTTGCAACAAAAGAGCAAGCTAGCCGAGCTTTGGCAGAAATGAGAAATCCTGTTGTATGCATCGTTTCCTTGTCATTGTTGATACACTTTGTCACTTTGCTTATATACATCATATAAATATGCTTTTCTAATTTTGAGTTGTTGATAGATAAATGGCAAGCGATGTGGGACGGCACCCAGTGAGGACAATGACACATTGTTCTTGGGCAACATTTGCAATACATGGACAAAGGAAGCAGTAAGTTATTATTAATTGTTCACAGTTACACTCATCATGATTAAACTCATTGCCTTTAAAATGTGATGGCAGATAAGGCAAAAGCTCAAAGATTATGGCATCGAAGGTGTTGAAAATATTACTCTTGTCTCAGATCCTCAGCGTGAAGGCTTGAGTCGTGGTTTTGCATTCCTTGAGTTCTCATGCCATGGTGATGCCATGCTCGCCTATAAGAGACTTCAAAAGCCTGATGTTATTTTTGGTCATCTTGAGAGAACTGCGAAAGTAGCTTTTGCTGAACCTTTACGTGAGCCAGACCCAGAGGTCATGGTGCATGTTAAGTCAGTATTTGTTGATGGACTTTCTCCTCAGTGGAATGAGGACCATGTTAGGGATCTATTTAAAGGTTACGGAGAGATTGAACGAATTATGTTAGCGCGGAATATGTCGACCTCCAAGAGGAAGGATTTTGGATTTGTTGATTTCACTACACACGAGGCAGCAATTGCTTGCATTGATGACATAAACTCCAGAGAATTGGGTGATGGGAACTCAAAGGTATTCTTTTTCCATGACTGATTTAGCTGATTTTTTTCTTACTTTCATGGTTATCTGGTATGAGTTGCGTTATCAGTAGTTAAGGATTGTTTGATAGAAATTTAGTTGAGGTAAATTATTTATTTGTTGTTAAAATGGCAGCTGGAAAGGCCAAAATAAATAGTTTGAAGAATTTTTAACATTTGTTAGTTTTAGCACTAATGGTGGGGATTATATTGTTTTTGCATGTTGCTAGGCTAAAGTGAGAGCAAGGCTATCAAATCCATTGCCTAAAACTCAGGCTGTGAAGGGTGAAATGTGTGGTGGGTTTCGAATTGGTAGTGCCAGTAGCGGAAGTCTTCCACATATTGGTATATCTTATATATTTTCACTTGAGCTTCATTTTTCTTTGCGTACCACTTGAATATAACATGGCACATCACTCACAGGAAGGGGTTTTGGACGAGGTGGGCATCCCTTCAACAGGACAAACTTTCAACGTAATAGGGGCATATATCATCACGGACGTGGTCAAGCTAGTAGAATTGGTTTTGCCAATGATCATGACCTTGATGAATCATTTCGAGGAAGACAAAGTTTTGGACAAGGTTATCTATTTGATTTCTGATATACTCGTATGCATGAAACACTTGCACAGAGTTATGCACTTATGCATGTGGTGTAGTATTGATTAGCAGCTGTTAATCTGTTATATTTGATATACATTACAGGAGGAAGGTGGGGTTCTTTCAGGGGTGCACATCAGGCATCTGGTAGAGGCACTATGCCAGCAAGATTTAATGGTGATAGACCTAGACATGATGCTGTTGATAGAGGTCATGAATGGCATATGCACTTTAGGAGCCAGCCATTTGCACCAGAAGAATTTAACAGACCTTTTCTTGGGAGGCATTATGACGACCCCTATCTATACAATGATAGAGCACACGGGATTAAGCGGCCTTTATTTAAAGTAAGATGCAATTTCTTAAGCTCTAATGCCTTTTTTTTGGTATGGGGAGTAACAAACAATATTGTTAGGGGTCCTAAATTGTGGTGTCATTAGTACATTGGTTGACTACATCATGATAATTTATTACGGAATAAATGTAAATTTTTGAACTACCAATGTAATAATGATGACACATTATTTTGGAATCCCTAGCCTTCCACAATAAGAAACCTAGCAATAGAGACTGTGATGTTCGATGTCTTTTGGTGTCCATTTGTTGATTATAGTTTAAACTTGAAACTTTGTTTTGCCTTTTAGGACCAGGATCCTAATTACATGGAGCCTAGTAGAGTTCGTCCCCGTTTGGATTACCCTGATCCTGCAGTCTCAATTCCCGGAACTCATTATCGAGGTTGGTTATTTAAATGTAATGCTGTGCTTGGCGTGGTTGTTGTGTATCTTGTGTTCCACTAGCTTACTCATCGGTCTTATGTACTTTCTTGGTGTTAGATACTTTTGGAGCTGGCAGCAGTATGCATTCACATGATTACTATGGTTCAGATGTAAGTACTCGTGACTTATCTTAATATTATTCAAATATTACATTTATAATACAGCTCATTGTTGGCAATTCATATTATTTTACAGTACGGTGGAGACACATATTCATCTTTTTACAGAGGTGATCGCCCATATGGTGGTGGCTATTACTAATAAGCTAGAGGCATTTGGTAAATATAATTTCCCTACAATTATAATTATAGTTCTGGATGACATTAATTTCATTGTTATAAGGTTAATCTATTATTGTCAGGTTGACATGAGGAGCTAGGAGTAGGACGAACCTTGCTCGATGATACAATGTGTTTTGCTGCTCAGAAGGAAAGCTGAAATTAGTTTCTTTCTTTGTGCATCTTCATGTTTTAGTTTATATCACTATTAAGTCCTCTCTCCTTTCCTTCCTTTATCCACCATCTTTTCCTCTTTTGTTCTCGTGATCAGCTTCCAAAAAAAATGCCGAGTTAACGTGTCTAGTTTAGGTTACGACTCTGGGAAGGGTCTTGATATATATATATATATATATATATTGATATATAATATATGATGGAGTTTTCCTTAGATACTAGCTAGCTCTATTTATTCTAAATAGGAAGAACTAGAGGATATCGAAGTTTGGGCTGTTGAGATGAGTTGCAGATATTGCTTTCCAATTTTCTTTTGAACTGCCTTGGGTTCAGACTATTTGTGGATCTTTATTTTAAAAGTTTGTAGGAAACAGATTGTGTTTTTATGTGGTTTCTTAAGTGAAAGTTTTCATATCAAAGGTTTTTGTTTCACTGGAGTAACTCAAATTGCTGCAAGTTCGAGGATATCTGGAGATTACCATGAACTTAGGGTTGAGAGATATGAATGGTTTCAAATACCATATATATTCGATATATTAGGTGAAATCCTAAGTTTGAAGGTACATGGTCTATGGGGACGAGGTTTTCCAAAGTAAATCTGAGGGGCATTTGTAGTTGATACTGGATTTTTTGTTATTCTATTAAATAAATAGTACCTCAGGAGCAAATAAGTTTAATTCGGATTTGGATGTGACCCCATATAATTAATTTTCATGGCTGATTCAGTAGCTGACAGGAACTGTGAAGTTATGTCTTAAGTAAATACATTTGATATTGAGCTATATATGGCACTTTATTTCAGTACTATGGTTGTGTGTGCCTGGTGCTCCCTTGTTATTTCCAATTCCAAAAAAGGTTTGTTTTGCAGTTCAATGTTGATGATTTTTCCAAGGAGCATATGTGATATCAATCGGGCCAGTTAAATGTAAGTTAGGTTCAATAGTAATAGGATTTTTTCCTAGATCAGGCACCGAGGGAGACAATTTGGTGTTGTACTCGTATAATTTTGTTACTGTCAGATGTTGAGTTCCTAATGGTGTTACAGTCGGTTGGTTTGAATTATGTCATCTGATTTTAATTTCTCCCGTCACTGCTGGTAATGCCCCCAATTGATTTCAGATCTGATCTTAAAGGAGCTCGTTTGGTTTTTAAGTTGAGGATCTCTCTACATAAACTTTCAGTTGCTTAGTTAGGATTTATTTTTGATGCTGTGAACATGTTTCGTATGTTACGGGTTTCTTTGTTTCATAACAGAATTGGATTTAAATTTATTCTTGATGACTTTTGAGGCTATAGAATGTCTACTAAACATTTCTCTGCTACTCGACTGTTCTAAAGGTATTTATCTAAGAAATGTCCGACTTTGTTAATAATGATGATAATAATGAATTTGAAATCTATATTTTAAAAATTAGGTGCCTACCATCAAAGTAACTTAGTTTTCAAGGGAAGAAATGCTTAAGGGAATTTTGTTTCCTTGGTTGGTTCTAAATTTTGTTCGCTGCTATAGCTTTTGGGGTTCCCCAGCAGTTGACTGGGTGCTTTGAACATGCTTTGGAGAATGTAAACTTGTAGGAATTTGACATTTGATAACAGTGATTGATATAGTCTTGCAACTAGGTAGTCTTGCAGCTGAAAGCAGGGTTGTCCAAGCTTAATTTACACTTCTGGCTTGTTGGAAGTATTAGTTTATTATGTTGGTCTAAACTATTTTGTTGGAGATTTAGGTCCATTTTCTTGTCCAAAATGGGATGCTTTATGTATACGCGATATCTAAAGAGTTTTAGATATATTTGGGTTAGAGGGGGGAGTGGGGGAGGGGTCTGTTTTCTGTTCTAGTCTATGATCTCTGCTCCATATATAGGTTATTCTCAGGGTTACATATTTTATTTAGAGCATCTTATATTTCCATGTTTGGAACCCAGCTGCTTCTAGGTCTTTAGGTGAAACCTTGAAGACTGGGTGACTTGATTTTGCATTTGGAGTAGGGAAAATGGAAGTTGAAAGATGTCCTGATGATACCTTGCAAATTGAGACGTAGTTTTAATTAACTTCTTTTTTCTTTTTTCTTTTCCTTTTTTTTAAAGAAAGAAGCGAAAGTATAATGGTGATCTTTGTAATTCTTGAAAAAATGCCATTACAAAACAAAACAGGTCACATAAAATGCTAGTGTAATTTCTCTTTCTGGACTACCATTTTATTTGAGGGTACTAGATGAGATGACATGGTTATGGTTGTAGGTTCAGCTGTAACAAAAGTAAAGATTTGAGCTGAAACCCTTGTCTTTTCGGAAGTGTATGTATTCGAAACTGCCCTTAACAGACGAAAATTTCTTGATGAATCTGTGTGACGGTTGGGGTCACTGAACTCAATTGCATAAGCAGATGAATGTTGGATGGTTCAGGAAGCCTGAAAATGCTTTGAGTGATTAGTTCTGCTAGAATTCTCTTAGTGGATCTTTTTCAACTTAAATATTTTTGAGGTGTTTCTTTTGTGATATTTTAGCGGTGACTTATCATTTGATGTGTATGTATATGTCAATGCTGGTGTCCGTCATTTTGTTCTTTCTTCCTATCCTCTGGTTCCCCCCTCTTTGAACATGGCTTTCCATCTCTCCCCCAACCCCAACCCCAACCCCCCAAAAAAAAAAAAAAAAAAAAAAAATCTTTTTTACAAATATAAGATTAATCTGTTTTGAATCCGGGTCTAATGTATAACATTATTATCACCTCATGTTTATTTATGGTTATCGAAGTACAATTGGCCAGATGAATATGCATGTTTTAAAATTTTTATTTATTTACTCATTTGTGCGATGGTTGCATTAGTTTAATACAGTGTATTTATTGGTAAAATGTTCATTTTTTGGCTTTACATTGGAGTTTTTCATATATGTCAACTGCCTTGTGATATCTTTTCTAGTCAGTGGGGGGATGGTTGATGTTCAACACAGTTTATTTTTGATAGAAGTTAATGCGGCTATTATTAGCTATTTTTTCTGTTAATGGTATTTGAGATTTTGTTTGCTCGCATAATAGGTCCACTTATCTTTCTAGTTTTTGTGTGGATTCTTTCATTGGGTCATAATCACACTTTGGATGAGTGCTTGAAATAACCACTTTATGACCAAACAATAGTATTATTTGAGTAGATAGACAAATCACTTATTATTAACTACAAGAAGTGGAGTAGGTAGAATAGTCTGAGTGGAGACATAAAAAGAGAATTGAACTTAAAATTAAAAAAGTCGTTGATTGGCCCACCAGCGAGCGGTAAAACATTCAGGATGAATTAAAAGTATTGGTAATTTTATTACCCAGACCAGAATCCTGGGAACGACTTGTGGTGTATTACAAAACACTGTATGTTGAACAGTATATTACGTTGAAGCCTTTAAGGGCTTTCCGGGCAGTATAGATCTTTTGCTCAGCGTTGGTGATCATTTTGATCAAGTGGAGCCAAATCATTCTGCTTGGAATTAAATACATGTCAAGGTACGTAAGACAGATTTCCTCAATGAAAGATAAAAAAGGGACACAGGAAAAGAGGGTACAAATTACAAGTGCTTTGATATTTTGTGGTATTTGCTATTGCCTACCGACGAGGGCATCCTATGCTACTGCTCCCATGGTTTTTCAAACTAATCTCACAACACAACTAGGTTGTATTGCTACGAGCGAGTGAGAGGCTTATTGTTATTTTTGCTTTTCACTGTAGTTTTTGTTTTTCAAACCCATAGCAGGAGGACGAGAAAAGAGATGAAAATTAATACAAGATACAGATGAAAGACCTGGAATAAGAATTGACAATCATTACTTGCTTTCTTAATATCCATTCTATTACAAATTTTTCATGCAGATTACAACAGCATTTTGCCACCAGTTTTGTTTTGTAAAATAAAGTACGTACGAGGGAAAAAAATTAAAAACAAAAAACGGACTTTACACTACAGGGTAATCTGAAATGTAAAACATAATTTAATCAACATCTAAACCTGTGAAATGTATATCCATAAGCAACCTGTTGCCCTCCATACCCATGCAAAAACTATTAGTGAACACTGGCTTTTACTTGGTTTCCAACTCTCTTTAGCGAAATTGCTAGTTATTTTACTGCGCTGTATCGATTTGTGCCGTGTTTGGCCCAATGGTCCTTCAAATCAAGTGGACTGGACAGATCATAGCCTTCGTCATGAAGCCTATTGAGCAATTTACTGAAGGCACCTCCGCTCATCTTTCTGCCACCGACTCGGGAATATCGCTTGTTAGACACCTGAGGTAAGGGATACATTGACATGGTTGTCGTGCAGCAGGCAGACTGCCACCCACCATTCCCCCACTTATAGCAGGGCTGGGGTACTCCCGTGCAGGAGCAAACAGGAATTGGCATAGCAGAATCATCAAAATTTACCTGGTTCAGCCCCAAATTATCCTTCCAAGCAACCTCCTGTCTATCCAGGTTCTGATTGACACCCAAATCCTGTTCAACTTTGCACACATTTGATGTATCAGTATCCTTGCTCAGACTTTCAGCTCCTTTTTTACTCACCCTCCGCGACTTTGCCGGCTTTCCTGAAAATTCTTTATCCTCCTTTATTTGCTTAACCTTTCTCGGCTTAGAAGGCTCAGAAGGAACTTCACTGATCTGAAAGGAATCATTTGTCAGAATTTCTCTTGGACTATATTTTGCTTCAGGCATGTCATACATGTTATGCATTTGCTGGTCATGGCGGATGTTTTTAGGTCCGCGTCCAACTCCATTTCCAGGGAAATTAGGGGGCATATCATTGTCATCCGCTGAACTCCCCCTGAAACGGAGAGTAGCCATAGCCGCATCTCGATCCTGCATGGCAGAGTTTCGCTCTGCAATTGCTGCATCCCGCTGCAGCATTGCCATGTCACGCTCAGCAAAGGCCCTTTTTCTCTCCTCTAGCGCCATATTCCGATCCCGGATGGCAGCATCCCTCTCAGCCATGATGGCCATGAAAGTCTTTATCGTCAAGTGATTGTGTTCCTATATAAACATACAAACCAGATACATATGCTATTCCATGCAATTGTGGAGGATAAATACTGAAATTCGAACAAAAGTTCCTCTAAGGCATCCTTCTTAAAATAAAGAAAATAAAAGAAAAGCTTCCAGGTAACTCAAATACAAACACTTGAAACTGTTCATATAATCAGATGCGACAACACACTTTCATCATTCTCATGCAATTTGACCTATTTAATTAAAGATTCATATCAGATAAACAGTAGTGGCTTTCACTTTTTTGAAAGCATAAAGTTATCTTAGAGTAGCTTACAATGCATATTATATGCCCATTTGTTTCCACTTAAAATAATTCTGAAAATGTGAATTTTGCTGAAGTTATGATTGATTATATGTAATTGCTGAAATAATCAGGAATGTCGGTTTGTATTAGCTCAAAATTTAATTGTTTCAAAAAATTATTTTCTGCTCAAGATATATGACAAAAAAAAATAGTATTAACATTATTTAGGAGTACTATAGTTATTGTAATCTTTTCTGAGTGTATATAAGTCTAATACATATCATCTTAAGAAAAATGACTTTGGAAAAATCCAAAAAAAAAAAGGCATGATATTTCTTTTTACACACAGAATCACTGCCCATTTGATTCCAAAAACAATAATCAGAAAAACAAGTTGAAACAAACAGGTTCATCATCATGTAAAGAACATATCAAACTATAATAGGAAGTTTAAGATCATACCATCCCTCAGGTAAAGGCCAAAGCTCCCCAAACTGTCCGCTCCTGCTCAGCAATGAATAGCACTTTCAGTTAGTCTAAGAAATAAGAAAGAACAAAGATACCAATGCAGATTTATATTATATGGAGTTATGGACACAAGTTGATTAACTATAGTTTTAAAATGCTGAGCCGAAAGGTTAGTAGTTGGCTTCCTTCCTAAATGAGAACATTAATATTAAAGGCAGCATATTATTTTGTTTTACTTACTGGTTGATCTGGCTTATCAAGGGAGTTTTGGACCTCTAGAAAATAAATATAAATAAAAGATATTGATTAACTAGATTTAGGTTGAGATTACCAAGACATCATTGCATACTTAATTCATTCACAAATTATGGACCTCAAATGGTTTACTTTCTGATCCAGAACTGTTTACATGTCACGATTCATCGGTAGACTAGGGGGACTTTGAAGGAGGAAAACTGCTACTAGTAAGAAAGTGCAACGCCAGTTTCTTATTAAGATGAGAAGTACATATTGTAATACAAATGCCCTACATGTGAAATGAGAGAGTAGAACTGAGATAACTACTGCAGTCTCCTCTCCGGGGAATTACCAGCTTATGAGAAAACATTTGAAATGAGTTATTGCAATAAACTTTAGTCTCATGGGTATATTGAGCTTCTATTCAACATTTCATGTATCCTAATTACCAGTTCCCACCTAAGACTGCCAAACTAATCTCTCTGTATTGGGCTCCTAATGTGATAATATGACAAAATTTATGGGCATTTGACCACTCATGGCTAACCCAAATAGCCAATGACATTATCGTAAAGGCATAAAAATCAATCTTAAAATACAATTCATAAAAGGAAAAAAAAACAGCAAACTTAAATATCTCAAGAAAGTAAGGGTTAATATACCAAAATCCAAGACAAACAAATTCCAGCATAAAAAACAAAACCATTGGTGCAAAGAGCACTAACTTCTTAACAAGCAACTTTTAAAGGATCGTTGTGAAAAAACCTTAGAATATGTTAGTTTTGTAGAGTGCTGCACCTTGATAGAGAACACTAAACCTACTTCCTAAAAGAAAACTAGCATGCAGCTATTCTAAAGGCCAAGTAAAGAACCTTACACCTGAAAGTTTAAAGAAAATTATCGAGCATGTATAAATGTAGTCCTTGTGATTTTTTAAAAGTAGTATGCTAACTCAAATATGCTATAAGATACCACATTTAGAATGCACAACTGCAGTACATATGTACGAGCCTACGAGGGCAATAGAGAAACAAAATTAATGCCCCTATATGCTAACTGCTAATAAGAAAAAACAAGAATGCATGCATTTTCTCTGTGAAAATACTTACCTGAGGTATTTAGTGAGAGGAAACAAAGACATTTCTTCAAGTTAATAAGACCATTGGAAATAGCAAAACGAACTTAAGAGTAAGAACAAAAAATGCTACAATTAAGTCCATAATGCAACACTTATTCCAAGGTTTGGATTGAACTTAAGAAACATATTATTTGATAAACACAAAGAATAAATTAGTTATTTCAGTTGGTTAGCATCCAAGAGTTTGGGGTTCCACATCACCTGATCTTAGGATTCCAACTCTTCAGTTAAAACTTAACTGACACTCCTAATCGTCAAAGTAGCCTCAACCTTAGGCACAAGTGTAATAAAAGTTTGGCAGACTAAATTGTTCTTATACTCACTTTTAGGCAAAATCAAATGAATGATTTGTTTATTTGTCTAGCACTTACAAACGCAAGAGAGGGCACATAAGGTGAGATTTTCTAATTTTCTTCTACATAGAAGTAAGTACATAGAAGAATGTCAAAGGGACCAAGAACGAGATTATAATTCTTTGTTAGAGCATCTAACAGAGGCAGCATCCTCTATGTTTACCCATCCAACAAACAAGAAAGCATAAACAAGTTGGGGTGGGGGGGAAACTAAGCTGCAAAAGCTAAATCTAATAAAGAATGTTGGCAAGGTATATTTAACAGAATAAAATCATTCGGTTTCATTAACTCTGAAGCTAAGTAGAATACTAATTTCACAAGTAGCAAGTAAGCCAAGCTAGTAGTTCCACAAAGCAAAACAAAGGTCCCTCTTGAGCTTGTATGATGCAATTAAGACATTTGCAAATCCTTGGAACAAAAAAGTCAGATTAAAACCCAACTAAACAGTGACCACCAAACATCTAAAGAATCTATTGGATTAATCAGGATCAGAGGTAACTTACTACAAAGAGGGTATCAAAATCAACAACTCATTAGACATGAGAAACTTGATGACCAGAGATCGATCGGACAGAAAATAGATTTTGATATACTACAACACAAAAAGTTGAGGAGTCCTCAAATCGAAACATACAAACCATGAGCTATAACAAGTGAGGAAACTAGAAAGAGATCAAAAGGATCGAATGGATAAATATAAGTATAGAAAGATAAAATCAAAGGAAACGAAGAGTTGATGATGCTTACCGGAGGGAGAGAGGGAGAAGATCGGACGGACGGACGGACGGACAGGCAGGGAGCTTCTTTTGACAGATGAATATGGAGAGTAGTTGGGGGGAAGATGCCTCTGTTCCTATCTACATTTTTGCAATTGGGGACAATCAGATTGGGACAGAGGGGAAAACGTCAGCGTTTTCTTATTCTAAATGTTGAAACAACGCCGTTTGGAATTTTGGGATCAGGTGCTGTCTTTTGCAGGCTTCTTTACTACCGGCCCCGGGTCAGCTGCTAGTTGTCTTGTCTTGTCTTGACAACACGTTTTGTTTTGGACCGCGTTGGCTGCCTGTAACTATAACTATAACTATAACTAATTGCATTGGCATTGGCATTGGCATTGGCATTGGCAGGTGAACTCCTACGCCGATGCCAATTTAATACACTTTGATTATCACCGGATGGATATTTTTACGCACTAAATTTATCATATATCCATCCACTCCTACTTGCATTAATATGAGATTTATTTAAGAAAAATTTAGTTAATATAAATTCACAACAAAATAAATAAATAATATTTTTACATCTAGCTCATCTCGTTAATATTAAGGATATCAATCATCATTATCAAAAAATAACAAGACAAACATTCCCTCATTTAGTTGATTATAAATTAACTCTAAATAGTTCAAATTTGATGTTTCAGTAATTTATTTATTTTTTTAATTTAGTTTTCGCCTTTTTTTATTATAAATTGTGGTATTCCCAAAAACTAATTCAACACCTCAAAAGTTAAGTTTTACATAAAAAAAATTAATACGTATTTATTATTAAAAATACAATGTATTTTGTGTCACTAAGCATTAGCCCTTAGTATTTTACAATATTTTTCATAATTCATGAATTTAATTAAATATAACCTCTCTCATATAAATAGGACTTGCTACCCACCAAATTATACACAAATTTTTTTTTTACAAGTTCAATATGTGAATCAATTATACGAGGAAAATATGTTCTCACTGCCAAAATATGAATAACTAGAATTTGGAATGAGACAAATCACAATGCCCTATTTTATTGGATAAAAGATACATATTTTTATAATATAGTATTAATTAGTAAATTAAAATGACATATTATAATGATTTCATTTGAAATTAAACAAAATTATTATGATCCGCTCAAACATGTGATTTTTAAAACTTACCTCATTATCTCTAAACCAGTACACAAACAAATAGAAAACAATATTTTCAGGGGAAAAAATTTATTTTTCAGTGCAAGAAAACTTTGCCCTTCAAATATTAACCTTTTTCTCTTATAATTCAACCCACATTATAATCCAAATTTAGTTATCTCCAAACTCAGAAATTATAGTACCAAGAAACAAAGCAAGTTCAATGAAAATTACTCACCAAACCACTCACCCATAAAAGAGTAAAATGCAAAAGTAATCATTGTACCGTAAAGGTATTTGGATATTGTGCTCTTTTTTTAGTCAATGCAAAATTTGGATTGTTTATCCTATTGTGTCATGTGGCGTTTATTTGTACACATGACACATTGACATGACAATTTAACATATTTGGGCTAAAAATATCGATTCTCTCGAGATTTAAAACTAAAACCTCATACTCTCAAAATTAACAAAACATTTGATTACCAACTAAATTATGAATATTAAAGTTATCTATTAAAAAAAATTATTAATAACAGTAATAATATTAATACAACTTATTAATTATTAGTAGGCTTAAATATAATTTACTATCCTAAACTATAGGTCATATTCCACTTCGGTGATCCGCCTTTCAATTTTGTCAATTAGATGATTGAACTATTAATCTTTTCCAATTTCAACAAATTTAGCATGTCACGTAAAATTAAATTCTTGGCGCGACTATCTCTGCAGGTATTAATCAACTGATGTGTATAAAAAATTAATTTTTTATTTTGTTATTAAATATTTTTAATATATTCAAGGGTAAAAGCGTCAAACCATCACTAAAAGCATCAGTTGATTAATGGTTTAATATATGGTTTGATGATTTTAATATTTTTAATAACAATTAAAAGCATCAAACCATCATAATCGATCTCAACCAAACATGGCCTCTTTATATATCCAAATCATCCCACAGATGCATATTCACTTCACTTCTCAGATCTAGTACATCTCAACCAAATCTTGCCTCTTTGCATACCAGATCCAAAAAGAAGAAATCAAATCAAACTCTTTGCATCTTTTCTTCTCCTTTTTTTATTTTCTTTTCTCAAATCTGGCGATTTTTTTTGCTAGCGACAATTGTGGATGTGACGTCCCCAAAATAGGTATACAACACCTATTCTGAGTCATCAAATATATGGTATAGAAACAACTACAACTTTATTAATACAATTGTCGTGCAAAATACGACAACACATAAACTGTGAGTTTAAAAACAAATATTATCTTCTAGACAATATCAACACTCAAATAAGTCCTCATTACAATTATTGATACACTATTTTACAAAATAGTGAGGACTACTAAAATGACTTTCTAGAACCTTCATTCCATACCCCGACTAGTACTCGCCTCCTGAGAAGAGAAATGGAACAAAAAGAAAAAGGGTGAGCTCAACTAGTTCAGTAAAGAATATTATGACTAAGATAATATAGAACAAATTATCGTTAGTCCTCAACAGGGAAAAATCTAATAGAATACAATAGACAACAAGTTTTAAATCAATATTCGCAGTAAAAATAACAATTCATTAGAAGAGTTACGTAGAGAATGAAATCTACTATCTTCTATGATTTTAAAAATTCATCATCAATATTTTATCCCTGTAACATCAATCAATATACATCATAAATTAAATATTCATCTTTTGCTTTTCACGTGCCAAAGATATTCATCGATTAATCATGTTCATCTCAACACTGTACATCTTTGCTTACTACCAAAGATATTCATAAAGAAAATCAACCATCTTTGCACTCTGGACCAAAGATATTCAAGAATATCATCATTTAGGACCGAGGATGATGAAAAATATTTTAAAGAAAAAAGAATCCAAATGAAACAAAAGAACAAATAATAAGGATTCAGACTTTAAATGTCAGAGTTCATAAATACTTCATCGGTGACCTTTATCGTGACCCTTAATCGAATCGCAGATATCTATCGATGAATCATTGCATAGTTGATAGTCGTCGCATAAAATCTGGTCGCTGATGTGTACACCAGCGACCACTATTAGCGACCGATATATCTATTTATCATTAAGAACGAAAATTCTTCATTTCGATCATTGATCTGAGTCGGCAAGATGGCTCGAGGCCAAAAGTCGACGTGGTCACCGATACCCTTTAGATGTTTCATGGTCATTACATGAATATCAAATGATCGCATGGTCGCTGATTTGAAAAACTAAAAAACCAAATTTTTGTTGTTTAGTAAAATTCCCAAAAAACCTGTACCTGTTTTGTATCTGCTTTATCCCAACACACATACACAACAATATAAACCTCTTGCACAACAATGTAAACATCAATCGTCCACCGACACATACACCAAACTAGTATAAAACTATATAAACCTTTAAACCAATAAGAATTGAATAAATATAAACAAATCTAATGTTTAAGTAACATGAATGAATATAAAAGTACAAAATTCTCAAAGAACTACAAAACACAACTGTATCGATCGTTACGCATCAGCGTCTTGATTAGCTTCTCCTTGATCACCCTGTAATTAACAAAATAATAAAATAAGTTACAAATATATACTAACTATGTTAATATTGGTATATTACGACAATATATACAACAAATTGATTTTATACCTCGTCGCCATCCCCATGTTGTGATGCTGCTGCTGCCGCTACAAATTGATCAGGATAACGCTCATTCAATAAACGCTTATAAGTATCCTGTCATCATGTTAACAATTAAATAGTTAAAAATAAATTAATTCTGTAAGCATTGATAAACAAGATCAAGTTGTTAAAATTTATTACCGCTTATCCGGATAGTATCGAGCGGAACCATCACGGGTGGCACGTACGTACACATCCAAATGATGGATAGGTGACCTTGAGATCGAGACTCTATACAAAAAAATAGCACAATATTACTAAGTAAAATGTGATATATTTTCTACAATTCATGATTGTAAACATATTAAAACTTGTAAATACATACCCTGGCAGAGATATGCTACAACTGTGAAATACTGCCACCCTTGTATGTCCCTTTAGCCTTTTTGCCATCGGGTACACCCGAGGATCTGTTAGGGGTGGTAGTTTTTCGTCTTTTCACCCAGCTCTCAGCTCTCCATTGGGCACACATCTCAGCCCATATGGACTGGGTGCACCACCAGGGACTATGCTCATGCATGTAATCCTCTCCCCTAGCCTGGATGGTCGATCTCGGCATTGTGAAGGGCTTTTTGTCTTTCTATGTTCAAATTGTCTTTGGTGCGGACCGCGCACTTCTACCAGAATAATGTACGATCAACAAGCATGTAAGTCCTCCCATCTATACCGCTTTACGCAAATAAAATAACAATAATAACATTACTAAACAATTATCCTTTGAATATTATGTTATCTCATCATAATTAAAAAAACATACACGAAATTCAAATTTCAAACAACATCCTTGTGGGAGATAGGTGTGCTTTCATGCACGTAATCACGGTGTGTAGCCAATTACGTAAACACAATTTGTGATATGCACTTGACGATCTTATTATCTGAAAAATCACTATATTATACAACAATTTACATCAACGATAAATAGATATATTAAAGCAATTTACATCTAAGTTATAATACTTATGAACATTTTTCAAACTTATACTTATAATACTTAAAAAAAATTCGCCAGAGTCTCCCCTACAATATAGACTAGCCACATGCACGACGGCATGCATATATGGACATTTCTAGGCACCCAAGACACAAATAATATTAAAGCAATTTACATCTAAGTTCTATATATCTTGTATAAATGGAATCTTAAATGCTTATATATAAATGATATATGGGACGACGTCGTTATTTATTAGGAGGCGAATCTGAATAAGAATCCTATCATCCAGATTAGTAGGGGACTTGGGCACACACGATTAAGCCCCTCACCCAAGGCGCCGCTTTTCTACTACTTGGAAGCCATCTCATATATTACAAATTTCAAGATGTTATTATGAGTTATATTTGATTACATGTATATATGATAATAAACATGACAAAGGATATAAATATATATATATATATATGAATATAAAATGATAATAAATAAAAGTTGCATTTAAATAGTTTAGTACATAAACATGATGTTGATATAAACATGTATGTAAGACCCTAATTTTATGAAATAAAAGTATTAAATTTTCTTATAATTACTATTCAAGAAATGGTTAAATTGATAAAAGTTAAAGTTAAGGGTGATATATGAATTTTTTTTCAAAATACACAAGTGGTTATAAAATATTCATTGTTGTTTTGAAATATTCGTTTGGTCGTGGAATATTCTTTCGTAGTAGGGAATATTAAATGCGACACAGCATGACCATTTTGGGCCCCATAATGTAATAACCGTCGGATGAAGAAAACGACAAAATTAAGTTTTTATAAATAACGGCGTAATCGTTACTGCTTAACACCGTTGGAATACCGGTGGTTAAAATACGATGTCTACGCGTGTTACTTAGCAAGATGACACCTGCAGTTTTACATGTATTTTTGAATTATTGATTCTTACATAAGAAGGCACTACTCAATAATTGTTAAAGTAATTCTTTATTCAATATTTTATTTTATTGATTCAATAATTCTTTGATTGATTTTTTATATTATTGTTGTTTGATAATTATCAACTTTGCATGATATTTCTCATTATCGGATCAATAATTCATATTATTTGAATAATATTATTAGATAGCACTATTGGCAATGTCTCTAGAAAGTTCTGTCTAAGGAGAGGTTTGGTCACCTAATTGCGCTGCCAAGAAGGAGAAATTCTTATTTGGAAAGCCCCTTTCCCAGGAACCGCCTCAGTTGTCGTTATTATGATTCTCAGTAATATTATTTGTGAATAATTAGTTATTGATTTATATGATAAGAAAATATTTATTTGATGTGGATATAAATGATGGATTTATTTATGTATTTATAAGTGAAGGAATTAATGATGAGGTGTTTTATCGGTTATTTGTCGAAATGGAGAACAAAATATGGGATTTTCGGAAAAAATTAGTTTATTACTTGATTTTGTAAAATCCATAACTCTTTATTGTATAATGAGTTAAGAGATGAGCCATATATCAAAAGAAAGCCCTAGAAGTAAGCTAATCTGTAGAAATTTGAATCACCCAAAATTCTTTGTAGATATTTAAATGGTGAAATTTTGAATGAAATGGTCCAAGGACTAATAGTCCGAAAAATCGATTGTTCTTCACTATATTAAATGAGTTATAAATTTTGATCCGACCGTTGGATCGTTGTAATTTTTGGATATGTTATACATATATAAGTTGAGTATATGTCCACAAATTTTGAACCGTTAAAATGAACGTATGATTTGTTATGAATTTTAAGAGGTAACTGATTCGGAAATTAGGTTTTGGTGGAAAATTCTAGAATTGAGTGGGCCCCCACTCTTGGTTGTTGGGGAAGATGACTGATTTTTGGTGGGTGGAATAGTAGTAGGTAAAAGCCATCGGTGGCAGTCAAGTCTTCTTGGGCGTCTTAACATTTTCCTATAAATAGAGGCTAAGTTAGAATTGAAAATCACACCGTAAACATAAGCTTTCTCTTTTCTCTCTAGATTATTGAGTGTAATTTGTGAGTATTTAGATACTTGGTGAGTTGATATTCATCGGTTGCAAGTTTCCTTGACGTCATATCCGATATCCCGTCGGAAGTCTTTCTTCTTTTGAGGTAAGGGATATTATTTTTTTTCGTAATGATATTATTTCTTGATATCATTATCTTTGAAATGTTGATCTGAAGTTTTATCAAATTTGGAACTTTTTCATGTCGGGTTACTATTCATGAGTTATTATTCACGAGTTACTATTCATGAGTTCTTATTCACGAAGTTCTTATTCACGAGTTACTATTCACGAAAGTACAATTAATTGAAGCGTTAAAATGTTTTTTTTTGTGGAATTTCTATCTTTTTGAGTCGGGGTTACTATTCACGATATCTGCCTTATTCATGTATATCGACACTATTCATGTATATAATACTATTTACGTATATGACATTATTTACGTATCACGGTTTATGTCTTTAATCTGAGTAATATTCATGAGTTCTTATTCATGAGTTACTATTCACGAGTTACTTATTCATAAGTTACTATTCACGAGTTACTATTCACGGGTACTATTCACAATAAAATTGGTTTCTTTTTCTGACCAAATTATCGTTGATTTATGAATCTTACTCTTAAAATTAAAACCATGTTTTGATTATATTGTTTTTTATATAACATTCTTATAACCCTAATGATGATATTTCTCTTTGACTTGAGTGTAAATATGGGTAGATTATTGGTATGATCGTGACCATAGGTTCTCTTTGGCCAGTAGTGCAAAAGTTGAATTGTTGATCGGTATGATCATGACCATTGAATTTACAATTGAATATTTTTAGCTTAAGTGCAAGGTGAATTGATCAACATGGTTATAATTATTGTTATATAACTTCGAAATGATTATGTATTTCTTTGATAAATGAATATCTTTTGCTCGTAATGCAAAGATGACACATGTTGTTGAATATCTTAGCTTTGTAGGTGCAAAGATGAATTATTGATGAATATCTTTTGCTTTCGTAATGCAAAGATGACTGTTGTTGAATATCTTAAATTTGTAGTGCAAAGATGAATTATTGATGAATATCTTTTGCTCGTAATGCAAAGATGACTGTTGTTGAATATCTTTAGCTTTGTAGTGTAAAGATGAATCGTTGATGAATATCTTTGACCTGTGGTGCAAAGATGAATTTATTAGTATGATTATGAGCAGAACCGTGATTTGGTATAACCATGATATTTGATGTTTCGGTAAAGACAGTGATGAAAATTATCTTCGTCCCGGATGAGAAGAGAATTTAGAATCACAATTATGATTATGAGTTATTCATATGATTGTGGAAAGGAACTGTTGATTGATGTTACAGGATAAAATATTGTTGGTGGACTTTTAACGTGGAGAAGACAATAGACTTTATAGTCTATTTGACTCTTTTAATGGATTGCTTTCGTTCATTTTGCAACTATGGTTGAAAAGTTTTATCATCTACCATATGTTCTAAATCTACGATTCATTCTTGATGAAGACTATTGATAATTTATTTATCTTTAGTTATAATATTCTTTATTGAAGCTAGTTGTGCTCACCCTTTTATTTCACAATTCCTTTAGAATTAATAAAAGTGTAGTAATTTGGGTTGAATGAGGATAACAAGGAATAGAGCGGTGGTCTATAGTTGTTGAGGTTCTCCCAAAGAGTATGAAAATAATTTTATTGAGGGCTTTAGTGTGTTGTATTTTATACATCATTTAATAGTTATTTTTGTAAATTAAATAGGGTGGCGAACCCAACTTTGGAAGGGGTGTTTGTCACTATCATACAAGTGTCTAATGACATACAACCTCGTGTTATCATAAGACACGGTTGTGTTTCATCCACTTCATCGAGTATATTTACAAGCACTACCTATATAATCTTGGTGTTTGTTTGGAGTATAATACCCAATTAGAGACAAATGGAGATAATGATATGTCGAGAAAAGACTCACCATTGGGAAGAATATAATAGTAATCTTCTCGTTTTTCTTTAGGGTTTATTAGGTCAACCAAGGATAATTACGTGGCCATATGATATCTACCATAACCTAAAAGCATGGCCTCCATGTATGCACGAAGGTTTCCTTGAGCACTTCCCAAAGATTCTAATTTCTAAAACAGGTTTTTGACTATACCTTTATGTAAGGTGTCATTGTGACGTCTTCTGCTTGGTATATATTTGTATCCAAACTCACGAAGATATGTGTTGTTGTATTTTGCACTGACAATTGTTGTAATAAAGTTGTAGTTATTTTTCGTACCATATATTTGGCGACTCAGAATGGGTTGGATGGAATGGACCTATTTTGGGGTCGTTACAATGTATATATATGAATATAAAATGACAATAAACAAAAATTGCATTTAAATAGTTTAGTACATAAACATGACAATGATATAAAAAACATGTAATGCTAAACATATATTTCATTTGTTTAAGTGACAATGTCTGATTCAGAATCATCTTGTATACGTGTTGCAGATTCATAACCATCATCTGCTTCAGATTCAGTCAATAACTCTTCCTCCTCAGTATCAATGTCATCCGACACAAGTATTGACTCAGATCTAATTCATGTGGTTCATCTCCACCATCTAATCGGATTACTTCATTGTCATCCTCCACATTTATTATAGTTTGACTATGAAGCATCCGCTTTGTAAATCTCCCCATCAACTAATTCTACACAACTACGCCGGGGAGTATGAATTACAACTTGCCAATCAGTAGGCGGTCTATCCCTTTTCCTAACAGGACTAGAGTGTAGTATACTTGTCTTTGTTTGAGTTGGTAAAATAAGCGGTTCGTTGAGTACGCAGGACCTATGGAGGTCAATATCGATTTATTTCATGTGCATTAACACGTATCCCTTTTTACGAATCAAACCAACTACCACGCCCCAAAATAGGTATACAACATCCATTCGAGTCACCAAATACATGGTACGGAAAGCAAACTACAACTTGATAATACAATTGTCGCATGCAATACGACAACACAAACTGTGAGTTTAAATACAAACATTGTCTTCTAGACAATATCCACACTCAAATAAGTCCTCATTATAATTATTAATACATTATTTTACAGAAAATAGTGAGGACTGCTAAAACATCTTTCTAGAACCATCACTCCATACCCCGACTCGATCCTGCTATGTTCTCACCTCCTGAGAAGAAAAATAGAACAAAAAGGAAAAGGGTGAGCTCAACTAGCCTAGTAAAGAATGTTATGACTAAGATAATATACAACAAATTATCATTAGTCTTCAACAGGGAAAAATCTGATAGAATATAATAAACAACAAGTTTTAGATCAACAATCGCGGTGAAACAACAATTCATTAGAAGAGTTAAGTAGAGAATGAAATCTACTATCATCTATGAATTTAAAAGTTCATCATCAATATTTTATCCCTCGTAACATCAATCAATATACATCTTGCATCAAATATTCATCTTTTGCACTACGGGCCAAAGATATTCATTTAGATCACCAATTAGTCATGTTTCATCTCAACACCGCTCATCTTTACACTACGGGCCAAAGATATTCATCGGTAATCATTCATCTTTACTACTACAGCAAAAAGATATTCATCAAGTACTACCATTAAGGACTGAGGATGATCAAAAACATTTTAGAGAACGAATCCAGTAAGACAGAAGGGCAAATATTAGGGATTCGTATTTCGGTTTATCCAAATTCAATAATACTCCATAATAACCAAGTGTGAAGTAGAATAAAGATCAAAACATGGATACAATCAAGGATAGTAACCAAAAAAGACATCTGGGACGAAAAAGAGAAAATTTTATTTTTCGGTGAATAGTGCCGTATTTGTGAATACTACCGTATACTTGAATAGTAACCCCTACACAAAAAGGTAGAAATTCCACAATAAAATTCATAACAATATCTCAGTATAATGATATTGAAGAAATAAAATCATATATGAAGAAAATAACATCCCTTACCTCAAAGAAACAGTACTTCGGAATGAAAGGTCGGAAGTGATGATGAATGAAACTTGTACTGAACAGCAACTCTCAAAGTATCTAAATACTCACAAAATACGCTCGATAATATAGAGAGAGAAAGAGAGAAAGCTTATGTTTCTGGTGTGATTTTTAATTCTAACTTAGCCCTCTATTTATAGGAAAATGTTAGCACGTCGAAACAGACTTGACCTGCTACCTGATGGCTTTACCTGCTACTATTGCCACCCACCACATTTGAAATAAAATTCAGCACATTTCTTCACCAACCACAAGTGGGGCCCACTCAATTCTAATTTTTTTTACCAAAATCATTTATAAACCTAATTTTCGAATCAGTCACCTTTTAAAATTCATAGCAAATTATACATTCATTTTTAACGGTTCAAAATTTGTGGACATATACTCAACTTATATATGTATAACATATCCAAAACTCACAACGATCCAACGGTCGGATTAAAAATTATAACTCACGCAATATATCTCAAAAACACTGGTTTGATTTTTAATACCTCCAATCCGACAAAATACTGAGAAAACACCTCAACATTAATTCCTTCAATTATAACCACATAAAATAAATAAATCCATCCTTTATATCCGCATCAAATAAATATTTCCTTATCAATAATTAATTATTCACAAATAATATTACAGAATCACAATAATGACAACCAGGCAGTTCCCAAGAAAGAGGGCTTTCGATAAGGATTTCTCCTTCTACTAATACAATTAGGTGACTAAAACTCTCCTTAGATAGAACTTTTTAGACATTGCCAATAATGCTATCTAATAATATTATTCAAATAATATGAATTATTGATATGATAATGAGAAATATTGTGCAGTGACAATTATTGAAACAACAATAATATAAACTATCAATGCAGCAATTATTGAATCAATAAAATAAAATATTGAATAATAACTCTCATAAATAATTATTGAGTAGTGCCTTCACGTAAGAATCAATAATTCACCAATCTTTATGCAATATCGTGCCATCTTTATGCAACCACGCAGCGTATTCACGTTTTAACCACTAGGTATTCCAACAGTGTTAACGGTAACGATTACGACATTATTTATAAAAACTCTAACTTGTCGTTTACTTCATCCGACAGTTATTCCGTTATGAGGCCCACAAGTGACTGCGCCGTCGTACAGATATTCCCGACAAAAAGAATATTCCACGACCAAACGAATATTCCCCGACAGAAATGAATATTTTATAACCACTTGCTTATTTTGCAAAATTTGCACATTTCACCCATAACCAAAGTATTATATCAAATTAACTCCTTATTATTTCAAGATAATGAATAGAGAAATTTAATTTTATTTATAATAAGTTGGGGTCTTACACTAACGACACTTGAACAAGTGAATATGACCCCCGTACGTGTCCTTGTATGACAACTCTATGATTTCCTCCAACTCCCCATAAAAGGCACGACCAAGTTCATTGTAACAATCTCCTTGGACACACACTCTGGAGTTCGTTGTTCTTTATCATACGCCCATATGCCTTTGTGTGAAATTCACAACCATTTATTTTGTAACCATTGCGGCTAACTTGGTCCTGCTGTCTCGGTCCCATAGCTAGGACTTGTACATTAAATTTGGAATCGTTGATCCTCAATCAAAGCCTACAAAAACTCTATCTTATTAAATGAAGTCATAGTTAACATGGAGTGTATATATATATATATATATATATATATATATATATATATATACGTCTTTAAAATTGAACTTACTTTTGTCCTTTAGCCAAAGTGCAAATTTTTTATCCCGATTGATTTGAATATCTTTATCGCTTATGCCAGATGCTTCACTTTTAACTCGTCATCGTACAATCTATACCATGTTATAAACATTAACATATTGGAATAAATTTACAACTTAAAGATAAATTATCAAGTTTACATGTGTACCTCACAAATTCGTCAATCTCCTCCATGATTGAGAAGAATGTAAGTATATATAAACATGTAATTCTTGCTTAGAGAGGAATATCGCTTTCCTTTTCCATAAGCGCGGCCCGATAGACCAAATACAGAGAGCCGACCATTTAGTTCAACATTTTCCCCATCATCATGTCTCGATACTCGATTGACCTTTGTCAAGACTTCGTCCGGAAAATAGTCTGAGACAAACGTAAATATCTCATCGAAACTATATGCCTCACATATCGACCCCTCGACATAAGATCTATTCTTCACCTTTCTCTTGTTTCCCATCACCCTCTTGAAAGGGTACATCCATCTATATTAGAATCGGACCCCCAACACGAGCTTCATAGGAAGATGGATTTGCAAATGCTCCATGGAGTCAAAAAAACGGTGTGGGAATATTTTTCCGGTTTACACATGATCTCTATGATGTTCTTCTCAAGTACGTATACATGTTCTTCTCATTTAATGATTTTGAACATAAGTCTTTGAAGAAAGCGACTAAGATCCGTCAAAGCATCCCATATTGGTTTATCAAGCGAGATCCCGAAATGCTATAGTACATGAGTCTCTCCATGAACATATAATGATCACGACTCTTCATCCCTTGCAATTTCCCACCCGTAACACACCTTGCAATGTTTGACGATATCCATCCGGTAGTTTTAGAGACTTAACCCATGTGCACATCTTCACTTGCTTTTTGGACAATGTGTTCCTTGCATGCGGTTTGACAATCTTACCATTAGGAGATTCATAAAGTTCTAATCCGTGACGCTTTACAAATATCTTTCATGTCCAAACGTGCCTTATCGTTATCTTTTGTCTTCCCGTAACATTCATCACAGTGTTAAACACATTGTCAAACACATTCTTCTCAATATGCATCACATCTAGATTATGACGAATCAAATTTGTAGACCAATAAGGCAGTTCCCAAAAGATGTTTCTTCGAACTCAGTTATGAGATTCGCCAAACCCATTGATTATGTTTGTGGCATCAATCTTACCAAATGGGATAACCGAAAATCTCATCACACGATCTCGTATCTTCGTTCCCTACAATCACGATGCAGGCATATCATTGTCTACTTTCCCTTTCCTGAAGTGTTCTCTATTTCTTCGAAACGGGTGATTTACCGGTAAGAACCAACGATGACAGTCAAACCAACAAGGCTTTCGACCTTTTGATAGATTAAACGACTTTGTATGCTCCATACAATACGGACAAGCCAACTTCCCGCGTGTACTCCATCCAGCTCACATACCATAAGCTGGGAAGTCACTTATAGTCCACATAACCGCTGCCCTAAGGTTGAAATTTGTTTTCGTTGCAACATCCCAAGTCTGTACTCCATCGTCCCATAATACCTTCAACTAGTCTATAAGAGGTCTCAAGTAAACATCTAAGTTCTTTCCAGGACTCTTAGGACCAGGAACCACGAGTGAAAGAAATAGGTATGACTGTTTCATACACATCCAAGGAGGCAAGTTATGCGAGTAACAATCACAGCCAACATGAGTCTGTAATGTAATTTGAGTGGTCAAACGGATTGAAACCATCGGTGGACAATCCAAGCCTCACATTTCTAGGTTCCAATGCAAATCCAGGATGTGCTAAGTTGAAATCTTTCTAAGCCTGCCCATCTGCGGGATGATTTTGTTCTCCATCTTTAGCTGGAGATTTCACATGCCAACTCATATGTTCAGCTGTTCTTGAAGACGTGTACAATCTTTTTAGCCGATGTGTTATTAGAAAATACCTTAGAATCTTAAACGGTATACTTGATTTTTTTGTAGTCACACCCTCTTTACTAGGCCTAAACCGATCATAACTACAAAATGTACACCTTGTCATATGTTCATTTTTCTTATAAAACAATATGCAATCGTTGGGATATGCATCGATCTTTTGGTATCCAAAACCCAACTTCTTCACCATTTTCTTACAAAAGTAAGAGTTACCAGGTAATTTCTCACCGTCAGGCAACATACTCTTAATGGCCTTTAAGATCGACTCAAAACACTCATGGCTCATGTTGTGATCAGCCTTGATGTTAAGTAATGTCACAACTGCAGACAATGTAGTGTGTTTGGTGCAACCATGCCACAATGGCTCGCTACCCTCGTCTAACAACTTAAAGAAGTCTTTGGCATTAGAATTTATAGGTTGCTGTGACGCCCCCAAAATAGGTCCATTCCATCCAACCCATTCTGAGTCGCTAAATACATGGTACAGAAAATAACTACAACTTTTGAAAGTATTATGCATACAAGCCAATCATGTATGATGATAAAGCATATACTGTGTAATCAATCTTATTTATTTATTAATAAAAGAATTATTTATTAAAGGCATTTATTATCTACATGGTGCTGTTTTAATAATATGTGATAAACCCATAGTTTTAAGCAACGCTTTTAGAATAATGATGATGATCATTCTAATGAGATCTAAATTCTTAGAAAGCTTAAAACTAAAATAGTTCCCAATCATTGGATTACTAAATAGGGGATTAGTGAATCCGGATAGATTGGTACACACGTTAACTTTTCATTGGATGAGGATGATTGGTCTCACGATCATTTGTGTGGAGACACTAAAGCAAGTATGTAGGTGTTTATTAGAGAATAAGTTCACCGAGCGTGACTCGCTAAGGAATAACTAATGGAGTTTTACTTACATCAATAGAATTCTGTAGTGATAGTAGTACAAATGATCCTTGGACTTGAGATCATCATAGTATCTTATATGTAATGAATTACACTTTGACTTATTCCTTAAGACTCTTAGAGTATATCAAAGGGTATGCTTGGGTGTAATAAGTTATATATGAAGATAATGAATGATCAATAAAGAATCTACCACTTAGTAAAAGGAGAGATGTCTATGTGATTCGATAAATGACAACCCAGAATCCTTGGCGAGGTGGAATGAAATTAGAAAGTAGTTTCTAATTTGCATTCATTAGGGAGTTATTCATTTAGGAATCGAAATACATATAATTAAATAAAATAAGACTTGACATAATTCCATGTCTTATATTTAATTGGGACATAGTATGGTGGAAGGATTAATTGTACGGTAACTATTTACTCAAAGGTTCTTTTATGATTAATGTTGAAATCTATATTATCCGGAAAGTCGTTGATCGCTAGGGAGGCTTATCCCTATTGTAGAATAAATATTATTTATTTAAATAAATTATTTGTTTAATTTATTTATTTAAATGAGATTAAATTGTTCTAATTGATTTATTCACAACCTAGGTTTAATATGGAGAACCTAAAGGGTCACACCATAAAAAGGAAGAATAATTATTTAAGAAGTTAATGGCATAATTGTAATAATATGTTAAGTATATTTAATTTAATCTATGGTGATAGAATAGATTAAATAGCTTAATATTTATTATTTAATATTTTAGAAATATTAAATATAAATTAATAAGAGAGTCTTATTAATATTATTATAATTATTATTATTTTAATTTCTAAAAGGTTTAGGAATTAATTTAATATTAGTACTCTCATTTATTCTAATTGGATTAGGAAAGAAAATTAGTTAAAGGAGTTTAACTAATTATCCCTAATAGGATTAGGGAGCCCATTTAATTAAAAGAGTTTAATTAAATAAATAATACCTTATTTTAATTAAAATAGGGTTATATAATATCTTTATAAGAGGAGTCTTATATAAGATATGAAAAATACGTAATTCCTTTTTTTGGAGAGTACACCCCTTTTCTTATTCAGATAGGAAAAACTAGGGTTTGAGCCAAATCCCTTCTTCTTGAAAAATTCTCTTCCTTGGTGGATCACCTATAGAGGCCACACACTTGGGTGGCTTACATTGATCAAAGGAAGGAATCAACCCGGAGATTCAAGGAGATCGCGAAGAAGTAGGAGGTGAACTCGTACCTGAGGAAGCTCGTTTCTACAAGGGTATGATTTCATAATTTCTTATTCTTCGCTTAATTAATAATATGCATAAAGGATGATCCGGATTAATTGGTTTGTGAAAATTTTAAAATCGATTTTATTTCGCTTCATTACGTTTTGCAATTTGATTGCTACTCTACGATTTTCACGAAAACCTCACAACTTTATTACTACAATTGTCGTGCAAAATACAACAACATATATATCTTGAGTTTTTAATACCAACTATGACTCTTGTCCCAACTATGGACAAGACTCTCACAAAGGATACCTTACATAAAAGGTACAATCTGAATCTGCTTTTAGAAATTAAAATCTTTGGGAAGTGCTCAAGGAAACCTTCATACATGGGAGGCCATGCTTTTAGGTTATGGTAGATATCATATGGCCACGAAATTATCCTTGGTTGACCTAATAGACCCCCCAGAAAAACGAAAAGATTACTATCATATTCTTCCCAATGGTGAGTCTTCTCTTGACATATCATTATCTCCACTGCTCTAATTGGGTATTATACTCCAAACAAACACCATGATTATATAGGTAGTGCTTGTAAATATACTCAAAGAAGTGGATGAGCACAACCTTGTCTTATGATGACACGAGGTTGTATGTCATTAGACATCTTGTATGATAGTGGCAAAACACCCTTCCAAGTTAAATTCACCTCACCCTCAACATCTATAGACCACCATTCTATTCCTCGCTTATCCCCGCTCGACCCAAATACACTTTTTTTACACAGAAGGAATTATGAAACAAAAGGGTGAGCACAACTAGCTCAATAAAGAATATTATGACTAAAGATAAATAAATTATCAATAGTCTTCATCAAAGAATAAATCGAGAGATTTAGAACATATGGTAGATGATAAAACTTTTCAACCATAGTTAATGAATGAAGCGATCCATTAGAAGAGTCGAATAGACCATAAAATCTATTATCTTCTCCATGTTAAAAGTCCACCAACAATGTTTTATCCTCAGTAACATCAATCAACAATTCTCATCACAATCACATGTATAACTCATAATCATAATTGTAGTTCTAAATTCTCTTCTCATCCGGACGAAGATAATTTCATCACTGTCTTTACCGAAACATCAAAGGTCATGGTTATACCAAATCACGCCTCTGCTTCATATTCATACTAATAAATTCATCTTTGTACCACGGCCAAAGATATTCATCAACAGCTCATCTTTGCACTACATGCCAAAGATATTCAATAACAAAGTCATCTTTGCTCTACTGAGCCAAAGATATTCAACAACCGGTCATCTTTGCACTACGGGCCAAAGATATTCAACAATAATTCATCTTTTTGCTACTGAGCTAAGATATTCATCAACAAATCATCTTTTGCACTACGAGCCAAAGATATTCATATATCAAAGAAATACATAATCATTTGAAGTTATATAACAATAATTATAACCATGTTGATCAATTCACCTTTGCACTTAAGCTAAAAATATTCAATTGTAAATTCAATGGTCATGATCATACCACCAACAATTCAACTTTTGCACCATCTTGGCCAAAGAGAACCTATAAATCACGATCATACCAATAATCTACCCATCTTTACACTCAAGTCAAAGAGAAATATTATCATTAGGGTTATAAGAATGTTATATAAAATAATATAATCAAAACATGGTTTTAATTTCAAGAGTAAGATTCATAAATCAACGATAATTTGGTCAAAGAAGAAACCAATTTGTTGTGAATAGTACCCGTGTTAAATACGTAAAATCTGATATCGTGCATAAGAACTCCTCGACACGAAGAGATAAAGTTTCATAATAAAATTCATATCCATATTTATAACACCTTAATCCAAATGTTATAAATCACTTAGAAATCTCATAATCTAATATTATTAATATTACAATAATATTTTAATCATTTCTAAAACTTATAAACAATTTAATTAAATTGTTTACACTTTACTAATTAATACATTTAATCATCATAAAATGCCAAACTCATAAGATTTCCTCACCAATAACCAAAACCCTCATAAAAAATCTGCATATACCTCATATATGATTCTCAAGCCATAAAATCATATTTTCCAATTTTCTTACTTCACATAACATATTTAATTCATTTACTCATAACTAGAATATTTTCATGAAAAATACCAAATCAGTTCCAAATATATTTCTTTTCTGGGATTTAGCATAACATAGTCCCATATTGAACATATATTTTTCTCAAAATTTTAAAAATTCATTTACTATTTTTCATATGGCCAAAACCACCGAATATTTAAACATTTATCATAAATTATAATTTTATCCAAAATTCTGAAATTTACACGGTATACTGATATTATACAGATGTACTCCCAATAAAAATTTCATCAATTTTGGAGTTAATCACAAGGAGTTATAAATAGTTTCTTTTAAAATAGTCTTTTCTCATAAAATCCATAACTCTAATCTATACATCCAAAATCGCCATTTTGGACACACTCTACAAACTCATCAAAATATCATTTCAAATTTTTCCAGAATTTTTGAAGGTTCAGAAAAATTTCAAACTAAAAACATAATAATTCTTAAAATCCTTTACTATCCTTTACCTCAAAAAGAAAGATTATTTCCGATTTGAATAACGTGAATCGAACTTGCACCGTATAGCAATACTCAAAGTATACTCAAAATACTCACAAGAATACGCTTTCGATAATATAGAGAAAAACTTGAGTTACGGTGTGATTTTCAATTCTAACCCAAGCACCTATTTATAGGAAAATACTTAGAACACCAAAGCGAAAAATTTAATAAAATATTAATATATATTATTTTTATTCCAAGGCACACTTATTTTGCTTCAAAACCTCAGCCACCAAACAGCCCACCTCACAAGACTTGCACAAAAAACGTTTTTTATTATTTAAATTATTTTAAACTTCCAAAATCAATTATTTCGAGCTTGAACTTCAATAATTCATAATAAATAGCCCTTTATCAAAAAATTCGAATCTCGTGAGTTTTTATAGGAAATTCAATTCTCTACAACTTTGCGGAAGAAAGTTTTTCCAAATTCCAAATATAAATTGACCAAATCCACAAATGGACGATTTTACGATTACTATAATCAAATTTCGGTCAAGAAATGGGGTCCACCGACATGTTTAACATGTTTTAAACATTTATTGTAACAAAATATTCTTCCTCCTCATATACTCATATATTCCACATTCACTATAAAAATATCACCATTATTATATTATTAAAATAATATATTTAAATGAATTATTTTATCGAAAAAAAGATAAAATATTAATTTTCAACAATTGTCACTTTAAAAATTTTCTTCATCTATATCCACATAAAATAAATATTTTTCTCATCATAAAAATCAATAATTAATTATTCACAAATAATATTACATAATCACAATATCGACAACCACAGGCGGTTAGTTCCTGGAAAGAGGGGCTTCGATATAAGGATCTCTCTTCTTGGCCAAAGCAATTAGGTGACCAAACCTCTCCTTAGACGAACTTTCTAGGCATTGCCAATAATGTTATCCAATAATATTATTCAGATAATATGAATTATTGTCTCGATAATGGAAAATCTTTGTCTTGTGACAATTATCAAACAACAATAATATAAAATATCAACGTAGAATTATTGAATCAATAAAATAAAATATTGAGCAAAGAATTACTGTAAATAATTATTGAGTAATGCCTTCTTCGAAAAAAAATTATCATGCTTCATGAATAGTACTTTCGTGAATAGTAACTTCGTGAATAGTAACTCATGAATAAGAACTTCGTGAATAATAACTTCGTGAATAAGAACTCATGAATAGTAATTAAAAAAATTGAATACTTTTATTTCATAAAATTCGGGGTCTTCTGATTTGCTCTACGACTTGTTCCCAATCAAAATCGGCCTGCAATATCATGAACCATTTCATTTATACGATGAGTACTACTCGCCTGAATTGTGTACTTATGTGATGCCACCATCTCTTCTCTCTTGTGTGCCCACCAAAGATTCTTCGTAATTTTTCATGAACCCAAAACAAGTAAATGATAGTTTACCATGTCTCTGTCCATATAATTTACATTCTTACACTTCAAACATGGACATCGTATCTGCGACTTACCATTCATACATTCTGGGTAACTATACGCATACTCCAAAAACACTTGGCAACCAGCACTAAATTCAACTGTAGCACTTATCTGGGTACTTGACTTTCGTCGTGCCATCCAACTACGGTCTGAATAGAGGTTCATGATTCCACGGTACCTACTACAGACAACATTATAAATGTTAACATATGACTTGAGCATACTTGTAAGCATGCATATGATTAACATTTAAGCATACTTATAAGCATATGAGTTGAGCATACTTGTAACCATATGACTTGAGCATACTTGTAAGCATCCGTTGAGGGTGCAAATGAAACCATATGAGAATTAAAGCCCAGGTCTAGATTTAAAGCCCAGGTCTAGATTTTAACTTAAATAGACCTTCCCTCTCATCTCTCGTCTCAGGGTAAGGCAAGGAATTCAAGCCCTAACCAAAACGTATTACTAAAAAAAATGTTGGGAACAACTCGTTCCTTTCCCCATGTTCTTGAAAGCTAAAAGCAATGCACTCTTTTATAAGTAGTAAATCAACTGAGTCATTAATCGTAGGCATGCCAAATCTTGACCTAATTTGATTTGTTCCAGTCTAATTTATTGAATTAGAGTTCTAGCTCCTTTTATCCAATCATCCAGGATGTGTTTCGTTGGATCAATATCATAAAATAAATGGGTCAAATCATAGATCTGATTTTATTTGATCAAAAAAAAAGTTTGTTTTATTTCCCATCGATATTTACTTTCTCTCTCTACCTATGTCTAAAATATGAAGAACACTCCCTTGTCAAAAGAAATTTGAGTCTAAAATAACTTACTATACTACTATTAAGTAACTCTACTACTTCCTCATTTTTTTAGCAACATAAATGAAAATTAATATTTGTTGTTAAAAATTTGTTTCAACCATAAAATAAAAATATTAAATATTAAATATATCTACAAAGGCTACTGAGTCCTGACAATAATAGAAAACAAAACTAAAACCTTTTGAACCAATAATATAAAATGTAAACTTACTGTAATACTTGATAGTAATTTGTTCTACTAAAATAAGAAAGTCTGTGAATAATAAAAAAGGTTTTAGAGAGACGATGTGAAATTCTTTCATGACTTGATATCAGTTTATGAATATATTATATAAATTAATATAATTTGATAAATATAAAAAGAAAAAATAAGTTTTAAATGGATCGATTTGGATTAAGTGGATCATGGGGGGTCTACTACATAATGAATCAAATTATTGATCTATTATCACATTTGGTGTTCCATATCAAATCGGAGTATAATTTTCTCATTCGAGTTATTTGACCCATTGACAAGCCTAAACTTTACTGTGTTCAAATGTTATCTGAAACAGTTTACTTGAACAAGTGAAAGAAAATAATAAAAAAGTAGTTACTAATTTGGACCTTGTAACTTTCTACTATGACACCTGCCTTGATTGGTAGAAAACCAAGGAAGCAAACACAATAACACATGTTTTATTATTATAGCTAGAATTTACAACAAAGTTAAATTATATTTCTAGGACGGAAGGAGGACAACATAATAACACATTTTACTATTATAATTAGAAACTACAACAATCCTCAACGGATACTAGAATGAACTTATTGGATACAATAACAATATAATTGCATGCCCTATATCTTCAATACATAAAACTTACACAGAGAGTATAAAAATTATTGCAATGTTAGGGTGCAAATGAAACCAAAAACCATATCCAGTTTTATTTCAATACATAAAACTTACACAGAGTGCAAATGAAACCAAAAACCATCTCCAGTTTCTTTTCCACAACACAAAGGGTTGACCAACTAAAAATTACACAGAGACATCAAAACTAGAAAACTATAAAAAATTATTGCAATGTTAGGGTTATTATGCTGAAAACTATATAATACCCAATTCAGATATCTACATAACACCCAATTCAGAAATCATAATATATCACATTCAACATTAATCTTCAAATTTGGAAAACTATAAAAATTATTGTAGTTAGTGTGACGCCCCCAAAATAGGTTCAATCCATCCAACTTATTCTGAGTCACCCAAATACATGGTACAGAAAATAACTACAACTTTATTACTACAATTGTCGTGCAAAATACAACAACACATATACTATGAGTTTTAATACCAACTGTGACTCATGTCCCAACTATGGACAGCACCTCACAGTGATACCTTACATAAAGGTACAATCTAGAACTATTTTAGAAATTAAAATCTTTGGGAAGTGCTCAAGGAAATCTTCGTACATAGGAGGCCGTGAATCTAAGTTATGATAGATATCATATGTTCAGAGAATTATCCTTGGTTGATCTAATAGACCCCAAAGAAAAATGAGAAGATTGCTATCATGTTCCTTCCAATGGTGAGTTTTCTCTTGACATATAACTATCTCGACCGTCTACGATTGAACATTATATTTCAACCCAACTCCAAGATCATATAAGTAGTGCTCGTAGATATACTCAATAAGTGGATGTGCACAACCCTTTCTTATGATAACACGAGATTGTATGTCATTAGACATCTTGTATGATAGTGGCAAAACACCCTTCCAAAGTTGGGTTCACCTCACCCTATTGTTGTTCACCAAAATCAATTATTAAGTGATGTATAATATATGACACAAACATCTTAGGTCCTCCATACAATTATATATTGTATGTCATGATGTTTAATAATGTGTTGAGAAACTTTGATAGTCTCGGACCACCACACTATTCCCCTGTTATCCCCTTTCGACATTCAAATACACTTTTATTACAGAAAGGAATTGTGAAGCAAAAGGAGTGAAACCTGACTAACCCAAAGATAAAGAATATCATAACTAAAGATAATTAAATTATCAATAGCCTTCATCAATAATAAATCGAGAGATTTAGAACATATGGTAGATGATAAAACTTTTCAACCATAGTTGCGGTGAACGAAGCAATACATTAGAAGAGTCGAATAGACCATAAAGTCTATTATCTTCTCCATGTTAAAAGTCCACCAACAATGCTTTAACCCAGTAACATTAATCAATGGATCCTGTTCACGGTCGTATGAATAACTAATAATCATAATTATAGTTCTAATTTTCTCTCATCCAAGACAAAGATATTTTAATCACATGTCTTTACCTCAAACATCAAAGATCATGGTTATACCAAATCACAGTTCACATTCATAATCATACTAATAAGTTCATCTTTTGCACTACGGTCAAAGATATTCATTAACAGTTCATCTTTGCACTATATGCCAAAGATATTCAACAACAGTTCATCTTTTCACACGAGCCAAAGATATTCAACAACATGTCATCTTTTGTCTTACACGCCAAAGATATTCATCAACAATTCATCTTTTGCACTACAGGGCCAAAGATATTCATATCTCAAAGACATATATAATCATTTCGAATTTATATAAACAATAATTATAACCATGTTGATCAATTCACCTTTGCACTTAAGCTAAAAATATTCAATTGTAAATTCAATGGTCATGATCATACCAGTCAACAATTCATCTTTGCACTACTGGCCAAAGAGAACCCATAGTCACGATCATACCAATAATCTACCCATCTTTACACTTAAGTCAAAGAGAAATTTCATCACCGGGATTATAAAAATGTTATATATGATAATAAAAACAATACGATCAATAACTGCATTTAATTTTAAGAGTAAGATTCATAAATCAATGATTTCATAACACCTTAATCCAAATGTTATAAATCACTTAATAATCTCATAATCTAATATTATAAATACTACCACAATATTTTAATCATTTCTTAAACTTATAAACAATTTATTTTAATTGTTTACACTTAATAAACTACCAAACTCATAAGATTTCATCACCAATAACCAACAACCTTATCAAAAATCTGCATATACCATATATAGGATTTCCAAATCATAAAATCCTATTTTTTAATTTTGTTACTTCACATAACATATTTAATTTATTTATTCATAACTAGTCAATTTTCATGAAAAATACAAAATAAGTTCCAAAAATATTTCTTTAATGGGATTTAGCATAATATAGTCCCATATTGAACATATATTTTTCTCGGAATTTTTAAAATTTATTTACTATTTTTCACATGGCCAAAACTGCCGAATATTTAAACATTTATCATAAATTATACTTTTGTCCAAAAAATTCTGAAATTTACAGAATATACTGATTTTATATAGATGTACTCCCAATAAAAATTTCATCAATTGTGGAGTTAACCACAAGGAGTTATAAGGGTTTACTTTTAAAATAGTCTTTTCTCATAAAATCTATAACTCCTAATCTATACATCCAAAAATCGCCATTTTTGGACACAATCAAGGAAACTCATCAAATTATCATTTCAAATTTTTTCAGAATTTTTGAAGGTCCGAAAAATTACGAAACATAATAAACATAATAATCCTTAAAATCAATTTACCTCAAAAGAAAGAGACTTACATTTGGAATGTCGGATGAAAAGTCAAGGAAACTTGCACTGAATAGCAACTCTCCAAGTATCTAAATACTCACAAAAATACTCTCGAGAATATAGAGAGAAAGAAAACTTATTTCTTGTGTGATTTTCAATTCTAACATAAGCACCTATTTATAGGAAAATGCTAGAACGTCAAAGGAGAGTAAAATAATAAAATAATAATATTATTATTATTACTCTCCTATGCAAGCCACCATACAAGACCAGCCATCTCATTTGACAATATTTTGGCAGCCCACATGTTTTGAAATAAAAGTGGGTCCCACCCAATTTTAATAAAAATTATTTTATTTTCTGAAACTTTAATAATTCATAGAAAATAGCCCGTATATCAAAAAAATATGAATTTTATATTCATTCCGCATGAAATCAAATTCTCTACAACTTTGTAGCTTTGAGTTTTTTCAAATTTCAAACAAAAAATATCCGAAATCCACAAACGGACGATTTTCAACATCGTTTCAACACCTTTTAAAATTCATAAAAATCATGCATTAATTTTCAACGGTTCAAAATTTGTGGACATATACTCAACTCATATATGTATAACATATCCAAAAATTACAACGATCCAACGGTCGAATTAAAATTATAACTCACGCAATAAAGCTTTAAGAACACCGATTTGAGTTTTTAATACCTCCAATCCGACAAAATACTGATAAAACACCTCAACATTGATTCCTTCATTTATAACCACATAAATAAATCCATCATTTATATCCACATCAAATAAATATTTCCTTATCATATAAATTAATAATTAATTATTCACAAATAATATTACAGAATCACAATTATGATGACAACCATGCGGTTCTGTGAAAGGGGCTTTTCGATAAGGATTTCTCCTTACTGGCGCGCAATTTGGTGACCAAACCTCTCCTTGACAGAACTTTCTAGACATTACCAATAATTCTATTTAATAATATTATTTAAATAATATGAATTATTGATCTGATAATGGAAAATACTGTGCCGTGACAATTATTGAAACAACAATAATATAAAATATCACCGCATCAATTATTGAATCAATAAAATAAAATAGCGAACAGTAATTACTGTAACAATTATTGAGTAGTGCCTTCTTACGTAAGAATCAATAATTCAAAAATAATGTGCAACCACGCGTTCTACGCCGTTATTTATAAAAACTTAAACTTGTCATTTTCTTCATCCGACAGTTATTCTGTTATGGGGCCCTAAATGGTCGCTCAAAAATGCGCATTTAATATTCCCCGACAACAAGAATATTCCACGACCAAACGAATATTCCCCAATAGAAATGAGTATTTTATAACCACTTGCGTATTTTGAAAATTTTATATATATCATCCTTAACTTTAACTTTTTATCAATTTAACCATTTACTGAATAACAATTATAAGAAAAATTAAATACTTTTATTTCATAAAATTCGGGGTCTTACAGTTAAGGTTACTGTGGGCGGCGGTGACAATGGCAGTGGTGGCGGCAGGCAGGCAGCAGTGACAATGGCAGCTTTATTCTTCTCCTTCTTCTCTTCCCCCTTTTCTCCCTCTTCTCTCTATCTGCTCCCTCTTTTTTTTTCTACCGTCTGTGTCTTCGCGATTGACTGATACTGGTTAGATTAAGTTTGATCAGCGACCGCCTTTAGCGACCGCATGTGGTCGCTACATTTTAATGACATGGACTTATCAGCGACCGCATGCGGTCGCTTATATCAAGTAGTGCACAAAATCATCGCGCCAATATTTCCTGCCAAATTTTTGGAGGAAAAAAGTGTCTTCATGACGCGTCACCGATATTGATAATGAATAATGTTGGATATAATTACACGATCATGAAAGTGTCATTATTACTTAATATCGTGATAGCGTATCGCGATCATTGATATTATTGGTCGCTGATAGACCTTTTTCTTGTAGTGATTCAAGAATGATCAAAACATGGATACAATCAAAGCTAGTATCCATAATAGATATTTTGGACAAAAAAGGAAAATTTAATTTTTTTGTGAATAGTGTCGTGATTCGTGAATAATTATCGTATCGTGAATAAGAACCCTAGACACTAAAAGATAAGAATTTCACAAGAAAAATCTTACCAATATTCGGCATAATGATATTAGAAGAAATAATATCATTTTTAAAAAAATAACATCCCTTATCTCGAAAAAGATAGTATTTACATTTGGAATCTTTGGATATAGTCTTGAAGGAAACTTGCACCATATATAGAACACTCAAAGTATCAAAATACTCATAAGAATACGCTCGATAATATAGAGAGAGAAAGAAAATGAAAACTTGTTTCTGGTGTGATTTTCAATTCTATCCTAACACCCTATTTATAGAAAAATGCTTAGAACACCAAAGCAGAAAATTTAATAAAATAATAATATTTATTATAATTTTTCTATGCCAACCTTTGAATTCAGATTTCAAACATGTTTAACAACAAGTGAGCCCACCAACAATAACAAAAACGTTTTTATAAAAAAAATATATTTAAACTTTCAAAATTAATTATTCCAGAACTTCAATAATTCATAATAAATAGCCCTTTATTAGAAAAATTCAAATCTTATGTCCATTCCATAGAAAATTTAATTCTCTACAACTTTGCAGAAGAAAGTTTTTCCAAATTTTAAACAGAAATTGACCGAAATCCACATACGGACGATTTTACAGGCTATAATCAAATTTCAATCAAGAAATGGGGTCCACAAACATGAAAAACATGTTTTAAATATTTTTAGTAATAAAAATACTCTTCCTCCTCATATATTCATATATCTCACATTCATTGTAAAAATATCACCATTATTATATTATTAAAATATAATAATATATTGAAATGAATTATTTTATCAAAAAAAGATAAAATAACAATTTTAAACAATTGTCACATTAAAATTTTTCTCCATCTATATCCACATAAAATGAATATTTTGCTTATCATATAAATCAATAATTAATTATTCACAAATAATATTACAGAATCACAATATCGACAACCAGACCGTTCCCAGGAAAGAGGGGACTTTCCATTAAGAATTTCTCTTTACTGGCGCGTAATTAGGTGACCAAACCTCTCCTTAGACAGAACTTTCTAGACATTGCCAATAATGTTATCTAATAATATTACTCAAATAATATGAATTATTGATCTGATAATAGAAAATACTGTGTAATGACAATTATTAAAACAACAATAATATAAGATATCAACATAGCAATTATTGAATCAATAAAATAAAGTATTGAATAGTAATTACTGTAACCATTATTAAGTAGTGCCTTCTTACGTAAGAAACAATAATTGGTGCAATACCGTGTGCTACTATGTTTTAACCACCGGATATTCTAACAGTATTAACGGTAACAACTACGCCGTTATTTATAAACAACTTATACTTGTCGTTTTCCTTCATCCAATCGCTTTCCGTTATGGGGCCCACACAAGGCTGCGCTGTCGTACGAATATTCTCCGATAAAAATGAATATGTTATAACCACTTGCTTATTTGAAATATTTGCGCATTTTACCCATAACTAACCACATTAATCAAATCAACCCTTACTATTTCAAGATAATAAATAGAGAAAATTCAATTTCATTTATAATAAGTTGGGGTCTTACAACCTCCCCTTCTTATGAAATTTAAATCATCGAAATTGGGCGCGTGACGTACACAGTGTTTGAAAAGGTGAGGATACCTCGCTTTCATTTCTATTTCTAACTCCCAGGTCATTTCCTCAATAGCATGGTTCCTCCACAAAACTTTGACTTATGGTACGACCTTTGTGCGTAGGACATGCTCCTTCCTATCCAAGATCTTGACAGGTACTTCTTCGTACGTTAAGTCTTCGGATATCTCGTCCGGTTTTAACTCAATAACGTGGTTCGGGTCTTTCACATATTTACGAAGCACAGATATGTAAAAAACATTATGAACACAAGACATGCTTGGAGGTAACGCGAGTCTATAAGCCACATTTCCTACTCGGTCAAGAATCTGAAATGGACCAATAAATCATGGATTGAGCTTTCCTCTTTTCCCAAATCTTGTAACTCCATTCCATAAAGCAACACGCAATAATACATGATCCCTAATACTAAATTCCACGTCCTTTCGATGAAGATCCGCATAACTCTTTTGTCGATCCTGTACCGTTTGTATACGTTGTCGAATCATTTGGATCTTTTCTGTAATAATACGTACCAACTCGAGTCCCAACAATGTTGCTTCACCCACCTCATTTCAACATATTGGAGAGCGACACTTTCGTCCATACAATGCTTCGAATGGAGCCACAGCTATACTTGCCTGATAACTGTTGTTGTAGGAGAATTCCACCAATGGTAAATACTTATCCCAACTCCCTTTGAAGTCTAGGACACAGAGTCTTAATAGATCTTCAAAAGTTTGAATATTCCTCTCTGATTGTCCGTCCGTTTGAGGATGGTATGCCGAACTGAATAGTAAATCCGTGCCCATAGCTTTTTGCAAGCTAACCCAAAATCGTGAAGTGAATCTTGGGTCACGATCCGAGACTATGGATACTGACATGCCATGCAATCTCACTATCTCATTTACATACATACGAGCAAGAAGTTCAAGGGAATAAGTCTCCCGTATCGGCAAGAAATGAGCAGACTTGATGAATCTATCAACAATAACCCAAATAACATTTATGCCTTGAGAAACCGTGGGAAGACCCGTAACGAAATCCATGGTAATGTGTTCCCACTTCCATTTTGGAATCTCAAGTGGTTGCAATGGACCCTTAGGCACTTGATGCTCCTCCTTTACCCGTTGATAATTTAAACACCTCGAGATCAAACAAGATTTATAAACAGTGAATGTAATGAAAGTTTCTCCTAACGGAGTCTCCACAGATAAGTCAAAGTCTAATTTCTCCTAATTAAGTTTAAGCGTTGAGCCTGAAGAGAGAGATAAATAAATGGGTATACCTAGATATCTAGTAATGTATAAACTTCGCAAGAATTTATAATTAGCTTACCCGTGATCACCTCGTTTGGGTTCCTTGTATTTTGACCACTCACAACAAACGCTCTTCCAAGAACCGTTGACTTTGACTTTTCTGGGACAGCCTTTTGAGTCACCATCCCCACTGGACTTGGTTTCTTCTGATCTGATCTCGAGCGATATGTCCTTCCTTTCCACAATTATAACATACCTTGAATCTGTTGTGCGGCGGTTTGAGGTGATATGTCCCTCTTTCCCGCATTTATAGCATACGACCGGTGGTCGTTCTCCTCCCTTAGAACCAGTTGTTGTTGGTGCTGACATCTTCGCATTGTCATTGTTGTACCTCCTCTTTTTAAAATCTCCTCCCGACTCGCTTCTTCTATTATCATGGCCATGATTACCACCAGAGTAGTTATTGTTTTTGTCCGTATTTTTCTTTCCCAGCTGTTTATCGTTGTTCCAATGACTGTTGTCACCGGTATGACCCTGGTTGTGGTCCCTCAGTTGAACGTACTCGTTACCTCGCCCTAATAATTGAGCCCTGTTGACAACATCTGAATATAGAGAAAACTTATGAGAAATGAGATATTGACGTATGTAGGGTTTCAAATCTCTCAGAAACATCCGCATCATACGTTCCTCATTCTCCACCAAATGAGGTGCAAACCTGGATAACTCCGCGAACTTCACCTCGTACTGGGACACCGTCATGTTGTTACTGCTCGATCTAATAAACTCTACTTCCTTCATATACGTATAGCGAATACTTTCGGGAAAGTACTTGTCATTGAACGATTATTGAAATGTTTCCCAAGACATGCTTTGAGTGCAAATTGAATGGAGTGCGTTCGAATTCCCACCGATGTCGCCTCATTACTGAACATAAAGGTGGAAAATAGAATCTTCATTTCTCTGTGCATCCCAAGGCGTCGAATATCTTGGTAATTTGCTTGACCCGTCTCGCCTTTAATCGGTCGAAGCTTTCCCGCACTGCGGTGGTCCCAACTCTTTGAATCTGCTTGGTTGTAACAAACCGTCGTTCTTATCATTTCCACTGTATATTTTGTACACGAGTCTCCTTCGATGCGATTTTGCATGAGCGCAAAAAAGCTTCTAAACATTCCATCGTTCATCGTCGATCGGTGGTGTTGTTTACGGGAGGAACATTGTCCGCACTGTTGCGTTTTTCCTCATTGGTGGGTAAAGGTGTACGCGGTCTCATTTACTCCAATGTTAACATTCTCGGTTGCCATTCTCAAATCTTGCCATAAAACAAGGGTTAATTGAAGAAATTAACATATCACATAATATCCTATATTACGACCAACCAACAAATAAGCTTAGGTAGGACACACTTTACGAAGGATTTACTCGTCTCTCCCTCCTAGTTCTATTCCCGATCTCATGCCAGAGATCATATCCCTAAACGCTGATACCAACTGTGACGCCCCAAAAATAAGTATACAACACCCATTCTGAGTAGCCAAATACATGGTACAGAAACAACTACAACTTTATTAATACAATTGTCGTGCAAAATACGACAATGCATAAACTGTGAGTTTAAAAACAAATATTATCTTCTAGACAATATCAACACTCAAATAAGTCCTCATTACAATTATTATTATACTATTTTACAAAATAGTGAGGACTACTAAAACGAATTTCTAGAACCTTCATTCCATACCCAGACTAGTACTTTCATTACATTCTCGCGCCTCACGAGAAGAAAAATGGAACAAAAGGAAAAGGGTGAGCTCAACTAGCCCGATAAAAGAATATTATGACTAAGATAATATAGAACAAATTATCGTTAGTCCTCAACAAGGAAAAATCTAATAGAATACAATAGACAACAAGTTTTAAATAAATATTAGCAATGAAATAACAATTCATTAGAAGAGTTACGTAGAGAATGAAATCTACTATCTTCTATGATTTTAAAATCCATCATCAATATTTTATCCTGTAACATCAATCAATATACATCATAAATCAAATATTCATCTTTGCACTACTGTGCCAAAGATATTCATCAATTAATCATGTTCATCTCAACACAATACATCTTTACATTACTACCAAAGATATTCATAAGAAAATCAACCATCTTTTGCTACTGAGGCGAAGATATTCGATAATATCATCATTTAGGATCGAGGATGATGAAAAATATTTTAAAGAAAATGAATCTAGTGAAATAAAAGAACAAATAATAAGGATTAAATACTTTTTAAGCGTCCAGTTCAAAAATACTTCATAAATAACCATAACAAAAAGCGTTTTTTATATAAAAAAAATATTTAAACTTTCAAAAATTAATTATTCTAGAACTTCAATAATTCATAATAAATAGCCCTTTATCAGAAAAATTCAAATCTTATATCCATTCCATAGGAAACTTAATTCTCAACAACTTTGCAGAAGAAAGTTCTTCCAAATTCCAAACAGAGTCGGTGGTTTTAGGAAGAGCGTTTTTTCGTGGCTTCTCAAAAAGCGAGTAACCCAAACGAAGTTAACACGGGTTAGTTAATTATAAATTCTTGCGAAGTCTATACCTTATAAGATACCGATTCAACCCATTATTTTATCTCTCTTGCTTGCGTTTAACGTTTAAATTTGACTCCGGAGAAGTTAGACTTGGAATTATTGGTTGAAACTTCGTTAGTAGGAGCCTTCGTTACCTCCACTGTTTATAAATCTTGTTGATTCAAATCGACATTTTCACGTTACCTGTCGATCTTTATCTCTTTGAAAATACTTTCCTTTGATGTGATTTTAGGAATCGATTGGTTAACTACTCATCATGCTTTTTGTAAGGTTATTAGCTTTTATATTCTAACCCGACTGTTATACTGAATTCAAGCAACCAAACCACTAAAAGTCAATCATTGTCATATCAAGCCATAAGTAAAGAGCCCCGATCCTTTCGTTTGTTGACTTCCTTGTGTGGAATGCTGCTGAAGCGGACTTTACATAAAGCGACATCGTGAATGACGATGGCAAGTTGATAGGAATCAATGTGACGTCTTATCCAAGTCTTGGATGAGGTCACGATTTTTAATGATATTTCTATTATTAATAAATTTCACGGCTTATTCTTGAAGACTTCTAGCCTACCCCTAGGCGTGAAATCAATTTTGTATTGACCCCAATCTGAAACCCATTTCTTAAACCCTCAAATATTTCTTCAACTAAAATGAACGTAACATCGCCCAAAGAGCGTTGGCTCGAGTACATTGAAGATTACGATCGTACCATTCAATATCATCGTGGAAAAAGCGAGCGTGGTAGTGGCGTGTTGAGTAGAAGATCGTATGCATTTAGGAGTGTGACGTTGTTAACACAAAACCCATTTCAGTATAACTTACAAATGATGAAGATAGAGTTAAAGACTACAGAACCCACGTGGTGATATCAAATATCTGAGTAGAATCGACTTTAATCAATAAAGTTAAAAGCCGTATGCAAGCTACATACTCGGTGATGAATGTGAAGAAGAAGGTTCAAGAGGGCATTATTCTAGAAACAAGAATCGATGAAGAGAGGAAATCTCAACCCTCGATTTTAATTGGCCCATTTGAAATCCTCGATCGAGTAGGAACTGTGGTTTATAGACTCGTTTTACCGCCAAGTATGTCGCGTGTTCATAACGTTTTTAACGTATCGACGTTACGTAAATAGGTGGACAACCCGAACCACATAATTAATTTAGAACCGGACGAGATAGTGGATGATTTAAAGTATGAAGATGTACCTGTTAAAATCCTGGAATATATTTTACGCTTAAAGGTTATACCTTAAGAGTTAGAATCTGAAATGAAGTTAAGGTATCCTCACCTCTTGGCGATACCGAAGTGCGTGCATTAAATTTCGAGGCAAAATTTCATAAGGAGGGAGATTGTGAGACCCAGTTTTATGAATAAAGATTTAAATTTCTCAAATATTTTTTTTAAATATTATGGTGTGGATTTGATATAATGTTATAGTTGTGGGTAATATTTATAAATTTTTCAAAGTATGCAAGTTGTTATAAAATATTCGATTGGTGGGGAATATTCTTTTGTGTGGAAATATTAAATGCGACGGCACAATCATTAGTGGACCCCACGATGGAAGTATTATCGTATTTAGAAAACAGCGTAATTATCTTTTATAAAATAATGGCGGAGGTGTTACCGTTAAAACCGCTGAACTACCCAGGTAGTAAAAGTACATTAATCTGGCGTGGTTGCATAAGAGCACACGGTTTTGATTATTGATGCTTACGTGAAAATCACTCGATTATACTCAATTATTTCTACGATAATTCTTTGCATCATATCTCTCGTTCGATTATTGTCACATGTCATTATGCGTATAATATGTTATTTTATTAAATCAATAATTGAGACGATAAAGTTGTTCATATTAATAAATTGCAATATTCACAATGTCTAGAAGTTCTGTGAAGGAGAGGTTTGGTCATCTAATTGCGCGCCAATAGGGAGAAATTCTTATTGGAAAGCCCCTACATCACAGGGAACGACACAGTTTGTTAAATATTGTGAGTTATGATATTAATGATGATTAAGTTCGTGTTGATTAAAGATGAATTTGATAGTTTCATTGTGTTGGGATTATTTGTGTTAATAAAAATCTACATCTATTCCGATGATAATTGATATCTGGAGGTTATATTGTTCAATCGGGTATTCGGGGAACTCTTCGTGTCGGAGTACTATTCACGAGTTACTGTTTATGAATTACTATTCACGAGTTACTATTCACGAGTTACTATTCACTCTAGTATTGTGCATTCGGGTATTTGGGTACAATATTATTCCATGAGGAGATGTGCTAATTTTTCAGACCGTTGGTTGAAGTTATATTAGTGAATTAATATGGACCGCTGGTGGAAAGTTATAATAGTGAATCAATATGGGTCGCTGGTTTAAAGTTTTAATAGTAAATCAGTATGGACCATTGCTTTAAGTTTTAATAGTAAATCAATCTGGACCGTTCGTTTAAAAGTAAATCAATCTGGACCGTTCAGGAATTAGTTACTATTCAATCCATTCTTCTATAAATAGAAGCTCATTCCTTCATTATTTCTTACGAATTCACTGAAACTCTTGAGAGAGAAATTATAGAGAGAAAGAAGAAGAATATTCTTCTACTTCACTACTTCGATATCCAATTTCTTCTAAGGTAAGGGGTGTTATTCTTTCTTATTCATGAAGAGAACTTCTGTTATTCCATTCTTTATTATTCTGTTGGAATAACCTGTATACGCGGCATACCCTATACATAACCTGTATACGCGGCATTGAAAGTAGTATGCACACAAGCCAATCATGTTTGATGATAAAGCATATACTTTGTAACAATTTTATTCATTTATTAATAAAAAGTATTAATTTATTAAAGGCTTTTAATTATCTACATGATGCTGTTTTATAATATGTGATAAACCCATAGTTTTAAGCAATGCTTTTAGAATAATGTTGATGATCATTCTAATGAGATCTAAATTCTTAGAAAGCTTAAAATTAAAATAGTTCCCAATTGTTGGATTACTAAATTGTTGATTAGTGAATCCGGATAGATTTGTACATACGTTGCTTGCTCATTGGATGAGGATGATTGATCTCATGATCATTTGTGTGGAGACACTAAAGCAAGTATGTAGGTGCTTATTAGAGAATAAGTTCAACGAACGTTGGCTCGCTAAGGAATACCTAATGGAGTTTTACTTTGCTGTCAATAGGAATTCTGTAGTGATAGTAGTCTGATAATCCTTGGACTTGAGATCATCATAGTATCTTGTGTATGATGAGTTATACTTTGACTTATTCCTTAAGACCCTTAGGGTATATCAAAGGGGTATGCTTGGGTATAATAAGTTGTACATGGAGATAATGTATGATCAATAAAGAATCTACCACTTCTAATAAAAGAAGAGAAATGTCTATGTGATTCGATAAATGACAACCCAAGTGTCCTTGGCGGCGTAATGAAATTAGAAAGGAGTTTCTAATTTGCATTATTTGGAGTTGTGCATTTAAGGATCGAAATACATATAATTAAATAAAATAAGACTTGACAATAATTCCATGTCTTATATTTAATTGGGACATTGTATGGTGGAAGGATTGAATTGTCTTTGTAACTTCATTTACTCAAAGGTTCTTGATGATTAATGTTGAAATCTATATTATCCGAAAAGTCGTTGATCGCTTGGGAGAACTTATCCCTATTGTAGAATAAATATTATTTATTTAAATAAATTAATTGTTTAATTTATTTATTTCAATAAGATTAGAATTGTTCTAATTGATTTATTCACAACCTATTTAATATAGAGAACCTAAAGGGTCACACCATAAAAGGAAGAATAATTATTTAAGAAGTTAATGGCATAATCGTAATAATATATTATGTATATTTAATTTAATCTATGGTGATAGAATAAATTAAATAGCTTAATATTATTATTTAATATTTTAGAAATATTAAATATAAATTAATAAGAGGAGTCTTATTAATATTATTACAATTATTATTATTTTAATTTCTAAAAGAGTTTAGGAATTAATTTAATATAAGTACTTTCATTTATTCCTAATTGGATTAGGAAGGAAAATTAGTTAAAGGAGTTTAATTAATTATCCCTAATAAGATTAGGAGCTTAATTAATTAAAAGAATTTAATTAATTAAATAAATCCCAATTCCTTAATTGTTAAGGTGGGTTGCCCACATCTATAAATAAGAGGAGTCTTATTATGGGTGAGGTGGTTGTTGACTTTTTACAACATACGTAATAATTCCAATAGTTGGGAGAAAGACGTTAACTTTCATAGAGATAGAAAACTAGGGTTTAAGCCAAATACCCATCTTCTTGAATTTTCTTCTTCCTTGGTGGATCACCCATGTGAGACCCCAGATTTTATCAATAAAGATTTAAATTTTGTCAAATAATTTTTAATATTATGGTGTGAATTTGAGATAATATTATAGTTGTGGGTAGTATTTATAAATTTTGCAAAAGTATGCAAGTGGTTATATTATATTCGATTGGTCTGGGAATATTCTTGCTTAGCAGGAATATTCGCATAACTACTCAATCATCAGTGGACCCTACAATGTAATTATTGTTGATCGAGAAAACGACAAAAATATTTTATCAAATAACTTGGAAGTTTTACCGCTGATACTCGTTGAACTACTCTTAGTAAAAGTACAAAGAATACGCATTGGTCGCATAAGAAGACACCACCTGTATTGATTATCGATGCTTATGTGAGAAGTCACCATTTGATTCCATTATCACGATTAATAATATGAATTATTATAATGATAATGACGCTTTTGTTTTATTCGTATTATTAACGTAATAAAATGTAAACATCTTTTATATAAAATAGTATACTTTATTAAAGTTATTCTATAAATAGAATATATTATATTTTATTATGATAGTGTTGCATAAAGGTTTTGCATAAGTGTTTTGCATAGTATTGCATAAAGATTTGCATAGTAAAATGTTTTTATATAAATAGAATATATTATATTTTATTTAAAAGATTTTTCTTTAAATATGGACCGTCGATTAAAGTAAATCAATCTGGACCGCTCATGGATTAATTACTATGCATTCTATTTTCCTATAAATAAGCTCATTCCTTCATTATTTTCTTACTTAATTCATTGAACTCTAGAGAGAAAATTATAGAGAGAAGCTATAGAGAGAAAATCTATAGAGAGAAAAGAAGAGTATTCGCTACTTCACTACTTTGATATCCAAAGGTCTTTTTTACTAGTAAGGGATATTATTTGTTGTACCTATAAGGGGTGTTATTCTTTCTTATTCATGAAGAGAACTTCATTATTCCATTCATTATTATTCTATTGAATAACTCGTAAAAGTGGCATACCCTATACATAACTCTCGTGATACGCGGCATACCCTATACTTGGTGAAATCCTTATATTATTCCATTCTTATTTATTCTGTTGAATAACTCAGATACGCTGAATCCCCTATACTTGGTGATCTTCTTCATTATTCCATTCTTTATTATTCTCGCTTGAATATCCTCGTCTCGTGTGTTTTACACCGACCGGGTTCCATTGTTTATTATTCAAAGATTTATTATTATTTTACATTGATCATCCATTGTTTATTATTCAAAGATTTAATTTCACCTTACCGTTTTCACCGACCGGAATATTATTATTCTATCGAATAACTCGCCTATGCGCCAAGTACCGCATGCACGGTGATTTCTTTTGTTATTCCATTCTTTATTATACCCAAATTGGTTAAAACTTTGACTTCTATACTCCATGAAATTAGTAGAATATCCTCGATATTTAAGTTTCATCCAAAGATCTTTCATGGAAATATTCTTCCGATCATTCTTGAATTTTACTCTACAAAACAAGATCTTGTTGACAATTTGACGTTATTAATTCCTGATATAAATTAATTCGTGAACTTGTTTTATTGAATTATTATGTCATTGTCATCATCCTCATGTTATATTATGTTATCTTTGGCTTACGTGCATAGATGAACTTAGTATAATTATGACCAGGATCATTCTAGATAATCATGGTTTGTTATAAATGATGTGATAAAAGTCCTCAAAGGCCCTGTAATGCAATCGATGGATAGTTTTTGGTATGATTATGACCGGGGGTGATTCTAAGATAGTCACTTGACCATTGATAATTTGATGAAAATCCTCGATCGTGGTACGTGGATGAATAGATATTGTGGTTTATTCATTAAACCGAGTCTTAGTGATAAAAATTAATGAAAACCTTTTAAAACCTAAAAGATAGTAGACTTTATTTTCTATTTGACTCTTTTAATGGATCAGATATTCCGCCGCAGCTTAAACCGGTTGTCTATTGTATTTTATCGCTTAACATTGTTGAAGGCTAATGATAATTTATTCTCGCATTATCTTAGTCATAATATTTCTTCTTTGGCTAGTTGAGCTCACCTTTTTTTCTTTCACCGTTTTCTTCTTGAAATGAGAATATAGTGGGGACGAGTTGGGGAAACGAGTGATGGTCCGTAAGATAGCATTAGTAGTCCTCACTATTCTCGTGAAATAGTGTGATAATAATTGTAATGAGGACTCCTTTGAGTATGGATATTATCTAAATGACAATATTCCTATTAGAACTCTCGCTTTATGTATTGTCGTATGTTACACCTACGCTATGTATAATTAAGTTTGTATTTGAATTTATGTACCATGTAAGTGGCGACCCAAGATGGGTGACGATACCTAATTTTGGGGGCGCCACAACTTGGTATCGTAGCTTAGGATACGATCCCTCGGCTAAGACGTGAGACTAGAACTAGGAGGGAGAGAGATAGGAATTCTTCGCTAAGATGACCTACCTAAGTTTATTTGGTATTTAATTGGCTCACGTAGTATAGGATAATAATGTGATATGTTAATTAACCCTTGTTTTGTGACAAAGAGTTTGAGAATGACATCCAAAAATGCCGAGATAAGCAATGAAGCACATGAGAGTGTTGATTCAAATTTCAAACAAAAGGTAACGACCAACAACACGATAATAATCATATCGGTGGCAACGGCCATCGTAATAATGATAACCATCGTGGGGAAATTATCACGCTAAGAATGGTAACCACTTCTATGGTAATCATGGCAAAGATAATAGAAGTGGAAATTGCAAGAAGAGAAGGTCATTTAGCTCAATTTTGTTGTGCACCAAAGTCAAGTCTAGTCGACTATGTGGCACCAAAGGTGGATATGGACAAAACAAAGTCGCTTGGTTTTAGGAAGTGCATTTTTCACGACTTCTCAAAAAGCGAGTAAACCAAACGGTTAGCACTCGGTTAGTTAATTATAAATTATGTAAGTCTATACCTTATAAGATACCGGTTCTACCCATTATTTTATCTCTTTTGCTTATGCTCAACGCTTAAATTTGACTCCTAGAAGTTAGACTTTGACTTATCGGTCAAAACTTCGTTAAGTAGGAGCCTTCGCTACATCAGCTACTATTTTTTTAAATCTTGTTTGATTCAAATAAACACTTTCACGCTACCCGTCGATCTTATCTTTTTGAAAATACTTGCCTTTGATGTGATTTTAGGAATCAATTGGTTAACTACTCAACATGCTTTTCGTAAGGTTGTTAGCTTTTATATTCATAACCAACCTGTTATGCGAATTCAAGTAACTAAACTACTAAAGTCAATTATTGTCATATCAAGCCATAAGTAAAGAGCCCCGATCCTTTCGTTGTTGACTTTCTTGTGTGGAATGCACCGCCGGACTTTCTCAGAGGCGACGCCGTGAATGAAGATGGCAAGTTGATAGGTATCATTGTGAGGTGCTATCTAAAGTTAAAGGATGTAAGTCACAGTTGGTATCAATGTAACGTATTATCCAAGTCTTGGATAAGAGTAGCGCTTTTGAATGATATTTCTATCATTAATAAATTTCTTGACGATTTCTTGAAGATTTCTAGCCTACTTAGAGCGTGAAATCGAATTTTGTATCGACCCCAAAGATAAAACCCATTTCTTAAACCCTCAAATATTTCTTCAACTAAAAGGATCTGCTTATTACGAGGATTATGATGAAAGTCATAAAAAAGCATTGGACTAATGAAAATCATGGGTATATGAAGTATTAGTAAGTGTTATGATGAGTTATGTTGGTTATTATGTGAAAACATGAAAGTTTCTTAGAAATCACAAAGAGTTGAAAATCGATTTTGGTGAAAAACGTAATATGAAATTCAATCGACCATATCTCCTATTATATTTTGAATTTTGAATGTGGTCAAGTCCTAGAGTTAGATCTATGAGTTACCTAACTAATCCAAGTGGAATTACTGGAAAAGGTGTTGTAGATTTTTGTGTGGACTGATTTTAGCAAAGGAGTGCAAAGCTGCAAAAACCAAAAAAGTCACTACCATGATTTTAGAGGGCTGTTTCGGCCACTTAAATTATGAGAAAATTCTGGCCTTTTGGGACATGAAGGTATATGGTATAAAGTACCTCCTGTCCAAAAATGAGCTCATTCTCGACTTAAAATGAGCAAGTTATGACTATTTCAATATTTAGGTTTTTCCGATTTAAAAATGCTATAACCGGAGTTCTATAACTCCGATGACCATGAAATTTAAACTAGAAGCTCACGTTAACATGTGTAAGGTCCTGCCAAGATTTGGGAATTTTTGGAGTTAAACTTGAGGTAGCTAATTTCTTAAGGAATTAATTAGAAATTGATTTTTGAAAAATAGTAAATGAATTTTAAAAATTCGAGAAAAAATATATTTTCATTATGGGACTATATTATGCTAAATCCCAGAAAAGAAATATTTTTTTGGGACTAATTTGGTATTTTCATGAAAATAGTTTAGTTACTTAACATATGAGTTAAATATGTTATGTGAAGTAACAAAGTTGAAAATAGGATTTTATGGCTAGAGAATCCTATATAGTAGTATATGCATATTTTTTTTTGATGAGGATTTGATAATTGGTGATGATATCTTATGAGTATGGCATTTTTGAATGATTAAATGCATTATATGGTAAAGCGTAAACAATTGAGATAAATTGTTTATAAATTTAAGAAGTGATTAAAATATTGTTATAATATTAATGATATTAGATTATGAGATTATTAAGTGATTGATAACATGGGGATATTCTTGAATCTCGGATAAATTATATTATAAATGTTTAATATTTATCCTTTATCTCATTTGATTGATTCTTTATATCATTATCCTCATGTTTATATTATGTTGAAAGTCATCGCGCGTCAGAAAGTGCATAGATGACTCTTGGTATGATTATGACCGTGGATTGTTCTAAGATAATCATAACCGTAATTGAAAACACGATTCTTCGCGATTATCTTTGGTACAATTATCTTCGTCAGTAATGGATAATTTGTGGTCGTGATACTAATGAATACACGATTATCTTTGGTCGTAGTAATGGATAATTTGTGGTCGTGATACTAATGAATACACGATTATCTTTGGTAGTAGTGCATGGATAATTTGTGGTCGTGATACTAATGAATACACGATTATCTTTGGGTAGTAGTGCATGGATAATTTGTGGTCGTGATACTAATGAATACACGATTATCTTTGGTCGTAGTGCATGGATAATTTGTGGTCGTGATACTAATGAATACACGATTATCTTTGGCCGTAATGCATGGATAATTGTGGTAGTGATACTAATGAATACACGATTATCTTTGGCCGTAGTGAATGGATAATTTGTGGTCGTGATACTAATGAATACACGATTATCTTCGTCAGTAGCAGTAGTCGTGATGGATAATTCGTGGTCGTGATACTAATGAATATCCTCGGCCAGTAGTGCGGGATGATTCGATGATATGGATTAATTATCGAAATGAGTCTCAAAGAATGAAATATTAATTCATGGATGTGGTAAAAGTCATCTTTGGTCAGTAGTAGTATTGATAGACTTGGTATGATTATGACCACGGATTATTCTAAGATAATCATGATCAGAATTGAAAACACGAATATCCTTAGCCAAGAAGGTGCATGGATAATTCATGGTCGTGATACTATTAAGTCGAGTCTCAAAGATTATTGGTTTTACAGCTTGTATATCTTTAGCCAGAAAGCAAAGATGAATTGTTAAAATATCTTCGGCGGATCATGAAGATGAATTTAATATTTTAACGATAAAGGTATTCAAGGTATCCTCACCTCTTTATCATACCAGTATCGCACTTCTAATTTCGAGGGCTTAAATTCCATAAGGAGGGAGATCACGAGACCCTCGTATTTTATCAATAAAGATTTAAATTTTGTCGAAATAATTTTTAATATTATGGTGTGAATTTGAGATAATATTATAGTTGTGGGTAGTATTTATAAATTTTGCAAAGTATGCAAGTGGTTATATTATATTCGATTGGCTCTGGAGAATATTCTTGCTTAGCAGGAATATTCGCATAACTACTCAATCATCAAAGGACCCCATAAATGTAATTATTGTTTGGATCGAGAAAACGACAAAAATATTTTATCAAATAACTACGAAGTTTTACCGCTGATACCGCTGAACTACTCTTAGTAAAAGTATAAAGAATACGTGTGGTCGCATAGTAGCACACCCTGTATTGATTATCGATGCTTATGTGAGAAGTCACCATTGATTCCATTATCACGATTATTAATAATATGAATTATTATAATGATAATGACGCTTTTGTTTTATTCAGATTATTAACGTAATAAAATGTAAACATCTTTTATATAAAATGTAATACTTTATTAAAGTTATTCTATAAATAGTATATATATTATATTTCATTATTACGCATAAAGAGTGTTGCATAAAGGTTTTGCATAGTGTTGCATAAATTTTTGCATAGTAAAATGTTTTTATATAAATAGAATATATGATATTTTATTTAAAAGATTTTGCTTTAAATATGGACCGCCGATTAAAGTAAATCAATCTGACCGCTCATGGATTAATTACTATGCATTCTATTTTCCTATAAATAAAGCTCATTCCTTCATTATTTTCTTTAATTCACCAAACTCTAGAGAGAAATTATAGAGAGAAGCTATAGAGAGAAAATCTATAGAGAGAAAGAAGAAGAGTATTCTCGCTACTTCACTACTTTGATATCCAAAGGTCTTTTACTAGTAAGGGGATATTATTTGTTGTACCTGTAAGGGGTGTTATTCTTTCTTATTCATGAAGAGAACTTCATTATTCCATTCATTATTATTCTCATTGAATAACTCGTAAAAGTGGCATACCCTATACATAACCTCGTATACGCCAGATACCCTATACTTGGTGAAATCTTTATATTATTCCATTCTTATTTATTCTGTTGAATAACTCAGTATCGCTTAATCCCCTATATACTGTGATCTTCTTCGTTATTCCATTCTTTATTATTCTCGTTGAATATCCGCTTCTTTTTACACCTTATTCCATTGTTTATTATTCTTTATTATTCTCGCTGAATATCCTCGTCTCGCAAGTGTTTTACACCTCCATTCGGTTCCATTGTTTATTATTCAAAGATTTATTATTCTTGGATCATCATCCTGCTTGCAGTGAATTTCACCGACCGTTCCGTTATTATTATTCTTGTTGAATAACCTCGCCTATGCATGGTACCGCATGCGTGGTGATTTCTTTTGTTATTCCATTCTTTATTATACCCAAATTGGTTAAAACTTTGACTTCTATACTCCATGAAATTAGTAGAATATCCTCGATATTTGCGTTTCATCCAAAGATCTTTTCATGGAAATATTCTTCCGATCATTCTTGAATTTTACTCTACAAAATAAGATCTTGTTGACAATTTGACGTTATTAATTCTCGAATAAATTAATTCGTGAACTTGTTTTATTGAATTATTATGTCATCATCATCATCCTCATGTTATATTATGTTATCTTTGCTTACGCATAGATGAACTTAGTATGATTATGACCGTGGATCATTCTTATAATCATGGTTTGTTATAAATGATGTGATAAAAGTCCTCAAAGGGCTCGTGAATGCAATCGATGGATGGTTTTTGGTATGATTATGACCAGGGGGTGATTCTAAGATAGTCATTTAACCATTGATAATTTGATGAAAATCCTCGACCGTGGGTATGTGGATGAATAGATATTGTGGTTTATTCATTAAACCGAGTCTTAGTGATAAAAATTGATGAAAACCTTTTAAAACCTAAAAGATAGTAGACTTTTATTTTCTACTGACTTTTTTAATGGATCGATATTCACCACAGCTTAAACCGGTTGTCTATTGTATTTTATCGCTTTAACATTGTTGAAGGCTAATGATAATTTATTCTCGCATTATCTTAGTCATAATATTTCTTCTTGGGCTAGTTGAGCTCACCCTTTCTTTCACACTTTCTTCAGAAATGAGAATATAGCCGGGACGAGTTGGGGAAACGAGTGATGGTCCTCAGATAAGATTAGTAGTCCTCACTATTCGTGAAATAGTGTGATAATAATTGTAATGAGGACTCCTTGAGTATGGATATTGTCTAAATTGTTTTATTACGTTGTAAAAAGTCAACAACACCCATACCCATAATAAGACTCATCTTATTTATAGATGTGGGCAACCCACCTTAACAATTAAGGAATTGGGATTTATTTAATTAATTAAATTCTTTTAATTAATTAAGCTCCCTAATCTTATTAGGGATAATTAATTAAACTCCTTTAACTAATTTTTCTTCCTAATCCAATTAGGAATAAATGAGAAATACTTATATTAAATTAATTCCTAAACTCTTTTAGAAATTAAAATAATAATAATTGTAATAATATTAATAAGACTCCTCTTATTAATTTATATTTAATATTTCTAAAATATTAAATAATAAATATTAAGCTATTTAATTTATTCTATCACCATAGATTAAATTAAATATACATAACATATTATTACGATTATGCCATTAACTTCTTAAATAATTATTCTTCCTTTTATGGTGTGACCCTTTAGGTTCTCCATATTAAACCTAATTGTGAATAAATCAATTAGAATAATTTAATCTTATTTAAATAAATAAATTAAACAATTAATTTATTTAAATAAATAATATTTATTCTACAATAGGATAAGCCTCCTAGCGATCAACAACTTTCCAGGATAATATAGATTTCAACATTAATCATAAAAGAACCTTTGAGTAAATAGTTACCGTATAATTCAATCCTTCCACCATACAATGTCCCAATTAAATATAAGACATGGAATTACCGTCAAGTCTTATTTTATTTAATTATATGTATTTCGATCCTTAAATGCACAACTCCAAATAATGCAAATTAGAAACTCCTTTCTAATTTCATTCTCGCTGCCAACCCGAGACTACTTGGGTTGTCATTTATCGAATCACATAGGATATTTCTCTTCTTTTATTAGAAGTGGTAGATTCTTTATCGATCATACATTATCTCCATGTACAACTTATTATACCCAAGCATACCCTTTGATATACCCTAAGGGTCTTAAGGAATAAGTCAAAGTATAACTCATCATACACAAGATACTATATGATGATCTCAAGTCCAAGGATTACTTGTCTTACTATCATCACTACAGAATTCCTATTGACAGCAAAATAAAACTCCATTAGGTATTCCTTGCTTGAGCCACGTTTAGTGAACTTATTCTCTAATAAGCACCTACATACTTGCTTTAGTGTCTCCACATGAAATGATCATGAGATCAATCATCCTCATCCAACGATGAAAGCAACGTATGTACAATCTATCCTGATTTACTAATCCCTAATTTAGTAATCCAATGATTGGGAACTATTTTAGTTTTAAGCTTTCTAAGAATTTAGATCTCATTAGAATGATCATCATCATTATTCTAAAAGCATTGCTTAAAACTATGGGTTTATCACATATTATAAAACAAAGATCATGTAGATAATTAAAAGCCTTTAATAAATTAATACTTTTTATTAATAAATGAATAAGATTGTTACAAAGTATATGCTTTATCATCAAACATGATTGGCATGTGTGCATACTACTTTCATAAATGACAATATTCTATTAGAACTCTCGGTTTATGTATTGTCGTATGTTACCCTTACTACGGATGTATAATTAAGTTTGTATTTGAATTTATGTACCATGTAAGTGGCGACCCAAGATGGGTGACGTATACCTAATTTTGGGGGCGTCACAACCTCTAGAGGCCAAACATTTGGGTGGCTAACGTTGATCAAAGGAAGGAACCAAACCCGGTGGATTCAAGGTTAACGCGGAGAACTAGGAGGTGAACTCGTACCTGAGGAAGCTCGTTTCTACAAGGGTATGATTTCATAATTTCTTATTCTTCGTTTAATTAATAATTGTGCATAAAGGGTGATCCGGGTATATGGTTTGTATAAAATTTTAAACTCTGATTTTTACACGCTTCCGCACTTTTTATGCAATTTGATTGCGTTTATTAATATTACAAACCTTACAGGCATACCCTATACTTGGTGAAATCCCTCTGTTATTTCATTTTATATTATTATATTGGAATAACCTGTTTATGCGAAGTACCGCATACATGGTGAAATTCTTCTATTATTTCATTATATATTATTATGTTGGAATAACCTGTTTATGCGAAGTATCGCATACATGGTGAAATTCTTCTACTATTCCATTCTAAATTATTATGTTGGAATAACTTTTGTTTATCTGAGATACCGCATCGTGGTGAAATTCTTCTATTATTCCGTTTCTTTATTATTACTGTTTAATATCACATTGGTCTGATTTTCGCGACTGATTCCATTATTTATTATTCCGCATTTATTATTCTGGAATATCCTGCTTAAGATCGTTCTGGCTTGGACTGTTCCATATTTATTATTCGTTAGAATAACTTTCTGTCTTATCTATCATATGCTGGTGATTTTCTTTGTTATTCCATTCTTTATTATACTCAATTGGTTAAAATTTTGACTTATACTCCATGAAATTAGTGGAATATCCTTTATATTTCATGCGCTTCATCCAAAGATCTTTTCATGAAAATATTCTTAACGAGCATTCTTAAATTTTACTCTCTGAAAGTATCATTGAGACCCCAGATTTTATCAATAATGATTTAAATTTTGTCGAAATAATTTTTTAATATTATGGTGTGAATTTGAGATAATATTATAGTTGTGGGTAGTATTTATAAATTTTGCAAAGTATGCAAGTGGTTATATTATATTCGATTGGTGGGGAATATTTGGTTTAGCGGGGAATATTAAATACAACTACTCAATCATTGGTGGACCCTACAATGTAATAATTGTCGGATTGAGAAAAACGACAAAAATATTTTATTAAAATAACGGCGGAAGTTTTACTGCGGTTCTTCTTGTTGAACTACTCTCAGTAGTAAAAGTGCGATGTCACGTGTGGTTGCATAAGAAGCACTTGCGGTATTGATTATCGATCTTTATGTGAAAAGTCACCCGGTTTGATTCCATTATTGTTTATTAATAATATGAATTATTATAGCGATAATGACGTTTTGTTTTATTCAGTATTATTAACGTAATAAAATGCGAAACATCTTTTATATAAAATAGAATACTTTATTAAAGTTATTACATAAATAGAATATATTATATTTTATTATGCATAGTGTTGCGTAGTGTTTTTGCATAGTGTTTTGCATAGTATTGCATAAAGATTTGCATAGTAAAATGTTTTTTATATAAATAGAATATATTATATTTTATTTAAAAGATTTTTCTTTAAATATGGACCGTCGATTAAAGTAAATCAATCTGACCGCTTCATGGATTAATTCTTATGCATTCCATTTTCCTATAAATAAGCTCATTCCTTCATTATTTTCTTACTTAATTCATTGAAACTCTGTAGAGAGAAATTATAGAGAAGTTATAGAGAGAAAGTTATAGAAAGAAGAGTATTATCGCTACTTCACTACTTCTATATTCAGGCTCTTTTACGGTAAGGGTGTTATTCTTTCTTCTTGAAGAGAACTTCATTATTCCATTCACTATTATTCGTTGGAATAACTTTGTAAAAGTGGCATACCCTATACATAACTTTTGTGTACGCAGGCATGCCTATACTTGGTGAAATCCTTATGTTATTCCATTCTTTATCATTACATTGGAATAACTTTGATACGCGGTTTACCCTATACTTGGTGACATTCTTCTATTATTACATTTGGAACATCCTCATGCATGTGTTTTACACCCACCGGTTCCGCTTTTATTATTACATTGGAACATCCTGCATGCATGTGTTTTTACACCGGACACGGTTCCGTCTTTATCATTCATTGGAATATCCTATCTCGTGTGTTTTACACCGGATCCGGTTCCATCTTTATTATTCTCATTGGAACATCCTGTCGGTGTGAATTTCACCCCGACTCGGTTCCGTTATTATTATTATATTGGAATAACTTGTCATGCGCAGTATCGCGTGCATGGTGATTTCTTTTGTTATTCCATTCTTTATTATACCCGGTTGGTTAAAACTTTGACTTATACTCCATGAAATTAGTAGAATATCCTTGATATTTGCGTTTCATCCAAAGATCTTTTCATGGAAATATTCTTCCGATCATTCTTGAATTTAACTCTACGAAACAGTATATCGTGTTGATAATTTGGGCGTTAATAATTCATGGATTAAATAATTCTTGAACTTGTTTTATTGAATTATTATGTCATTGTCATCATCCTCATGTTATATTATGTTATCTTTGGCTTACACGTGCGTAGATGAACTTAGTATGATTATGACCGAGGGGATCATTCTATAATCATGACTTGATATAAATGATGTGACAAAAGTCCTCGATGGCTGTAATGCGTTGATGGATAGTTTTTGGTATGATTATGACCGAGGGTGATTCGGTATAGTCATGACCATTGATAATTTGATGAAAATCCTTGGCCGTGGTACGGGGATGATTAGATGTGGTGGTTTATTTATTAGTTTGAGTCTCGTGATAAAATTGATGAAAACCTTTTAAAACCTAAAAGATAGTAGACTTTATTCTCTCTTGACTCTTTTAATGGGTTCTTATTCCGCCGCATGATTAAATTGGTTTATCTATTGTATTTTATCGGTTTAACACTTTGTTGAAGGCTAATGATAATTTATTACGCATTATCTTAGTCATAATATTTCTTCTTGGGCTAGTTGAGCTCACCTTTTCTTTCTTTCATTCTCTTCAGAAATGAGAACATACCGGAGACAGTCTGGGAACGAAGTAATGGTCGGAGGATAGCATTAGTAGTCCTCACTATTCGTGAAATAGTGTGATAATAATTTGTAATGAGGACTCCTTTTGAGTTTGTATAATATCTAGTAGACAAAATTTGTATTCAAACTCACGATTTATGTCGTATGCATTACCTACAGCTTATATTAGTAAGTTGTATTTGAATTTATGTACCATGTAAGTCATGCGACCCAAGATGGGTGGCGATATACTTAATTTTGGGAGCGTCACATATTAAATAATAAATATTAAGCTATTTAATTTATTCTATCACCATAGATTAAATTAAATATACATAACATATATTATTACGATTATGCCATTAACTTCTTAAATAATTATTCTTCCTTTTATGGTGTGACCCTTTAGGTTCTCCATATTAAACCGGTTTGTGAATAAATCAATTAGAATAATTCTAATCTTATTTAAATAAATAAATTAAACAATTAATTTATTTAAATAAATAATATTTATTCTACATAGGGATAAGCCTCCCAATGATCAACGACTTTCCGAGATAATATAGATTTCAACATTAATCATAAAAGAACCTTTGAGTAAATAATTCTGCGTACAATTCAATCCTTCCACCATACAATGTCCCAATTAAATATAAGACATTGGAATTACGTCAAGTCTTATTTTATTTAATTATATGTATTTCGATCCTTAAATGCACAACTCTCCAAATAATGCAAATTAGAAACTCCTTTCTAATTTCATTACGCCTTAACCAAGGACTACTTTGGGTTGTCATTTATCGAATCACATAGACATTTCTCTTCTTTATTAGAAGTGGTAGATTCTTTATCGATCATACATTATCTCCATATATGACTTATTATACCCAAGCATACCTTTGATATACCCTAAGGGTCTTAAGGAATAAGTCAAAGTATAACTCATCATACACAAGATCTATGATGATCTCAAGTCCAAGGATTACTTGACTACTATCACTACTGAGAATTCTATTGACAGTGCAAATAAAACTCCATTAGGTATTCCTTAGCGAGCCAATGCTCGATGAACTTATTCTCTAATAAGCACCTACATACTTACTTTAGTGTCTCCACGCAAATGATCATGAGATCAATCATCCTCATCCAATGAAGCAAGCAACGTATGTACTCAATCTATCCCGGATTTACTAATCCCCAATTTAGTAATCCAATGATTGGGAACTATTTTAGTTTTAAGCTTTCTAAGAATTTAGATCTCATTAGAATGATCATCATCATTATTCTAAAAGCATTGCTTAAAACTATGGGTTTATCACATATTATAAAATAGCATCATGTAGATAATTAAAAGCCTTTAATAAATTAATACTTTTTATTAATAAATGAATAAGATTATTACAAAGTATATGCTTTATCATCAAACATGATTGGCTTGTGTGCATACTACTTTCAATCTCCCACTTGCACTAAAGCCAATCGTCATGGTATCTCATACTCTTCTTCTCTAAGTGACGATTATCCTGCTGTTGGATAAGCTTTAGTTAATGGATATGTAATGTTGTTCATGAGACTCCACTATCTCTATAGTGATTTCCCATCTTTCAATGATTCTAATAATCAAATGAAAGTGCCACAACACATGTTTAGATCCAAGACGAGACTTAGGAACTATTCCTAGTTTTGTAATGAACTTTTAATCCAAACAATCAATTTGCAACTTCATTTATAGCTATATACTTTGTCTTTATCACTAAACCAAAGAACTCTTTCATTGTTTGGAACCTTTCGATTCTGCATCGCACCACTTCAAGGTAACCTTTACCTTAAAGTGGATTTTTCTGTCGTCTTGAGTCTGCATGCTGAAAAACTTGAGTCTGTTAAGCCCTCTAGTTTTAATTTAAACCCACCATGAATATGATCACATCCTTAGTGCTTAGGTTAAGCACTTTAAGATGTTTTCAGCGACTCATAGTGAACTTCTCCATAATATGACCGATCAACATCGTCGGTCTCGTACATTTCATTGTATGCATGATCATCACTCATGCGACCTCTCTTTTCGTGAGTCTCTGGGGACTATTAAGAGAGATACACTCCATAGCTCATCAACATGAGACATCTCTTGAGTTTGCCATGCTAAACGACTTTAGCATCAAATGAATATACGTTCCTCGGGTTAAGTCGAGCATCCTCTTGAATCTATCTATATAGATTTTATCCCCAATTAAGATACTCTTCCCAAACCATTCATGGAGGAATGTTTGAACAACTTTATCATTCTTGATTGTAGCATTAGTATGTCATTCCTTATCCGTAGTATATCAACATATAGTCTTAGGAATGTCACGATGCTCCCAATCGACCCTTTTGTACACACTAGGTTCATTCTTATTTTTGATAAAATCAAACTCTTTTGATTGCCTCATCAAAACGAATGTTCCATATTTGAGAAACTTGCTTCAATCCATTTCTCTCGAAGTGTTCATAACACTTACCTCATCGTATGTAACGGATCATCATCTTCTATGATGTGTACCTCATCATCATCATCCATGATGAATCCATACCTCCTGGTATCTTGATGCTATTCGGCATTTATTAGGTTGTGGTACAATGGAATTCATCTACATGTTCCTCTTATTTGACTTATAGTGTTTTGTGGTTCTTGAACTTTCAAGATCTATAATCCTCCCACTAGCCCCTTGAATGATAAACACCTTTATCTTAGAAAGCGTATGTCGTAACAAACACCTTTTGCTAAGTAGAATTATAGAACATATACCCTAAACTTACTTTAGGATGTCCCACAAATCAGTACATGTCAAATCTTGTCCCAAGCTTATCCTTTGAAACCTTTTCACATAAGTTGGACAACCCCTTATCTTAACATACTTAAGATTAGGAATCCTCCCCATCCATAACTTTTATGGAGTCTTGGAGCCTAATTTTGAGGTTACCATTTTTGTAGATATCAGACCATTTCTAGGACATTATCCCGGAAGGATACTTTGGAATGTCGGTAAAATCATTATGGACCGCACTATGTCCAATAAGGTGCGATTTTCATTCGAGATACATCAATCAATTATTACGTATCGGGATGTGTCCATTATGAGAAAACCATTTGAGATGATCTAGAAACTTATTGCACAAGTATTTATTCCTTGATCTAATCAAAGAATCTTAATACTTTTGCCAATTTGTTTCACTTTTGAATTCTTTGAACCTTTCAAATAATTCACACTTGTATTTCAACAAATACACACATTCAACTCTTTGAATGATCATCTCCTTTCTTATACTAATTTGTTCAATTTGCAAAATTATTTTCATGTAAGTCAAGTATACAAAATCCATTAAGTAATATTCCATTCTATACAAAACATTATTATTATAAATAGAACAACAATTGTTCTTAATTATAATACCAAAATTTTATTGTCCAACAATAAAATAGAAATAATATTTCTAACAAGAATTAGAATACTGATAACAACTTATTGACTTAATAGATTTTCCCGTAGGCATTGCTAAACTATAAGTTTTTATGGCTAATGTGGCAACCTTTGCTACATTTCCATACGTAGGATTACTTATATTTGTTTAGCTTTCTACTTTTGCTTGGTCCCTTCATAAATCTATATTTATGATAACCAAAGTCGGTATCCAATACCCAAGTAGAACCTTGACTTAAAGAAAATTTTATTTTAAATCATGAACAAATTTGTATTTATAACCGAAACTTCACAAAGCTTTTTTGGTTAGCCTCTGCGAAGATACTTCTCGCAGATTTCTTTCCAAAGTCGAGGCTTATTGCAGTGGAAGCAAACTCCTTTGCTTATCATCCGTCGGCTTTGTTCTTATTATCCTTTGTTTACGCCTTCTCTTTACCTTCTTTGAATCGTTCTTCTTTTGAGAATATCCTTTGGCCCTACCAAAGAAGACATGGTCTTTCTTGGTTTTGAAAGTGACTCTCAATATTTTTCAACATGTTAAGCAAATCAAAGAAAGTCGATATCTAGCTTGTTCATATGAAAAATTCACAACAATTAATGAAAGGAGTCCGGAGTGAGTGCAAGATCAAATCTTGGCTCAACTCTCCATCCATGACAAAACCAATGTCCTAATTGATCAATCAAATTGATTATGTTAAGAACTTTTTATGCATATATATAGTGCTATTGGCCATTCTAGATCGGAAGAGCTCCTTAGATATCTCGATATCTATCGGTCCTACTTCCTCACCATCAACTACTTGATGTGCGGGAATATAGTAGGAGCATCCATAGTTTCATCTTGACGCCGAAGCTCGTTACTTTCATGGATGCGTAGCATGATGCGTTGAGCTAATCAGGCATCATCTTGCCACTTTCTAAAAGTAGCAATCTCTTCCTCGAGGTATTGTTCGCAACCATTGCGAGGATAAAGGACATTAAGGACATAAGATAACTTTTTCACCCACGGAACTATTCTCAAATTCCTTAATCAATCCGCTTTAATTCTATTAGATTAAATAACATCTAATATGTTTAGCAGTGATAGAAATTTTAGACATTATAAAATTCTGTAAATGAATTTGTAATTAACAACATTTTAACATACATTCTTTTATTAATTACCAAAATAAATTAGGTCTTGTTTTAAATTGGTATCTCCCACTATTTTCATCAAACTATATTACCCTCACTTATATAGTTAGGCAAAATCTAATTAAAGATTTGCTAGTGAGAATAAGGATCTCATTTCAAATGTATATAGCCTTGTGGTGACACAACAAACTATATATAAATAAATAGGTAGACAACTTTTGTCAATTACATCAACTATCTGACTCCTTTTCTTTTGCCTCTTAGATTATTTTGATCAAGTGGTGGCACATCCGAATCAAAATTATCCAAGTTAAGTCCCACCTAGCACTCCATATATTCAAAAAGAAAAATATCATCCTTGTGGTGACACAACAAAACAATATTGTTCAATTTTCTTTATAAGCATCAAATGTGATAAATTAACATCTTAAATACTTAATACTTGCCTTGTGGTGACACAACAAACTCATATTAAATATTTAATACTCTATTAATTTTATCATGCTGTAGAGGCTACGTTCGATATTCCAAATATCTTTGAACGCTTAGGACTTAATATAAAAATTGAGGGGTTTGTTATTAATTTATCTCATCTTGTTTAGCGGCAGCATGCACGTATATATATAAAATACGCGTCATATTAATGAACACGCCAAGCATGTTTGTATAATATATAATATATATAGTATAAGCATGCACATATAGAATACTATATTCTACCTGATTGATTATGGACTTTTATTCTAGTTTGGTTCACTAGAGCCACCAAGTGAACCAAAAGGTCAAACCCTGGGGTGCAAGAAATAATATTTAAATATAACTATTACATTTAAACCCTGGCTCCATTACAAACGGGTCTTCAAGCTCTTTTTGTTCCTTGATCTCCAATTTTTCAAAATTAATTCTAACTATTCCTATTACAAAACTATTTAAAATAAATAGAAACCTCGATCGTGATCGAGGGAAATACATAGAGGGAATAGAATTTACATTAAGAAAAATTAGAGAATTTAGGCACGCAGACCCCATTTAATAAAACTCATACATTCATGCATCCAACTAAAATAAAATCCAATCATATTGGTCAATAGTCCATAATCAATCCCATTTATTATCATACACATCATCATATTATCAATCGATAAATAACATTCATCATATGAATAATAAATATTTAATATATATATATTGATATCATTTAATGGGCAACTTTAATTAGTATAAAATCTAATTATTGAATCAAAATAAACTCCTTTATTTTAATCCAAATTTAAATCAAAATAAAACTATTTTATTTTAATTTATCTAATTTTGAATAAAATAAACTATTTTATTTTCATCAAAATCTTTAATCAAAATAAACTCCTTTATTTTAATTAATTGTGGAATCCAATTCCATGTAATAAAAAAAATTTAATTAAAATAAACTCTTTTATTTTAATTAATTATGGAATCAATTCCATGAAGAAAAAAAAATCTTTTATTAAAGGAAACACGGATATTTTTTCCTATTCACAAATAAACTCCTTTATTTTTTGAATAATATGAAATCTTATTTCATATTTAAATAAACTCCTTTATTTAAGGAAATTAGAATTCAATTTCAACTCCAATTAGTTATCATGGAATCCAATTCCAACTCTAATTAGTTAGCATGAAATTTAATTTTAAAATTAAAATAAACTTTATATTTTAATATAAAATAAACTTTTTATTTTAATATTAAAATAAAATTTTTATTTTAATAATAAAATTATTAAGAATATATATTATATATAATATATATATATATATATATATATATATCCGGCATGTCCTTCCGTTTAAGGAGACAAAACAGATCCTGCTAATATTTCCCCTTGATTTCCGTGCAACCGTATTATATATATATAATCATTATATAATCATTAGATAATCATTAGATAATCATTAGCAATCATTACATGAAAAACCATGCCAATGCTTTTATTGCTTTCCGTGATATCCTTGTCTCGATTTCCGTGCATGCTTCAAAAAAATAAACTTGTTAACATGCTTGATTTAAATGCTTTAGAATCTCAAAAAACGACTCTTTTTTTTTTTTTTTCGTAAGTATCTGTTGCTTAAAAAAAAAAAAAAATCGGTCCCTTTTTTTTTTATTTATTTATTAAATTTTATACAATAAAATTATGCCCAATTAAATTGTTCTAAACACATATCAATATAATATCAAATTAAAACAATTAATAATTCGCATAAAGGTTTGGCTCGATGTCACCGATAGGTTTGTAATATTCATAACGTGATCAAAATTGCAAAATTAAAGCGAGCGTGTAAAATCGAGTTTAAAAAAAATTACAAACCATATACGGGATCACCCTTTACGCACAATTATAAATTAAACGAAAAGATATGAAGAACAAACATACCCTTGAAGATCCGAAACTTCTCGTGTACAAGTTCACCTCCAATCCTTTTCGCATTCAACTTGAATCCACCGGGTTTGGTTCCTTCCTTTGATCAACGTTAGCCACCCAAGCGTTTGGCCTCTAGAGGTGATCCACCAAGGAAAAATAAAGAATTCAAGAAGATGGTGTATTTGGCTCAAACCCTAATTTTCTATCTCTATAGAAAGGGCGTACTCTCCAACAAATTGGAATTATTACGTTGTAAAAGTCAACAACACCCATACCCATAATAAGACTCCTCTTATTTATAGATGTGGGCAACCCACCTTAACAATTAAGGAATTGGAATTTATTTAATTAATTAAATTCTTTTAATTAATTAAGCTCCCTAATCTTATTAGGGATAATTAATTAATCTCCTTTAACTAATTTTCCTTCCTAATCCAATTAGGAATAAATGAGAGTACTTATATTAAATTAATTCCTAAACTCTTTTAGAAATTAAAATAATAATAATTGTAATAATATTAATAAGACTCCTCCTATTAATTTATATTTAATATTTCTAAAATATTATTGAGACCCCAGATTTTATCAATAATGATTTAAATTTTGTCAAAATAATTTTTTAATATTATGGTGTGAATTTGAGATAATATTATAGTTGTGGGTAGTATTTATAAATTTTGCAAAGTATGCAAGTGGTTATATTATATTCGATTGGTCGGGAATATTCTTATTAGCGAGGGAATATTCGCATAACTACTCAATCATTGGTGGACCCTCTAGCATGTAATTATTGTCGGATTGAAAACGACAAAATATTTTATTAAAATAACTACGGAAGTTTTACTGTGGTTCTTGTTGAACTACTTTCAGTAGTAAAAATACAATGAATACGTGTGGTTGCATAAGTAGCACACGGTATTGATTATCGATGCTTTATGTGAAAAGTCACTTTCAGTTTGATTCCATTATCACGATTAATAATATGAATTATTATAGCGATAATGACGCTTTTGTTTTATTCAGTATTATTAACGTAATAAAATGTAAACATCTTTTATATAAAATAGAATACTTTATTAAAGTTATTCATAAATAGAATATATTATATTTTATTATGCATAGTGTTGCATAGTGTTTTTGCGTAGTGTTTTGCATAGTATTGCATAAGTATTTGCATAGTAAAATGTTTTATATAAATAGAATATATTATATTTTATTTAAAAGATTTTTCTTTAAATATGGATAGTCGATTAAAGTAAATCAATCTGGACCGTTCATGGATTAATTACTTATGCATTCCATTTTCCTATAAATAAGCTCATTCCTTCATTATTTTCTTACGAATTCATTGAAACTAGAGAGAAATTATAGAGAGAAGTTATAGAGAGAAGTTATAGAAAGAAGAAGAAAGAGTATTACGCTACTTCACTACTTCTATATTCATTTCTTTTTACGGTAAGGGTGTTATTCTTTCTTCTTGAAGAACTTCACATTATTCCATTCACTTATTATTCATTGGAATAACTCAGTAAAAAGTGGCATACCCTATACATAACCTCGATCATGCCATACCCTATACTTGGTGAAATCTTTATGTTATTCCATCGCTTATCATTCTGCTTGGAATAACTTTTGATCTGCTGTTTACCCTATACTTGGTGACATTCTTCTATTATTCTCATTGTAACATCCCATGCATGTGTTTTACACCGGACTGGTTCCGCTTTTATTATTCTGCTTGGAACATCCCGTCATCATGTGTTTTACACATCGGACTGGTTCCGCTCTTTATCATTCTCATTGGAATATCCTATCTCATGTGTTTTACACCGGATCCGGTTCCATCTTTATTATTCTGTTGGAACATCCCATTGGTGTGAATTTCACCCGACCGGTTCCGTTATTATTATTATATTGGAATAACTCATACATGCAAGTACCGCATGCACGGTGATTTCTTTTGTTATTCCATTCTTTATTATACCCAGTTGGTTAAAACTTTGACTTATACTCCATGAAATTAGTAGAATATCCTTGATATTTGCGTTTCATCCAAATATCTTTCATGGAAATATTCTTCCGATCATTCTTGAATTTAACTCTCACGAAACGATGTCATGTTGATAATTTGGACGTTAATAATTCATGGATTAAATAATTCTTGAACTTGTTTTATTGAATTATTATGTCATTGTCATCATCCTCATGTTATATTATGTTATCTTTGCTTTACGTGCATAGATGAACTTAGTATGATTATGACCGAGGGATCATTCTTGCATATAATCACGACTTGATATAAATGATGTGACAAAAGTCCTCGATGGGTTTGTAATGCAAAGTGATGGATAGTTTTGGTATGATTATGACCAGGGGTGATTCTAGTATAGTAGTCATGACCATTGATAATTTGATGAAAATCCTCCACCGTGGTACGGGGATGATTAGATGTGGTGGTTTATTTATTAAGTTGAGTCTCAATGATAAAATTGATGAAAACCTTTAAAACCTAAAAGATAGTAGACTTTATTCTCTACTGACTCTTTTAATGGGTTGCTTATTCATTCAGCAGATTAAATTGGTTGTCTATTGTATTTTATCGCTTTAACACTTGTTGAAGGCTAATGATAATTTATTCTACATTATCTTAGTCATAATATTTCTTCTTCTTTAAAGCTAGTTGAGCTCACCCTTTTTTTCACCGTTCTCTTCGTGAAATGAGAACATAAATTTGGACGACGAGCAGTCGGGGAGAAGTAATGGTCCGTAGAGGATAGCATTAGTAGTCCTCACTATTACGTGAAATAAAGTGATGATAATAGGCGTAATGAGGACTCCTTTTGAGTTTGTATAATATCTAGTAGACAAAATTTGTATTCAAACTCACGCTTTATGTCGTATTGCATACGACGCTTATATTAAGTAAGTTGTATTTGAATTTATGTACCATGTAAGTTGCGACCCAAGATGGGTGACGTATACTTAATTTTGGGGGCGTCACATATTAAATAATAAATATTAAGCTATTTAATTTATTCTATCACCATAGATTAAATTAAATATACATAACTATATTATTACGATTATGCCATTAACTTCTTAAATAATTATTCTTCCTTTTATGGTGTGACCACTTTTAGGTTCTCCATATTAAACCGGTTGTGAATAAATCAATTAGAATAATTCTAATCTTATTTAAATAAATAAATTAAACAATTAATTTATTTAAATAAATAATATTTATTCTACAATAGGGATAAGCCTCCCAGCGATCAACGACTTTCCGGATAATATAGATTTCAACATTAATCATAAAAGAACCTTTGAGTAAATAGTTACCGTACAATTCAATCCTTCCACCATACAATGTCCCAATTAAATATAAGACATGGAATTACTCACAAGTCTTATTTTATTTAATTATATGTATTTCGATCCTTAAATGCATGAACTCAAATAATGCAAATTAGAAACTCCTTTCTAATTTCATTACATCTTCGCCAAGGACTACTTGGGTTGTCATTTATCGAATCACATAGGACATTTCTCTTCTTTTATTAGAAGTGGTAGATTCTTTATTGATCATACATTATCTCCATGTACAACTTATTATACCCAAGCATACCTTTGATATACCCTAAGGGTCTTAAGGAATAAGTCAAAGTATAACTCATCATACACAAGATACTATGATGATCTCAAGTCCAAGGATTACTTGTCTTTACTATCACTACAGAATTCTATTGACGACAGCAAATAAAACTCCATTAGGTATTCCTTAGCGAGCCACGCTTCGATGAACTTATTCTCTAATAAGCACCTACATACTTGCTTTAGTGTTCCACGTGAAATGATCATGAGATCAATCATCCTCATCCAACGAAGCAAACGCGTATGTACTCAATCTATCCGGATTTACTAATCCCTAATTTAGTAATCCAATGATTGGGAACTATTTTAGTTTTAAGCTTTCTAAGAATTTAGATCTCATTAGAATGATCATCATCATTATTCTAAAAGCATTGCTTAAAACTATGGGTTTATCACATATTATAAAAACAAAGATCATGTAGATAATTAAAAGCCTTTAATAAATTAATACTTTTTATTAATAAATGAATAAGATTGTTACAAAGTATATGCTTTATCATCAAACATGATTGGCTTATGTGCATACTACTTTCATAAATGACAATATTCCTATTAGAACTCTCAGTTTATGTATTGTCGTATGTTACACGACAGATGTATAATTAAGTTTGTATTTGAATTTATGTACCATGTAAGTGGCGACCCAAGATGGGTGACGTATACCTAATTTTGGGGGCGTCACAACCTCTAGAGGCCAAACATTTGGGTGGCTAACGTTGATCAAAGGAAGGAACCAAACCCGGTGGATTCAAGGTTAACGCGGAGAACTAGGAGGTGAACTCGTACCTGAGGAAGCTCGTTTCTACAAGGGTATGATTTCATAATTTCTTATTCTTCGTTTAATTAATAATTGTGCATAAAGGGTGATCCGGGTATATGGTTTGTATAAAATTTTAAATTCTGATTTTTACACGCTTCCGCACTTTTTATGCAATTTGATTGCGTTTATTAATATTACAAACCTTACAAGCATACCCTATACTTGGTGAAATCCCTCTGTTATTTCATTTTATATTATTATATTGGAATAACTTTGCTTATATCTGGCAATCTGGCATACATGGTGAAATTCTTCTATTATTTCATTATATATTATTATGTTGGAATAACCTGTTTATGCGAAGTATCGCATACATGGTGAAATTCTTCTACTATTCCATTCTAAATTATTATGTTGGAATAACCTGTTTATGCGAAGTACCGCATACGTGGTGAAATTCTTCTATTATTCCGTTCTTTATTATTCTCGTTTAATATCCTCGTCGGTCAATTAATTTCACCGACTTTGATTCCATTATTTATTATTCCGCATTTATTATTCAGCCGAATATCCTCGCTTGCGTTCTTTGGACTGACTCCGTTCCATATTTATTATTCTGTTAGAATAACCTGTCTGTGCTATCTATCATATGCCTGGTGATTTCCTTTGTTATTCCATTCTTTATTATACTCAATTGGTTAAAATTTTGACTTCTATACTCCATGAAATTAGTGGAATATCCTTTATATTTGCGCTTCATCCAGTATCTTTTCATGAAAATATTCTTCTGAGCATTCTTAAATTTTACTCTACAAAGAAGTATCATGTGAGACCCCAGATTTTATCAATAATGATTTAAATTTTGTCGAAATAATTTTTTAATATTATGGTGTGAATTTGAGATAATATTATAGTTGTGGGTAGTATTTATAAATTTTGCAAAGTATGCAAGTGGTTATATTATATTCGATTGGCCTGAGGGAATATTAGGGTTTAGCGAGGAATATTCGTGATAACTACTCAATCATTGGTGGACCCTAATGTAATTATTGTCCGGATTGAGAAAACGACAAAAATATTTTATTAAAATAACGGCGGAAGTTTTACCGTAGTTACCGTTGAACTACTTCAGTAGTAAAAGTACGATGTCGTGTGGTTGCATAAGTAGCATTACCAGTATTGATTATCGACGCTTATGTGAGAAGTCACTTCGGTTTGATTCCATTATCACGATTAATAATATGAATTATTATAATGATAATGACGTTTTGTTTTATTCAGTATTATTAACGTAATAAAACGAAACATCTTTTATATAAAATAGAATACTTTATTAAAGTTATTCTATAAATAGTAATATATTATATTTTATTATGCGTAGTGTTGCGTAGTGTTTTTGCATAGTGTTTTGCATAGTATTGTATAAAGATTTGCGTAGTAAAATGTTTTTATATAAATAGAATATATTATATTTTATTTAAAAGATTTTCTTTAAATATGGACCGTCGATTAAAGTAAATCAATCTGGACCGTTCATGGATTAATTACTATGCATTCCATTTTCCTATAAATAGAAGCTCATTCCTTCATTATTTTCTTACGAATTCATTGAAACTCTGTAGAGAGAAATTATAGAGAGAAGTTATAGAGAGAGTTATAGAAAGAAGAAGAAGAGTATTCTGCTACTTCTTGTACTTCTATATTCGGTTCTTTTACGGTGAGGGGGTGTTATTCTTTCTTCTTGAGAAACTTCATTATTCCATTCACTATTATTACATTGGAATAACTCGTAAAAGTGGCATACCCTATACATAACTTTGATGATATCTGCCAGATACCTATACTTGGTGAAATCCTTATGTTATTCCATTCTTATCATTCTGTTGGAATAACTCAGATAATGCTTATTAATTCTATATCGAAAGTAAGTATGCACAATGCCAATCATCATGTTTGATGATAAAGCATATACTTTGTAATAATCTTGTTTATTTATTAATAAAAAGTATTAATTTATTAAAGGCTTTTTAATTATCTACATGATCTTTGTTTTTATAATATGTGATAAACCCATAGTTTTAAGCAATGCTTTTAGAATAATGATGATGATCATTCTAATGAGATCTAAATTCTTAGAAAGCTTAAAACTAAAATAGTTCCCAATCATTGGATTACTAAATTGGGGATTAGTGAATCCGGATAGATTGGTACATACGTCGTTCGCTTCTTTCATCGATGAGGATGATTGATCTCATGATCATTTGTGTGGAGACACTAAAGCAAGTATGTAGGTGCTTATTAGAGAATAAGTTCATCGAACGTGGCTCGCTAAGGAATACCTAATGGAGTTTTTTATTTTGTCAATAGAATTCTCAGTAGTGATAGTAGTAAGACAAGTAATCCTTGACTTGAGATCATCATAAGATTCTTGTGTATGATGAGTTATACTTTGACTTATTCCTTAAGACCCTTAGGGTATATCAAAGGGTATGCTTGGGTATAATAAGTTGTATATGGAGATAATGTATGATCAATAAAGAATCTACCACTTCTAATAAAAGAAGAGAAATGTCCTATGTGATTCGATAAATGACAACCCAAAGAGTCTTCGCGAAAGCGAAATGAAATTAGAAAGGAGTTTCTAATTTGCATTATTTGAGTCATGCATTTAAGGATCGAAATACATATAATTAAATAAAATAAGACTTGACAAGAATTCCATGTCTTATATTTAATTGGGACATCAGATGGTGGAAGGATTGAATCAGATTTGGTAACTATTTACTCAAAGGTTCTTTAATGATTAATGTTGAAATCTATATTATCCTCGAAAGTCGCTGATCGCTAGGAGGCTTATCCCTATCAGAATAAATATTATTTATTTAAATAAATTAATTATTTAATTTATTTATTTAAATAAGATTAGAATTGTTTCTAATTGATTTATTCACAACCTAGCTTAATATGGAGAACCTAAAGGGTCACACCATAAAAGGAAGAATAATTATTTAAGAAGTTAATGGCATAATCGTAATAATATGTTATGTATATTTAATTTAATCTATGGTGATAGAATAAATTAAATAGCTTTAATATTTATTATTTAATATTTTAGAAATATTAAATATAAATTAATAAGAGGAGTCTTATTAATATTATTACAATTATTATTATTTTAATTTCTAAAAGAGTTTAGGAATTAATTTAATATAAGTATTTCATTTATTCCTAATTGGATTAGGAAGGAAAATTAGTTAAAGGAGTTTAATTAATTATCCCTAATAAGATTAGGAGCTTAATTAATTAAAAGAATTTAATTAATTAAATAAAACCCAATTCCTTAATTGTTAAGATGGGTTGCCCACATCTATAAATAAGAGGAGTCTTATTATGGGTGGTATGGGTTGTTGATTTTAACAAAGACGTAATAATTCCAATTGTTGGAGAGTACGCCTTTCTATATAGAGATAAAAACTAGGGTTAGCCATACACCCTTCTTCTTGAATTTTCTTCTTCCTCGTGGATCACCTCTGAGGCCAAACATTTGGGTGGCTAACGCCGATCAAAGGAAGGAACCAAACCCGATGGATTCAAGTTGAACGCGAAAAGGATTGGAGGTGAACTCAGACCGAGGAAGCTCGATCTTCAAGGGTATGATTTTATTCTTTATCTTTTCGCTTAATTAATAATTATGCATAAAGGGTGATCCGGGTATATGGTTTGTAAATTTTTAAACTCGATTTTACACGCTCATGACTTTTTTATGCAATTTGATCATAACGTTGAATATTACAAACCTAACAAGGCGTCGAGCCCAAACCTTTATGCTAATTATTAATTGTTTTAATTTGATATGATATCGATATGTGTTTAGAATAATTTAATTGGGCATAATTTTTATTAGATAAAATTTATTAAAAAAAAAAAAAAAAAAAAACAAAGCTGCTGGTTTTAATTCATATTGCATGACAATGCACGAAAATAAGGAGCTTGAAATCTTAATACTGGACTAGTTGCTGAAAAAAAAAAAAAAAAAAAAAGGCAGGAGCATATATAGATAATCCTGGTGCACGCATGAATCTTTTTTTTCTCCTACAGCAAGTGCACGGTTTCATAAAAAAAAAAAAAAAAAAACAAAAAAAACTTGCGTTATTAATTATATTCGGCACCATGATTACAGCAGGAATTCGGCACCATGATTACAGCAAGTGCACGGATGGATATATATATAAAGCAACGGATATTATATATATACATATATATTATACGGATAATATATATATATATATATATATATATATATATTAATTATTTTATAATTAAAATAAAAGTTTATTTTAATTTTAAAATAAAAGGTTTATTTTAATATTAAAATATAAAGTTTTATTTTAATTTTAATAATTTTATAATTAAAACAAAAAGGTTTATTTTAATCTTAAAATAAAAGGTTTATTTTAATATTAAAATAAAAGATTTATTTTAATTTTAAAATTAAATTTCATGCTAACTAATTAGAATTGGAATTGGATTCCATAATAACTAATTGGAGTTGAAATTGATTTTATTTTTCCTTAAATAAAGGAGTTTATTTAGATATGAAATAGATTTCAATTATTCAAAATAAAAGAGCTTTATTTTTTCCTTAAATAAAGGAGTTTATTTAGATATGAAATAAGATTTCATATTATTCAAAATAAAAGAGTTTATTTGTGAATAGGAAATATAATCCGTGTTTCCTTTAATATTTTTTTATACATGGAATTGGATTCCATAATTAACTAAAATAAAGAGTTTATTTTAATTAGAGATTTTTTTTTATATACATGGAATTAGATTCCATAATTAATTAAAATAAAGGAGTTTATTTTGATTAAAAGATTTTGATTAAAATAAAATAGTTTATTTTATTCAAAATTGGATAAATTAAAATAAAATAGTTTTATTTTGATTTAAATTTGATTAAAATAAAGGAGTTTATTTTGATTCAAAATTAGATTTTATACTAACTAAATTTGCCCATTAAATGATATCAATATATATATTAAATGTTTATTATTCATGAGATGAATGTTATTTATCGATGCATATGGTGATGTGTATGATAATAAATGGGATTGATTATGACTTATCGATTAATGCGATTGGATTTTATTTTAGTTGGATGCACGAATGTATGGGTTTTATTAAATGGGGTCTCACAGACTTCGCCTTCTCTAATTTTTCTTAATGTAAATTCTATCTCCTCCTATGTATTTCCCTCGATCACGATCAAGGTTTCTATTTATTTTAAATAGTTTTGTAATAGGAATAGTTAGAATTAATTTTGAAAAATTGGAGATCAAGGAGCAAGGAGCGCCAAGACCCGCTTGTAATGGAGCCCTAGTTTAAATGTAATAGTTATATTTAAATATTATTTCTTGCACCTTAGGTTTGACCTTTTTGTTCACTTGGTGGTGGCTCTAAAGTGAACCAAACTAGAATAAAAGTCCATAATCAATCCGGGTAGAATATATAGATTCTATATGTGCATGCTTATACTATATATATATATATATTATGCAAACATGCTTCGCATGTTCATTAATAATATGACGCGTATTTTATATATATATATATATATGCTATTAAACAAGATGAGACAAATTAATAATAAAACCCCTCAATTTTTATATTAAGTCCTGCGCTCAAAGATATTTGGAATATCGAACGTCAGCCTTCTAGCATGATAAAATTAATAGAGTATTAAATATTTAATATGAGTTTGTTGTGTCACCACAAGGCAAGTATTAAGTATTTAAGATGTTAATTTATCACATTTGATGCTTATAAAGAAAATTGAACAATATTGTTTTGTTGTGTCACCACAAGGATGATATTTTTTTTTTTTGATATATGGAGTGCTAGGTCGGACTTAACTTGATAATTTTGATTCTGGATGTGCCACCACTGATCAAAATAATCTAAGAGGCAAAATACAAGGAGTTGATAGTTGATGTAATCGACAAAAGTTGTCTACCTATTTATTTATATATAGTTTGTTGTGTCACCACAAGGCTATATACATTTGAAATGGGATCCTTATTCTCACTAGCAAATCTTTAATTAGATTTTGCCGAACTATATAAGTGAGGGTAATATAGTTTGAAGAAAATAGTGGGAGATACCAATTTAAAACAAGACCTAAATTATTTTGGTAATTAATAATAGAATGTATGTTAAAATGTTGTTAATTACAAATTCATTTACAGAAATTTTACAATGTCTAAAATTACTATCATCACGAAGCATATTAGATGCTAAATTAATCTTAATCAATTAAACGGATTGGTTAAGGAATTTGAGAATAGTTCTCATAGTCAAAAAAGCTATCTTATGTCCTTAATACGCCTTATCCTCGCAATGGTTGCGCATAATGCCTCCGAGGAAGACATTGCTACTTTTAGAAAGTGGCAAGATGATGCACAGATGGCTTTCAATGCATCATGCTCGCATCCACGAGTAAACGAGCTTCAAATACACAAAGATGAAACTATGGATGCTCCTACTATATTCCCGCACATCAAGTAGTTGATGGTGATGAAAAGTAGGACCGATAGATATTAGATATCTAAGAGAGCTCTTCCGATCTAGAATGGCCAATGGCACTATAAAGATGCATAAAAAAAGTTCTTAACATAATCAATTTGATTGATCAATTAGACAACTGGTTTTGTCACGGATGGAGAGTTGAGCCAAGATTTGATCTTGCACTCACTCCCTGGACTCCTTTCACAATTGTTGTGAATTTTTCATATGAACAAGCTAGATATCGCCTCGGCCGATTTGCTTAACATGTTAAAAATATTGAGAGTCACTTTCCAACCAAGAAAGATCAAGTCTTACCGGTAGGGGCCAAAGGATCTTCCAAAGAAGAACGATTCAAAGAAGGTATATAGAAAGGCATAAACAAAGGATAATAAGAACAAAACCGATATGGATAAAGAAAGGAGTTTGCTTCCACTCGCAATAAGCCCGACATCGGAAAGAAATCGCAAAAGCATCTTGCAGAGGATAACCAAAGAAGCTTAGTGAAGTTTCTATTATAATACAATTTTGTTCATGATTGAAATAAATTTTTCTTTAAGTCAAGGTTCTACTTGGGTATTGGATACCGACTTTGGTTATCATAAATATAGATTTATGAAGGGACCAAATGTAAGTAGAAAAGCTAAACAAATATAAGTAATCCTATGTGTGGAAAATGAAGCAAAGGTTGTCAAGATTAGCCATAGAAACTTATAGTTTAACAATGCCTACTGCAGCAAATCTATTAAGTCAATAAGTTGTTATTGTATTCCAATTCTTGTTAGAAATATTATTTCCATTTTATTGTTGGACAATAAAATTTTTGGTATTATAATTAAGAACAATTGTTGTTCTATTTATAATAATAATGTTTTGTATAGAACCGAATATTACTTAATAAATTTTGTATACTTGACTTACACGAAAATAATTTTGAAAATAAAAATGAGATGATTTCAAAGAGTTGAATAAATGTATTTGTTGAATACAAATTATTCGAAAGTTCAAAGAATTGAGATTAAAATTCATTCAAAGAGTTTCTAGATCAATCAAATGTTTTCTCATTTGTTGATTGATGTATCCGAAAGGAAAAATCGTACTTGTTGGACATGGTACGGTCCATAATGATTTTACCGACATTCCAGATCCTATTTCCTAGAAATGGTTCCTCAAAATCCACCAAGACTCCATAAAAGTTATGGGCCGATGGAGGATTCCTAATCTTAAGTATGTTAAGAAAGGGGTTGTCAACTTAAAAGTACTTAAAATTCTTTTGATTAGATCAAGGAATAAATACTTGTGCAATAAGTTTCAGATCATCTCAAATTGTTTTCTCATAATGGACACATCCGATATCATGATAATTGAATAATCGATTGATATATCTCGAAAGGAAAAATCGCATCCTTGTTGGATATGGTACATGGTCCATAATTATTTTACCGACATTCCAAAGATCCTTTCAGGGTCATGTCCAGAAATGGTCATATCTACGAAAAATGGTAACCTCAAAATCCAGCCCCAAGACTCCATAAAAGTTATGGACGGGGAGGATTCCTAATCTTAAGTATGTTAAGATAAGGGGTTCAAACTTATGTGAAAAGGTTTGAAAGGATAAGTTTGGGACAAGATTTGACATGTATACAGATTTGTGGGACATCCTAAAGTAAGTTTAGGATATATGTTCTATAATCCTACTTAGCAAAAGGTGTTTGTTACGAACACACGCTTTCTAAGATAAAGGTGTTTATCATTAAAAGGGGCTAGTGGGAGGATAATAGATCTTGAAGAGTTCAAGAACCACAAAACACTATAAGTCAAATAAGAGGAACTCAGAGATGTACCTATTGTACCACAACCAATCGTAAATCTAGAATAGTACCAAGATACCTAGAGGTATGGATTCATCATGGATGATGATGATGAGGCACGATCATAGAAGATGATGATCCGAGGTAACATCTGATGAGGTAAGAGTTCTAGTATGTATGAAAGGGTCAAAGGAGCATCGTGACATTCCTAATATTATATGTTGATATACTACTTGATGAGGAATGACATACCAATGCTACAATCAATAAAGATAAAGTTGTCTAAACAATCCTCCATGAATGATTTGGGAAGAGTATCATAATTGGGGATATAAATCTATATAGATAGATTTAAAAGGATGCTCGACTTAACCCAAGGAATGTATATTCATTTGATGCTAAAGTCGTTTAGCATGGCAAACTCCAAGAGATGTCTCATATCGATGAAGCTATGGAGTGTATCTCTCTTAATAGTCCCCATAGACTCCAAAGAAGAGAGATCGCATGAGTGACTATCATGTATGCAATGAAATATACGAGACCTGATGTTGATCACCATATTCGGAGAAGTTCACTATGAGTCGCTGAAAAATATCTTAAAGTGCTTAACCTAAGACTAAGGATGTGATCATATTCATGGTGGGTCTAAATTAAAACTAGAGGGCTTAATGACTCAAGTTTTTCGCATGCACAAGACGACAGTAAAAATCCACTTTAAGGTAAAGGTTACCTTGAATAAAGGGTACAAGAATCGAAAGGTTCCAAACAAAGAAAGAGTTCTTTGGTTTAGTAATAAAGACAAAGTATATAGCTATAAATAAAGTCGCAAGTTGATTGTTTGGATTAAAAGTTCATTACGTAACTAGAATAGTTCCTAAGTCTCATCTTGATCTAAACATGTGTTGTGGCACTTTCATTTGATTATTAGAATCATCGAAAGATGGGAAATCACTATAGAGATAGTGGACTCTCATGAACAACATTACATATCCATTAACTAAAGCTTATCCAACAAAGAGGATAATCGCCACTTGTAGAAGAAGAGTATGAGATACCACGACGATTGGCTTTAGTGCAAGGGAGATTGAAAGTAGTATGCACACAAGCCAATCATGTTTGATGATAAAGCATATACTTTGTAAATAATCTTATTTATTTATTAATAAAAAGTATTAATTTATTAAAGGCTTTTAATTATCTACACGATGTTTGTTTATAATATGTGATAAACCCATAGTTTTAAGCAATGCTTTTAGAATAATGATGATGATCATTCTAATGAGATCTAAATTCTTAGAAAGCTTAAAACTAAAATAGTTCCCAATCATTGATTACTAAATCGGGGATTAGTGAATCCGGATAGATTGGGTACATACGCTGTCTTCTTCATTGGATGAGGATGATTGATCTCACGATCATTTGTGTGGAGACACTAAAGCAAGTATGTAGGTGCTTATTAGAGAATAAGTTCACCGAACGTTGGCTCGCTAAGGAATACCTAATGGAGTTTTATTTGCACGTCAATAGGAATTCTCAGAGTGATAGTAAGACAAGTAATCCTTGACTCGAGATCATCATAGTAGATCTTGTGTATGATGAGTTATACTTTGACTTATTCCTTAAGACCCTTAGGGTATATCAAAGGGTATGCTTGGGTATAATAAGTTGTATATGGAGATAATGTATGATCAATAAAGAATCTACCACTTCTAATAAAAGAAGAGAAATGTCCTATGTGATTCGATAAATGACAACCCAAAGAGTCCTCGGGTAAGGTGTAATGAAATTAGAAAGGAGTTTCTAATTTGCATTATTTGAGTTGTGCATTTAAGGATCGAAATACATATAATTAAATAAAATAAGACTTGACAAGTAATTCCAATGCCTTATATTTAATCGGGACATCAGATGGTGGAAGGATTGAATTGTATTTTAACTATTTACTCAAAGGTTCTTTAATGATTAATGTTGAAATCTATATTATCCGGAAAGTCGCTGATCGCTAGGGGAGGCTTATCCCTATCAGAGAATAAATATTATTTATTTAAATAAATTAATTATTTAATTTATTTATTTAAATAAGATTAGAATTGTTTCTAATTGATTTATTCACAACCTATTTAATATGGAGAACCTAAAGGGTCACACCATAAAAAGGAAGAATAATTATTTAAGAAGTAAATGGCATAATCGTAATAATATAGTTATGTATATTTAATTTAATCTATGGTGATAGAATAAATTAAATAGCTTAATATTTATTATTTAATATTTTAGAAATATTAAATATAAATTAATAAGAGAGAGTCTTATTAATATTATTACAATTATTATTATTTTAATTTCTAAAGAGTTTAGGAATTAATTTAATATAAGTATTTCATTTATTCCTAATTGGATTAGGAAGGAAATTAGTTAAAGGAGTTTAATTAATTATCCCTAATAAGATTAGGGAGCTTAATTAATTAAAAGAATTTAATTAATTAAATAAAACCCAATTCCTTAATTGTTAAGATGGGTTGCCTACATCTATAAATAAGAGAGAGTCTTATTATGGGTGGTATGGGTTGTTGACTTTAACAAAGACGTAATAATTCCAAGTTGTTGGGAGTACGCCTTTTCTATAGAGATAGAAAACTAGGGTTACCATAACACCCTTCTTCTTGAATTTTTCTTCTTCCTCGGTGGATCACCTCTGAGGCCAAACATTTGGGTGGCTAACGTTGATCAAAGGAAGGAACCAAACCCGGTGGATTCAAGTTGAACGCGAAAAGGATTGAGGTGAACTTGTACACGAGGAAGCTCGATCTTCAAGGGTATGATTTTATTCTTTATCTTTTCGCTTAATTAATAATTATGCATAAAGGGTGATCCGGGTATATGGTTTGTAAATTTTTTAAACTCGATTTTACACGCTCATGACTTTTATGCAATTTGATCATTATATGAATATTATTAAACCTAACATATACTTGGTGACATTCTTCTATTATTCGCTTGGAACATCCTCGTCACGTGTGTTTTACACCTGGACTGGTTCCGCTTTTATTATTCTGTTGGAACATCCATGCATGTGTGTTTTACACCTTACGCAGTCCGCCTTTTATCATTCTGTTGGAATATCCTATCCGTGTGTTTTTACACCGGATCCGGTTCCATCTTTATTATTACATTGGAACATCCTCCCGGTGTGAATTTCACCCGACACTTGCCCGCTATTATTATATTGGAATAACTCGCCTACATGCAAGACCGCATCGTGGTGATTTCTTTTTTTGTTATTCCATTCTTTATTATACCCAAATTAAAACTTTGACTTATATCTCCATGAAATTAGTAGAATATCCTCGATATTTGCGTTTAATCCAAGATCTTTTCATGGAAATATTCTTCCGATCATTCTTGAATTTAACTCTACGCGACAAGATCATGTTGATAATTTGGACGTTAATAATTCATGGATTAAATAATTCTTGAACTTGTTTTATTGAATTATTATGTCGTTGTCATCATCCTCACGTTATATTATGTTATCTTTGAACTTTACGCGATGCGTAGATGAACTTTAGTATGATTATGACGACCAGGATCATTCGGTATAATCACGACTTGATATAAATGATGTGACAAAAGTCTCTCGATGACTGTAGAATGCAGTTGATAGATAGTTTTTTGGTATGATTATGACCGGGGTGATTCGAGATAAAGTCGCTTATCGATAATTTGATGAAAATCCTTGACCAGAGTGCGAGGATGATTAGATGTGGTGGTTTATTTATTAAAATCGAGTCACCGATAAAAATTGATGAAAACCTTTAAAACCCTAAAAGATAGTAGACTTTATTCTCTCTTGACTTTTTTAATGGGTTGCTTATTCCATTCGCAGATTAAATTGGTTTGTCTATCAGTATTTTATCGCTTTAACATTTGTTGAAAATAATGATAATTTATTCGCATTATCTTAGTCATAATATTTCTTCTTTGAAATTTAGTTGAAATTCACTTTTTCTTTCAATCGTTATTCTCTTGAGAAATGAGAAACATAAATTTTGAGACGAGTCGGGGACGTAAGAAATGGTCCGGAGGATAAGATTAGTAGTCTCCCCACTATTCTGCTAAATAGTGTGATAATAGTTGTAATGAGGACTCGCTTTTGAGTTTGTATAATATCTAGTAGACAATATTTGTATCTGGCTTCTCATGATTTACGTCAGATTGCATACTGTACGCTTAGGTTAGTAAGTTGTATTTGAATTTATGTATTCACGTAAGTGGCGGCCAAGATGGGTGACGTATACCTAATTTTAGAGCGTCACATATCATGTTGACAATTTAGACGTTATTAGTTCTTGGATAAATTAATTAAATGAACTTGTTTTATTGAATTCTTATATCATTATCATCATTCTCATGTTTATATTTTTTAAAAGTCATACGCGTGGCGCGTGAGTATGCGTAGATGAACTTGGTATGATTATAACTGAGGATTATTCGGTATAATCATGGCCAATAGTAATGTTTCAAATGATGTGATAAAAAGTCCTCATCGTACCAGAATAAGATCGTTGATGACAAATTGTTAGCGTAATCGTGGCCAATTTCGATGAATCTGCTGAATATCCCTACCGTAGTGCATTGGATAATTTATGGGCGTGACCACAATGAATATCCCTACCGGTCATGCGGGGATGATGTGGATTATTTATTAAAATCTAGTCTCGGCGATAAAAGTGATGAAAAATTTTTAAATCATAAAAGATAGTAAATTTTATTCTACTCTTGATTTCTTTTAATGGATTGTTTATTTACCGCAGCTTAAACTTTATTGCCTATTGTATTTTATCGCTTTAACATTGTTGAAGCTTAATGATAATTTATTTTGTATTATCTTGACCATAATATTTCTTAATCTTAAAATTGAGTTTCACCCTTTTTCTTTCAATCGCTCTATTCGGAAATGAGAATATAAATTTGACGCGAATTTTAAGCGGAGTGATAGTCAGGATGATAACATTAGTAGTCTCCTCACTATTCGTTAAATAGTGTGATAATAAATGTAATGAGAATTTCGACTTTGAGTATGGATATTGTCTGATTTACAATATTCCTATTAAAACTCTCGATTCGTATGATTGTCAGACATATTCTGCGGACAGGTTGTATAATTAAGTTTGTATTTATATTTTTGTCTGCACGATCCCATGACTCAAGATGGGTGATGTATACCTAATTTTGTAAAAATTACGATGCTAACTACGCCTTTATTATTTATAAACAACTTATACTTTGTCGTTTTCTTCATCCAATCGCTTTCCACATGGGCGCTACAATAAATTAACGTGCATACCGTCGCATTTAATATTCTCCGACAAGAAGTATTATTTCACGACCAAACAAATATTCTCCGGACAATAATGAATATTTTATAACCACTGCTTTATTTGAAATATTTCATGCGATTTTATCCATAACTAACCACATTAATCAAATCAACCCTTACTATTTCAAAATAATAAATAGAGGAAATTCAATTTCATTTATAATAAGTGGGGTATTACGGTGGAAGCATAAAGGTTGTGGATTTTGGGGGTGCGGTTGGGATGAGAAGTGAAATATGATCAAGGATGAAAGATTTGATTTCACGGTCATGTATATATATGTGCATACAGAGAGAAAATTAAAGGTATTAGGAGATTTGATGATTGCTTGAATATTGGGTTGATTTGTAGTGAGAGGAATAAAGAATTTGGGTGAGATTTACAGTGAGGGTTTTAGCAAAGAGAGAAAAATGAGTGAGTACATGGAGAAGAAGAAACCAGGCGCGGTTTTTTCAGTACACAATTTTATCCGACAAAGGCGGTCATGTGGTTCGATCGATGGTGATGGTGGAATTTGTGAGTTTTTTATGGTGTAATTATTTGTGTTTTTTGGTACGAAAATATGTTTATCCTTCCGAATTTCTGGATTGAACTAGCTCTTAAAACATCTGTTTCTGTAGCTCTTAAAAATTTCTTGCAGAATTTTTTCTTTTGGTGGTGTAATGTTGGTGATAATGCGGGCAGAGGTGATGATAGTGGTGGGCATGTGTTGTGGTGATAGGGAAGATGAGTGGGCTTAGCAAATTTGCCTAATTTCTTAAATCTATAATTTCAGTAAATAATAATTTTTTGTCTTTTGATCTTTCATTTTGGTTTTGGTTTCATTTGATTGTTGGTTTGGGTTTGCAATTTGGTTGCTGGTTTGAGTTTGCAATCCAATCCGTTGTTTTTCATTAGTATTAATGTCTAATATAAAGTGATTTGACGAGTTTGCCCCTTTAAATGTGTTAAGAAAAAATAAAATATTATTTTTAGTTACAACTCAAATTTGACCAACGACCACTCAAATAAATTACGTCCGACGATTTATGACGTACAGATTCAATTGTTGTAAATTGAAAAAATTAATAGTTCGAATCATCTAATCGACAAAATTAAAAAGTGGATTACTGAGAAAGTGAAATATGGCACTTATAGTTTAGGGTAGTAGAATTATATTTAAGCCTTATTAGTAATATTATTAATAAGATGTTAGTAATTACTTAATAGTTATTAGTACTTCTCTTTAACATGATTTTACTTCTTAGCTAAATATAAAATGTATTATCTTAATAATATTACTGATTAGATATTAGGATATATCAATGTTATTAATAATATAAATATACTTACAATATTATTGTTATTAATATACTTTAATGCTAATGAAAAAAATAAGATAATTTTGACAAAAAAAGAGATAAATTCAATTTTTCTTTCTCTTTGTTTAGTTTCTCATGTAGGAACGGGTGAAAAGAGTTAAGACCGTAAATAAAGGTCATCTTAGAGTTTTTATTATTTGTTTATTTATATTTGTTATTCTATTAATTTTACCTATCCAACTTTGTTATTTATTGCAAAAGATGAAATCTAAAAATAACTTAAATATATTGAATAAATAAAGTACTTATTATTTTTATAAAATATGCGCTCACAAGATTAAATTATTTATTTATTATAATTATTGTATTATTGTTATTACGATAAATTATTCTTATAAGCATACATTACTTCAATTATTATTTTTGTTAAAATAAAAATAAAATAAAATAAGGTTCATTTTTTAACAGTAATGTAGATTATAACAGTAATGCTATTAAAATAGTAATGTTACTAATACTATTAATATATACTAATATCTAATAAGTAATGTTATTAAGATAATATATTATAAGTATATAATCAAGTAACATCATATTAAAAGGAATTATTAATAATTAATAATTAATTACTAATAATTTATCAATAACTAATAAAGTTGTACTATTATTATTACTAGTGTTAGTAATAATTTTTAAAAAATAATATTAATTCTTAACTTAGTTGTTAATCAATGTTTTATTAGTCCTAAAAGTATGAAGTGTTAAGTTTAAATATTGGTAAAATAAATATTTTTAACCCAAAAATATTGCTATAAATTGACATGTCATGTATACATTTTACTCCCCTGAAAACACATCCAAACAATTATAATTGAAAAATTCTAGGGGGACATTTTTTATTGACATTCTCTAGTGACATTTTTTTTTTTTTTTTTTTTTTTTTGTAGTCTTTTTTAAAAAATGTATAATATTTATTTTAATCAAATTTTTATAAAAAATAATGTTTTTAGATAATTTGGATATATACAAAAAATAATTTTAATTAAAATAGATATTATATATTTTTTAAAAAATATTACAAAAAAAAAAAAAAAAAAAAAAAATCGCTAGAATGTCACCAAAAAAAAAATATCGCGATAGAAGAACTCATTATAATTACCAGATAAGAATGCCGCATCACATCCATATGGACCATATCCGAGCTAGAAATTAATCAATGTTAATTTAAAATCCACGTGTACTGCACATATTTCTCTTCATAAAAATTAGCGATCCGCGTGATATCCAATTGACCAATCACAACTCGTGTAATCTTTACCATCTTCATTCTCACTATAAATAGCGAAAGGGACGTTTTGGTTACCGTCAGAGTCGACCACTTCAGAAAGCGAGCAGTTTAGTTCTATCCTATCATCCCTTTTGAGTGTTTCCCGATGTCGATCACCGAAGAAGCTGTAAACGTCGCCGTTGGGACGGAGGTTGCGGCTAAGGAGCCGTCTAAGCCGGCGGAGAAGCCCGTGAAGGAGAAAAAACCCAAGGCTTCAAAGGAAAAGAAGCCTAAATCCTTCAAAAATGCGTCTCATCCTCCTTACTTTGAGGTATAACACCATACAATCAATAGCATGATACGCGTTTATATATGTGACTTTAGGTTTGTATGTATAATTGTTATATTCGTTCACGATTTCAATTCATTTCAGTAATTTTGCACAAATAATCCGTTAATTTTTCTGGCTACTGAAGACATTGCAACGAGTCGAGTCGTCAAGATATCATCATAATTAGATCTATTTGCATAATAGATTTTAAATTTAGCTTTGTATGGGATAATATGTCGAGAATCAATTGTTAATTTGGTCGGTATCTGAAATTTGGCATGGATTTGAATTGCAGATGATCAAGGAAGCTGTATTGGCATTGAAGGAGAAAGCCGGTTCAAGTCCTTATGCGATCGCCAAGTACGTGGAAGAGAAGCACAAGGCGGTGCTACCAGCGAATTTCAGGAAAATTTTAGGTCTCCAGTTGAAGAAATCTGCTTCTAAGGGAAAACTGGTCAAAGTAAAGGCTTCGTACAAGTTGTCCGAGTCTGGTAAAAAGGACAAAGCCACGACGAAAGCTCCAAAAGCTCTTCCAACGAAGAAGCCGGAACAAGTTAAGTCCGGTGCAGCAAAAGGTGTTTCCAAGGGGAAATCAGCGGTGAAGAAGACAAAGGTGGTGGCGGCAGCAACCGCAAAACCAAAAGCAAAGCCTGTGCAGAAGACGAAGAAGCCGGAACAAATTAAGTCCGGTGCAGCAAAAGGTGTTTCCAAGGGGAAATCAGCGGTGAAGAAGACAAAGGCGGTGGCGGCAACAACCGCAAAACCAAAAGCAAAGCCTGTGCAGAAGACGAAGAAGAGAGCGGCACCAACTAAAGCAATGGCCAAGCAACCCAAGTCTATAAAGTCCCCTGCTGCCAAGAAAACTTAGAAGGCTGTGGCCTGATCCAGCTAAACAGAGATATAGATATAGTTTAGCTTCCATAAAGCCTTGTTCTACAGTACTCTATATAAATTTAGAATCTCTTTCTGGGTAGTCTGTTTTAGTGTGTAGATCCAGCAAACTTGGTCTTGTTTGTAGTCGGTATAAATCTATTGGTCTATATGAATTCTAATGCGTTTCATCCATCTCTGTCCTTTTGTTAATTTGTTTGATCTGAAATGTTTGTATCATTTTGGTGTAATGGGATGTCAGAGTGGAGTTATTTATATTTAATTTATTTTTTTAAAAAAAATAATACTTGCTTTTCAAAAATATATGATCATTTTTTTAAAACATTATAATCAATGCGATTAATTTTATTTTTCGAGAAATTGAAATCTTGTTATTAGTAGTATCTTTAAGAAGTTTATGCTTTTGGTAATTGAATTGTTTAAAATTGAACAAATATACATCTATTTTAAATTTCAAAATAATCAAGAGCATGATTTTCTTTGGTAGATTGATTGAGCTTTACCAGTTTGGGTGGGCTTTAATTTGGTTAGGCAATTTTTATACAGTGACTATATCATTTCAGAACTTTGAGCTGCCAAGTCAGTTGATGTAGAACTCAGGCCCAACTAGTTTTCAGAACTTTTGAGTAGGGTAGTAGGCCTGCCATATATATAACGTCCCCAAAATAAGTATACAACACCCATTTTGAGTCTTCAAATATATAGTATAGAAACAACTATAATTTTATTAATATAATTGTCGTGCAAAATATGACAACACATAAATTGTGAGTTTAAAAACAAATATTGTCTTCTAGACAATATCAACACTCAAATAAGTCCTCATTACAATTATTGATACACTATTTTTTAAAATAGTGAGGACTACTAAAACGACTTTCTAGAACTTTCATTCCATACCCCGACTAGTACTCGCTACATTCTTGCCTCTTGAGAAGAAAAATGGAACAAAAAAGAAAAGGGTGAACTCAACTAGCCCGGTAAAGAATATTATGACTAAGATAACATAGAACAAATTATCGTTAGTTCTCAACATGGAAAAATCTGATAGAATACAATAGACAACAAGTTTTAAATCAATATTCGCAGCGGAAAAAATAATTCATTAGAAGAGTTACGTAAAGAATGAAATCTACTTTCTTCAATGAATTTAAAATTTTATCATCAATATTTTATCCATGTAACATCAATCAATATACATCTTGAATCAAATATTTATCTTTGCACTTCTGGTGCCAAAGATATTCATCATTAATCATGTTCATCTCAACACTGTGATATCTTCACTCTTCGGGCCAAAGATATTCATAAGAAAATCAACCATCTTTTGCACTACGAGCCAAAAGATATTTAGTAATATCATCATTTAGATGAGGATGATGAAAAATATTTTAAAGAAAACGAATCCAGTGAAACAAAAGAATAAATAATAAGGATTCGTACTTTAAACAGTCCAAGTTCTAAAATATTTTATAAATAACCATAGTGAAGTAAAATTAAAGAATGATCAAAACATGGATACAATCAAAGCTAGTATCCATAATAGATATTTTGGACAAAAAATAAAAATTTAATTTTTCTATGAATAGTGTCGTATTCGTGAATAGTGTCGTATACATGAATAGTGCCGTATACGTGAATAGTAACCCTGACACTAAAAGACAAGAATTTTACAAGAAAATTTTTACCAATATTCTGGCATAATGATATTGAAAGAAATAATATCATTTATAAAAAAATAACACCCCTTACTTCGAAAAAGACAAGATTTCCGACCGGAATCTCTGGATATAGTCTTTGAAGGAACTTGCATCAGATAAAGCAACACTCAAAGTATCAAAATACTCACAAGAATACGCTCGATAATATAGAGAGAGAAATCTTTAGTTTCTAGTATAGTTTTCAATTCTAACCTAAGCACCCTATTTATAGGAAAATGCTTAGAATACCAAAACAGAAAATTTAATAAAATATTAATATTATTTTTTTTAAACTTCCTACGCACACCAATTGAGTCCAACCATCAGCCATACCCCAATAAATGTAGGGTTTCGACACAGAAACGCACAGCGGAAATAGAACAATTTAAAGCAATTTTCGAAACCCTAAACAGGATCCATGCGAAAATAATTAATTCAGTGGTTAGAAATTATACCGAATATGAAAATGCTTCTGAAATTGATGCGCTTTCGAATCTCCAACGCAATCCAAACGAATCGCGCCTCTACGGTATCCACACGAACGCCTCATGAATCATAATATATACGATCTGCGAAAAGCGAATCATGATGATTAGCCATCAAAAGGAATGGATTTTAGAACTGTTCTCTAGTCTCTCTCTAAGAGCGGCTAAGGTTATGATGTTATGATATTACCCTAAGTGGCTATTATATCATATATATAGTAGTTAAAAAGGGATTAATCAAAAACGTATTTTTACTAAAATCCGAATTTATATATATATATATATATATATATATATCATAATTAAGTCTTACTTAATTAATATACATATATACAAATTATCCTTTTTAATTTAAATTCGTGATTTAAATACTATTAATCATATTAATATATTTAAATCCTTGAAATTTAAATTAATTCCATTTTTACGTTCTATGTGTGTGACCCTATAAGTTATTATTACGTTGGCAATAATTTTAAAATCATATTATAAAATTATATACAATGAGCGGCATCTAGTAATGCATCACTACTACCCAAGTAATAATAAGATCGATGATTCGATACAACCTTTTTGTGACCAATGTTTCAATGTAATTTAATCCTTTTAACCATAATATCCTAGATTAAACTCGAGTCATGGAATGTGTCATAATCTTCATAATTTAATCTGAGTTTTCTTGATCAATGAGCAGATTATATGAAACAAATCACTATTTGAGCATGACCATGCATTTCATAGGACTACTCAATCAAGAGGCCTATGGATATCATCCCTAATATATAGGAGGGTTAAATTCCATCTAGATCACTCATATTCCTCACACGATTCATGATGTACCCAATAATCACTTTTATAGTCCACCCTATTAAAGGTGACATTTGATGATATCAAAATACATAAATTCCCGTGTAGTAATATATAGTAATGTGACGCCCCCAAAATTAGGTATACGTCCACCCATCTTGGGTCACCACTTACATGGTACATAAATTCAAATATGACTTACTAATATAACTGTCGCAGTATAAATACTACGACATAAAACCGTGAGTTTGAATACAAATATTGTCTACTAGATATTATACAAACTCAAAAATGAGTCCTCATTACAACTATTATCACACTATTTCACGTAATAGTGAGGACTACTAATGCTATGCTCGGACCATTACTCCGCTCCCCGACTCGTCCCAAATATGTTCTCATTTCACGAGAGAATAAAGGAAAGAAAAGGGTGAGCTCAACTAGCCCAAGAAGAAATATTATGACTAAGATAATGCGTAATAAATTATCATTAGCCTTCAACAATGTTAAACCGATAAAATACAATAGACAACCAGGTTTAATCTGCAGTTGAATATCTAATCCATTAAAAGAGTCAAGTAGAGAATAAAATCTACTATCTTTTAGGTTTTAAAAGGTTTTCATCAATTTTTATTCATTGAGAGTCGACTTAATAAATAAACCACCACATCTAATCATCCCCGTACCACGCGTGAAGGATTTTCATCAAATTATCAATGGTCATGACTATACCGAATCACCCCCGGTCATAATCATACCAAAAACTATCCATCACCGCATTACGGTGCCAATCGAGGACTTTTATCACATCATTTATAACAAGCCATGATTATACCGAATGATCCTCGGTCATAATCATACTAAGTTCATCTATGCACGTAAGCCAAAGATAACATAATATATCATGTGGATGATGACAATGACATAATAATTCAATAAAACAAGTTCAAGAATTATTTTATCCGAATTAAGAACGTCCAAATTGTCAACAAGATACTTTGTTTTGTAGAGTAAAATTCAAGAATGATCGGAAGAATATTTCCATGAAAAGATATCTTTGGATGAAACGCAAATATCAAGGATATTCTACTAATTTCATGGAGTATAAAGTCAAAGTTTTAACTAACCGGGTATAATAAAGAATGGAATAACAAAAGAAATCACCATGCATGCGGTATTGCATAGATGGTTATTCCAATGTAATAATAATAATCGGAACCGAGTCGTGTGAAATTCACACCAACGGGATGATCCAACATGTAATAATAAATGTTGAATAATAAACAATGGAACCGGTCCGTAAAACACACGCATGGATATTCCAAATGAATAATAAATGCGGAATAATAAACAATGGAACTGTGTCCTGTAAAACACACGACGACGAGTGATATTCTAACGTAATAATAAAGAATGGAATAACGTAAGAAGATCACCAAGTATAGGGGATTCGGCATGATACAAAGTTATTCCAATGTAATAAATAAGGATGGAATAACATAAGGATTTCACCAAGTATAGGGTATACCGCATATACAAAGTTTATGTATAGGGTATACCACTTTTACAAAGTTATTCCAATGAATAATAAAGAATGGAATAATCAAGTTCTCTCAAGCGAATACAAACGAATAATATCCCTTACGAATACAACTAATAATACCCTTACCGTAAAAGACACCGGATATCAAAGTAGTGAAGTACCGTAATACTCTTCTTCTTTCTCTCTATAGATTTTCTCTCTGTAAACTTCTCTATAATTTCTCTCTCTAGTTTCAAATGAATTGTAAGAAAATAATGAAGGAATGAGCTTCTATTTATAGGAAAATAGAATGCATAGTAATTAATTCATGAACGGTCCAGATTGATTTACTTTAATCGACTTACTATATTTAAAGCAAAATCTTTTAAATAAAATATCATATATTCTATTTATATAAAAACATTTTACTATGCAAACACTATGCAACACTACGCAAAACACTATATGCATAATAAAATATAATATATTCTATTTATAGAATAACTTTAATAAAGTATTCTTTTATATAAAAGATGTTTACGCTTTTATTACGTTAATAATAATGAATAAAACAAAACGTCATTATCGCTATAATAATTCATATTATTAATCGACAATAATGGAATCAAACTGAAATGACTTCTCACATAAGCGTCAATAATCAATACCGTGATGCTACTACGCAACCACACGTATTCTGTACTTTTTACTATCGAGTAGTTCAACAATGATCAACCAGTAAAACTTCCGCCGTTATTTCAATAAAATATTTTTGTCGCTTTCTCAATCCGACAATAATTACATTATGGGGTCCACCAATGATTGAGCCGTTGTTATTTAATATTCCTTGCTAAACCGAATATTCCCCGACCAATCGAATATAATATAACCACTTGCATACTTTGCAAAATTTATAAATACTACCCACAACTATAATATTATCTCAAATTCACACTATAATATTAAAAATTATTTATACAAAATTTAAATCTTTATTGATAAAATCTGGGGTATCACAATCTCCCATTCTTATGGAATTTCGCTCTCGAAATTAGGGTACGTACCTGGTATGATAAAGAGGTGAGGATACCTTGAATACCTTTATCGTTGAAAACATTAAGTTCATCTTTGCAATCCGGCCAAAGATATTCATTAACAATTCATCTTTGCACTACGTGCCAAAGATATATAACTCAGAAAACCAATAATCTCGAGACTCAAATTAATAGTATCACAACCATGAATTATCCATGCACCATCGCTAAGGATATTCGTGTTTTCAATTACTGGTCATGATTATACCGAATAATCTGTGGTCATAATCATACCAACTCTATCAATGCACTACTACCAAAGATGACTTTACCACATCCATGAATTAATATTTCATTGCTAAGACTCACTTCAATAATTAATTCATATCATCGAATCATCCCCACTATGTGCCAATGATATTCATTAGTATCACGACCACGAAATTATCCATGCACTACTACCAAAGATAATCGTGGTATTCATTAGTATCACGACCACAAATTATCCATGCACTACGGTCCAAAGATAATCGTGTATTCATTATCAGATCACGCACCACAATTATCCATGCACTACTACCAAAGATAATCATGTATTCATTAAGATCACGACCACAAATTATCCATGCACTACTGACCAAAGATAATCGTGTATTCATTAGTATCACGACCACAAATTATCCATGCACTACTACCAAAGATAATCGTGTTTTCATTAAGATCACGACCACAAATTATCCATGCACTACTACTAAAGATAATCGTGTATTCATTAGTATCATGCGACCACAAATTATCCATACACTACGACCAAAGATAATCGTGTTTTTCAATTACGGTTATGATTATACCGAACAATCCTCGGTCATAATCATACCAAGTTCATCTATGCACTACGAGCCCACGTATGACTTTCAACATAATATAAACATGAGGATAATGATATAAAGAATCAATCAAATGAGATAAAGGATAAATATTAAACATTTATAATATAATTTATCCAGATTCAAGAATATCCCCATGTTATCATTCACTTAATAATCTCATAATCTAATATCATTAATATTATAACAATATTTTAATCACTTCTTAAATTTATAAACAATTTATCTCAATTGTTTACGCTTTTACCATATAATGCATTTAATCATTCAAAAATGCCATACTCATAAGATATCATCACCAATTATTAAATCCTCATCAAAAAATATGCATATACTCTATATAGGATTCTCTAGCCATAAAATCTATATTTTAACTTTGTTACTTCACATAACATATTTAACTCATATGTTCAGAATTAAACTATTTTCATGAAAACTACCAAATTAGTCCCAAAAATATTTCTTTTTTGAGATTTAGCATAATATAGTCCCATAATGAAAATATATTTTTCTCGGAATTTTTAAAATTCAATTACTATTTTTCAAAATTAATTTCTAATTAATTCCTTAAGAAATTAGCTACCTCAAGTTTAACTCCAAAATTCCCAAATCTTGGCAGGACCTTACACATGTTAACGTGAGCTTCTAGTTCAAATTTCATGGTCATCGGAGTTATAGAACTCCTAAGATAGCGTTTTTTAAAAAAACCTAAATATTGAAATAGTCATAACTTGCTCATTTTAAGTCGAATGAGCTCATTTTTGGACAGGAGGTACTTTATACCATATACCTTCACGTCCCAAAAAGCCAGAATTTTTCTCATAATTTAAGTGGCCAAAACAGCCCTCTAAAATCATGGCAGCAGAATTTTTTCGGCTTTTTGCAGTTTTGCACTCCTTTGCTAAAATCAGTCCACACAAAAATCTACAACACCTTTTCCAGTAATTCCACTTGGATTAGTTAGGTAACTCATAGATCTAACTCTAGGACTTGACCACACTCAAAAATTCAAAATATAATAGGAGATTTGGTCAATTGAATTTCATGTTACGCTTTTCACCAAAATCGATTTTCAACTCTTTGTGATTTCTAAGAAACTTTCATGTTTTCACATACTAACCAACATAACTCATCATAAAACTTACTAATACTTCATATACCCATGATTTTCATCAGTTCTATACTTTTATTATGACTTTCATCATAATCCACGTAAACATATCCTTTTAGTTGAAGAAATATTTCGAGGGTTTAAGAAATGGGTTTTGTCTTTGGGTTCAATACGAAAATTCGATTTCACGCCTAAGTAGGCTAAGAAGTCTTCAAGAATACACCAGAAATTTATTAATGATAGAAATATCATTCAAAATCATACTTCGTCCAAGACTTGGATAAGACGTCACATTAATACCAACTGTGACTTCTATCCCTTAACCCAGATAAAGACCTCACAATGATACCTATCAACTTGCCATCTTCAAATACGACGTCGCCATGAAAAAGTCGCTTTTGTGCATTCCACACAAGGAAGTCAACAACGAAAGGATCGGGCTCTTTACTTATGGCTTGATATAATAGTGATTAACTTTAGGATTTGGTTACTTTGAATTCAGATAACAAAGTTGGTTTGGAATATGAAAGCTAACAACCTTACAAAAGAATAATGAGTAGTTAATCAATCGTTTTCAAAAATTACCTCAAAGGCAAGTATTTTCAAAAAGATAATATCGACAGTAACGTGAAAGTGTTTATTTGAAACAACAAGATTAATAAACAATTGGAGGTAACGAAGGTTTCTCCCAACGAAGTTTCAATAGATAAATCAAAGTCTAATTTCTCCTGAGTCAAATTTAAACGTTGAACGCAAAGCAAGAGAGATAAAAGAATGGGTAGAACCTGTATCTAATAAGGTATAGACTTAAGAAGAATTTATAATTAACTAACCTGTGCTAACTTCGTTCGGCCTTACCCACTTTTTGAGAAGTCACGGCGCTTCTTCCTGAAACCACCGACTTTGTTTTTCATCCAGATCCTTTTGGTGCCACTATCCCAAATTGGACTTGACTTCACTATACGACAAAAAATCGAGCTAAATGACCTTCTCTTCTTGAAATTTCCACTTATTATCTTGGCCATGATTACCACCGGTGGTTACCATTCTTGGCATGGTAATTTCCCTACGATGGTTATCATTGTTCGATAGCCGTTGCCACACCATATATGATTATTATCGTGTTGTTGGTCGTTACCTTTTGTTTATGCTTTGACTCATTATCGCTGCTCCAATAATTGAGCCCTATTCACAACATCCGAATACAAACACCGTCACAAAAAACAAGGGTTAATTAACATATCACATATTATCCCTATACTCTGACCGACCAATTAAATACCAAATAAACTTAGGTAGGTCATACTAGCGAAGGAATTCCCCGTCTCTCCCCTCCTAGTACTATTTTCACCTCTTAGCCAGGAATCATATCCCTAAGCTCTGATACCAACTGTGACGCCCCCAAAATTAGGTATACGTCACCCATCTTGGGTCGCCACTTACATGGTACATAAATTCAAATATAACTTACTAATATAACTGCTGTAAATATAATAATACGATAAACCGTGAGTTTGAATACAAATATTGTCTACTAGATATTATACAAACTCAAAATGAGTCCTCATTACAACTATTATCACACTATTTCACGTAATAGTGAGGACTACTAATGCTATCCTCCTCGGACCATTACTCCGCTCCCCGACTCGTCCCCAAATTTATGTTCTCATTTCTCAAGAGAATAAAGAAAGAAAGGGTGAGCTCAACTAGCCCAAAGAAAAATATTATGACTAAGATAATGCGTAATAAATTATCATTAGCCTTCAACAAAGTGTTAAACCGATAAAATACAATAGACAACCGGTTTAATCTGCGCATGAATATGCAATCCATTAAAAGAGTCAAGTAGAGAATAAAATCTACTATCTTTTAGGTTTTAAAGGTTTTCATCAATTTTTATCATTTGAGACTCGACAATAAATAAACCACCACATCTAATCATCCCCTGCACTACTGGCCAAGGATTTTCATCAAATTATCAATGGTCATGACTATACCGAATCACCCCTCGGTCATAATCATACCAAAAACTATCCATCAACGCATTACAAAAGCCACCGAGGACTTTTATCACATCATTTATAACAAGCCATGATTATACCGAATGATCCTCGGTCATAATCATACTAAATTCATCTATGCACGTAGCCCAAAGATAACATAATATATCATAAGGATGATGACAATGACATAATAATTCAATAAAACAAGTTCAAGAATTATTTTATCCGTGAATTAAGAACGTCCAAATTGTCAACAAGATACTGTTTTGTAGAGTAAAATTCAAGAATGATCGGAAGAATATTTCCATGAAAAGATCTTCGGATGAAACGCTAATATCAAGGATATTCTACTAATTTCATGGAGTATAAAGTCAAAGTTTTAACTTACCGGGTATAATAAAGAATGGAATAACAAAAGAAATCACCATGCATGCGTTGCCCGATGTATGACAAAAGTTATTCCAATGTAATAATAATAACGGAACCAAAGTCGTGTGAAATTTACACCAAGCGGGATGATCCAATGTAATAATAAATGCTTTGAATAATAAACAATGGAACCCGTCCGTGTAAAAACACACGCACATGATATTCCAACGTAATAATAAATGCGGAATAATAAACAATGGAACCAGTCCTGTAAAACACACGCATGTGATATTCCAATAGAATAATAAAGAATGGAATAACGTAAGAAGATCACCAAGTATAGGGGATTCCGCTTATACAAAGTTATTCCAATGTAATAAATAAGGATGGTATAACATAAGGATTTCACCAAGTATAGGGTATCCGCATATACAAAGTTATGTATAGGGTATACCACTTTTACGAGTTATTCCAATGTAATATTAATGAATGGAATAACAGAGGATTTCACCAAGTATAGGGTATGCCACAGATACAAAGTTATTCCAATGTATAATAAAGAATGGAATAACTCAAGTTCTCTTCATGAATACAAACAAATAATATCCCTTACGGCACAACAAATAATACCCCTTCTTACCGTAAAAAGACAATTTGGATATCAAAGTAGTGAAGTACCGTATCATACTCTTCTTCTTTCTCTTTATAGATTTTCTCTCTATAGCTTCTCTCTAATTTCTCTCTCTAGAGTTTCAATGAATTCGTAAGAAAATAATGAAGGAATGAGCTTCATTTATAGGAAAATAGAATGCATAGTAATTAATTCATGAATCTATCCAGTTGATTTACTTTAATCTGATTATCCATATTTAAAGCAAAATCTTTTAAATAAAATATCATATATTCTATTTATATAAAAATATTTTACTACGCAAATACTTATGCAACACTATGCAAAACACTATGCATAATAAAATATAATATATTCTATTTATGTAATAACTTTAATAAAGTATTCGTTTTATATATAAAAGATGTTTCGCTTTTATTACGTTAATAATACTGAATAAAACAAAACGTCATTATCGCTTATAATAATTCATATTATTAATCGACAATAATGGAATCAAACCGAGTGACTTTCACATAAGCATCAATAATCAATACCGCGTGTCTACTTACGCAACCACACGACATTCTTCATACTTTTACTACCGAAGTAGTTCAACAAAGATCAACCAGTAAAACTTCCGCCGTTATTTCAATAAAATATTTTTGTCGTTTTCAATCCGATAATAATTACATTGTGGGGTCCACCAATGATTGAGTCGTTGTACGAATATTCCCTCGCTAAACCGAATATTCCCCACCAATCGAATATAATATAACCACTTTGCATACTTTGCAAAATTTATAAATACTACCCACAACTATAATATTATCTCAAATTCACACTATAATATTAAAAATTATTTCGACAAAATTTAAATCTTTATTGATAAAATCTGGGTCTCACAAGTGATTTCGTGCCTGAGGACCATTACATCATTATCACTATGAGAATTTCTAATGACACTTCGCATAATGCTCCACATAGAATTCTCATGGTGGGTCCGTCAATACATCGTTTCTAACACGTACTCTACGCATCGACTTAATATCTCATATATTTATGACCAAATGAGTTTTGGTCATCAACGATCCACATACTAGTCTCAATGCATCAATGTTGTCCCATCAACAATGATACTCGATTAGGGACATTTAAGAACAATGATACTAATTGTAATTATATAATCTCATGTTCAAGTCACATACTTGAAACTATATAATTTGTATCACTATTCTAAAGAATTTTATTATGTTAACAATTATATAACGCAGTAAATAAAACCATAATAAAATCATTCATTTATTCAATCAAATATAATATCAAAACGTTAAGCAATTATATCAAATAATTGGCCTCCAGGGTATAAACTCTAACAATAAATACCACAAAAACGTTTTTCTCACATAAATCATTTAAAACTTCAAAAAAATCAAAATCAATTAATCTAGAACTTTAATAATTCACAATAAATAGCGCTTTTATCAGAAAAATTCAAATCCTATATCCATTCCATAGGAAATTCAATTCTCTACAACATTGTAATTTTAAGTTTTTCTAAATTTCAAGCAGAAGTTGACCGAAATCCACAAGCGGACGATTTTACAGGCTATAATCAAATTTCAGTTAAAAAATGGGGTCCACATACATGAAAAACATGTTTTAAATATTTTTAGTAACAAAGATACTCTTCCTCTTCATTTATTCATATATCCACATTCATTGTAAAAATATCATCATTATTATATTATTAAAATATAATAATATATTTAAATAAATTATCAGATATCGAAAAGATATAATATCAATTTTTAACAATTATTACATTAAAAATTTTCTCCATTTATATCCACATAAAATGAATATTTTTCTTATCATAATAATCAATAATTAATTATTCATAAATAATATTACAGAATCACAATACTGACAACCAGGTCGTTCCCAGGAAAGAGGCGGCTTTCCAATAAGGATTTCTCCTTACTGGCGCGCAATTAGGTGACCAAACCTCTCATTAGACAGAACTTTCTAGACATTGTCAATAATGCTATCTAATAATATTATTTAAATAATATGTGTGAGACCCCAGATTTTATCAATAAAGATTTAAATTTTGTCGAAATAATTTTTAATATTATGGTGTGAATTTGAGATAATATTATAGTTGTGGGTAGTATTTATAAATTTTACAAAGTATGCAAGTGGTTATATTATATTCGATTGGTCGGGAATATTCGGTTTAGCGAGGAATATTCGTATAACTACCAATCATTGGTGGACCCCACAATGTAATTATTGTCTGATTGAGAAAACGACAAAAATATTTTATTGAAATAACTGCGAAGTTTTACCGCTGATATCGTTGAACTACTTTAGTAGTAAAAAAAGATGTACGTGTGGTTTGCATAGAAGACACTAAGATTGATTATCGATCTTTATGTGAAAGTCACCCGGTTTGATTCCATTATCACGATTAATAATATGAATTATTATAATGATAATGACGTTTTGTTTTATTCGTATTATTAACGTAATAAAATGTAAACATCTTTTTATATAAAATGTAATACTTTATTAAAGTTATTCTATAAATAGAATATATTATATTTTATTATGATATAGTGTTTTGCATAAATGTTTGCAGAGTAAAATGTTTTTATATAAATAGAATATATGATATTTTATTTAAAAGATTTTGCTTTAAATATGGACCGCCGATTAAAGTAAATCAATCCGGACCGCTCATAGATTAATTACTATGCGATTCTATTTTCCTATAAATAAGCTCATTCCTTCATTATTTTCCCATTTAATTCAATCAAACTCTACAGAGAGAGAAATTATAGAGAGTTTTTATAGAGAAAATCTATAGAGAGAAAGAAGAAAGATATTCGTATTTCACTACTTTGATATCCAAAGGTCTTTTACTTTAGTGAGGATATTATTTGTTGTAATCGTAAGGGGTGTTATTCTTTCTTATTCATGAAGAGAACTTCATTATTCCATTCATTATTATTCTGTTGGAATAACTCGTAAAAAGTGGCATACCCTATACATAACCTCAGATACGCCAGACACCCTATACCGGGTGAAATCTTATATTATTCCATTTTTATTTATTCTGCTGGAATAACTTTTGATACGCTGAATCCCCTATACTTGGTGATCTTCTTCTTCGTTATTCCATTCTTTATTATTCTCATTGGAATATCCATGCGTGTGTGTTTTACACCCGACCGTTCCATTGCTTATTATTCCGCATTTATTATTCTTTGAATATCATGTATGTATGTTTTACACCTAATCTTGGGCCCATTGTTTATTATTTAGCATTTATTATTCTCATTGGATCATCCGTTTTGTGAATTTCACCGACCGGTTCCGTTATTATTATTTTGTTGGAATAACTCCGCCTATGCTAAATACCGCATTTACGGTAATTTCTTTTGTTATTCCATTCTTTATTATACCCAAATGGTTAAAACTTTTGACTTCTATACTCCATGAAATTAGTAGAATATCCTTGATATTTGCGCTTCATCCAAAGATCTTTTCATGAAAATATTCTTCCGATCATTCTTGAATTTTACTCTACAAAACAAAGATCTTGTTGACAATTTGGACGTTACTTAATTCCTCGGATAAAATAATTCTTGAACTTGTTTTATTGAATTATTATGTCATTGTTATCATCCTCATGTTATATTATGTTATCTTTTTGCTTTACGTGCGATAGATGAACTTAGTATGATTATGACCACTGCGATCATTCTAAGATAATCACGGCATTGTTATAAATGATGTGACAAAAGTCCTCGATTGGCTCCGTAATGCAGTGATGGATTGTTTTTGGTATGATTATGACCGTGGGTGATTTGGTATAGTCACGACCATCGATAATTTGATGAAAATCCTTGACCTTGGTACAGGGGATGATTAGATATTATGGTTTATTCATTAAACCGAGTCTTAGTGATAAAAATTGATGAAAACCTTTAAAACCTAAAAGATAGTAGACTTTATTTTCTACTGACTCTTTTAATGGATTGCAAGATATTCACGCAGCTTAAACCGGTTGTTGTATTGTATTTTATCGCTTAACATTGTTGAAGACTATTGATAATTTATTATGCATTATCTTAGTCATAATATTTTTACCTGGGCTAGTTGAAATTTCACCTTTCTTTCACCGTTCTCTTCTGAAATGAGAATATAAATTGAGACGCAGTTAGGGAAGCGAGTGATGGTCCTCAAGATAAGCATTAGTAGTCCTCACTATTCTCATTAAATAGTGTGACAATAAATGTAATGAGGACTCCTCGAGTATGGATATTGTCTAAAAATGATAATATTCCTATTAGAACTCTCATTTATGTATTAATCGATGTTACACTACGGATGTATAATTAAGTTTGTATTTGAATTTATGTACCACGTATAGTGGCGACCCAAGATGGGTGGCGATATACCTAATTTTGGGGCGCCACAATATGAATTATTGATTTGATAAAGAAAAATATCATGCAGTTGACAATTATTGAAATAACAATAATATAAAATATCAACGTAGCAATTATTGAATCAATAAAATAAAATATCGAACAATAATTATCAGTAATAATTATTGAGTAGTGCTTTTTACGTAAGAATCAAAAATTGGTGCAATACCGCGCTACTTTGTGTTTTAACCAATCGATTATTTCAACAAGATTAATGGTAATAACTACGCCGCTTTTTATAAACAACTTATATTTATCGCTTTCTTCATCCAATCGCTTTTTATGGGGCCCACATTAAGATCGCTACCGTCGCATTTATTATTCCCCGACAAGTAAGAATATTCCACGATCAAACGAATATTTTCCGACAACAATGAATATTTTATAACCACTTGCTTATTTGAAATATTTACGTATTTTACCAATAACTAACCACATTAATTAAATCAACTCTTACTATTTTAAAATAATAAATAGAAAAAATTTAATTTTATTTATAATAAAATTATGTGTAAGTATGTGTAACCACATTGGCTACCGGACGCCCCCCAATCTGTAAGTATGCGTCCGCAGCAACAAAACCTGAAACACCATGTGTAACTTTTTTTTTTTTTTTTGGGGTGGGGGTGGGGTGGAATAGATCAGAAATTATGCTACTCTCTCATTTTCATTATATAAGACGTTTTTTGAATAAATTTTTTTCTTTATAACATAAGATATTTTATATAATTTAAGATTTTTTTTTTCTATTTTACCACTAAAAAAATAGAATAATTGAGAGAGAGAAGAAAAAGTAATTAATTAGTATATGTGTAATACTAAAATTTTAAATTAATATTAATTACTTAATATTAAAAATAATAATTTTTTTGCTATGTGCGATTATATCTTAAACAAATTATATAATGAAAATAAGAGGTTAATTTATATGACACTTGAAATTGTTTCAACTTATTTGGACTGCACTCATTTGATGGAACGTGATTGGTCCGACATGAATCGTGGTCCAACACCACATGGTAGATTGGTGAGACATGTCTCTCAATGGTTGAAGACTTTATAGCCGTGTAGAAATATCATAAGATACACCCTTCGCTAAACAAATAAAGGCCTATTTATTACTCTATTTAACAGTAGTATAAACGAATACAATGTTACTAGTTTTGATTTTATAATTTTAATATCATACAATTACTACTAAATTAAAATTTTATTTTTAAGAATAAACATGTGTATGAGATAAAAGTATATGCTTAATATTTGCTAATTTTATAAATAGGACGGACTATATATTCTTGTGAAACAAAAGGATTAATTAATAATATATTTTATATATGCCAAGGTGGAACATTGGTGAAGTAATCATGCTAATGAAATATAATAATCTAAAAGATTAGTTAGATGGCGTCTTAGTAGGGATATGATGACGCATTAATTATGCTATGTCTGAATTGAAAAAATAAAATTAGTAAAGAAATGAAATAGAGAAAGAAAATAGAATAGTGGGTGGAATGATTTATTTCATTACCAGTTGAAATGAGTTATTTCGTACATTCTTTTAAGGAATAAAATTAAATTCACAAGTTTGGGAATAATGAGAATAGTTCATTTCATTCTTAGCTGGAATGAATCATTTTATACCCTCACTTAAGGAATAAAATTCATAAATTTGTGAGAAATGAATATGATTCATTCCATTACAATAGAACAACCAAACATAAATTTTTTTAATTATTATTTTATAAAATGAGTAATTCTATTTCTAAATTAATCCATGCATACTACATGTGTGTGTGTATATGCCAAATTAAGGGGAAAGGATAAATAAAGGAATATTTATAATAAGACATGCATGATATATTATGAAAATTGTTAAATTCTCAACAAAAATTGTTATTTCTATAATAAAAGTATCTCTATAAATTTTATAGCGATGATTTTTACTGTCGCTATATATCTACAACGACACTTTTATTATAAAAATAATAAAAAATATTATAAATTTAACAATTACCTATATTATTCTTTTTAAAATTTACTATATCAGAGTATGCATGCGTGTGAAGGAGGGTAGGGTAGGACATTGTGAATAAGGTTAATTAGATGGTCAAATGTCCGAAAGGGACAAGCATGCAAAACAGGAGCCATGGTGCACAGCGCATGCTAGACAGTCCAGGGCCCACAATATATATGTAGCTAGGCTAAGGCTAGCACATTAATCAGGAAAATATTCTCCCACGTCCCACCCCATGCAGGTTAGTTTATTACTTCAATCTATTCCTTCCCCATCCTCTTCTATTTTCCTTTCCTCTTTTTTGCTACTTTACTTTTATTTTTTAATTACTTTTAATTAATATTTCCTTAATTAATAATTAAATAACTAATAGTACATATTACTCATCCAAAATATTAATTAATAATTTTGATTGCACTTGTTTCTATCTCTCCTGAAACTAGTAGGTATATTGGCAGTAAAATCTCAAATTTTACGAATAAAGATTTAATTTTCTCGAAATATTTTTTTTAATATTATGGTGTGGATTTGAGATAATGTTATAGTTGTGAGTAATATTTATAAATTTTGAAAAGTATGCAAGTTGTTATATGATATTCGATTGGTCTGGAATATTTCGCTTTTAGCGAGGGAATATTCGCATAACGATACAATCATTGGTGGACCTCACAATGGCGGAATTATTGTCGGAATGAGAAAACGACAAAAATATATTTATGAAAATAACGGCGGAAGTTTTGCATTAATCTTTGCTGAACTACTCTCAGTAGTAAAAAATACAAGAATACGGCGTAGTTACATAAGTAGCACCCAGTATTGATTATCGATCTTACGTGAGAAGTCACTCAGCTTATACTAAATTATTGCTACAAAGAATTGTTGCATCATATATCTCTCATATTAGTGATTTGATTATTGTCAATATCATCTGCATTATATGATTTATTATTAAATCAATAATTGAGACGACAAAGTTATTCATATTATTAAATTGCAATATTTACAATGTCTACAAGTTCGCCAGAGAGAGGTTTGGTCACCTAATTGCGGCTAGCTAATAGGAGAAATCCTTATTGAAAGCCCTCCTTTTAGGAACGACCTGGTTGATAAATATTGTGAGTTATGATATTAATGATGAATAAATTCGTATTAATTAAAGATGAATTTGATAGTTTCATTGTGTTGGAATTAGTAGTGTTAGTGGAAATCGACATCTATTCCGATGATAATTGATGTCTGGGGTTATATTGATAAATCGGATAATTTATCGGATAAATAAGCAATTAATTGCTACTAATTCACATGCTTAAATAACTATTTGTTCACATGTGTGTACTATTGAGTCACATTCACTTACTATTAGGGGAGTTGGTGCAAGATTGATAATACTTGGATGACTAAGTTAAAAATGGAGGTATAGATGGAGGTACTATACTGTAATTAATTTTTTCACATGTTTAGAACTATTGAGTCACATAATTTACTATTGATTCACATGATTTACTATTAGGGGAGGTGGTGCAAGTTTGATAATACTTGGATGACTGAATTAAAAATAAAAGAAAAGTTGGAGGTATTGTACTGTAATATTTCAAGCCCCAAAACGTGCAATTATCGAAACTATATTTTCCTATAAATAGAAGCTCATTCTTCCTTTATTTCTTACCAATTCACTAAAGCTATAGAGCATTTATTATAGAGAGAAATTATAGAGAGAAAGAAGAAGTCTGCTACACTCTCTATTCTAGTATCCGCTTTTATTCTAAGGTAAGGGTATTATTTCTTTCAGTATTCATGAAGAGAGCTATTGTTATTCCATTACTTATTATTCTATTGGAATAACTCAGATATAATGGCAAGTACTGTGCATACATGGTGAAATTGTTCTGTTATTCCATTCTTTATTATTACGTTGGAATAACCTATATATATCACAAAGTCTGCATACGTGGTGAAATTCTTCTATTATTCCGTTCTTTATTATTCTATCTAATATCCCGTCTGTAAGCGTTCGCCTGGGACCGGGTTCCATTATTTATTATTCGCCTTTAATATCCTCGTCTGCGTGCGTTACTTGATGACCGGTTCTATTATTTATTATTCATTGGGAATAACTCATCTGTAAGATCTATCGCATCGCATGGTAAATCCTTCATTATTCCATTCTTTATTATTACGCTGAATAACTTGCCTATGTGGATTATCACATGCATGGTGAATGACCTTTCGTATTCATTCTTTACTAAATTGTGGAAATGATCTGTTTCGTGGATTATTCTGCATGGCGGATGAAAATTCATTTGCGCTTTAGATATTCTATTATACTCATATGATATATCATTTCTTTTGTACTCGCCATGAAATATCATTTTATTTGGTATTTTCTCATTACGAGTTACTATTCACTTCAGTTACTAATTCACCCTTCTTATTCACTCTAGTATTATTCACTTTCGGATATTCTAGGGCACTTTTCATGTCGAAATACTATTCACGAAGTTACTATTCACGGTTACTATTCACCCAAATTACTATTCACCCGAATATTATTCACTCGAGTATTTAGAGTACTTTTCATGTCGGGGTACTATTCACGAGATACTATTCTCGAAGTACTATTCACGAGGTACTATTCACGATGAAAAATTGATTCTTTTCTATTCAAATTATTTTTGGTGCATGGATATTATTCTTGAATTTTACTCCACAAAGAAGTATCATGTTGACAATTTAGACGTTATTGATTTCAGGATAAATTAACTGATAAATCTTTAAAATTAATTCTTGAACTTGTTTTATTGAATTATTATGTAATTGTCATCATCCTCATGTTTATATTATGTTGAAAGTCATCTTTGGCTTACGTGCATAGATGGACTTGGTATGATTATGACTAGGGATTATTCGGTATAATCATGACCGTAATATGACGAATGATGTGGTAAAAGTCCTCGATGGCACGTAGTGCGTTGATGGGCGCTTTTGGTATGATTATGACCAGGGATTATTCGGTATAATAATGACCATTGATGATTTAATGAATATCCTTGGTCGTAGTGCAGGGATAATTCGATGATGTGGTTTATTTATTAAGCTGAGTCTCAGCGATAAAAATTAATGAAAATATTTTTAAATCATAGAAGATAGTAGATTTTATACTCTACTTGACTCTTCTAATGGATTGCTTATTCCGCTGCAGTTAAACTTGATGTCTATTGTATTTTATCAGTTTAACATTGTTGAAGACTAATGATAATTTATTTTGCATTATCTTAGTCATAATATTTCTTACTGGGCTAGTTGAGCTCACCCTTTCCTTCACTGTTCTCTTCAGGAAATGAGAATATTGCTGGGACAAGTCGGGGAACAGAGTGACGGTCCAGATGATAGCATTAATAGTCCTCACTATTCTATTAAATAGTGTGACAATAAATGTAATGAGGACTCCATTGAGTGTGGATATTGTCTAGATGACAATATTCTTATTAAAACTCCTAGTTTATGTTTTGTCGTATTTTATACGACAGTTGTATTATTAAGTTGTATTTATATTTTTATACCATGTATTTGGCGACTCAAGATGGGTGATGTATACCTGTTTTGGGGGCGTCACATTGGCACTTAGTTTTTTAGTTTCCTTACTTGACCCCTAAATAGTGTTACGGATGAATAAATTTTTTTTACATGCCGTAACAACTTGTTGTGGCCGGGAAAAAATTAAGTTCAATCTCGATTATTTATTATCGAGATCAACAGTTAGGATATTGGAATAGTGTCCATAATAATTAGTTACTTTTATATATATATATATATATATATATATATATATATATATATATATGTATGCATTCATGATAACCAGTTGCCATATGTACTATTCTAATTAATAACCAATATCTCATCCGTTGATCTTGATATTAGACGATAAAAATTAAGAATATAAATTCCTTTGCCGCTATAACATGTAACGACAGAGCAAATTCCGAACATGCCCCCCAAAAAGTAATCAAAAAGTCTTGGGCCCACTTGCTGCATGCCGCTACAACTTATAGTGGCTGGATATGATATATTATTATTAATATTATATTATTATTCTATATAATATTAATTATATTATGCAGACTTTTAAAAGTGCATTTACATAGTGTAGCCCCTGACATATTTAGTTAGTATTATTATTATTATATTATTATTCTATATTATATTAATTATAATATTAGGGGAATATGGAGGTGCACAGTCGTGTAACTTTTAAAGTTACACGGTCTATACGATCGTAGAGTGATTTCACTCTACAATCATAGAGTAGTCACTTCACGATTTGTGAATTCACTCTATTATCGTGTACTACTCTACGATAGTAGAGTGAATTCACTCTATTATCTGTGGACTACTCTACGATTGTAGAGTAAAATCACTCTACGATCGTAGACCGTGTAATTTTAAAAATTACACGGCTGTGTACCTCTATTTTTACCATAATATTATTATTCTATATAATATAATATAATTTTGTTGATCATAATTATATATATGTAATCAAATATGTTCCAATATATATATATTAATTGCACTAACACGCACGCACTTTGAGCAAGTTTTTGTTTGTGGAGAGAGATCTAGGAGGGGAATTGAAGGCGGTTAGAGTAGTCAATCAAAACCATATATTGAGTGTATGGACGTTACAGGAATATATATATATATATATATATATATATATATATATATATATATATATTGCACGATCAATCCACCTTTGAAAATATATAGTAGTAGTAATTAATATTAATATGAACCTAGCTTGAGCTGCTGCATGCAATCCACCTTTGAAAATATATAGTAGTAGTAATTAATATTAATATGAACTTAGTTTGAGCTGCTGCATGCATGCATCGATATATATATAAACTAATCTTATCATTTGTCAAATATGCAAATTCCAATATCGCACGAAGAGTCCGAGTTCAACAACTCATTTAACTTATTACCATCTTCATCACTACCACTCTGCAGTAACAGCAACGCCATATCTGATGAATAACTCTCATGTCCTCCAAAGTCTGACAAATTACCATAACCTCCTCCTTGATCACATGATCTCACCTCCTGATCTTGACTCAACTGAGAAGCAACAAACTTGTCAAGGTCCCTCCAATCTGTAGCCATTTTATTAGTACCATCAGTTTTGAATCGTTTATAGATATGCTGTTCTTCCTCATTGTTTTCGGACATAAGTGATACTGAGCTCGTTGGCCTTTTTTGTGATGGAAGAGATGGGCTTTGTAGTTGTGGAAGCTGAACAAAATGATGATCAGATTGCGCATATATTAAATTTTCTGCCTCCACTTCTTGCTTGCACATGAAGTTTTGATTTAAGAAACTTGAAGGCTGCTGCCTTTTAATATGATCAAGCGGAAACGGAAGCGGATCAACTACTGAGGTGTCGACAGTGCTGGGCTCGTCATAGAAATAGGTCGAATCCCATGTTTCCATGTTCTTCGTTTGGCTCGTTGCTCGCTTCTTAAATGCTCGACATACCACCCACCCTTCTTCCTGCAAGATTGTCATGTAAGGATAATATGAGAAACTAAGTTATTAATTCTTCCTTAAAATCTACAAATTCTGATAAAAAAACAAATTTCACTCTTTAATAAAACAGATAAATAGGAATTAATGGAAGGAGTAAAGTAAAGAAACAATTAATTAAGGTTGCAAAAATTTAGATGCTAGCCACTTAATTGTAATTGTTGTAACGGAGTAATTCTGTAGCTCATGAAGTACTATATATAATTAGGAATAGGTTAATTAATGTCCAAAATTTTTTGTGACTAATCCTAGTTGTTAATTTAGTTTTCTTTCTGTTTGGCAAAGAGGAGTACTAGAGAGTACGCGGGTAGCCTAGGAAGAGAGAAAAAAAATATGAAAAGGGAAAGGGAGAATTATAGAATTAAGTAGTCAAATCGTATGGATTTAATTACAACCCTTAATTGTACTTCGGTTTAATGAAAAATTTTTCCCGGTCAAAATAGAAGTAGTCAAAGGTGCTCATGATCAACATATAAAAGTCAAAGGTAGGTGGGAGAGTTAAGGATTTTTTGGGTAAGTTAGTTAATTGGCCAATAGAATCTTTGTAGCATGTAAATGCTTGCGCATTTGTCAAAGATTCTATCGAATTAATCGACCAACTTACTCAAAAATGAACTTCATACTAAGCACTTTCGGGAGAGAGAGTATTGTGCATGTGTTTTCTCTATCTGTCAACCATTTCCACTAATTTAGTTGGTAGCTAGAGCTAGAGCTAGGTTGATGCAGGTGAAGAAGGAACATTAACGATTAATTAGTAAATGGTAGGTAATTAAATGTATAATTATATATATATATATATTTATATATATATACCTGTGGAGGAGTGTTGTTGTCAGATTCAAGCCTGTACTCATGCATGATCCAATCAGTTTTCTGGCCGTTTGGAGCCCTCCCTTTGTAGAAGACGAGAGTTTTCCTCATACCAATGAGTTTAGATTTAATATCGTAGACGGCCTTGTCTCTTCCGGTAGCCTTCCAAAACCCTGCCATTGTTGCTCTATTAGTTCTTGTCCCTGTTGGATACTTCTTATCCTTGTGACTGAAGAAATACCACTCATTCTGCTCTTCATATCCGATTCGACATCTCTCTGCGCATCAATCAATTATGTACACAATTCACATGATCGATCAATCATCAGTTTATATATATATATATATATATATATATATATATTAATTATCTTTGCATATCAAAGTGTTATATAGCTAGCTAGTACATTATTTGGTTTTGATTTGGTAAAATTTAGAAACCATGAAATGGTTAAATATATAGATCATAACTAGAGCGCATATATTACCATATATGTTAAAAGTAGAAACCCTATATAATATATAAGGAAATTAAGGAGTATATGTATCTTACCTATGAGATCCCATGGCTCAATTCTATAAAGATCAATATCTCTGATAACATCAAGATCAATTTTTTGTGATGCAATCTTCTTCCTCAGATAGTACCCTACGAGCTCCTCGTCTGTCGGATGAAAACGAAAACCGGGTGGGACGCACGATTGCATTGTGTCCATGATCATATCTATCGATCTGCTGCTTGCTTAATTAATTCTGCTAGCTAGCTGCATCAAATTCACCACCACGTTCTTTTACTCGTTTATCATCAAAAATAGATAGAAAGAGAAAGATATATATATATATATATATATATATATATATATATATATATATATATATATATATACAAACTTGAAATGAAAAAGGTGACAAGTGTTATCACATATAATCATCAACTCATTTGGTGGTAAGTAACTCTCGACTTAAATTTTCTCTCTACAAGGAAATAAGCGCGTGTTATATAAAGAAGAAAAAAGATGAAAAGGAAAAGAAAACCAAATGATGAGTGGTTTTGGTTTTTGATGAAAACATGCACATACAGAGAGAGAGAGAGAGAGAGCTTAGCCTACTCTGATGTGCAGGTTTGGAGAAATGGACGAGTAGAGGTTTGTGTTAATGATGTTGTCTTGTGCTGGCGAATGGTACAAATGATACATCAACAACGGGGTCTTTATCACAATTTTATAAGTATTTAGTAAATAAAATAATTAATATTGTGTTTGAGAAATGAGAGAATTAGGGTAATATGATATAAAGTAATATATAATTTAAAGTATTTAATCTTTTTGGATCCAAGTTCTAAAGAAGTTTTTTTTCCCCTTTCAAAAAGCAGGCCTTTTTTGTGAATATTGGAAGTTGAGTTGAGTTCTTGATATTGATCTAGACAAAAATTCAGTCAGTAGTAGAAAATAGTTAATGAGAAGATTCATATATATATATATATATATATATATATATATATATATATATAATTAGAATAATGTTAAGAATCTCAAACGATGCACATTATTTGAGTAAATCTACTGTGATTGACTATGTTATAAAATAATTTTATTCTATTATATTTTAGAAAATAAATAAATTAAAACTCCGAGTATTACCTATATACTACTCTCTCCGTCCCCATAATATAAGATTTTTAGAGTTGTGTACAAATATTAAGGAAATAATTGTATAACATTAAATATAATATCAAATATCTATATTACCCTTGTATTAAAAAACGTCATATATATTATAAGTGATAATTTTTTTTTAAAATGTTTTACATTAAGGCACGGAGGGAGAATATATTAATGGGCAAACCTATTTATTACCTATATATACTACTCCCTCCGTCCCTTAATATAAAACTTTTTAGAATTATGTACAAGTATGAAGAAAATAATTGTATAACATTAAATATATTAAAAAACGTCATATATTAAACGCCTTACGTTAAGAGACGGATGGAGTAGGACTGAGTAAGTAATCAAATTGGAAGCGAAATCGTACCAAAAATCGCACGAACCGCACCAATTAAAATCGCACCAACGGTTTCGGCGTATGTGACAGTTTTAGGTGTGAATAACCAAATTTACGGTTCCGGTTTGGTTACTAGTCAAAACCGCACGCATAAAACCGAAATCGCACTATGTGTGTGTATGTATTATCTCTAGTAAATTCTAAAGTTATTTTTCACTTGAACACGTTCAGAGAAAACCCCAGTCTTGCATTATCATTTTTTCACCAATTGAAATAAGATGGTTAGAGGTTATAGAGTCAAAAATTAAGCATTTGGGTTTTGAAATTTTGGATTTGTTTGATGCGTTACTGGAGGGGCTTATAGTAGATGGGTCAAATTTGTTGATTCGAGCACTTAATGCATTGGTTACGGTCTATGCTATAGTAGTAATAGTCTAATAGATTATTTTTCAAATTAAATACAATTTGGATTATATTCTATAAGTTCTGCTCACAATTCATTCTATCTCCAGTATATACTTTTAATTTTTGGAGAACTATATAAACCTTCTTGCTTACATGTTATCGAATATATGGTCTTCATTACTTTATATAGCGTATGTTTTAGTTTTAAAACATCATTGTGACACCCCAAAATAGGTATATATCACCCATATTGGGTCGCCAGATATAAGGTACAGAATACAAATACAATCTTAAATATACAACATAAGTTGTGAGTTTTAATACAAATATTGTCTTCTAGACAGTATTCAAACTCAAAATAAGTCCTCAATACATTTATTATCACACTATTTCATAGAATAGTGAGGACTATTAATACTATCATCTGACCATAGTTTCTCTTCCTCACTTCCCCACGCTTCTCATTTTCTAAAGAAGAAAACGTGAAAGAAATGGGTGAGCTCAACTAGCCCAAGAAGAAATATTATGACTAAGATAATGTAGAATAAATTATCATTAGTCTTCAACAATGTTAAACCGATAAAATATAACAAACATCAAGTTTAATCTGCAATGAAACAAGCAATCCATTAAAAGAGTCAAGTAGAGAATAAAATCTACTATCTTTTATGATTTAAAAGGTTTTCATCACTTTTATCGCTGAGACTCGACAATAAATAATCCACATCATCCCCGCACTACTACGGCGAGGATATTCATTAAGTATCACAATCACAAATTATCCATGCACTACGCTGCCAACGATGATATTCGTGTATTCATCAATGGTCATGATCATGCCAACAACTCGTCCATCAATGCACTACGGGCCAATGAGGACTTTTACCACATCATTTGTAACATTACGGTCGTGATTATACCGATTAATCCTCGGTCATAATCATACCAAGTCCATCTAAGCACCACAGCCACATATGACTTTTAACATAATATAAACATGAGGATGATGACAATGATATAAGAATTCAATAAAACAAGTTCAAGAATTAATTTATCCAGAACTAATAACGTCCAAATTGTCAACATGATACTTCTTTGTAGAGTAAAATTCAAGAATGCTCGTAAGAATATTTCCATGAAAAGATACTTTGGATGAAGCGCAAATATCAAGGATATTCCAATAATTTCATGGAGTATAAAGTCAAAACTTTAACCAACCGAGTATAGTAAAGAATGAAATAATATAAGAAATCGGCGTAAATGCGATAGATCAAGATGTATACGTTATTCTAATGTAATAATAAATAACGGAATCGAATCGTGCAAAATTCACAATTAACAGGATATTCCAATGTAATAATAAAGAATGGAATAACAATGAAATCACCATGCATGCGATAGACCACACATACAAAGTTATTCCAACAGAATAATAATTAATGGAACCAGTCGAGGCGTAATACGCCGGTCAAGATATTCCAACATAATAATAAATAATCTGGAACCAAGTCATGCGTAAACGCATTGCATGTGATGTTCCAAATGAATAATAAAGAATGTAATAACGTAAGAATTTTACCATGTATGCGGTCTTAGATGAGCAGGTTATTCCAACATAATGATAAAGAATGGAATAATGTAAGAATTTCACCAAGTATAGGGTAGTCCACAGATAGAGGTTATTCCAATGTAATAATAAAGAATGGAATAACGAAGAATTTCACCATGTATGCGGTACTTCGCATAGATAGGTTATTCCAACATAATAATGAAGAATGGAATAACAAAATAATTTCACCAAGTATAGGGTAGTCACAGAAATGTGTTATTCCAATGAATAATAAAGAATGGAATAATAGAAGTTCTCTTCATGAATATAAAAGAAATAATACCCCTTACCTTAGAAGAAATTGGATATAGGAGTAGTGAAGTAATAGAATACTTTTCTTCTTTCTCTCTATAGTTTCTCTCTCTAGAGTTTCAGTGAATTCGTAAGAAATAATGAAGGAATGAGCTTCTATTTATAGGAGAATGGACTGAATAGTAACTAATTCATGAATGGTCCAGATTGATTTATTTTTAAACGAACGGTCCATATTAATTTACTATGCAGTATTAATAAAATATTCTAATAAAACAAAATCTTTTAAATAAAATATAATATATTCTATTTATAATCTAATAAAACGAATAACTTTATAAAAGTATTCTCGCATTTTATATAAAAAGATTTTACTATCTGAAACACTACGCAGACTATGCAAACACTTATGCATAATAGAATATTATATATTCTATTTATAGTCTAATAAAACGAATAACTTTATAAAATATTCTTTTTTATATAAAAAGATTTTAATATGCAAAATACTATGCATAATAGAATATTATATATTCTATTTATAGTCTTATAAAATGAATAACTTTATAAAAGTATTACATTTTATATAAAAAGTTTTACGCTTTTATTACATTTATAATAATAATAAAACAAAACTTATCACCTTTATTATAATTCACAATATTAATCGACCAAAGTTGTTCCTGTGAAAGAGGGCTTTTCCAATAAGGATTTCTCCTATCATGCGCCGTAATTAGGTGACCAAACCTCTTCTTCGATGTAACTTATGTACATCGTTAATATTGCAAATAATAATATTAATAATTTTGTTATCTTTGTACCAAGTATAGGGTAGCTGCGTATACGTGAGTTATTCCAATGAATAATAAAGAATGGAATAATGTAAGTTCTCTTCATGAATACGAAAAGAAATAATACCTCTTACGAGTACAACAAATAAGTATCCCTTACCTTAGAAGAAAGCTGGATATAGGAGTAGTGAAGTAAGCGAGAATACTTTTCTTCTTTCTCTATAGTTTCTCTCTGAGAGTTTCAAATGATTTCATAAGAAATAATGAAGGAATGAGCTTCATTTATAGGAGAATAGTGAATAAGAACTAATTCATGAACTATCCAAATTGATTTACTTTTAAGCGGATGGTCCATATTCAATTACTATGCAAATTATTAATAAAATATTCTAATAAAACAAAATCTTTTAAATAAAATATAATATATTCTATTTATAGTCTAATAAAATAAATAACTTTATAAAAGTATTCTGCTTTATATAAAAAGATTTTAATATGCAAAAACTACTATCGCAGTACTATGCAAATACTATGCATAATAAAATATAATATATTCTAATTATTGTCTAATAAAACAAATAACTTTATAAAAGTATTACTGCTTTATATATAAAAGATTTTACTACTATAAAATACTATGCGAGGCACTATGCAAATACTATGCGATAATAAAATATAATATATTCTAATTATTGTCTAATAAAACAAATAACTTTATAAAAGTATTCTATTTTATATAAAAAGATTTTACTATGTAAAATACTATGCATAATAGAATATAATATATTCTATTTATAGTCTAATAAAATAAATAACTTTATAAAAGTATTACATTTTATATAAAAAACTTTTCTGCTTTTATTATATTAATAATACTAATAAAACAAAATTTATATATAATATATATATATAAACTTCCGTAACTTCATAAAAAGACACCTCAATATATTTAACAACATTTATCATCATTATTATAATTCACAATATTAATCGACCAGGTCGTTCCCAGGAAAGAAGGGGTTTTCCAATAAGGATTTCTACTTTCGTTAGTAGCAATTAGGTGACCAAACATCTCCTTGGTAGAACTTCTGACATCGTTAATATTGCAAATAATAATATTAATAACTCTGTCATCTCAATTATTGATTTAATAATATATAAAATATCGACAATAATTGAATCAAATAACGTAAGATACTATGTAGCAATTACTGTAGCAATAATTGAATAAAACTGAGTGATTTCTTACGTAAGAATCAATAATCAATACCGTGTTCTACTATTCAACCACGCGTATTACTGTACTTTTACTACCGAGTAGTTCAACAGTATTAACGGTAAAACTTCCGCCGTTATTTTCATAAAAATATTTTTGTCGTTTCTCAATCAAACATAATAATTCCGTTAATGGGGTCCCCAATGATTGCTTGCCAAGATTATATGAATATTCCCTGCTAAAACGAATATTCCCCGACCAATCGAATATAATAAAACAACTTGCATACTTTGCAAAATTTATAAATACTACTCACAACTATAACATTATCTCAAATCCACACCATAATATTTAAAAAAATATTTCAAGAAAATTAAATTTTTATTCGTTAAATTTGGGATTTTACAATCATTCCTTTATTATAAACTAAAATTATTTTATGCGTCTCACTATTCTATGATTTGATGATGAATTTGACATGTTTGGCAGAAGAAACTTTGTTTCTATACTTAATATAATTCTCATTGCCGACTCTCTCACTAAATTAATTGCTCAATGTGAGTTCTGTGTTAAATTCTATAGAAGGTTTAAACTTTTTTATTTTTTTAATTTATTTTGGAACCGAAACCGCACCGCACAGTTTAAAACCACACCGCACCAATCACAAATAATTTCATGTGCGATTTTAAATTTATTAAATCACACTTAAATAATTTTAAATACAATTTAAATTTGAAACCGTACTAAATCGCACCATATTCATTCTTAGGATGGGGTATATATTAATGGGCAAATGGAGAAGTTAGCTATAGGTAGGCGGATGACGTTATCCAAATTGAGCACGCGTACGTTTGGGTTGAAAGAGGAAAAAGTTGGGAGGAAGCAAAAAGGCGACCAGCCTTTCCAAGCCTGAAAACTTGAGGAGGGCCTGCAAGAAAAGCAAATAAAGAGGATAAGATTTTTGTACATGAATTAAGAAAATTATTTAATATCAAGTATTATTTAACGATTAAAATTTATTTAAAATTTTATCACTACCCTTTTATGAAAAATTAAAAACTATTAATACAAGAGAGAATTTTTTGGGATAATGAGAGAAGGTGGGAGTTATATAAAAAAATAAATAATTTATTTTCTTAGAAAATGTTAAACGACAAATAAATTAAAACACATTTTTTTTTAAAACGACAGCCTTATAGTAACGTAGGGATTAGAAATTAAGAAAAAGAGAAAGATAACATTCTGTACTAAAAGTCTTATCTTCTTCCTAAGCTAGCGGGGGACTTTTGCAGGCTTAGTTTTTCATGGGCTATGTATACATGTCTGACACAATTGTCTGTTTGTCTAGAATTTTCATGTCACATATTTGATCCCTCCCATCCCCTTATCTAGTTTTTCTTTGGTGCTTTAGATGAGAAGATAATTATAAGCCCAGAAATACAAAAAAGTAGTGAACATGCATATATATATATATATATATATATAATAATGACTGGACTGGTTAGAAATTTGAAGGGTTTTGATCATTTCCACAATCGCAGAAACCCATAAATAACTGCAACTACTGGTTTACTAGTTTTTAACTTCATTTTGGATTAGGAGTTGAAGTTGCATCTGTTGTACACATACTTTCATATTCGAACACACACACACACATGTAGCTAGATGAGAGAGAGAGAGAGAGAGAGAGAGAGAGAGAGAGAGAGAGAGAGAGAGAGGTTAATGGGATAAGTAGTTTCATGGTTGGTACTTGGAAGAGAAGCAAGCAAGCAGTGGTGAAAACAAAAAAGATGATAAAACAAGTAGTGATGAGTTAATTTGCAATCCAATATTTTCTTTATGCCTTTAATTAATATATTACCAGGTTGTATGTATATATATTCATTCTGACTAAAATCTAGAATATAATAGATCTATATTAACTGATCATACTAGTGCTGTTGATGATGAAATACTATACAGAGGAAATTTATGAAGCTACACTACAAGAAATTACATATTTTATGACAAATTTTTTGCCACACACAAAATTTTGTCACAATTTATTAATTAATAATTACGAAATTCATAATCGTCACTAAAACTTTTGCTTTTGTGACGACTTTTACTTTTGTTACTATTAATCATTTATATCGTCACTAATTTATACATTTGATGACGATTAACAAAATTTCGTCACAAGTTATTTTGGAGATAGAATTTCGTACCAAAATTTTGGAGAGAAACCTTTTAGTGACATTTTGTAATAATTGATTACAGTATTTATTGTCACAAAATATTTCTTTCGATGAGAACATAATAGTTTGTCATTAATTATTTGTATAATTTAGTGACAATGTGCTTTCGTCACTAATGTTCACATTTAGTGACGCCAAATACAAATTCGTCACAATTTTATTTGGAAGCAAAGTTTGAAGGAAAATTTTTTAAAGACGAAAAAATAATAATTTATGACAATTTGTATTGTCATAAATACAAAATTTATATGACGAGATAATAGTTTGTCACTAATTAGATGAGTGGATAAGTGACAAAAATGGTTCGTTATAAATTCTTATATTTAGTGACAAAGTACGTAATATCGTCACAATTTTATTTGGAGGCAAAATTTTTCTGAAAAATTTTGGAGGAAAATTTTTTAAAGACGAAAAAAATAATAATTTATGACAATTTGTATTGTCATAAATACCAATTTTATATGACAGGATAATAGTGCGTCACTAATTAGATGCGTGGATAAGTGACAAAAATAGTTCGTCATAAATTCTTATATTTAGTGACAACGTACGTAATATCGTCACAATTTGATTTGGAGACAAAAAAATTAAGAAATTTTGGAGGCAAATTTTATAAAGACGAAAAATTAATAAATTATGATAATTTTTATTGTCACAAATACCAATTTTATATGACAAGATAATAGTGCGTCACTAATTAGATGAGTGGATAAGTGACAACACTGGTTCGTCATAAATCCTTATATTTAATGACAAAGTATGCAATGACGTTACATTTTTATATGGAGGCAAAAAATTTCCCAAACAAATTAAACTTATATCCAAGCGACGTCACCGGTCTTCCTTTTATCATTGGCAGCCTCTATTTAGTTAAGAACCTTCAAATATTCATTCCTTCACATGAAGAGTTTTCTAGCGAAGGAATAGTGAATGAAGAAAATATAAATAATGATATAGTTATTAATGCGAAGAAACACCCTCTGAGAAATTAGGGATGTAGTGAATGAAATTTAGTGAAGGAATTCCTTCCTTCACATGACGAGTTTTCTAAATGGGGAACAGGTGAAGGAAAAAAGTGTAGTGATGATATAGTTATTATGAAAAAAAATATCCTTCATGATTTATATTTTTCTTTCGCAAAAATTGAGGTTGGTAGAAAGATATTTGACGCCAAATTTATGATAAAATTTTGTAAGGAAAAAACTATTAGTGAAAAATTATTACTCACTATATATTATTGTTCGAGGATTTTTGTGAGAGATAAAATGCATCACTGTTTTGTTTCTAAATAATTTTTTAAAATTAATTGTGGTGAATATAAATTATAATATAAACATATTTAATTTTTAAAATAAAAATTTATTTTACATAATATTTTTTTAAGTAACTTACAGACTATTTCTTTAATCAAAGTAAACAAATTTAAAGTAAATTATACTTTAAAATTTCAACTGTGTATGTATTTGTTTGAATATGTATCTGTTACACGACTTTCCGAAATAGTTTCCGAGAATATCCTAAATAGCGTTCGACTTTCTAATTTCCATCCAAATTGTTCAACTTTTCTAAGAATATACCAAACTTTCAAATATTCAAATGGCGTTGGTATATTTGTTTTCCCCTTTTTTTGAGCAGATGTGATTGTTAGATTTGTTAAAAAAAATAATTAAAAAATTGTATACTTCAACACTATTTGAAATGACATTGGGATAATTTTTTTTTTAGCATTTTCATTGTATAATTCAAATGGCGTTGAAGTATATAATTTTTTAATTTTTTTTAACAAATCTGACAATCACATTTAATGGCGTTGAAGCAATTTTTTTATTTTTTTTAAATTTTGCCAATCCACATTTGCTCTAAAAAAATAAAATTTAAATGGCGTTGAAATATAAATTCTGCCAATCCATATTTGGAAGTGTAGTATATTCTTAGAAAAATTGAACAATTTGGATGTAAATTAGAAAGTTGAGCTATTTAGGATACTAGTAATTGTTCGTGTTTGAAGGCACGGCGTAACGAAAAATCAGATTAAAATTTGAAAAATACTATATTACCTAAAGACTTGTTGTAACTTAAAATAACTTATAATCATACATAACAATTATCATAATTTACCACACTACCACAGTAATTAATTTTCCTTTAAAATCATCAATAACAATTATCATAATTCATCACACCACCACAATACACAATAATAATTATTATTGTTATTATTATTATTGTTGTTGTTCTTGTTGTTGTTATTATTATTGTTGTTGTTGTTGTTGTTGTTGTTGTTGTTGTTGTTGTTGTTATTATTATTATTATTATTATTATTATTGTTATTGTTATTATTATTATTATTATTATTATTATTATTATTATTATTATTATTATTATTATTATTTGTGACGACCCCAAAATAGGTATACATCACCCATTCTGAGTTGTCAATACATGGTACAGAAACAACTACAACTTTATTATTACAACAGTAAAATTGTGAGTTTGAATACAAATATTATCTTCTAGACAATATCTATACCCAAATAAATTTTCATCACATTTATTGATACATTATTTTATAAAAATGGTGAGGACTACTAAACAATTCTCTACAACCTTCATTCCATACCCCGACTAAGACTAGCTTTCATTCTCGCTCTCGAAGAAAAAAATGGAACAAAAAGGAAAAGGGTGAGCTTCAACTAGCCGAAGAAAGAATATTATGACTAAGATAATATACAACAAATTATCGTTAGTCTTCAACGAGGAAAAAAAAATGCGAGAGAATACATTAAACAACAAGTTTTAGAGCAATATTCGCAATGAAAATATTAATTCATAGAAGAGTTACGTAGAGGATGAAATCTACTAATATCTATGAATTTAACAATCCATCATCATTATTTTATCCCTGTAACATCAATCAATATTCATCTTAAATCAAATATTCATCTTTGCACTACCGGCCAAAGATATTCATCAGTCGGTCATGTTCATCTAAACACTGTTCATCTTTGCCATACCGACCCAAAGATATTCATCAAGAAATCATTCATCTTTGCACTACAGGCCAAAGATATTCACTAATATCATCATTTAGGACTGAGGATGATGAAAAATATTTTAAAGAAAACGAATCCAGTGAAACAAAAGAACAAGTATTAAGGATTCGTATTTTAGCTATATCATGTCCAAAAATACCTCATAAATAATCATAGTGGTGTAAAATTCAAGAATGATCAAAACATGGATACAATCAAAGCTAGTATCCACAATAGATATTTTGGACGAAAAGGAAAAATTTTATTTTTACGTGAATAATCTTAAATATTCATGAATAATGTCAGATATCGTGAATAGTCTTGAGTATCGTGAATAGTAACTCCGGCACAAAAAGTTCCAAATTTGATTAAAAGTCCAGATCAATACTTCGACATAATGATATTGAAAGAAATAATATCATTTTAATAATAATATCCCTTACCTCACAAAGACGGTGCTTTCCGATCAAAAAGCTGGATACAGGATCAAGGGAACTTGCACCAGTATAACAACACTCAAAGTATACTCACAAGAATCGCTTTCAATATATCGAGAGAGAATAGAGAGAAACTTGGGTTTACGGTGTGATTTTCAATTCTAACCTAAGCACCTATTTATAGGAAAATGCTTAGAACACCAAAGTAGAAAATTGAATATAATATTAATATATTTTCACATTTTCTTAGCCCACCTTAGACAACTGATCTCAGCCCATTTGAATCACATGTGAGGCCAACTTAGTTGCAAAAAACATTTTCTCAAAATAATTAACTAAAACTCCCAAAAATTAATTATTTGAACTTGAACTTCAATAATTCATAATAAATAGCCCTTTATCGTAAAAATTCAATCTCACGTATTTTTATAGAAAATTCAATTCTCTACAACTTTGCGGAAGAAAGTTTTTCCAAATTCCAAACAAAAATTGAATCAAATTCACAAACAGACGATTTTACGTGTATAATCAAATTTGATTCGATAATTGTGTCCACCAACACACAAAACATGTGTTAAACATTTAATGTCACAAAATACTTTTCCTCCTCATATACTCATATATCCCAAATTCATTGTAAAAAATATCATCGTTAATATATTATTAAAATAATATATTTAAATGAATTATTTTATCGAGAAAAGATAAAATATTAATTTTCAACAATTGTCATATTAAAATTTTCTCCATCTATATCCTCATAAAATCAATATTTTCCTCATCATATAAATCAATAATTAATTATTCATAAATAATATTACTGAGAATCACATTATCGACAACCAAGCGGTTCAGGGATAGAGGGGCTTTCCAATAAGGATCTCTCCTTTCTTGGCGCCATGATTAGATGACCAAACCTCTCCTTGAGATGAAACTTTCTAGACATTGTCAATAATGTTATCTAATAATATTATTCGGATAATATGAATTATTGCTCTCGATAATGGAAAATCTTGTGTAATGACAATTATTGAAACAACAAACGATATAAAATATCAACGTAGTAATTATTGAATCAATAAAATAAAATCTTGAACAATAATTATCAGAACCATTATTGAGTAGTGCCTTCATAATTGGTGCAATCTGAGTGTCTTATTGTGCAACAACGCGTATTCGTGTTTTTAACCATCGGGTATTCCAACGCTTTTAATTGGTAATAACTACTGCCGTTATTTTTAAATAACTTATATTTATCGTTTTTCTTCATCCAATCGCTTTCAGTTATGGGGCCCACACAAGGTCATAGCTTGTGGTTAATGCGAATATTCCCAACGGTAAAATATTCCACGACCAAACGAATATTCCCCGACAAAAATAAATATTTTATAACGACCTGCTTATTTAAAATATTTGCGCATTTTACCCATAACTAACCACATTAATCAAATCAACCCTTCCATGGGGCAACACGCAATAGTACATGATCCCCAATACTAAATTCTACGTCCTTTCGATGAAGATCCGCATAACTCTTTTATCGATCTTGTCTTGGTTTGTATCGTTGTCGAATCATTTGGATCTTTTCCGTGATCATACGTACAACTTCGGGTCCCAACAATGTTGCTTCACCCACCTCGTCCCAACATCTTTGGAGAGCGACACTTTCGTCCATATAATGCTTCAAATGGGGCCACACCAATGCTTGCTTGCACGATAACCGCTTTGTTGTAGGAGAATTCCACCATGGTAAATACTTATCCCAATTCCTTTGAAGTCTAGGACACAAAGTCTTAATAGATCTTCAAAAGTTTGAATAGTCCTCTCTCGATTGTCCGTCTGGTTTGAGGATGGTATCTTACGAATCAATCAATAAATCCGTGCCCATAGCTTTTTGCAAGCTAACCCAAAATCTTGAAGTGAATCTTGGGTCACGATCCGAAACTATGGATCTTGGCATGCCATGCAATCTCACAATCTCATCTACGTACATACGAAAGCAAAAGCGTTCAAGGAATAAGTCTCGATGATCGGCAAGAAATGAAGCGGACTTGGTTAATCTATCAACAATAACCCAAATAGCATTGATACCTTAAGAAACCATAGGAAGACCAGTATGAAATCCATGGTAATGTGTTCCCACTTCCATTTCGAGAATCTCAAGTGGTTGCAACGGACCCTTAGGTACTAGATGTTCGCCTTTACACGTTGACAAGTTAAACACATCGAGATAAACTTTGCAATCTCTCTCTTCATATTGTTCCACCAAAATGTATGTCGAGATCACGATACATTTAGTACTTCCGAGATGGATTGCAAATGGTGTATTGTGCCTCCATCATAATCTTGTACTTTAAATCGAGTCGTTAGGAACACGAGTTTTTGGAGTGGACTCAAGTATTCCTTCTTCATCGATTCTTGCTTAGGAATAACACCTTCTTTGTGAGACCCCAGATTTTATCAATAAAGATTTAAATTTTGTCAAAATAATTTTTTAATATTATGGTGTGAATTTGAGATAATATTATAGTTGTGGGTAGTATTTATAAATTTTACAAAGTATGCAAGTGGTTATATTATATTCGATTGGTCGGGGAATATTGGTTTAGCGAGGAATATTAAATACAACTGGCTCAATCATTGGTGGACCCCATAGCGAAATTATTGTCGGATTGAAAACGACAAAAATATTTTATTGAAATAACGGCGGAAGTTTTACAGTGGTTCTTGTTGAACTACTCGGTAGTAAAAGTGCGATAATAAATGTGGTTGCATAGTAGCACTACGGTATTAATTATTGATCTTTATGTGAGAAGTTACTCGGTTTGATTCCATTATTGTCGATTAATAATATGAATTATTATAATGATAATGACGTTTTTTTTTATTAAGTATTATTAACGTAATAAAAAAGAAACATCTTTTATATAAAATAGAATACTTTATTAAAGTTATTTTATAAATAAAATATATTATATTTTATTATGTTTAGTGTTTTTGCGTAGTGTTTTGCATTTTGCATAGTGTTTGCATAGTAAAATGTTTTTATATAAATAGAATATATTATATTTTATTTAAAAGATTTTTGCTTTAAATATGGACCGTCAGATTAAAGTAAATCAATCTGGACCGTTCATGGATTAATTCTTATGCATTCCATTTTCTATAAATAGAAGCTCGTTCCTTCATTATTTTCTTACGAATTCATTAAAACTCTGAGAGAGAAATTATAGAGAGAAGCTATAGAGAAAAGTTATAGAAAGAAGAAGAGTATTCTACTTTACTTCATTACTTCTATATTCAGTTCTTTTTTACGGTAAGGGTGTTATTCTTTCTTCTTGAAGAGAACTTACATTATTCCATTCACTATTATTACATTTGGAATAACTTTTGTAAAAGTGGCATACCCTATACATAAACCGCATATCTGCGGCATACCCTATACTTGGTGAAATCTTTATGTTATTCCATTGCTTATTATTACATTGGAATAACTTTTGTATCTGTGATTTACCCTATACTTGGTGACATTCTTCTATTATTCATTGGAACATCACATGCATGTGTTTTACAGGACACGGTTCCGTTTTTATTATTACATTTGGAACATCACATGCATGTGTTTTACAGGACTGGTTAAAATCTTTATCATTCTGTTGGAATATCCTATATCATGTGTTTTACAGGATCTGGTTCCATCTTTATTATTACATTTGGAACATCCATTCGGTGTGAATTTCACGACTGGTTCCGATTATTATTATTACTGTTGGAATAACTTTGTCATCATCTGAATCACCGCATGCATGGTGATTTCTTTTGTTATTCCATTCTTTATTATACCCAGGTTGGTTAAAACTTTGACTTACTATACTCCATGAAATTAGTAGAATATCCTTGATATTTGCGTTTCATCCATATCTTTTCATGAAAATATTCTTACGATCATTATTGAATTTTACTCTCGTGAACAAAGATTCATGTTGACAATTTGACGTTAATAATTCATGGATTAAATAATTCTTGAACTTGTTTTATTGAATTACTATGTCATTGTCATCATCCTCATATTATATTATGTTATCTTTGGCTTACGTGCGTAGATGAACTTAGTATGATTATGACCGAGGATCATTCGGTATAATCATGACTTGATATAAATGATGTGACAAAAGTCCTCGATGGCACATGTAATGCGATGATGGATAGTTTTGGTATGATTATGACCGGGGGTGATTCGGTATAGTCGTGACCATTGATAATTTGATGAAAATCCTTGGCCGCGGTAGTGCGAGGATGATTAGATGTGGTGGTTTATTATTAAGTCGAGTCTCGTGATAAAATTGATGAAAACCTTTTAAAACCTAAAAGATAGTAGACTTTATTCTCTACTTGACTCTTTTAATGGATTGCTTATTCATTGCAGATTAAACCGTTTTTGTCTATTGTATTTTATCGGTTTAACACCGTTGAAGGCTAATGATAATTTATTACGTATTATCTTAGTCATAATATTTCTTCTTGGGCTAGTTGAGCTCACCCTTTTTCTTTCACTGTTCTCTTCTTGAAATGAGACATAGATGGAGACGAGTCGGGGAGCAAGTAATGGTCGAGAGGATAGCATTAGTAGTCCTCACTATTACGTGAAATAGTGTGATAATAGTTGTAATGAGGACTCCTTTTGAGTTTGTATAATATCTAGTAGACAATATTTGTATTCAAACTCACGATTTATGTCGTATTGTACCCACGGCAGTTAGGTTAATAAGTTGTATTTGAATTTATGTACCATATAAGTGGCGACCCAAGATGGGTGGCGTATACCTAATTTTGGGGCGTCACGGTTGGTATCAAAGCTTAGGATATGATCCTGGCTAAGATGTGAGAATAGTACTAGGAGGGAGAGCAGAATTCCTTCGCTAGTATGACCTACCTAAATTTATTTGGTATTTAATTGGTCGGGTCGAGAGTATAGGGATAATATGTGATATGTTAATTAACCCTTATTTTATGGCGGTGTTTGAAAATGGCATCAGAGAATGTTGAGAATAGCAATGGAGCACAAAGAGGTATGTTGATTCTCCACATATCAATAATCGGAGACAATGTGCAGCAGGATGGCGATAATCCTCCCTTAAACAACAACATCGATCAATTGATGAATGACGAGTACGTTTAAAAGGTTTTAGAATTCATGCAACATCGGTAGCGACTCACATTCAAAACGTGGGTGGAAACACGGAAAACTCTCGGTGGTCACCGCTAAACAATTCAAGGAGCTGGGACCACCGGAGTTTAAGGAGAGCCAAAACCACTTGGCGGAAGCATGGATAAAGCGATTACCAAGATATTTGATGTCTTGGGATGCTCAGAAGGAGCAAAAGGTTCCCTTTGCGCCTTTATGTTGCTGCGGAGGCGATTCTTGGTGGAATCGGTAAAAGCGTACTCAACTTCTTTGTCTTGAAGATATCTTGGGAGAAGTTCGAGGGGCTGTTCAACGACAAATACTTTCACGAAAGTATTACGCCACATGAAGGAGGTGGAGTTTATCAAGTTGGAACAAAACAATATGGCCAGGTAATACATGATACGAGGCAAAGTTTGCGGAGTTATCACGGTTTCGTCCCCCACTGGTAGATAATGAAGAGAGAATGGCGCGAATGTTTTTAAGAGGTTTGAAGCGGAGATACGTCGACATCTTATTTCTCATAAACTGCGTTTTTATTCGGATGTTGTAAATAGGGCTCGATTAGTGGAGTAGCGCGATAACGAGTCAGCCTTGAACTAAAAAGAGGCGGTGAACAAAATTATAATACCGGCGAGAGTAGTCATCGAGCGGTGACAACAAGCGTGGAGGAAATCAACAGGCGGATATGGTAACCACTTGATTGGTAATCGGGCCAAAATAATAAGAATGGACATTTCAAGAAAAGGAGATTCAACAATGATGGAAAGACGTCAAGACCAAAGACTGTTGTTAAGGAAGGAGAAGGACCACCTATCATATGCTTCAAATGCGGAGTAGAGGACACATCGGTCCGAATGCGCGCCATGCCATCAAAGCATGTTATAATTGTGGAAGAGAAGGCCACTTAGCTCGATTTTGTCGTTCTCAAAGACGAATTCAACTAGGATGGAGGCACCAAAGGTGTCCCAGGACAAACCGAGGCCGATGGTTTAAGAGAGGCGTTTTTTTCTCGTGACGAGGAACCTAAATAAAATTATCACGGGTAAGTTAATCGTAAGCTCTTGCGAAGTCTATACCTTATTAGATACTGGGTTCTACCCATTCTTTTATCTCTCTTGCTTGCGTTCAACGTTTAAATTTGACTCTGAAGAAATTAGACTTTGATTTATCTATTGAAACTTCGTTGGGAGAAACCTTCGTTACCTCCACTGTTTATTAATCTTGTTGTTTCAAATAAACACTTTCACGTTACCTGTCGATCTTATCTCTTTGAAAATACTTGCCTTTGAGGTAATTTTTGAAAACGATTGATTAACTACTCATTATTCTTTTTGTAAGGTTGTTAGCTTTCATATTCCTAACCAACTTTGTTATCTGAATTCAAAGTAACCAAACCCTAAAGTTAATCAACTTTGTTATATCAAGCCATAAGTAAAGAGCCCGATCCTTTCGTTTGTTGACTTTCTTGTGTGGAATGCACCAAGCGGACTTTCTGCGGCGACGTCATGAAGAAGATGGCAAGTTAATAGGTATCAATGTGACGTCTTGTCCAAGTCTTGGATGAAATATGATTTTGAATGATATTTCTATCATTAATAAATTTCTTAGCGTATTCTTGAATACTTCCTAGCCTACCCTAGAAACGTGAAATCGAATTTTGTATTGACCCCGATTACAAAACCCATTTCTTAAACCCTCAAATATTTCTTCAACTAAAAGGATCTGTTTTATGTGTATTATGATGAAAGTCATAATAAAAGCATTGGACTAATGAAAATCATGGGTATCGTGGTATTAGTAAGTGTTATAATGAGTTATGTTGGTTATTATGAGAAAACATGAAAGTTTCTTAGAAATCACAAAGAGTTGAAAATCAGATTTTAGTGAAAAACGTAACATGAAATTCAATTGACCATATCTCCTATTATATTTTGAATTTTTGAATGTGGTCAAATCCTAGAGTTAGATCTATGAGTTACCTAACTAATCCAAGTGGAATTACTGGAAAAGGTGTTGTAGATTTTTGTGTGGACTGATTTTTAGCAAAGGAGGCCAAAGTTGTAAATTTCGAAAATGCTACTGCCCAGAAACTTTAAGGGCTGTGTTTCGGCCACTTAAATTATGAGAAAAATTCTGGCCTTTTGGGACATGAAGGTATATGGTATAAAGTATCTCCTGTCCAAAAATGAGCTCATTACGACTTAAAATGAGCAAGTTATGACTATTTCAATATTTAGGTTTTTTAAAAAAAGCGCTATAACCGGAGTTCTATAACTCAGATGACCATGAAATTTAAACTAGAAGCTCACGTTAACATGTGTGAGGTCCTGCCAAGATTTGGGAATTTTGGAGTTAAACTTGAGGTAGCTAATTTCTTAAGAAATTAATTAGAAATTGATTTTTAAAAATAGTAAATGAATTTTAAAAATTCGAGAAAAATATATTTTCATTATGGGACTATATTATGCTAAATACCAGAAAAGAAATATTTTTGGGACTGATTTGGTATTTTTTCATGAAAATAGTTTAGTTATGAACATATGAGTTAAATATGTTATGTGAAGTAACAAAGTTGAAAATAGGATTTTATGGCTAGAAAATCCTATATAGAGTATATATATATTTTTTTTGATGAGGATTTGATAATTGGTGATGATATTTTATGAGTATGGCATTTTGAATGATGAAATGCATTATATGGTAAAAGCGTAAACAATTGAGATAAATTGTTTATAAATTTAAGAAGTGATTAAAATATTGGTATAATATTAATGATATTAGATTATGAGATTATTAAGTGATTGATAACATGGGGATATTCTTGAATCTGGATAAATTATATTATAAATGTTTAATATTTATCCTTTATCTTATTTGATTGATTCTTTATATCATTATCCTCATGTTTATATTTTTTTTTTTTAGTCATCTACGTGGCACATGTAGCATAGATGGACTTGGTATGATTATGACCGAGGATCATTCGGTATAATCATAACAAGTAATTGAAAACACAATTATCTTTAGTAGTAGTGCATGGATAATTTGTGGTCGTGATACTTAATGAATATCCTTGGCTTTTGTAGTGCGAGGATGATTCGATGATGTGGATTAATTATTGAAATGAGTCTCGACAATGAAATATTAATTCATGGATGTGTTCAAAGTCATCACATGGCTTTACGTGCATAGATGGACTTGGTATGATTATGACGAGGATCATTCGGTATAATCATAACCAGTAATTGAAAACACAATTATCTTTAGCCATAGTGCATGGATAATTTGTGGTCGTGGTAATGCTAATGAATATCCTTGGCACATAGTGCGGGGATGATTCGATGATGTGGATTAATTATTGAAATGAGTCTCAATGAATGAAATATTAATTCATGGATGTGTTCAAAGTCATCTCGTGGCTTACGTGCATAGATGGACTTGGTATGATTATGACCGAGGATCATTCGGTATAATCATAATCATAATCAGTAATTAAACACAATTATCTTTAAGCGTAGTAGTGCATGGATAATTTGTGGTCGTGATCTTAATGAATATCCTTGGCACAGTAGTGCGGGGATGATTCGATGATATGGATTAATTATTGAAATTTGAGTCTCGTGATGAAATATTAATTCATTGATGTGGTAAAAAATCGTCTTTAGTAGTAGTGCATTGATAGACTTGGTATGATTATGACCACGGATTATTCGGTATAATCATGGCCGTAATTGAAAACACGAATATCCTTAGCCGTGAGTGCATGGATAATTCATGGTTGTGATACTTATTAAAATGAGTCTCGGCATTATTGGTTTTACGATTGTATATCTTTGGCACATGTGTGCAAAGATGAATTGTTAATGAATATCTTTGGCGGGATTGCAAAAATGAATTTAATGTTTTCAATGATAAAGGTATTCAAGGTATTCTCATCTCTTTATCATACAGTGTCGTACCCTAATTTCGAGAGGCGAAATTCCATAAGGAGGGGAGATTGTGAGACCCAGTTTTATCGATAAAGATTTAAATTTTGTCAAATAATTTTTTAATATTATGGTGTGAATTTGAGATAATATTATAGTTGTGGGTAGTATTTATAAATTTTACAAAGTATGCAGTGGTTATATTATATTCGATTGGTGGGGAATATTCGGTTTAGCGAGGAATATTAAATGCAATGGCTCAATCATTGGTGGACCCTAGCAATGAATTAATTATTATCGGATTGAAAAAACAAAAAATATTTTATTGAAATAACGGCGGAAGTTTTACTGGTGATTCTTGTTGAACTACTCTCGGTAGTAAAAAAATGCGATAATAAGTGTGGTTGCATAGTAGCGCTACGGTATTAATTATTGATGCTTATGTGAGAAGTTACTCGGTTTGATTCCATTATTGTCGATTAATAATATGAATTATTATAGCGATAATGACGTTTTGTTTTATTAAGTATTATTAACGTAATAAAAGCGAAACATCTTTATATAAAATAGAATACTTTATTAAAGTTATTTTATAAATAAAATATATTATATTTTATTATGCGTAGTGTTGCGTAGTGTTTTTGCGTAGTGTTTTTGCATAGTGTTTGCATAGTAAAATGTTTTTATATAAATAGAATATATTATATTTTATTTAAAAGATTTTGCTTTAAATATGGACCGTCAGTTAAAAGTAAATCAATCTGGACCGTTCATGGATTAGTTCTTATGCATTCCATTTTCTATAAATAGAAGCTCATTCCTTCATTATTTTCTTACGAATTCATTAAAACTCTAGAGAGAATTATAGAGAAAGCTATAGAGAAAAGTTATAGAAAGAAGAAGAGTATTACTAACTACTTCATTACTTCTATATTCGGTTCTTTTACGTGAGGGTGTTATTCTTTCTTCTTGAAGAGAACTTACATTATTCCATTCACTTTATTATTACATTGGAATAACTTTGTAAAAGTGGCATACCTATACATAACTTTGTATCACGCGGCATACCCTATACTTGGTGAAATCTTTATGTTATTCCATTGCTTATTATTACATTGGAATAACTTTGTATCTGCAGATTTACCTATACTTGACGACATTCTTATTATTCATTTGGAACATCACATGCATGTGTTTTACAGGACACAGTTCCGCTTTTTATTATTACATTGGAACATCCTGTGCATGTGTTTTACACGACACAGGTTCCGTCTTTATCATTCTGTTGGAATATCCTATCATGTGTTTTTACACCGGATCTGGTTCCATCTTTATTATTACATTGGAACATCACATGCCGGTGTGAATTTCACGACTTTGGTTCCGTTATTATTATTCTGTTGGAATAACTTTTGTCTATCACAAGTAATGCATGCATGGTGATTTCTTTTGTTATTCCATTCTTTATTATACCCGGTTGGTTAAAACTTTGACTTCTATACTCCATGAAATTAGTAGAATATCCTTGATATTTGCGTTTCATCCAATATCTTTTCATGAAAATATTCTTGATCATTATTGAATTTTACTCTCTGAAAGCGATGTCGTGTTGACAATTTGGGCGTTAATAATTCATGGATTAAATAATTCTTGAACTTGTTTTATTGAATTACTATGTCATTGTCATCATCCTCATGTTATATTATGTTATCTTTGGCTTACGTGCGTAGATGAACTTAGTATGATTATGACCGAGGATCATTCGGTATAATCATGACTTGATATAAATGATGTGACAAAAAGTCCTCGGTGGCACATGTCACGATGATGGATAGTTTTTGGTATGATTATGACCGGGGGTGATTCGGTATAGTCGTGACCATTGATAATTTGATGAAAATCCTTGGTAGTAGGTGCGAGGATGATTAGATGTGGTGGTTTATTTATTAAAATTTGAGTCTCGGCGATAAAATTGATGAAAACCTTTTAAAACCTAAAAGATAGTAGACTTTATTCTCTACTTGACTCTTTTAATGGATTGCTTATTCATTGCAGATTAAACCGTTTGTCTATTGTATTTTATTAGTTTAACACTTTGTTGAAGGCTAATGATAATTTATTACGTATTATCTTAGTCATAATATTTCTTCTTGGGCTAGTTGAGCTCACCCTTTCTTTCACCGTTCTCTTGAAAATGAGAACATAGATGGGACGAGTCGGGGAGCGAAGTAATGGTCGAGAGGATAGCATTAGTAGTCCTCACTATTACGTGAAATAGTGTGATAATAGTTGTAATGAGGACTCCTTTTGAGTTTGTATAATATCTAGTAGACAATATTTGTATTCAAACTCACGGTTTATGTCGTATTGTACTGACGAGTTAGGTTAGTAAGTTGTATTTGAATTTATGTACCATGTAAGTGGCGACCCAAGATGGGTGGCGTATACCTAATTTTGGGGCGTCACATTCTTGTACTTTCTTCTTCATACGCGCCTCGACTTGAATTGATGGCTTGAGCGACCTTAACTTTTTCTATTAAAGTTGGCTCTATCGCGTATACTTGACATCATCGCACTTTTCGTTCCTGCGATATGATCTTCTCTACTCAACGCGTCAACGGCTACGTTCGCTTTTCGGGATGGTATTGAATAGTGTGGTCGTAATCTTTCAACAACTCGAGCCAACGTCGTTCTGCGTGTTGAGTTCCTTTTGCGTGAAGAAATATTTGAGGCTTTTATGGTGCGAATATATCTCCACTTTCTCCCCATATAGATAGTGCCTCCGGATCTTTAAGCGAAACATTTCTTGAACTCTAGATCATGAGTAGGATAATTCATCTCATTTTTTTTTCGAGAGTTTGTCGTGAGGCATAAAGCTATGACTTTCCCACGTTGCATGAGAACACATCCTAACCCTTTGCACGAAGCATCGTTGTAGATAACAAATCCATCCGTACCGGATGGTATTGTTAGAAACAGTCTTAAAATAAGTCTCCTCTTAAGCTCTTGGAAACTTTTCTCGCATTCTTCGCTCCAAACGAATTTTGTATCTTTTCGAGTCGGTTTGAGTTAATGGAGTAGCGATTCGAGAAAATCCTTTCACGAATCTCCGATAATAACCATTAAAGCCCAAAAAGCTACGTCTTGATCCACCGACTTTTTGGTTGCTCCCAACTTTGTATTGCTTGATCTTGGCGGATCCACGGGATACTCATGTTTTGACACCATTGCCCAAGAAATGCTACTTCCTCGAGCGAAACTCGCATTTCTTCAATTTGGCATATAGTTGGTTTTCACGAAGCCTTTGGAGTACCGACTTCAAATGGTGCTCATGATCTTCACGACTTTTGGAATATATGAGGATGTCATCAATAAAGACAACAACGAATTGATCCAAATATTCCTTGAATACGCGGTTCATCATATCCATGAAAGCCAGCGGGAGCATTAGTCAATCCGAAAGACATGACTAAGAATTCATAATGCCGTCTCGCCAAGTTACGAAGGCGGTCTTTGGAATATCCTCGATTCTAATCTTGGTTGATAATATCCGAGCGAAGATCGATATTTGAAAAGAATTGTGCTCCTTTGCAATTGGTCAAACAGTCATCAATACGAGGTAGAGGATACCTATTCTTAATGGTGACATGGTTCAATTCTCGATTGTCAATACAAAATCGCATACTCCGTCTTTTCTTCTTTACTGAATAAAATAGGAGCACCCCGAGGAGATGTCTTGGGGCGAATGAAACCGATGTCCAACTCTTGTAGTTGGACCTTTAACTCTGAAGTTTAATAGGAGCCATTCGATATGGGGTTTTAGAAAGCGGGCTTGTACCGGTTCAAGATCAATAAAAATTTAACTTCACGTTAGGGGTAGAATCGGGAAGTTCTTGAGAAATCGTCGGAAAGTCAATAACAACGGGAATATTATTCAAATCGAACGTGTCTTTATTCAAATCCATAACATGAGCTATGAAAGCTTGACATCCGTTTTTCAATAAACGAATAGCTTTATGATTAGATATGACGATGATTGATTTTAATGGTTTAGTTGCTTGAATTACGCATACAACGAGTTGGTTAGGAATATGAAAACTAACAACCTTACGAAAAGAATCAATTTTGGCATGATGAGTAGTTAACCAATCAATCCCTAAAATCACATCAAAAGCAAGTATCTTTAAAGAGATAAGGTCAACGGGTAAGGTGATGGTGCCAACTTGAATCAAACAAGATTTATAAGCGATGGATGTGATGAAAGTTTTCTAACGGAGTTTCCACAAATAGGTCAAAGTCTAATTTCTCCGAGTCAAGTTTAAGCGTTGAGCACAAACAGAGAGATAAATGAATGGGTAAACCGGTATCAAGTAAGGTATAAACTTCGCAAGAATTTATAAATAGCTTACCCGTGATCACTTTGTTTGGGTTCCTCGCATTTTGACCACCCTGACAAACGCTCTTCTCGAGAACCGTTGACTTTGACTTTTACTGGGGATGATCTTTTGAGTCACCGTCCCCGCCGAACTAGGTTTTGCTACCGTCTGATCTCGGCGATATGTCATTCCTTTCCATAATTATAGCATACCTTAAACTGTTGTGGGTAGTTTGGTGATATGTCCTCTTTTCGCATTTATAGCATATATGAATCGGTGGTCGTTCTCCTCCCTTAGAACCGGATTGATCCGGAATCTGTCGTCTTCACATGGTCGTTGTTAAATCTCCTCTTTTTAAAATCTCCTCCTGACTCGCTTCTTCTATTTTCATGGCCATGATTACCACCAGAGTGGTTACCATTTTTGTCCGTCTTTTTCTTTCTTCGCTGGTTATCGTTGTTTTGTTGACTGCTATCCTGGTATGATCCTGGTTGTGGTCCCTCGGTTGACCGTACTCGTTATCTCGCTCTAATAATTGAGCCCTGTTTACAACATCTGAATAGAGAGAAAATTTATGAGAAATGAGATACTGACGTATGTTGGGTTTCAAACCTCTAAGAAACATCCGCGTCATACGTTCCTCATTCTCCACCAAATGAGGTGCAAACACGGATAACTCATGAACTTCGCCTCGTCTTTGGGACACCGTCATGTTATTCTGCTCCAGTCTAATAAACTCCACTTCCTTCATATGACGAACACTTTCAGGAAAGTATTTTTCGTTGAAAAGTTTCTGAAACGTTTCCCAAGACATCTTAAGTCGGCGGAGTTGGGCCGTTTCACGAGACTCTCACCGATGATCTGCCTCTTCGCCATGGAACATAAAAGGTGGCGAATGGAACCTTCATTTCTCCGCATGCATCGTAAGACATCGAATATCTTGGTAATTTGCTTGACCCATGTTTCCGCCATGATCGGATCCGGCTTTCCCTTAAATTACGGCGGTCAACTCTTTGAATCGCTTGGTTTGTGACAACCCGTGAATTGCTATCATTTCTCCTCAGATTTTGAACACGAGTCTCCTCGTCCGATTTTGCATGAACTGGAAAAAGCTTCTAAACATTCCTCGTTCATCATCTGCTTTCGATTGGTGTTGTTCACGGAGGAACATTACCACTTTCAGACGTTCTCCTCGTTGGTGAGTACTAAGGCGTCTCCACGGTCTCATTTCCACCGTTAATATTCTTAGTCGACATTTTCAAATCTTGTTATAAAACAATGGTTAATTAAGGAAATCAATATATCACATAATATCCCTATATACTTGACCAACTAACAAATAAGCTTAGGTAGGACACACTTTAGCGAAGGATTTACTCGCCTCTCCCTCCTAGTTCTATTCTCCCATCTCCGCCGGAGATCATATCCTAAGCTCGATACCAATTGTGACAACCCCAAAATAGGTATACATCACCTATTCGAGTTGTCAATACATGTCTGTAAACAACTACAACTTTATTATTACAACAGTAAAACTGTGAGTTTGAATACAAATATTATCTTATAGACAATATCTATACCCAAATAATTCCTCATCACATTTATTGATATATTACTTTACAAAAATGGTGAGGACTACTAAACAATTCTCTCTAGTACCTTCATTCCATACCCCGACTAGTACTTGCTACATTCTCGTCTCCTGAGAAGAAAAAATGGAACAAAACGGAAAAGGGTGAACTCAACTAGCCTAGTAAAGAATATTATGACTAAGATAATATACAACAAATTATCGTTAGTCTTCAACAGGGGAAAAAAAATAAGAGAATACATTAAACAACAAGTTTTAGAGCAATATTAGCAGTGAGAAAATATTAATTCATAGAAGAGTTACGTAGAGGATGAAATCTACTAATATCTATGAATTTAACGTTCATCATCATTATTTTATCCTGTAACATCAATCAATATTCATCTTGAATCAAATATTCATCATTGCACTACTGGGCCAAAGATATTCATCGATTAATTATGTGTTCATCTAAACACTGTTCATCTTTTTACACTACTACCAAAGATATTCATCAAGAAATCATTCATCTTTTGCACTACAGTGAAAAGATATTCAAGAATATCATCATTTAGGATGAGGATGATGAAAAATATTTTAAAAAAACGAATCCAAAGAAACAAAAGAACAAGTATTAAGGATTCAGTATTTGACCATTTCATGTCCAAAAATACCTCATAAATAATCATAGTGGTGTAAAATTCAAGAATGATCAAAACATGGATACAATCAAAGCTAGTATCCACAATAGATATTTTGGACGAAAAGAAAAAAATTTTATTTTTACGTGAATAAGTCTGCCGTATTCATGAATAATTAATCATATACGTGAATAGTAACTCCGGCACAAAAAGTTCCAAATTTGATTAAAAGTCCTGATCAATACTTCGGTATAATGATATTGAAAGGAATAATATCATTTTAATAATAATATCCTTTACCTCACAAAGACGATACTTCTGATTGAAAAACTGGATACAAGGCTAAAGGGAACTTGCATCGTATAACAACACTCAAAGTATACTCACAAGAATACGCTCAATATATCGAGAGAGAAATAGAGAGAAACTTCAGTTTCTGGTGTGATTTTCAATTCTAACCTAAGCACCCTATTTATAGGAAAATGCTTAGAACACCAAAGTAGAAAATTGAATATAATATTAATATATTTTTCACATTTTCCTTAGCCCACCTTAGACAACTGATCTCAGCCCATTTGAATCACATGTGAGGCCAACTTAGTTGCAAAAAATGTTTTTCTCAAAATAATTAACTAAAACTCCCAAATATTAATTATTTCGGAACTTCAAAACTTCAATAATTCATAATAAATAGCCCTTTTATCAGAAAATTCGAATCTCACGAATTTTTATAGGAAATTCAATTCTCTACAACTTTGAAGAAGAAAGTTTTTCCAAATTCCAAACAAAAATTGACCGAAATCCACAAACGGACGATTTTACAGGCTATAATCAAATTTTGGTCAATAATTGTGTCCACCAACACACAAAACATGTGTTAAACATTTAATGCCACAAAAATACTTTTTCTCCTCATATACTCATATATCCCACATTCATTGTAAAAATATCATCGTTAATATATTATTAAAATAATATATTTAAATGAATTATTTTATTAGAAAACAATAAAATATTAATTTTCAACAATTGTCACATTAAAAATTTTCTCCATCTATATCCTCATAAAATCAATATTTTCCTCATCATATAAATTAATAATTAATTATTCATAAATAATATTACGAGAATCACATTATTGTGACGGTGCGGTTCTGGGATGAGAGGGCTTTTCAATA